>CM060862.1:18601854-19288984 GCA_030737845.1 Acorus calamus | reverse complement strand
TTGCTCACTATGTAAAAGTCAATTTATGGACCCAAACGCCCTGTTTTCCAAACAAATTCAAGCCACGTGTGTCACACATTAGTCTTCATTTCAATTTGAAATTTCAGTCAATTGAGACGACTTCCATGGCAACTGCAGACCCCTAACATCACTTCCTCATCAAGAATGTGCACCTTCCAGAGGGCTTCTCAAGTCTTTATTGGGTGGGGCCATTATGAAGAAAAGAAGAAAAAAACAATGAAGGGTACACCTAATTTTCAAACTTTCAGCAGCTGATCATTGAAGAAATATAAATGGGCATCCATATAATGTACAGTGACAACATTTAGAAGAAAGAAAGAAAAAAAGAACCATGGCAGCTATGGTTCTGAAGCTCCTGTTCTGTACTCTCCTCATGATCAAAACTGTTGCACAGACCACAAGTTTCATCTTCAATGGGTTCCATGGCGCCAACCTAAGCTTGAACAACGCGGCTTCGATCACGTCCGGAGGCCTTCTGAGGCTGACCGACACCGGGAAGCAAGAGACGGGTCACGCTTTCTTCCCGAATCCGATCATCTTCGATAGGCCTCCGAGCCGTAGCATCTCCTCCTTCGCCACTAAATTCGTCTTCGCGATCGTCCCCGAGTATCCTCTGTTGGGCGGCGCGGGCTTTGCCTTCGCCATCTCCCCTTCGAAGGCGCTCCCGAACGCCATGCAGAACCAATACTTGGGCCTACTCAACACCACAACCGAGGACAAGCCGTCGAACCACATCTTCGCAGTCGAATTCGACACCATACTAACCCAGGAATTCAACGACATCGACGACAACCATGTTGGCATCGACATCAACAGTTTGCGATCCAACGAATCGCACACCGCGGGCTATTATAACGCGAGTTCGACGAATGGATTCACGAATCTAAGCCTCATAAGCGGAGAATTGATGCAAGCGTGGATAGACTATGATGGTTTGAAGAAGCAAATCAATGTCACTTTAGCTCCCACAACCGTGCCCAAACCAGAGCGTCCTCTGTTGTCTTCCATTATCGATCTCTCTAACATCATCTCCGGAGAAACCATGTACGCGGGCTTCTCAGCCGCGACGGGACCGATGGCGTCGTACCATTACATTCTCGGGTGGAGTTTAGCTTTAAACGGCGAAGCCCAAGACATCGATCTTTCGAGACTGCCTGCGATACCTCGCAATTCACCCAAAAAGACGCCGATAGCGCTGTTGATCGGGATATCAGTCTCCGCCTTCATCGCACTAGTCTCGATCGTCGCCATCATCGTAGTCGTCATCCGAAGAAGATTGAAGTACGCGGAGCTACTCGAAGACTGGGAGCTCGAATACGGTCCGACACGGTACTCATACAGGGATCTCTTCAAGGCGACGAAGGGGTTCAGGGAGAGCGAGCTCCTCGGCGCGGGTGGCTTCGGCCGCGTCTACCGAGGCGTGCTCCCTGCCTCAGAAACCGTGATCGCTGTGAAGAGGGTGTCGCACGAGTCGAGGCAGGGGATGCGGGAGTTCGTATCAGAGATCGCGAGCATCGGACGGCTACGGCACCGCCACCTGGTGCAGCTCCTCGGGTACTGCAGGCGGAAGCGGGAGCTGCTGTTGGTGTACGAGTGCATGCCGAACGGGAGCCTCGACAGGCACTTGTTCGACGTGTCGAGGCCGAGCCTGGATTGGGAGCAGAGACTGCGCATCGTGAAAGGCGTGGCGTCGGCGCTCCTGTACCTGCACGAGGAGTGGGAGCAGGTGGTGATCCACCGGGACGTGAAGGCGAGCAACGTATTGTTGGATGAGAGGATGGAGGGGCGGTTGGGGGACTTCGGGCTCGCGAGGCTCTACGACCACGGGACCGACCCGCAGACCACGCACGTGGTGGGCACGCTCGGATACCTCGCGCCGGAGCTCGCGCGGACGGGGAAGGCCGCGAAAGCGACGGACGTGTATGCTTTCGGGGCTTTCGTTCTCGAGGTCGCGTGCGGGGTGAGATCTTCCGCGATGGAGGAGTTCTCGCTCGTGGATTGGGTCATCGAGCACTGGAGGCGGGGCGTGATTTCCGAGGCGGGGGACCCCAGGTTGGGTGGGGAGTATTGCGTAGGGGAGATGGAGGTGGTGCTGAAGATTGGACTGATGTGCTCGCATGGGTCGGCGACCGCGAGGCCCGGCATGAGACAGGTGGTGAGGTTCTTGGACGGGGACGCGGCGTTGCCGGATATTTCACCGGATTATATGGAGGTCGGAGTGTCGTTGTGGGATGGTTTTGAAGGCTTTGACCACCTGTTTTTCACGTACGATGCTTCTTCTTTGTCGTTGTTGTCGGAGCCGTCTGTCACGGAGTCTGTACTCTCCGGCGGGCGTTGATGGATCGACGTGAGGGATGATTAGTGTGTATTGGACTCGGTCAATACCAGATGTGAGTTCCATTCACACTGTCTTCCACTGTCACCGTGTTAAGTCTTAATTGGATTTTTATAACAAGTTCGTTTGTAAATATATTTTTTTGGAATGGGATTTAGATATTTGTTACTCGATTTTATTGTTAAAAAATCAAATTATAAATTCTGAAATGAAAAAGAATAAATAAACAAATGAAAGCCAAAAAAGAAAGTCAATGTCACAGTCTCCGGGATAAAAAAGGCATCTACCCTAAGCCCTCGTTTGGATGTCGGATAAACCCGGATAACCCTGGATAAAATTTTAAAGCCGTTTGGAAAACCCAAATAAACCCAGATAAAGTGTGCCAGAATAAACTGGTATAAAATGGTATATGGATTCCAATCAACTCCTAGAATAAAATTTATCCTATGTTATTCCACTCAAAGAATAAGTGGATCTACTGTCAAATCAACTGTCATCACCTCTTATAAATCACCTGTCAAATCAACCATCATTACTTTTTTACCTTTTATAAATCTTTATCCATACTTTATTCACATTTTACCCAAACAACAAAACATTTATTCTTACGATTTCCAACGAGAATCATTTAAAACACAACCAAACACAAAATCATTTTATCTTTATTTATACTCACTTATGCTCGGATAAATAAATACCCAAGAATAAATCATATTTTGTATCCAAACGGGGGCTAAAAGAGACCAAAACCTCCTAAAAAGTTAACCAATATCCAGTTAGACCCCTCATTTTTCAGAAAATCTATATAACCCCCTGAATTTTGTAATGGTTAAGTATTTGGGTCCTTGAGTTAGTTTTCCATCCCATTACGAGGAATATTCCGTCCATAGTAACTAATGGTGCAGTAAGTTCTGATATACAGATAACCCCCTGATATATATGAAAAAAAATGTAATTTGATCCTTGGAAATTACTAAAATGCCCCTATACCCAAAACCAATCAGCGCAAACACGATATCGTGCATGGTTTCGCCCAATTTTAAAAAAAAAAAGTATAATAAAAAAAGGATTAAAGACAACTGAGTCCTTATAAACATCCATAAACTCATATAAGTCCTTATGAACTTGGAGTCGGACATACAGATATTTTAAACTACTATGGTTAGTCAATTTAATCATTGAATTAACTTTTTGTCTTATTTAATGACATATTCTCATAATATTTCATTCGTGTGAAATTAAAGACACATAAATCACTAAAAATATTGAAAAAAATATATAAATTCTTTTAAATGACCATTTTGCCGCCCCTCGTCAAACTCATTTTCACTTTCTTTTTCTTTGGTCGTTATTGTTAGCTACTACAATATCATTTTTTTGTGTTTCTATTTCAAACAATTGTAATTGTAATGATGATTTTATTTATGTATTTTATTTAGTATACTATAAATATTACTTAGATTTTTTATTTTATATTTTGATGAAGTGATTACATAGGTTAAAATTCTCCTGTTAATCACTATGTTTTGCATTGTATATGGTATAATAATCAAGTCACACTTATAGTTATTTTTAATCATGATGAAATTATAATGATTAATAGTAGAGATGTATTAGGCATTTTCTGTGTTTCGAATGATCTAATTGTCATGTCCCAAGTTTATAAATACTTATATGAGTTTATTAATGTTTATAGGGACTCAAATGTCTTTAACTTTAAAAAAACTTGACTTCCCTGCTTGCAATCAAAGAACAAAATCACCAAATAAAAATAAAAAAAATTAGATTTTTTAGTTTTAAGTCCCTATAAACATATATATTTAGGGATTGATCCCTCACTTCTTCACACTTTGATTTTAGTCCCCAAATTTAAAGAATATGTTTTTTTAGAGTCTCTCCCAGAGAGTAAAAAGAAAACTAAATAATTTAAGGATAGGTCCCTTCTAGGGACTAAAATAATAAATCTGAGGACGAAAACTAAAATATGAAGAATTGAGGGATCGATCACTAAATCCTATGGTTTATGGGGACTTAAAAATAAAAACTCAAAAATATATAAAGAAGACAAACCTTTGTGAAAACCGAAGTGATCTGATCGTTGTGGGCGCACGTGATGAGACAATCTCGATGTCGGTCGTGTCCAGAATGGATGGTGAGGATCGAAGTCCATGCGTAGACATTTGGATGGGGCAATGTTTCAAACAAGTGGGTCTCTTAGATTACATGTGTATTATATTATTATTGTATTACACATGTATTACTGTGTTACACGTGTATTAGGTCTTGTACCATTATATAAAGGGTTTTGTCCCTCTCTTAATGAATTAGGTCTCACAATTCTTTGTCCATCTCTTAATGAATTAGGGCTTTGTACCATTATACGTGTATTAGGTCTTGTTAACATGGTATCAGAGCCCCTTTGAGACCTCAATTTTTTTTTCATCGTGCCATCGTTTGCGCCGTCGTCTTCTTCATGGTGTCGCCACCCCAGCCGCGCCGCCCTCGTGCAGCACCGTCCGCTCTGCACCAGTCGCGCAGCCCGTCTGCGCTGCCCCATTCGCACTGCCCCGTCCACGCCTCAGCAGTCGTGAACGTCGTGAACTCTATCAGTTCCTTTTGGCTCTTCGTCCTAAATATTCCGCATTGGCTGGACAGTAGATTCATCAAGATCATTTACCATGCTTAGAGGTTGATTTAGCAGAAATTATTGCTGAGGAGACTCATCTTCGCATTGTAGCATCTCGACAGACTACTTCCTCGATCATGTATTCTATAGTTCTGGCTGCTACATCTTCTGCTGTTCCTCCTGCAAACTCATCACGTTCTACAATTCTGTGTGCGCACTGCAAAAGGTCAGGACATGCCATTAATAATTGCTGGGATCTTCATCCAAAGAAACGCCCAGTTTCTCGTATGCCACTGTAAGCTTCTCAAGGTCGTGGTCGTGGTCCGATTCACCGTCGTCCTACTGCTGTTGTTGTTACCACCACTGCACCAGGTTTGCCTACCTCTGATCATATTGACACCTTGATCAATCAGCGTCTTGAGCAGCTTTTACAGTATTCACCTCGGTCTAAGTCTACTGCTCCCTCAGCCTTTTCTTCCATTCCGGGTACTTCTGTCTCTTGGATTTTTTATTTTGGTGCATCTCATCATATGACATCTAATAGTTTCTATACTTACTGCATGTTCACCTGCACATGCTCATTTGCCTCCGACTGATAGTTCCACTTTAGTTATCACCCAGTGTGGATCTATCACCACCACCTCAAACCCCACTGGTCATCTTTCCATTCCATTTGTTTTACATGCATCGGATCTATGCATGAACCTTATTTCTATTAGTCGACTTTGTGATTCTGGTCTGACCATTTCTTTCACTTCTTCTAGTTGTTTTGTGCAGGATTCACACTTGGGGCAGAGGATTGGCATTGGTCGTAGAGTCAACGGATTGTACTTCATGGAGTATCTGCATCAACCTGTTCCAGACCCTCTGTCTTCTGTGGTAGCGTCACTTCTAATGCCGATTTGTGGCATAAAAGATTAGGTTATGTCTTTGAGTCTGATGTGTTAGGATCTACTTCTTTTTCTCCCTTGTCTGTGTGTGAGGGCTGTAAATTGACCAAACATATGGCCTTACCTTTTAGTTCTAGCAATAATCTGTCCATCAGTCCTTTTGAGTTAGTGCATTCTGACATTTGGGGTCCTGCTCCCGTACATTCTCTGAGTGATTTTTCTTATTATATTAGTTTCATTGATGATTATTCTCGCTTTACGTTGATTTATTTACTACGTAATTGCTCTGAGGTTGCTCACATCTATGATGTTTTTACCACTATGATTCACACCAATTTCAGGCTCGCATTAAAATATTTCGATCTGATTGTGCCAAGGAATATATTTCTTCTACAATGCACTCTCTGATTCAATCCCATGGCACAATCTTTTAGCAGTCTTGTCCATACACTCATGAACAGAATGGTGTTGCCGAACGTTAACATTGTCACATTCTTGAGACCACTCGCTCTCTTCTATTATCATTGTTTGTTCCACAGCATTTCTGGGTTGAGGCTGCCCTTCTTTCTGTTCATCTCATAAATATCACTCCCTACACCGTTCTCTCTGGCATGTCTCCTCATGAACGCCTCTATTCTTCACGTCCCGACTACAGTCATCTTCGAGTTTTCGGCTGTACGTGTTATGTTCTTCTTCCTCCTCATGCTCATGACAAGATCTTTGCTCAGTCTGTTCGATGTGTTTTCTTAGGGATAAGTTTAAAGTATAAGGGGTATCGTTGTTATGATCCTGTGGGTCATCGTTTCTGGTTCGCTCGTCATGTGTCCTTTGTTGAGTATGTTCCTTATTTTTCGTCTCCGTTCCCTGAGCCCACTTCTCCTACGTCTCCTTCTGTTCAGCCGTGTCATATTATTGAATATCTTCCTCTTCCTGAATTACCTTCTGTGTAATTCCCGACTCCTAGTCCTCCCCTGGTTGTGCCTTCTCCGATCGAGTGTGACTCTTCGTCTTCCTCTCCCAGTCTTACTACAGATATTTCTCCTAGTGCTTCGCCTCCTACGCCTGACGCCCCTCTCCCAGCTATAGATCCGAGTTGTGTCGCTCGCAATCCTCAACGCGAGCGTCGTCCGCTTGCCCGTTTCAGTTTTGATAGTGGACCCCCTGATCAGTTTGATTTTGCCACAGTGAGCTCTTATTATCCACAACTTCAGGAATTTCTTACAGATATTCATACACATCGGGAGCCCAGATCTTATCAAGAGGCAGTTCAGCACGCTGAGTGGCGATACGCCATGGATGAGGAGTTTTAGGCGTTTCAGGAGACTCATACATGGGCTTTTGTTCCTCTTCCCACCGGTGTTGAGTCTATCAGTTGTAAATGGATTTTTAAGGTCAAACATCGACCTGATGGATCCATTGAACGATACAAGGCTCGTCTAGTTGCTCGCGGTTTCACACAGGAGTATGAGATCGATTATGAGGAGACTTTCGCCCCTGTTGCACAGATGACCACTGTTCGCACACTTCTTGCAGTTGCTGTCACTCATCATTGGCCGCTCTTTCAGATGGATGTAAAGAATGCATTTCTTCACAGGGATTTATCAGAGATGGTGTACATGCAACCATCTCCTGGTCTTCATACTCCTCCTCAGCATGTCTGTAGTCTCCGCCGTGTTATATATGGTCTTAAGCAGGCTCCTCGTGCGTGGTTTGAGCGTTTTCGCAGTGTTATTCTATCAGTTGGCTTCATTGAGAGCTGTCAGGATCATTCTTTGTTTGTGCGATCATCATTACAGGGTCGAGTGATTCTACTTCTATATGTGGATGATATGATTATCACTGGTGACTACTCCGCTGGTATTACTCTTGTTCAGCGTTATCTTAGTAGTCAGTTTCAGATGAAGGATCTCGATACTCTTCACTACTTTTTGGGACTAGAGATTGCTCAGAGTAAGCGGGAGATTCTTCTCTCCCAGCAGAAGTACACATCAGATATTATTGATCGTGCCGCCATATTTGACACTCACACTGGTGACACACCACTTGAGCTTCATGTAAAGCTACGTCCTACTGATGGAGAACTCCTTTCAGATCCTACACGATACAGACAGATCGTGTGTTAGCTAGTGTATTTTTGCATCACCAGACTTGATATTGCTCATGCAGTCAGTATAGTTAGTTTGTCTTTGCTCCTCGTTCGGTTCACTATAGTGCTCTCATGAGGATCCTTAGATATTTATGTGGAAATATTACCAGATCACTCTATCTGTCATCATCTTCATCTCTGATTCTTCGAGCTTACACTGACGCTGACTGGGCGGGAGATCCGAATATTTGTCGATCCACTACTGATTTTTGCATATCTCTTGGAGATTCTTTGATTTTCTGGCACAGCAAGAAACAAGATGTTGTCTCTCTTTTCAGCACAGAAGCTGAGTATCGAGCTATGACCATCACGACCAAAGAGATCGTTCATCTTAGACGTCTCTTGGTCGATCTTGGAGTCGATGTTACAGGTTCTACTCCACTTTACTGTGATAATCGGAGTGCTATTGAGATTGCTAGCAATCCTATTTTTCATGAGAGGACTAAACATATTGAGATTGATTGTCATTTTGTCCGTCAGCACTTCCTTGCTCAGACACTGACACTTCCGCACATTTCCTCTACTGAGCAGATCGCAGACTTCTTTACGAAGTCTCATCCGGTTCCTAGATTTCAGTCTCTAATTCACAAACTCATGTTATTTGATCCACCTTGAGTTTGAGCAGGGGTGTTTGATTATATGTGTATTATATTATTATTGTGTTACACGTGTATTAGGTCTTGTACCATTATATAAAGGGTTTTGCCCCTCTCTTAATGAATTAGGTCTCACAATTCTTTTCTTCCTATTGCATGGTTTGGATTTGGTGGGGTTTTGAAGGATTTGGAGGGAAAGTTAGGACTTTTTTAGAGGATTTAGAGAAAAATTTGGCCAGAACGATTGTGGGAGGTGGCGAGAGCGCCAAAGGGGTGGTGGGAAATGGTAGAGGGTGTGTTAGCAGTGGAGAAGGTGGAGGATCTGGCAGGGCTGAGCGCGATATTGAGGTGGGGTTGAGGGCGGTGGACACTCGATTGAAGGGGTGTTTCTGATTTGGCATTTGGTGGTGGGGGTGTTTTAGTCAATTCATCATATAGGGTTAAGTTAACCATAGACTAGTTACACCATGTTAACTATAGGGAGGTATATGAATTAACTGATAAATGTGAGGGTTATATAAATTTTTTGAAATATGAAGGGTCGATCTGAATATTAACAAATTTTCAGAGGGATATATACATTTTTCCCTTACCCCAATCCCGCATTTGTGCAAGAAACATCTCCCCATGTTTTCTTGGTAAGCATGTTGCGCTTTCATCATACTGTCCCTACCCCCACTGGTACAACAGACTGTGAGATCGTCATCGTCAGCGCATCATCCTCAGTCTATTTCAAGACCTTGCCTTTATGACAAGTTTTTTTTTATAAGTATTGGCATAAAATTTAATAAATTCACAAAAGTTCGATAGATTCACTAAGTGCATGTTTAAAACTTATTATAATTCTATAGGTATCTGTTTTGCAATTCCGATTTGGAGATTTTTTTTTTCTAATGAAAGGTAGATGTTTGCTTCCTGATTTCATAAATGAATTCAAATTACAAACTCTGAATATAAGGATATCAGAATTTAAAAAACAAAATAAAATTCGGAACATAGAGCTCGAGACACCCAAGGGACCTCTCGCCACCGCCGATCCCCCCTGTAACAAAATTCTGATATGGAGTTGATGAGTGAAATTAATGTAACTAGATTGTTTAGGTTCTTCAATAGAACTTATTGTGACACACTGACATGTTCTCTTGTGGAGGGGTTAACTTGTTTTACAATAAATAAATAAATATGATTTGGGTATTTGGCAAATGGAACTAGCATTTCCTTCACTAAAAGTTGTGAATAATTAGGAAGTGAGATCTGCTGTGAGGGAAGTTGTTCTTTTTAATAGGGACGTGGTTTTGGATATGTTTTTTCAAGGGTGTTTTGGGTATTTTTGTTGGAAAATTGGGTCTTAACCAAGCATACTTTGTAATAATTCATATTGGGCTCTACTAATTATTGATAGTAGAAACCTATTGGATTGTGTTCCTCTCGTCGAGGAGATGAACGTAATACATTTACATTATCAAAATCAAGTTTGGGTGAATAAGAAAATTGGATTCAAAGTTGTTCCAAAAACATATTGAAAATGGTTGGTGATTGAGAGGAAAAGTTTTAGTTCCACATTGATTATTTGGAAAAGTTTTGGTGTATATATATGGGAAGTGGGAATCCTAAGTTAGGCCCCCAAGGGGCATTCCACTTTTGTGGAAGGGGGAAGATCTACATCATGGTTTGGTTCGGTTCACACGCGTGGCATTATTTTTTGGACAAAATTTATTTGATAAATTTTGGTCCATGAAATTTAATGTTCGAAATAATTTTTTGTGGGAGTGACCCGAGATGAACCGAGAGGGCGATCCGAGGTAAACTGAGGGAGCAACCCGAGATGAACCGATGGGGCAACCCGAGGTGAATTGAAGAGATGAACAATGGGTCAGATCATTCGGTTTCTGACCGTTGGTGTCTTAGACTCTTTTTCAGTGGAAACTAAACAGAGGAATGGATTCTTCCAAGAGTTTCTTCAACCAATTTTCCTTCTATAAATTTCATAAAAGTTTGCATTGTTAAATCATCCATTCATTCACTGCAATAGACATTCATAGGGTGTAATCGAGTCATCAGTCCAGTTCATCTGAGTGCATGCATACAGTCATGAAACAGAGAGTGTCAAACAGAGTTGGTTCGTTGTCCATACAGTTTGACGTGTTGCTACCATACGGAGTTTGCCGTTGTATCCTAGGAGACAGTCGCTGCATCCGTGAGCATCTGTGCGGGGCGATTGTTGTCTTAAGGATATAGAGTCCAATTCTAGCCTCAGCTTTCTACAGAACAAATTCGTCAACCCAGTAAATTTATTCTTCTTCTCTGACTTTTTTTAATACTGCTGTTGTTTCTGTTAGTTTATATACATATTGTTTTGTTGTTTTGTAAATATAACCCTTCATTGATGTATTTCTAACATTTTTTGTTCCAAAAATGATACGTCCAGCAATCTCATTCACAATCTATACTATTTTTTTTAGTTATACACTCTCTCATTTATGAAAATAATATTATATGAAATAAAATATATATTAAATATAATAATTTTTTTTTTTACTGTTATACAAGGAGATTAGAGTCCATACGCTACTGCTGTATCACTTATCATAGCATATAGACATTATGAAAAAATGGACCGAGTATGTCTTTTCGTGGGTATGATTTTGTGTGGGCTTTTTCATTGGGCCTTTTGGAGCATATATAAAGGTGACTATTTAGGTGATAACTGACACATAGATGGTATAAAAAGTATTTTCATAAATATTATATTTTAAAAATGAGGGTAATTTGAGATTGGGAGCAACTATCCGCACCATGTATTTTTTTATACCCACTATCCTAAAAAATAAAAAGCTAAAATTTTCTATTGTTAAAAAAAATCATTAACCCCAACGTCCTCCCCTCCCCCATAATACTTTCTACCGACGATAACGATGGTGAAGGTGACAATGGAACAGGGTGAAGGAGAAAGGAAAGGGCCGGGGAAGAAAAAAGCCATGGAGGAGAGGTGGGCGATGGGTAGAAGAGGTGAAGAGGGAAGAGGGAGGGAGAGGTTATGCTGGTGGTGACGGTGCGATGGTGTGGTGACCGGTATGTTGGTGGTGGTGCTGGTGATGCCGTGGTGGTGATGGTGTGAATGTGTGATGATCGGTTTGGTGGTGGTGGTGTGCTGGTGATGAGTGCGCTAGGTGGTGAATGATGATGGTGTGATGATGTGGTGGCCATAGTGGTGGTGAAGGTGTGTTGGTGGTGGTCGCGATGGTGGTAGAGTGCGGCGGCAACGGAGGGGAGAGAGGGGGGGGGTGAGTTTAGTTGTTTGTGTATTTTGTATACAAAGGTAGTGGATTTAGGAAAAATAAAAAATAAGAGTGGTGGGATAAATAAAGGTGGTGGGATTGTCAAGATGGCTGGTGGGGCTATCGTTTACTTGATTGGTGGACACAAAAAAGTCTGTGTATCTCCGCTCTCTCAAACGAGGCCAACTGGAAACAAATATATATATAAAAAAACCCTAGAAATTGTAGATCCTTGTGGCGGTGGTGGAAGCGATGGACGGAAATTGCCGTTACGAGATATCACAGGGTGCCTATGTAAAGCTCATCCTCCACTCTCTAAAGCACCGGTCTTCCGCCGTTAACGGGGTCCTCCTTGGCCGCCTCCGCGACGGGGCTGTTGAGATCTCCGACGCCGTCCCCCTCTTCCACTCCCAGCTCGGCCTCCTCGCCCCTCTCGAGCTCGCACTCATCCAGGTCTGCCATCCAGGGTTTTCAATATTCCATTGACAGATTTGATTGATTTGTTGGTTGACTAGGTTTTTTTTTTTTTTAACAGATCGAGGAGTATTTTGGATCGAAAGGGCTGAGCATCGTCGGGTACTATCACGCGAATGAGAGATACGAGGACGCCAATTTGAACAACATCGCGATAAAGATCGGAGATCACATCTCTAGATACTTCCCTCACGCAGCATTACTTTTGGTGAGCCTTTCTTTGAATTCTTTACTTCTTTATTGATATATGCTATGAAGAACTGAAGAGGCGAGTTTTTTTTTTTTTTATTATTTGGTTCAGTTGAATAATAAGAAGTTGGAGGCGCTGCCAAAAACAAAGAACCGGAGCCCAGTGTTGGAGGTTTGTTTGGATTTCTTCTCGCCTGCATTGATTGGGTTGTTCTTTATGTGGATTTGCTCGAAAATATCTGGTGTATTATATGTTGAGAATGTTCGATTTTGGTGTTTCTAGTTTGGTTAGATTCATCATTCAATTCTATTTGGATGAGTGCGTAAATTCGAATATGTGGAGGGGTTTATAGGGGAGCATAGAAAATTCACCAAGATTATGTTAACAAAGAGGCTGTTTTTGTGCATCATTGTAGTTTGATTAGCATATATGCTATCATCATACTTGGAGAACACTTGGGTATCTATATCTTTCACCCTTAGAGATTGGGTTAAGGTGATTTTAGGAGTGGACACTTCTACCATTATGGGGAATCTAAGGTTCAACGGGTGAAGCGTGGAGTCATTGTCTTAGTGGTCTTATTCCCCTAATGAGTTTTCTCTCTATCAATCTTTCCCTTGTTTTCTTATATCTTTTGTGTGGAGATTTCTCGTCTCCTTGTTTGGGGGTAACTTTTAGTAATAAAAATGCTCCTACTTCTTCCTAAAAGAAAAGAAGAAAAGGAAAAAAAAAAGATATGCTATCATCATGGCATCATGTCTGTGAAATCTATAAATCTATATATTGTGTGCTATTTGTGTCTCCAAAACATGGATCATTTAATTTGATTGTACTTATAAGCTCACCCCCCCCCCCCCCCCCCCCATGTCTAGTTTAGGGTACCATGTTTTGATGGAGGTGGTTCTCAGCGACTTCTGATATTTTATTCTTCATTTGTGTTTGTGCATGTTCAAATAAGAACAAAAACAGACTTGAACATCATATGTTCATACATTTTTAAGAAGAAAAAAAAGTTTGTGCTGCAACTTTTCCATTATACAAATCCAGCATCTTGTTCTATTAGGTGTCGGATCTCTCTCCCTAAAGAATCTTGTCTTGGCCAAGCAAAAGCTCTGGGGAAGTTTCATTCCTATTTTATAATATGAACCTCTTGAGCGGTGGAGATCAACATGACTATTGTCTGAATAGTCTTGCTATTAGGGTTCTCAGGGATTTCTTCTTTTGTTTTTATTTTATCTATTGAGTAAGATGGATAGCTAAGGCTTCACATTCTTACCTTATTCGGTGGTAAATGCCCTTAGATTTACAGATTTCACGTTGGATACACTCAGCTTTTATCAGATGACCTTAAGGATATTATTCATTAATACTGCTTCCATTTGCTTCTTTTTAGATACACCTCTCCTCTTTGAAGAGACTATTCTTAAAGAATATTTTCAGAGTTTGGAGTTCTTTGGTCTCATCTCAGCTTACTCAGCTTCCCTCTCTATATAATGCATTGGAACCATCATAGTAGTTTTGGATCCTACAAAGTGAAACTATAACTTCTGTTTCTATTCTTCAATTTTATATATCATTCTCATTAGATGATGATTGTTATGTTCTTGCATTGATTGTTTAACCTCTTGCGTTCAAGAATCTATGATAATTTAGAGATTTATATTATGGAACATTGGCACTCTATTTTCAAATTTTGAGCCATTGCCTAGGATGCACGAACACTTCAATGAACGTGTCATGTTCGTGTCCAACATGTATCGGGCAAGTTCGACATGTGCATGACATGACACATGTTGGACACGTGTCAGACACGTCTCATACCTATCTAAAACTGAAAAATAATTTCTTAAGTTTGGACATAAAATTGAAAAATATATTTTTTTGAATGTGGGACACATTGGACTGGCAATGGACTTGGCATGGGCACACGACAAATGAAGCTAAATAATGTTTAAATCATAATATCTATCGTAAGATTATTCTGACATGAAGGCAACTAATGTTAAAATCTTAATACTATTTATATTTGATACACTATTGTAGTTATGTCAATTTTTTTGTAGCTTATGAATGCTTTGCCAGGACATTATTCATTTTTTATTCATTGCCGTGTCTTTGCCATCTCACTATCTCAGTGCCTTAATTTTCAAGATTTATCGTATGACTGCATCCGTGCTATTTTGTGTTCATGTTCATTCTCCATGGGCCATGTCCTAGTTTTTTAATATTGACCATGTCACTCTGTCATAGATTTTCAAGATTTATCATGTCACAGATTGTCTGTGTTGTGTCATGCCCATGTTTTCTGCCTTTGTGTTCTGTTTCCAACATTGTTGCAAGGATAACTGTCCATGAACAACCTAGTACCACCAATTATATCATATGAATGTCTTGTCAAATAGTGTGTTTATTACTTTATTTCATCGATGCAGATGGTGACTTTCATTTATTAACTAAGTCAAATTATTCAGAAAAACAGATCCATCAATCCCTTCCCTTCTTACTGTTCAATCCCTCCACTCTTACTATCTTACTGTTTCTGGTAATCATGTAACTTGTTTGTGTGTGAAATGTTTCTGAAATTCTCCAACCGGGATGGGATTGTGTAGTATATATTATTAAAACACTGTGATGCTCAGGATTTGGTTGCTTTGAAGGTGATGTCGCTATTTAAACCAAAACTAAAAGGCTCTGCCTTAACTTTAATCCCCTATGTAGGCTTGCATAATGCATAAGGTAGGTTTCCCTTGCTTATGGTCTTATGGATCTTGCGCACTAGGGCTAGTTTAGTAAAGGGTTAAGGTTTTGAGGATAAGTTATTATAATTTTAGGGGATAAAAAGTCAATCAATTTTGTTAATATTCACATTTGTCAAAATTAGAACAAAAAGTGGGGATAAATGTTATCATAGCCTTTAGGTGAAACAAAATATCCTCATTTTCATTTCAAAATTGAGGCAACTAAATGAAGTTTATCCCGATTATTTTTTATACCAAGGATAAGCTGTCCTCTCATTCACTTATTCTCATAATTACCATTTTATCCCACCACTTATCCCCTTGTCAAACTAGCCCTAAGAACTCAAGACCAAATGGGTTTGACATCTATTTTTCTTATTCTGTTTTTTTGGTGAGTAGGGTTTGATCTTTGACTCAGGAAAGATGACCAAGATCACTGGGACGGGGCTTTTTAGTATGGTTGTTTGGTGTTTTGATATAAGAAGTGAAACTTTCTTATACCACTGCCTGATCCACAAACTAGAATTTTCTTTTGCCATTGCTTATAATGTAGTGGGTGCTTGATTATAGAACATAAGCTTATATTATAATATGTGCATTTCTATTACCTGATGTTCATTCACAACACAATGAACACCTTATTTAGCTTTGCTGTGATCCCGTGGTGCAGCTATATATCAAGGATTCATCTAAAAGATGGCGTCAAGTTGAGTCCGATGGAAGCAGACTGGTTCTTAAAGAACCCTTAGCAAACATAGTCTCACTGGATTATATCTCATCTGAGAAGTGGCAAGAAGTAGTGGACTTTGACGAACACCTTGATGATGTTAGCAAGTAAGCTCTCTCTCTCTCTCTCTCTCTCTCTCTCTCTCTCTCACTCACTCTAGTTTAATCGTTAATTTTTTTCCCCACTAATGTTTGTGGAAATTGAATCTGCTGTACTTGCAGGGATTGGTTGAACCCCAACCTCTTCAAATAGATTGAAGACAATTATCATTGAGTGGTTTTGGTAGACTTTGTACTTTGGCGTTGGTGGGTGGTTGAAGGCATGTTTATTAAGCTGGATTCAAGTGAGGAACTTGAAAATTTGATTTTGGTAGCTTAAATTGAATTCCATGCTTGCACCCAGCAGACCATATTTATTGTCACGGAAACGGAATTACTGCAGAAAAGTAATTTGAATAAAGTTATAACAGGTTTTTAATGACAGATTGCATGACCACTTTTCTTCTGTAATTATTATCTTATGAGGTCGATTAACTGGTGTTTGTATTTTCAGCCTACACAGATCATAAATTGGTTGTAAACTGTTGTTGTACCATGGCACTTCGAAATTTGATTAAAGTACACAACCAGTTATATGGATCAATTTTTAGAAAAAGTGGAATTTTTTTTTCAATGAGACATGAGGTTATATGTTGTAGGCCAACTATTTGGATGTATGGGTTCGCAGGTGGGGTTGGATACAGGATTGCAGTGTTTATAGAAAAAGAACAATTAATGTCAAATATATTTTAATTTGTTATTTTTAGGTCAGTTTTTTAACATTTCAAAACACCTACATACATAGGAGATATTTAAAATATATATATAATTTAGCAGTATTTTTCGAAAAAGTGGAGATTTTTTTCAATGAGATATATGAGGTTATATGTTGTAGGACAACTATATAGATGTATGGTCGGTATCACGGTATGGGTTCACAGGCGGAGTTGGATACAGTGTTTAATGAAAAAAGAAAAATTAATTTCAAATATATTTTAATTTGTTATTTTTAAGTCAAGTTTTTAACATTTCAAAACACCATCATGAGATATTTTGAAACAGTGCTGCTACATGGGCCCCAGAAATTAAGCCCCATTTGAAAGCCCCAATAGGTAGCACTTTCTTATTGGTTCCTTATTTGACCTTTTCTAACTATCAAAATGACAATGACAAGACTACCCTTCTTATAATTTTAAAAAGTGGTTCCAACTAACTAATATCCTCATTAAACCTGCAACTGAATCCCACAAAAGGGGGCACCATTAAATCGTCTCCCCACGTAACATATTTTGAAAAAATTTGAATTTTAGGGTTCCGACGTAACATATACAAAGATTACATAAGGACAATCCATGTATCTTAATTAACTGTACCTGTATCTGAAAACCTGTTATGAAAATAAATATGAATATGACGCAATTATGTAGCAATAGAGATCCCATTAGTCACATTACATGCTATTAAGAAGTAGCATAGTGTATTAAAAACTTTAATCTTATATTTTAGAATACTCAACTGTTTTTTTTAAATCCTTTGATGAAAATAAATTAATGTTTTTATAAACATTGTATGTATCTTAATCAACTGTATATGAAATTGTTGTATAAAACATATTTAAATCTTTGACTGTATCTGAAATAACAAATATCTGGTAGCATTTATTGATGTGGAATTTGACTGTTTATATGTATCTGAAATATAGATGGTATATATGGTTTTGATTTATCTTATATTTGTTTAGAAACTCTTGATTTAATTTTTAAGATACACATGTATCTTAATAAACAAAATGCACATTTCATACAAGTGAATATGCACTATATTTGAAAATCTTGAATCTGAATGAGTCGAATAATGTTGATACAAAACTAAAAAAATACGATGAATGACACAATATGCATAATTATATACAAGCACACAATCATAAACGATTGTACAGATCATATTTGGTACACAACAATGCATGTAAATCAAGATACAAGCCCTGTATCTGAATTTAAAACAAAATTCAGATTCAATACATGTATATGATGATTCAAATGAATGACGAAAAATCAAAATCAACATAATATATTCATATCAAAAAAAGATTAGTCTGTTTATATGTATCTGAAATATAGATGGTATATATGGTTTTGATTTCTTTTATATTTGTTTAAAAACTTTTGATTTAATTTTTAAGATACACATGTATCTTAAAAAACAAAATGCACATTTCATACAAGTGAATATGCACTATATTTAAAAATCTTGAATCTTCATGAGTCGAATAATGTTGATACAAAGCTAAAAAAATATGATGAATGACACAATATGCATAATTATATATAAACACACAATCATAAATGATTGTACAGATCATACTTGGTACACAACAATGCATGTAAATCAAGATACAAGCCATGTATCTGAATTTAAAATAAAATTCAGATTCAATACGTTTATATGATGATTCAAAGGAATGACGAAAAATCAAAATCAACATAATATATTCAGATCGAAAAAAGATTAGCCTGAATGGATAGTCATTGTTTACATCACAAACTAGTCACAAATAAAATTAAATGAATCAAAATTCTTCTCTTCTCCACTGATCGAACTGAAACAAAAATAAAATTCGATGTTTGTTTTCAAATCCACCGATCCATCTGAAAACTAAAAAAAAATGCAAAATCTTATAATTTTTGGGATCCGAAAAACCTAACCTGGATGTATCAATTTCGGATATGATCAATTGAAAAAAATTGTAGATATTTTATTTTCTTCTCTGATTTATATTGATTTGATAGCCATTGAAGAATGAATCAATGGCTGTTGATGATTGATCTTGACGAGATCTTCGGGCCGATGATCTGATCTTGTTGTTAATGTTGCTGATTTTGTGAATCTTAAAAAAAAACCGATCAAAAATGGTAGATTGGATTTGTTAATAAAGAAAGAAACAAAAAAATTAATATATATTGTAACCGCTCCTACATTAAAGGAAAAAGATCGGTTATCAAATAAATAAATAAAATAAATCGTAACTAACTCAGGATTAATTGGGACGGTTATGCAAAAATGGTGATATTAGTTGGGGGGGGTAATATAGGTATTTCAAACATGGGGCTTGTGTTGGGGTCTAGCAATTGGGGCCCAAAAATCATTATTGATTTTGAAATATATATATAAATTAACAGTGTATATATAGTAGGATGTATAACATAATAGTGTATATGTTAGCACCTGAGGACCATAATGATGTAATTGTTGATGACCACCTATGGAGAGCGCCAGAGCGGGGAAATCTCTGAGCCAACGGACCGATATGAGGAAGGTGGCCACCGTATCCCAAGCTATAGTTTCAGCTAGGCTTGTCAACGGGTCGGGTCTAGACTCGAACTCGACCTGACCCGGACCCGATTACACATGTAATATACATGATCCGATTTGGATCCGACCCGGTGGACCGGAACATACAAACGGGTCGGGTCCGGGTCCACCCCGCCCCCCGTTGGACCCGAGATCCGACTGTTTTATTAATATACACTCATATGTTGCAAGAATATTAGTATTAATTGACCCATAATTTTATTTTTTATTTATCAAGTTACAAGTATAAGTGCTTATTTTTTATTTTGTGACACAAATAACGATAAGTTCTCCCTTTTATTTCATTGTTATATTGTTTAGACTTATGTTTACTTTGAATGTTGTTTTGTAATTCATTCACTTCTTTTGAATTGTACAAAAATATGTTCAAACACAGTATTAGGACATCAATTAAGAAAGTTCAATACAAATTTTTCCTAATAGAATGATAAGACAAACAAATTCATAAGTTTAAATTTTTTTTGTTTTTATTAACTTTCCTCGAGTCGGGTCCGGACCGGACCCGACCCGAGACCCGACGGGTCCGGGTCTGGGTCTGCATGTTCAGGACCCGCCGGGTCCTGTCACGGGTCGGGTCCGGGTCCACCCGGACCCGATCCGGACCCGACCCGTTGACAGGCCTAGTTTCAGCAGAAGCTTGGGCGATTTGGCGTACAAAACATCTCTTTTAACCGGGGAGTTCTTTGCGTGACTCTCTAGTTTTCTTCTTCTCTTATGATATATTTTTCTTTATTTTCCTTATGATCCCATATTTTTCCTTTCACTTTCGGACTTTGTCATTCGAATTCTAATTAACTACCTTTAAAAAAAAAACACTTAGGCCATGTTTGGTTCGTGTCATTCTGAGATGAAATTTGATTCCATGTGAGATTATCAGAAAATTGTATAAAATCCAGTGTTTGGTTAGTGGTAATGTTGATGGTAATTGTGAGTCCCACTGGAATTAAAATCCATCTATATGGGAAAACATGGTAGAATCAGATTCTCACCCTTAGGAATCCTAAATTAAATTACTATTATACCATTTACAAATTAATAAAATTACCATGTATATCCCTTCTAAAATAAATAGCCGCCTCTTCTTTTTTCCCTACCACCTATATAATGGGTTTATATAGTCATTTTAATTTTTTAACTAAAAAACTTTGTTATAATTTTTGTATGTGATGTGAAAAATCTTAACTGTGTATTAGATATTAATTTATATTTTTTAATTTAGTTTTTATTTTTATAGGTGGGTTTAGATATTATTATAATTGGTATAATATGTGATGTGGGTTTAAGCCTAAAGCAATATTTCTGAATCTTAAATAATAAAATTGGTTATTTACTTTTTAGGGGAGTTCATAATATTCAATTGATTTAGAAAAATTGCTATTAGTATATATTTGATTACATAATTGGTTCTTTTATTTATTTGCATTCATTAAATATTTATAAAACTATTTATAAATTTTTATTATTATTATTGATATAGATGAAATAAATTTTACAAGTATATATATAATAGTAAGGATATTTTATATATTTAAATCAAATTTCTTATCATTTCATGTATAAATCAAGCACTTGAAAATGAGTCTTTGAAAAAAATCACTAACGAACTAAATAGTCTAATGAAATCAGTATTCCTGATAAAATAATTCTTGATAAACAAATTCTTGGTAAAGTAATTCTAAAAAAAAATGACACGAACCAAACAGAGCCTTAGAGCTAGTTTGGCAATGGGATAAATGATGTGATAGAGGGTAATTATGGGGATAAGTGAGTGGGAGGACAACTTATCCATGTTTGGTATAAAAAATAATTAAGATAAACTGATAATAATTGTTCCAATTTTAAAATGAAAATTGAATATTTTGTTACATCTAAAGGTTGGGATATCATTTATCCCAATTTTTTATTCTAATTTTGATAAATGTAAATATAAATAAATTTAATAGATTTTTTATATTTTAAAATTTGGATAATCTATCCCCGGAACTTTAATTCATTGTCAAACTAGCACTTGGTTTTATAATGAAAGTCAATAACTCTCCATCGACGTTTTGTAAGCGTCGATTTTAAATCCAACGGCTGTCCATACAGAAGCTTTCAAGCTACGCCTTTCTGGTAAACTACGCCGTTGGCGCATCTTAGCCCATGGTGGACTCTTTAAATAAACGACGAGCGATTTGGATTTTGGAGGAGACGTAGAGGTAAACAAAGTCGGCGATGGCGTCCATGGCGAGATCCGGAATTCGATCGGCGATTCAGAGGGGTTCGATTCTATCGAAGACCAGGAACGTAAAGAAGAACTGCTTCTCCTCCGCCGCTCATCACGACGACGCTTGTGAGTCGAACGAAAAAAAGTCGATCGATCTAGGTTTTCATCGTTTGATTAAGCTGATATTCAAATCCTTAGATTTCTTTGGTGTCATGTGTTTGTATCAGATGAGACTGCGAAATGGGAGAAGATAACGTACGCGGGGATCGTGTCGTGCACGACGTTGGCGGTCTACAACCTGTCGAAGGGACATCCCCATTACGATGAACCAACGGTATTTTTTTTTTCGTGTGTCAATCGTTGATGATATAACTTCTTCAGGATTCGTCATTAGTTGAAGCTGTTGATGTTCGTTTAATGATCTGACGAGAATAATTTAATCGATTGATTTCTGCAGCCGTACCCGTATCTCCATATCCGCAACAAAGAGTTCCCATGGGGTATGTATCTGTGATGTTAATTTTGTGTTCGACCACTAGTTGTCTTGTTGGTTTTTTCTAATGATCGATGCGTACCCTTTATCTTAGAAATTATGTGGTTTTAGTATCTTCTGTGATGGAGTATGAGTGATGATTTAGATTGTTCGGAACATGTCAATCTGACATGGTATATCAAACCTCTCAAAAATAAAAATAAAAATTGGGGATGAACTCTACTGTTGTTGTCATATACTTACATTTTATAATAAAGCTATCACCTTTGCATCTGAATTTTTCCCCTTCTCTATTTTGGGTTTTAATTGGATTAGGTAATGGAGTATTGCTTATGGTAATGGGATTGTCATCTTAAAAAAACTGGTAGAAAGATCAATTTTTGTTTAGTTTCAACATTAGCTAATTGTTTCGATTAGTAAAATTCGGTTGATGTAAATACCTTGAAAAATGACTAAATTGGAGTTAGTAATTTTAGTTGAAAGCTACTGATGTGAAATTGTGAATTATATAAATGTGGAGCAGAACATTCTTTTTTTTTATAGGAGTATCAAATTAATCATATTAGAATTTAGTGAATTTTCCATCAAAGGTATGTTAAAAAACAGATGCATTTCTGGCATAATGTGCTGTGGATATGGTGGAGATTAGTGAGTGAATGGTTTTGACATGGTTTGTTGCAATATGAGATTGCTGTTGTCCTGCATTTCCTTTTCCCTTGACTATCACAGTTCAAGCTATAGTGATAATTTGAAAGAGAGAATGGTGTTAACTTTGGACATGCTTGACCCCAAAAGAAAAGGGTATTCAGGTTAGTCAGATTTGGTCAATGGACAACATTCGTTGAATGAATTCAAATTTACCTCATTTACACATTGAGCAGAATGACAACGGAGTCAATGGAATGGTGGTGGATTTTAGAGATATGGGATATAAGAGTACATTTATAGGCTGAAGTATATAACAAAGCAATTTTGGTTTCAGCAGATAAAAATTTGTATTCCATATTGTTCAGACATGTCCAAATGCATATACTGGCTAGTGAGCCATGCAGTCTGCTGAATGGAAATGTGAGTGGGTGATTTAGTATGTGTATAAGATTGTCAGCCAATTCTTCCAAGAAGTTGAAGATGATTTCGATTTGTTTTATTTGAGTAATGTAATATTTGGTGTGTTGAATATGTCCTTTGAATACATGAAAATATGTTATTACATATTTTGGTTTAAAACACCTGAGCAAGGTGGCCTGAATCTGTTATTAATGATAGAATAAAACCTTTTTGCTTATCCAAAGTTCGGGAAACCATGTTCTACGCTTAGGTGCTTCAGCATTTTGACATCAGTGTATTGCACTCAAAATTTAAACTGGAATTTTTTGTCATAACTCGATTTTCCCTTATAGATATGACTCAAAACTGAACCTTGTTTATCAGACACTGGGATTTTTGGTCCCGGTACTTTTGAGAATTGTCTGTCGATCTATATTGCCTCTTTCGGTCATCTATGTTCGACTTTGCTCCTCTGAAAGTACGCATGGATATTTAACTTGATGTATTGTATAACACTACATGTTTGCATTACTTCGATTCCTTGCAAGTAGGGTGTCTTTTCATTTGTTAGGTATAGTGATATATCTGGTAACATCAATACCATCAATCATTATCCATTTTGTTTCTGGAAATTGACGAAATAGTTTTGTCACTGGGTAACCCAACTTCTTGTTTGATTGTATTCTGTTATATAAACTGACGGTTTTTTTTTAGGTCCTAATGGCTTATTTGAGGCGAAACACACAGGGCATTAGCTTCCTGCGATCATGCTCCTAAAAGCTGGTGTTCAGTATTTCTTTGTGTTTTGATTGAGACGGAGACAAAGCATGTAACAAGGCAAACCCATATATACTGTTGTTTTTGCTCTGCAGTAGAATAAAAACTATCTCTGTGTGACTGGACACAGATAATGTTATGGAATTGGTTTTGCTGGTGTTTTTTCATCCATTGCTGGCAAGTTTATGTTTTATATACATTTTTTTGTCAAGCACAACAGGTTGCATATTCATTTGGTTATCTAATATAAACGTGGTTATGTGCTCTGCAATCAACATGGTACAAATTATGGAACTGCACTAATGCAGGTGTGATCACAACAAATTTGTATGACAGGCAGAAGAACCAATCCTTACAATCTTCATGTATTAAGTCTTAATATGAACCAATTAGTTCACGAAATGGCACATATAGTCTGTCACCAGCATTAGACAGTGCTGTACCATGAACAACATAGAATAGCTACAGTTGTTTTGAGACTTTAGTGATAATATCAGTTGCTCAGTGAAAACAGGCATGCTTCTGAGAGGTTTTAATGTCAGTGAAATTTAACTTTCTTTATTTCTGTATAATCAGCATTACATGACAATGTACAACAGAAAGATACATTTCTCCCATAAAAACATGACCAAAATGCACCTTCACAGCAAAACAGATAAAAAAGTGATGATAACTCACAAAATCAGAAAATCTATATAATCCTAGTAAACCAAACCCACATTCAGTGGCCTTTGCCAGTCTATATTGACCTTTCTTGGTACGTATCATTTTGCATTTACATCTTCAAGACTCCTGTTTTCATCTTGCAATAGTCCGAGTTGAAAGGTCCGTGCGAGCATCTGTAACCTAAGAAAACAAAGAATCATAGGATTCATAATGATCTTCCCCTTGAGTCTCCACCTGAACTGAAGAAATCTCATCTTGAGTCGAGGTTTCGTTCTTTGCAGAAGAGCTCGAACTCTCCAAGTTGGAAGTGTTGTACACTACAGGGTTTTCATTCTCTGCCATTGTTCTTGTTTTCGATTGAGGTTCAGTAGTTGTTGGGTTTCTCTGCGACTCAGCACAATCAGTCAATTCCACTGTCATTGAATTGTTCAGCGGTTCAAGGTGAACCTCCAATTCACCTTTCATCATGTTGTTGGGCAGCTGTTCTGAGGGTGTCTTATTTGACTTGATTTCTACAGTTTCCCTTCCTTCAACAGCCATTACTGGATTCAGTAGAACAATATTTTCTTGCCTAGTCTCATTGTCCTTTTCAACAACATCACCCATAGCGGATTTTGTATTTTCAGTTCCATTGTTTTTCATGCCATTCACTTTCTGCTCTTCATCCTGGTTCTGGAACTTCTCCTGCTCATATTTATTTTTGGTATGTGCATCTCTCAGAACAGGACTTGAAGCATTGTCGCCGTGATACTGCTCCTCCCTTGCTATTTGGGTGCTCTCATCACTTGCTTCTTGATCATCGTTCTCTTCCTTATCATCATTTTCATTCTCCTCACTGTCCTCCAATCCCTCCTCGCCTTTCTCACTCTCTTCGATTTCATTCTCCAAGTCATGCTCATCTTTCTCATCATCTCTGGTTCCTCTTCCTTCGTCATCCACAATCTCCTCAAGCTTGGTCTCCTCTTCTGCTACTTCATCAGGCTCCTCTTCCTTTTTGGTTCCCAGTCTCAGTAATCGTGACTGGGATTTCACGGTTGAGGTCCTTCGGCCCAAGATTGGAGGAGTTGATCATTTGTTCCTCAATTTTATCATAGGTCGATTTGTTCTTCTCATTGAAGGCGGTCTTCTTAAGCTGGAAGTGCTTGACAAAATAGACCACCCAAACGCATACTGCAATGAGAAAGCATATCTCCAACACCTTCATCACATGCATCTCTTTGAAGCCTCTTGGCCTTTGGTTCCGAATCGATGATTGCCTGAACATGATCGGATTTCTTCACCAACGAACAAGACTAGAGAAGCTAATAAGATGTTCGTTTACTGTATATAATGCACTGCTCCCTATCTGTATTGAACTTGAATACCACAGGAGAAATCATATCAACATCAATATGTTTCTCATCTGAATCTTCGGCAAAGCATAATATGAAAAAGTAGATTCTACCAAACTATGACTATGGTTCATGCCAAAATGCAAACAATCCACACACAATATTTTCATAACAAGTCAAGAATTATAAATAGAGAGAGAAGCCATCCAATCTCAAATAAGTATTGTAAAACGAAAGGAAATGACTTAATGACATCCAAATTTCCTTTTCTTCTACCTATATCAAGATTGGATAAGAGTAAAACAGTGATCTTGCTGAACATAAGCCCGAATCATGATTCCCCACAGAACACCCACATCTCAATAGAACCAAAAAAACACACATCTTTCTAATTGAAAGAAACCCATTTTCAGACATGTGAATAAAGATGGGGAGAAAAACTTTTAACAGAACACTAAAAGATACTATCTTTTCATCTCAAGAAAAAAAACCCTATCCACTATTCAGATAAAGACCCAAAATGGAGCACATAAAACTCATATTATAAAAAATAAAAAATAAAACCATGATCGAAAGTGAATAACTCCCAAGTCCAACCCATCTCCTCAAAAAGTTCAGAGAAATCAAAGAAATCCTAATCTAACCAAGAAACCAAAAGTGAAAAAAACATGGGCTAAAGTAAACCACAACATATCAAACCAAGCAAAACACATCACCTTCAGTGGCAAACCATAACCCACCATCCACTCAAGAACAACAAAAAAGATGTGGAGAGAACATTAAAAGAAGATCTAACAAAGACCCATCTATGAAAATCTCATTTAAACCTTGAATTCATAGTGAGAGAGAGAAAGATGATTCATACCAGAGTTACAAGTCTTGTTCTTCTCTTTTGGGTCCGTTTTGGAGAGAGAGAGAGAGAGAGAGACTGTCAAAGAAAATAAAATCTGATAAAAGTCGGCGATCTTATATTTCATTTTATAGGTTCTCTAATATTTTCACTGTTTTCCCAGATTTTGTGTTTTTTCCGTCTTTGACATCATCACTTCCAATGTTTTCTTTCTTGATAATGACGTTCTCTGTTTTGTTTTGGGTCACATAACACTCTCCCAATGATCAGGACCATTGAATCAATATATCTTCTTCTTCTGAACCAGGAATATCTGATTGACGGTTTTGATCACACAACCATGAGGGGTTGAGTCACGTCATTTAACGGTCCAGATAGGCCTGATGAAAGGGACCAACAAATTTTCAGCATTGAATGTCAACAAACGCATTAATATTTACGTGGGTCCACATTAATATTTAATATAATGTCCAGATAGGCCTGATTAAAGTGTCAGATAGACTAATTAATATTTACGTGGGTCCACATTAATATTCAATATAATTTATGATGTGAATTACTAAAATTTTGTAAACGCATCTCATTTTTGTTTCATGGTCCAACTTTATACTTTTTAGTTAGTTGATAAATGAGTTTGCTGTGTGACATTTGTCATCATAACTAAAGCATTATGTGATTTATTCACATATCTTTTTTTAATTAACCTTCAATCATTAAACTTTAATTCATTGTATGATAAATAATTTATGACAAGAATCATGTAAATTCACATAACATAAATGAGTTCGGATATTTCTAAAAAATGGATGCTGTTGTAAACTAAGTAAAATACTTGAACATAAGAATGCATAAACAAAGCACACAAGACATATAGAGAATAGAGGTAGAGAGAGATTTCTTATTCTTCACTTGTTGGTTATGGAATAAATTACAAACCTCTCAATTTATAGGGTCCATGGAGGAATCCCAAAGGTGGGGAGTTACAAGTCTATAGAGGTGAGGGGGTAAATAGTGGGATGATTAATAGTGGGGTTATGGAGTTGAATGAGAGGGGTTATGAAGTTGAAGAGTGGGGGAGGTTATAGCTTAGAGGAGTGGTGGTTATCCACCACTTTCACAACACTCCCCCTTGGATGACCACCATGCTAAGATAATTGCCTCATTAAAACCTTTACTTGGAAAACCCAGTGGAAAAAAACCAAAGCGAAAGAAAAAAAGTACAATTTAACTTAATCGTATAATGGTGTATGCATTTAACACTGCCTCGTTAAAACCTTGCCAGGAAAACCCATTGGGACAAAACCTAGGTGAAGGAAAAAGAGTACAGTTCGCAAAATGTCATAAAAAAATTACTCCCCCTCATAAGTACAAGATTTCAAGAATTTTGGTCGCTAACTCATCGCATCCCGATGTTATACACCAGCTTCTTAATTGTTGACGTCGACAAAACTTTAATAAACAAATCAGCAAGATTGTCCTTTGATTGAATTTGTTGAACATCAATTTCATGTCTCTACTAGAGCTCATGAGTGTAAAAGAATTTTAGACAAATATGCTTCGTTCTATCACCCTTGATATATCCCCCTTTGATTTGAGCAATGCATGCTGCATTGTCTTCATAAATAGTTGTTGGAACATCTGTAATGAGAGATAGTCCGCATGCAATACGAATATGATGAACCAAAGACCTTATCCACACCCATTTTGTGAGCGAGCCTTGTGAGGATCTGAAAGATATCCTGAATCTGCATAACCCTTCAGTTGTGCACCATTATTGGAATCTTTTGCATAGAATATGCCCATGTCTGACGTTCCACGAAGATAACGAAAAATGTGTTTTACATCATTCCAATGCCTTCGAGTTGGTGCAAAGCTAAATCTGGCCAACAAGTTAACTGAAAATGCAATGTCAGGTTTAGTGCATTGGGCCAAATATAATAAAGCATCAATTGCACTAAGATATGGTACTTCAGGACCAAGAAGAATTTTTGTATCTTCTTTTGGACAAAAAAAAAGGTCTTTCTTTGGGTCAAGTGATCTTACCACCATAGGAGTACTTAATGGATGACATTTGTCCATATTAAAACGCTTCAGGATTTTTTTTCAACATATGTTGTTTGATGAAAAAAATATCCCGTTTGAACTTCGGTCAATCTGCAGGCCAAGACAATATCTTATTTTTCCAAGATCTTTCATTTCGAATCCATTCATAAGATATTCTGAAGTTTTGTTGAGCTCTTCAGGAGTCCCAATTGAAATTATATTATCAGCATAAATTGTCAAAATAGCAAATCTCTTACTAGATATATTTATAAGGACACACGGGCAAATGAAATTGTTTTCATATCCTGCTTTCATCAAGTATTCACTAAGACGGTTGTACCTATTGCGTTAAGCTGTACAATGAACATCTTAGCTTTATTGAGTACATAATCTTTGATTTTTGTTTTAGGCAATTTATATACTTCAGGGATTCATATAAATTCTCATATAGATAAGTTGTTACTTCGTTCATTAGTCTCATATCAAGTTTTTCAGAAACTTTGAGACTTTCTAGTCAATGGAACATTTTTGTATCCATGACTAATGAGTATGTTTATTCATAGTCAAATCACAGGTTTCAGCAAGAAACCTTGTGCCACAAGACGTGTCTTATATCTAGCAATTTTATTTTCTCATTTCGCTTTCTTACAAACACCCATTTGTAACCTTCAGGGTTAACATCTTTTGGGTATGTATTATAGGTTCGAATATACCACACTTTTCAAGAAAATTCAATTCTTCTTGAATAGCATCTTTCTACTTTAGCCAATTATTTCTTTGTCGACATTCATTTATGCTGTGTGGTTCATTGTAATCATCGCCCTTTGAAATTTCAATAGCTACTTTGTATGATAAATATGTCATCGATGATCATTTATTTGCGATTCCACATTTCTCTTATATGCATATAAAATATAGAGATCTCAATATTATTAGGTACATTTTTCTCTTCAAGAGTTTGTATAGTCACTTCTGGAACTCGTTTCTCTTCAGGGACATTATACTCTTCTGGAGTTTTAGAGAAAGTGGATCTATTGTTCGTAATCTCTTCTGGAGCATTATGTATAACTTCTTCTGGAGCATTATTAGAGCATGATTTTTCATTTGATCTCCACTTCTGGGGAGCTTATTCTTTTGAACCTATTGATCTATCACGCTTCTGGCGTGTATTAGGGATTTGATTTTCACGTTGAGTGGTATGTGAGTCTAGATGAGACAGAGTGGATGAATTCCAGAATAATTCTCGTCGTTCTTTATGAACATATCGTACTTCAGGTACATTCTTCCATCCCCCTAACGACGGGAATATTGTCTCATTAAAATGACAATGCGCAAATCATGCGGTAAAAACTATCATCGAGGAAAAGAATCTTCTAGTTCTTTAGTATACGCCCAAATGAATAGTTCAACGCATTATCGTGTACCATGGATATCTGATATGGTCATGCCAAATCATAAAGATCATAGAACTTATGGTTCATATGAATAATTATGGATATTTATATTATAACCCTTAAGAGAGAGCATAAAGCTTTTCTAATGTATGCTTCTAGCATGAGACATTATTAATGTATAGATACTCCATAATTTTAAAATGGCATATCTTGTGATAGGTATCTTTAGTAGACTTCTTCTGGATCTACATGAATACAATGTATCGTTGATACAAAATTTTGTATCTATTGATAATATGATATCTGCTCTTCTAGAGCTTTCGATCAAGTTTGTAATACTAAAAATAATATTACCATTTGCATTAATTAATATTAAACTAAAAAAATAAGATAAATATGAAAGTGCATTTCATATAATAAAGAAAAATAAAGACATAAATATAAAATTGACAAATATCTAATCATATATGAAGTACATGATCAATAAAGAGTTTAAGCGTACTTCAGGTTCGCAACCAATTTAAAGATTTGGACGTACTTCAGGTAAGTGACCAAAATTATGTTATGAAGTACCACATAGATGATAATAGTTTTTTTTCTGCATTTTAGGGGTTTATTATGCAAACTTTTCCCTTGCTTTCATTTAATAGCATTCCACTTCTGGTGGTTTCAAATAACTTGTCATCTCTACTATTGTTATAGTTATATAAACCATGAAATAACCCTTGACCATGTTCATTGCTTAAAATAAAATAAAATAAAATGCATTTGTTTCAGGCAACGATACTGAGTTAATAGATCGGGTTGCATGATTTTTTTATATTTATATTATTATCAAAGCTCATTGTTCAGCAATGAGAAGATATAAAATTTGATAATAATATTTTTGCTTTCGACATTGCTACTACTGGAGCATCTTTGATGCACAATGGTCGGTGGACCTTTCACAATGAGAATTTAATATTTAAATCCTCTATATTATGATAGTGAAAGCTAATCACAATTTTTACATGTTTTTACTGGGATACATGTAGCCACCTTTATTTATTTTTATATGATCCTTCAGGGACCCATAAAAATTTCATAACTTTTGTATACTCCTACATGACTCAAGTAGCCATTAATTTTATATAATCCTTCAGGGATAATAACATTGTATGTAGTCCTTCAGCGATAAAATAAAGTAAATTTTATATGGACCTACCGGGACACATTATTCATAACTTTTGCGTGGTCCTCTACGGATCCATGTAAACACTTTTTTTTTCATTTGGTCCTCCAAGGACCCAAAAAACAATATATCATATAACTTTTGTTTGGTCCTACAGGAACACGAGCAATCATGATTTGTGGATATATATCCTTCACGGATAAAAATTATACGGTCCTTCAGGGACACATTCTAATCATATTTTTTTACATGATCCTCTAAGTATACATATAATAATTTTTGTATAGTCCTTCAGGGACAAAATAAAATAAAATTTGCATGGTCCTACTGGGACACATTTTTTGTTGTCTTTCAAGGATAAAATAAAATTTGTGTATTGTCCGTCGTGGACACTTTTTTATGGTCCTTAAGGGACTTATAAAATTATAAACTTTACATAGTCCTATAGGACTTATGACTTTTGCTTAGTCCTTCTGGGATACATATGTAAACATAATATTTGCTTAGTCCTATAGAGACATGATTTTCTTTATAATGTCAAAGCCAAACTTACATTAAACTATATATCTAAAAGAGAATTATGACAAATAACTATAAGAAAATGTCAATTAATTACCCATTATTGGGGCACTGCAAATTCCCTATGAATGAAGAGAAAATGTTACTTGGCAAGGGTTATTGGAGATGTTTATCATAATTGATAAAAACCAAGATTGATGCATACAATTGTGTGGAAGTGGATTTTCGAGTATCCCTTCCTGGGCCGGATCTTCGTTGATCCGGGCTTCTGAGATGGGTCCGGAGAAATGGATTGAGCCTAAACTCCTTCCTTCGTCGATACTCCTCGCCTTGATCAGAACGGAGTGCTCCTCGTCGTCTCCGACTTCCAAGCACCTGCCACTCACACCAGTGTGGTGCCGGCTAACGCCCCTCCGACGCTCAAGTCAGTGATCCACCTTCTCAAAGGAATTTAGACATTTTTCTGACTGAAGCGAGAGGGAAGAGTGTATTTCGTACCTGAGGAGGGAGGGGTAACCTCCCTTTTATAGTGGGTCGGGGCGTGCCGATCGGGACCTCGAGGATTGTCCATAGCGTGATATGGTACTTCCTGCTAGGCCTACGGATTCGGGACACGTGGCGTCTAGGGATCATCATTAACCTATAACGGTTTCCCTGACGCATCGTCCTTTTTGTCGTTAGAGAATATTCCCTTCGCTAACTGTCTTGAAGAAGACAAAGGAGGGATCCATATCTGGTTTGTTGCTCAACTCGAGCACCGACGTGCCCTGGCCCGAATAGGTCGCTACAACCTTGTCCTTTCGTATGACTTCACCAGATGACTGTGTATCTCTGGTCGGACGTTGTTGTCCGTGGTCACGCCGTGGTCGGGCATACGGTTCGCCCGACCTGACTTACTCTCGTTTGTCCTTATCTTCTGTGTCCGGGTTCGCCGGGCCCATAATCTCGTCGGGCGAGGTTACCTCACTTGGGTATCGCCAGATGGGTCTGACCTCGAGGTCTGGCTAGTGGGTCTGCCTCTCTTTTTGGGCTGGCTTCATGTTAATCGCGAGATGGGCTTTATCCGGGTTATTCCCCACTTTCTGTCTTGTTCGAAATTGCCCTCCTACAAATGCCCCCTTCTTTTGGGCTCTCAAGGGCTTTTGTGAGTTCAAAAGAACTGACCTAGGATAGCAGGACAGCCTTTTCAGCGGAAGTGGAGTATCTCGTAAGTTTCTTCCTGGTTGGTCTGTGTCGTGCCGTACGGCTCTGCCTGCTTCTTTTCTGTGCCACCTGTATCTCGTCCGTACGCTTCCCTCATTAATGTCATTTAAGCGCGCGTTTCCGTGCCTTTGCCTTTTGCCGCTTCATTTCTTTTTTTGAATCGTCGCGGTGTTCGGGCTACCTCGAACCGGATCCTTAATATATACCCGGACTATTCACACCTCTCCCTCCGCGCGTGTTGCTGAATCAAACCTCTCACCGGATCCTCAAACGTTCCTGTGTCCTTTTCTCTCTATTTCTTCTGCTTTAATGGCGCAAGTTTCCGGGGCCGTGACGGTCGAAGAATACCGGGGTGAGATCCCCCCTCCGCCTGACCCGTCGTCGTTCTGGGTCTACTCCGGCCAAGTAGAGGCCGGGAGGATCCTTTTTCCGCTATCTATGCTGATAGTGGAATTCCTAAGCTTTTATGACCTTCACCCCCTCCAGCTGGTCCCGAGCGCCTTCCGCATTCTGGCGGCTGTCTCCGCCCTCAATCGTGCCCTTGGCATCGACCTTGGGCTGAATGAGGTGAGGAGCTTTTATATCCTGAAACCCCTGACGGGTGGTGGCTCCACCTACTACCTCGCTCGGAGGCCGGGTACTGGGACGCTGATTCTGGACGCCCAAGACTTCATCTACGATTGGCGCTCGAAGGTCCTCCGGGTCCGCGGCGCCTGGTTTCCAGTGAACTGCCCCTTCCGCATCCCTACCAGGATGAGAAGCCCATTTCAGGGTTTGCGTGAGTTCCTTCGCCCCAACGTTGGATGCAGTTTGTATTACTATTCTGTCGTATTATAAAATGTGGTCCCTTGCTTATGATTTTCTCGTACTTGTTCCAGGTGCGTCGTTTTTGAATGCGTGCCCCTCTGCAGAGATCCTCCGATCAGAGGATATAGAACGGGCTCTGGCTTTTGAAGGCCGGAGCTGGAGGGTTCTGCTGGGCACGGTTTCTTCGAGTTCCGTCACACTTTCTTCCTCGGCTAACCCGGCGTCCGGTCGTCGTCTTTCATCCGCTTTCCCTTCTGGTGGTGCCCCCGGCCCGTCTTCTGGGGGGGCGTTGAGACGGTCAAGCCACCGGCGCAGGGTTGCAGTTAGGTCAGCCGTGCCTTACAGCCGTCCCATCGATGTCTCCGAGGATGACGAGGTTGCCGAAGAGGTTCCCTTCGAAGTTGGCGACTCGCTGTCCCCCTTTCGGTCCTCATTGACCACACCCCAACCGTCCACGTCGGTCTTGCCCCCTGTTCGTGCGGGAGGGATAGAGGAGGAGAGATCGGGCAACGTTCGGTCCTTCACTGTCCCGCCTTCGGAGGCTCATGCTGATAATGTGCAAAAGTCAGCTGGTGAGGATCCTTCCTGCCTAGACCAGTTTCGCCTCACCCGTCCTCCGGAGTTCCCTCGAATCACTCGGCTCGCGAAGGGGGGCCCGCTGTATCTCCGCAGTCATCTCCTATGACCGGGAGGGACCCTCGGGCTTCATTTGCTTCCCCCATATCCCCGTCTCGGGTACCGCAGTATGTATACTGCGTTAGCCCTTCCCGAGTTGAGGCTATGGGAGGATTTTCCATGCCCCCGGCCCTTCCTCGCAAGGCTAGCCTCGTGGCGTGTGGCCACGTCAGTGCGGTGTGCAGGGAAGTGGAAAAGATGAAGCGGCTAATCGAGGAGGAAGAGAATGAACGCTTCAGGGATTTCTGTGCCGGCTTTAGCACCGGCTTCCTGGCTAGGCAGGACGGAGTGCCCCTTCCTTCAGAGTCCCAGCTGAAGGAAATGTACCAGCTCTCCCTCTTCGAGAGGAAGTGTGGTCGTTTTTCGGAGAGGGACCCGGATTCTCCTGTTCGTTCAACTCCTTCCTCGTTCCCTCCAGGGCGTCAGGGGTGAAGTTGGCGCCGAAACCCCCTTTTTTTTTTTTTAAACACCTTTCCGGTGTGCGCCGGGCATTGTTTCCGGGCTGCGTCCCGAGGTTGACATTTCATCAAAATTTGAACTTATTGATTTGCTTGTGGATGATGAATGACTGCTTTGATTTGCTCTTTTGCTTCTCGTTATTTTCATGCGTATTGACTTCTGCATGCTACTGTTTGAATGCCCGAGCTATTTTAAATGGTTATCCGATGTGACCAGGCATCTTAAAGGTAATCGGGCGATGCTTCTCCCCGTTCTAGGTGATTTTACCCATTTAGCCCCCGCTCTGTCCCTTTCTTTTTCGCACTTCACTAAAATCGTCAGTAGTCTTGCTTTAGTGGCCGTCTGATTTGCCAGGTTGGATGAGTGATCCTATTTTAGTGGCCACGTGGGACCTGGGTTAGCGATTGCGCGTATCCTCGAATGTCAGAAGTCTGACCACACTTTACACGTGGCCCTTTTTGGGCGGGATATTTAAGGTGTTCGAATTGTCTTCCATGATTAGCGTTTCTTCCCAAGGCCACTCGTCGTGCTCTAGCCAGTTGAAAGGACGCGCCGCCGTTCTGTCGGGTCCCCTATCTTTAAAATAAGGACTTCATTACCGCCTTCGGACGACTGCTCACTTCAATCGCTCTGTTCGAAGGTACTTCTTCTCTTCTTACTCCCTCTCCGGCCTTTGCACCCGGTTTCCCGCATCCGCTCTAGGGTTCAGGTATTAGGGGAGCTCTTCTCTGTCGTTCTTTCTTCTTATTACATTCATTCCTCTCTTTTAAGGATGTCCATCCTAAAGTCATTGGCCGGTCTTAGGGGTATGTTCGATATCCCCGAATCGGTGGGGATGGAATGGTCGCCTTACGATCACTTCCCCATTCCGTTAGACCGCCTAAACCATTCGAGCATGTATGTATACCCCTCTCAGATTGCGAGGGGTGGCTTAACGCTGCCCTTTCCTCCCCTCGTCAGGAGGTTTCTATCGACGTACGAGCTTCACCCTACCCAGTGCAATCCCAACTTCTTCCGAGTCTTGATGTGCTTCGTCGTCATAAATAGGGACTATGACCTAGATTTAGGGATTCCTGAAATCATGCACCTCTACGAGCTTCGGAAGTCCGGTAGGGGCTACCATTTTAGGGCTAGGGACTCTAGGCAGAAGCTCGTAGATGAGCTTCCAGATTCTGACAAGGGCTGGGCCGAAAGCAGGCTGATAATCCTGTCCGGAAGCTGGGAATTCGGCGATGCCCCTGAAGATATCTGGAAGGTGCCTCGCTCCATCTTAATAGGCGCGATAGGTCGGGCTGCCATTTTCTTCATTACTTGCTCTCGAATGTCTGATTTTACTTTTACTGATCCTTTTTGCTTGGCTTCCAGCTCCTGGCGCGAACTCCCGTCCTTCCGAGAATTCCGTGAAGTTGGAGCATGTGCGTGCTGCTTTCCGCATAAGCGACCGGGCTTTCTTCAAGCTTTTGGTTGGGACAATCCGAATCCTGGCAGCACTCGTCGGTTGGGACCGCGCTTGAGAGACGTCTTTGAGGATCCGCCTCGCTCGCCGCCTCAGGTCGTATCCCCGGTTGCGCAAGAGATTCATCCTTCCGCGTCCGAAGGAGACTCCGAAGAAGAGCTGCAGCCGCTTTACAAGCTCGGCTTTGGTGACCCAATGGTGACCGAAGGCTCATCGGCCGGCGCCCGGCATGGCTCTCGCTCACGGAGAAGCCAAAGGGGGAGTCCCAGATCGGGGGAAAAATCTGGCTCTCATTCGGCCGGGAAGTCGGTGGCAATTTTGGAGAAAAAGGGTACCCGCCCCCAGCTCGGGATGTCCTCGACTGACGCCCGTCCTGAGGATAGGTTGGGCTCCAGCGCTTCCGGTTCTCGTCCTGGGGATAAGAAGGACTCTGCTGAAGAGGGAGGTTCTGCAGAGACTGGTGTTGCGAAGGAGGGGAGGTCTGTGACGGTGGACCCTCGTGTTGCCCCTTCCTTCTCAGACAGGTCGGGCATTGACCCTGTAGTAGGGTCGAAAACCCTTCTAGCGAGGAGAAGTTGGCCCGGCTGGCGGCGCTTCGGGCTGAGGTGGACGCTCAGTCTGGGAGAATCGGCCAGCTCCCTAGCTCCGAAAGGAAGCGACTTCCCTCAGTGTCGCAGGTTCCCGCGCCCCTTCCAAAAGAAGCAAGGTAGCTATGGTCAGCCCGATTTCTTCGTCTCCGCAACCGAGGCCGTCCTCAGCCGGCGTCCTGGCCCATAAAGGGAAGGATGCTGCTTTGGTCGTCCGACCGTCACCCCCGTCGTTTGCCGCCAGGGACCCAGGGTCTCGTCCTTTCGTTCCTGCTCCCCGGGCTATGTCTCGGCCCGTTCAGACTACCGATTCTGGTCTGAAGGATCGAGATGTAGCAATCGGCCTTGCCCGTTCAGTTGTACTGGAGAAGGACAAGACCCTGGCCGGTGCCGTCTCTATTCCAGAGATTGGCTCCATTCTGCAGAGCTTAGCTTACCAGGTGATATTCATATCTGCGTTTGAGTTTGTGCTTATATCATCAGTATTCATTCTTATCCATCATTCTCTCTGTCGCAGCTTGGCGTTTACGCGGGTGCAGTAGGCCCGTCCTACGAGCAGGTTGTGGCGGACGTTGCCCGGGCTCATCGGGCATGCGAAGAAGAGCGGCTCGCCCGACAAAAGGCCGAAGCCGTCCTGAAAGCTGCGGAGGAGGAACATTCCCGAGCCATCGAGCGACTTAAGAAGGAATGCCTCGAGCTGTCCCTGGCGCTAGACAAAGAACGAGTGAAAGGGCCCAGCCGCATCAGAGTTCGAGCGGCACAGGAGAGAAGTCGCGTTGGACTTTGAGATCAACGTCCTTCAGACCGTGAAGGACCGCCTGGATCCGATCGAGGAGAAGTCCAGGGAGGCCGCTTTTGAAGCTTACGATCAGGGGTACCGAAGGGGTTTCCAGGACAGCCGGGAGGGGGCCCCCGCTCCTGGCGCTGATCGAGTCATCCGAACTTCGAGCCCATCCGACCCTGATCCTATGCCCGAGGACGCCGGAGATGCCCCCGCGGGCTCTATCGCACTTCCCGATCGTGACGGGATCCTTGAACAGGTAACCAGTTATCTCGGCTGTGATTTAACCGACATAATAGATGTTGATGATTTTCCATCCCCTGGTTGCCGAGATAACCCGTCTGCACAAAAGCCGTCACCTGCCAGTGTTGCAGGGGTGAGGAGCGAACCTCCTGAGGCTGTTGCCGGACCGGAGAGCTGGCGTTTGGAAAGTGATGCCTTACCGACCCCGGTTTGTATGGAGAAAACCCCGGTGGCATCGGCTCACGGCCTGGAGGATCCTTCGGAGGATTTGGAAGACTGCGCTCCCATGATTCGCCGTACCTCGCCAAGCCGCGCTACCCGGGAAAATTAGTGATGCCTTGACTTGCTGTAGTGCCGCGCTGGACGGCGATAGCTGGTTGTCCTTGATGTTTTTTTTTTTAACGTCTCATTGTATCGTGACGGATTTGGACCGCTTTATTATATATATTTTTTTTCATGAATTAAACGCTTGTGGTGTGCTACGATGCTTTCGCGTTTCAATCCTGCCTATTATGGCCTAGTCCGAAGTAGTCGATACGTTTAATCGTATAGGGGTCGATATACAGGTTTAGTTCTGCTGTCCCCTCTGTTATACGAATGCTTGGGTTGAACCGAATTTGCACTTAGTCGGGCATGATTCCCTGGTATTATCCGGCTAGACGCGCGGTTATGAGGACCGAACTGAGTCGAATGCTGAAGCGACATCGATAGAATTGGGCCCGATGAGCGCGGCTTAGGGTGCCATTCGGTTAGTTGCGCGGCTGCGAGGGCTGAATCGAGTCGAGTGCTAAAAGCGACCCCGATCAGACTCAGCCCGTTGAGCGCGGCTTAGGGTGCCATTCGGCTAGTTGCGCGGCTGCGAGGGCTGAATCGAGTCGAGTGCTAAAAGCGACCCCGATCAGACTCAGCCCGTTGAGCGCGGCTTAGGGTGCCATTCGGCTAGTTGCGCGGCTGCGAGGGCTGAATCGAGTCGAGTGCTAAAAGCGACCCCGATCAGACTCAGCCCGTTGAGCGCGGCTTAGGGTGCCATTCGGCTAGTTGCGCGGCTGCGAGGGCTGAATCGAGTCGAGTGCTAAAAGCGACCCCGATCAGACTCAGCCCGTTGAGCGCGGCTTAGGGTGCCATTCGGCTAGTTGCGCGGCTGCGAGGGCTGAATCGAGTCGAGTGCTAAAAGCGACCCCGATCAGACTCAGCCCGTTGAGCGCGGCTTAGGGTGCCATTCGGCTAGTTGCGCGGCTGCGAGGGCTGAATCGAGTCGAGTGCTAAAAGCGACCCCGATCAGACTCAGCCCGTTGAGCGCGGCTTTCCCGTTGTGTTGGCATGCACTCAAAGGACTCGAAGAAGAAAAGAGGATTTTGCCTTTGTATTTAATGATAATACTTCTTCAAATGGATTACATTCCAGGGACGAGGAATCTCAAGCCCGTCCATTGTTTCTAGGTGGTAGGCCCCATTCGGTCCGATTCTGATAACTTTAAAAGGGCCTTCCCAATTTGGACTCAGCTTGCCGTGGTTTTTGTTTTTTGTTTCTGGAAAGACTTCTCTGAGGACCAAGTCTCCTATTCTGAAGTTCCTGTTTGACACCCGCCGATTATAATATCTGGATATTTGGTTCTGGTAATCCGCGTTCCTGATAGCTGCGATTTCCCTCCCTTCATCCCGGAGCTCGAGGTCTTGCATCAATTGTTCATCGTTCGCTGCCCGATCGAAATTCTCGGTTCGATGAGTAGGCATTTCAGTTTCAACTGGCAAAACGGCTTCGATCCCGAACGCTAGTGTGAAGGGAGTTTCGCCGGTGGACCTTCTTGAGGTTGTCCGGTAAGCCCATAGGACCGATGGTAGTTCGTCGACCCATTTGCTTTTCGCGCTACCTAGCCTCTTCTTCAGACCGTCCAGGATTGTCCGATTTGTGATCTCTGCTTGCCCGTTGCTCTGGGGATAGCGTGGGGTAGAAAAGTGGTGCTGTATTTTCAATTCTTCGCAGAAATTCTTTATCAGTTTGCTGTCGAACTGTTTGCCGTTGTCTGAAATGATGGCTTGCGGAACTCCAAATCGGCATATTATGTCTTTCCAGAGGAACGACCTGACCTCGACGTCTCTGATTCTCGCCAGGGGTACTGCCTCCACCCATTTGGTGAAGTAATCGGTGGCCACTAGCAGAAAGCGTTTTTGCCGGGGCGCCATGGGCAGGGGTCCAACAATGTCTAGACCCCATTGCGCGAATGGCCATGGGCTTTTAATAGGAACCATATCCGTGGCTGGTTGGTGAATGAGGTTCCCAAACCGCTGGCAGTTTTCGCACTTTCGAACCAATTCTGCCGAGTCTCTCTTCATACTCGGCCAGAAATAACCAATAGACACCGCCCGTAGGGCCAGCGAGCGAGAACCGATATGCCCACCGCAAAGACCCGAATGAAGCGTGTTGAGGACCCGTTGTGCCTCCCGGGGTCCAATGCACCTGAGGTAGGGGCCCTGAAAGCTCCTTTTGTAAAGGATCCCCATGGATGACATCCAATATCTGGCCGCCCTTTGCCTAAGTTTCCTTGCTTCGAGCTTGTTCTCTGGCAGGGCTCCTTCTGAAAGGTATCTCTTGATGTCGGTCATCCAATTAGGCGAATCATCCACGCAGGCTATCGTCAGAATCTCGCCGACTCGTTCGATGCTGGGGGATTTTAGGTAGTCGATATGGATACTTCTCGCCGGCTTCCCGCTGAGGGACGATGCCAGGGTTGCCAGCGCATCGGCTTGGGTGTTAAGCTCTCTTTCTATCTGATGCACCTTTATAGACTTGAATTGAGAGAGCAGCGACTGCACCTTCTGCTGGTATAACATCATCCTGTCGTCCCTGGTCTCGTATTCGCCCGTGCTTTGGAACACAACCAGCTGTGAATCACTGTAAACATCAATGACTCGTGCCCCCAAGTGAGTTGCGAGTTCCAGTCCTGCCACGAGTGCCTCATACTCTGCTTCATTGTTAGATGCTCTGAAGCCCAGTTTGATAGCGTGTTCGAACAAGAGTCCATCACTGTTCTTTAGAACTAGCCCTGCGCCCGCGCCTCTTCGATTGGAAGCTCCGTCGACATTCAGGGTCCATCTCAGGTCCGGCTCCTCCTCTCGGGTTTCCATCACTAAGACTTCTCCTGAGTGCGGGGTTAGATCGGCCAAAATGTCAGCGACGACTTGCCCCTTGATGGCGTTCCTTGGTATATAATGCAGATCAAAAGGGGAGAGTTCTATTGCCCACTTCAACATTCGCCCTGTGATGTTGGCCCTTTTCAAGATGGGTTTCAGAGGGTAGTCGGTCACGACATTGACCGTATGGGCCACGAAGTAATGGCGGAGTTTTCGAGATGAGACAAGCAGGGCGTAGACCACCTTTTCTAGATACAAGTACCTGGATTCCGGCCCACAAAGAGATTTGCTGATGTAATAAACAGGCCTCTGCACCCCTTCATGCTCCTTTATGATGGCGGAACTGACTGCATGAGCTGAGGCTGCCAAGTAAAGGTAGAGGGGCTCATCGGGGTTGGGCTTCATTAGAAGCGGAGGCGATGACAGGTATTGCTTTAATTCTTCAAAAGCTTGTTGGCACTCGGGGGTCCAATTGAATTCCTCGGTCTTTCTTAACAATTTAAAAAAGGGGAGGTTTCTCTCGGTGGCTTTGGAGATGAACCGGTTTAAGGCGGCCAGTCTCCCAGTCAGCTTCTGAACCTCCTTCCGTGGTGGATCCATTTCGAGTATAGCTTTGATCTGGTCAGGATTGGCCTCTATGCCCCGATGCGTGGTGAGAAAACCAAGAAATTTCCCTGACTCCACTCCGAAGGAGCATTTTACCGCGTTAAGCTTCATGCGATAACTCCGAAGTACTTCGAATGCCGCCTTCAGGTGCCCGAGGTGATCTTCTCGCTTGCTGCTTCGCACTAGCATATCGTCGATGTAAACTTCCACTGTCCTGCCGATTTGATGTTCGAACATCTTAGTGACCAATCTCTGATAAGTTGCCCCTGCGTTTTTCAGTCCGAAGGGCATCACCTTGTAGCAATAGGTTCCCATCGGAGTGATGAAAGCCGTCTTGTCGACGTCGTGCTCATACATTGGTATCTGGTGATACCCTGAATATGCGTCCATGAAGCTCATCAACTCGTTGCCTGATGAGGCATCAACCAGCTGGTCTATTTTTGGAAGTGGGAAGCTGTCTTTCGGACAGGCGCTGTTCAGGTCCGTGAAGTCGACGCAGACGCGCCACTTCTGGTTCTTTTTCGGTACGACCACTGTGTTGGCTATCCATTCTGGATACCGAATCTCCCGGATAAAACCGGCCGTCAATAACTTTTTCACCTCTTCTTTGATGGCCTCAGCATGGACGGGCGCCACTCGTCGCTGTTTCTGTTTGACCGGGCGAACCATTGGGGAAATGTGCAATCGGTGGGATATCACCTCGGGGCTAATGCCCGGCATCTCCGAAGGCGTCCAAGCAAACACATCTCTATACGCGCGGAGTAACTCGATCATTTCCATCCTCAGCCGGTTTCAGTGTGGTTCCGATAAGAAAATACCGTTCCGGATTCTGTGGGTCGATAACTATTTTTTCCAAATCCTCTACGACCCTCTGAGCAGGATCGGGTCGGGCCTCATCGGCTCTTACCCGATCCTTCAGTAATTGCTATCGTTTCGGGTGAATATCGCCTGCCTCCCCGGCCTGCTCCTCGGTATGGGCCTTCCCGGACGTTGCTAAAGCGTAGCATCTTCTCGCAGCAACTTGGTCACCTTGTATCTGCATAATTCCTTCGGGCGGAAGGGAAACGCAGTTTTTGATGGTAAGTGGACGGAATGGCCTTCATCGCCCCTAGCCATGTGCGTCCCATAATCGCGTTGTAAGGCGACCGAAGGTCCATGACAATAAACTCTGTCAGGACCGTCTCGTCTCCCGCCCGTACTGGTAAGGTTATTCGCCCAGAAGGGACTGCTTGGCTGCCGTTGAAAGCTATCAACGGCTCCCTCATCGGCTCCAAGCTTGATGATTTCAACCCCATTTTGTGATACGGCTGCATGAATAGGATGTCCGCAGAGCTTCCGGTATCCATGAGTATACGCTTAACATCAAAATTCGCAATTCGCAACGTGATGACTAAAGCGTCGCTGTGAGGGATAATTAACCCGGCGAGATCCTCATCGAAAAATGAGATCACCCCTGGATCATCCGCCTTTGCTTTCTTAGGGGCTAGCACCGCCTCCTGGTCGATCTGCAGAATCTCCAGATGCTGAGAACCGCGCTTAGCTGTCCTTGCAAACGACTTGGTGTCCGATAATCGTGGCAGTCCTCCACATATCGTGTCGATCACTCCTGCCGCATGCGAGGGCCCAACAGCCACCACATGTCTTTCCTGCTTCTTCTCCTCCTTCGGCACAATGAACTCCCGGAGCTTGCCTTTCATAACATCATAGATGGTGTAAATCATAACATCATACTCATCAGATCAGATAACAAAGAGAGATAGTGATGAGATAAGATCAAAATGAAATCATAAGGGTTATTATAAATCATGGATGAGATTATATGGCCGAAACATATATATATATAATACTATGCTATAGAAAAGGAATAAAAAAATACATTCTTAAAACAAATCTATAAAAGAATGTAACACATGAGTATATTTAATTATGTAGCATAGAGTAAGAAAACTCTTTTTTCTTTATAAAAAAGAAAATCATAAAATTGTCTACCATGTTGTATACAAAATATAAGATAAGATAAATCATGATGATTTGAACATCTCATAAACTCATCAAAATTATAAATATTTGTGAATCCTTTTTTTTATTTTAAAAGAAAATATATAATTTTATGAACCCACCAAATACAAACCTTTGGAGATCCAATGAACTCACCAAATTACAAACATTTGGAGATTTCTTTAACCTCTTGAGTGCTTGAATCGAATAAGAGCTTATTTGTGCTGATAACGTGTTGTAAACTAAGTAAAATACTTGAACATAAGAATGCATAAACAAAGCACACAAGACATATAGAGAATAGAGGTAGAGAGAGATTTCTTATTCTTCACTTGTTGGTTATGGAATAGATTACAAACCTCTCAATTTATAGGGTCCATGGAGGAATCCCAAAGGTGGGGAGTTACAAGTCTATAGAGGTGAGGGGGTAGATAGTGAGATGATTAATAGTGGGGTTATGGAGTTGAATGAGAGGGGTTATGAAGTTGAAGAGTGGGGGAGGTTATAGCTTAGAGGAGTGGTGGTTATCCACCACTTTCACAACACTCCCCCTTGGATGACCACCATGCTAAGATAATTGTCTCATTAAAACCTTTGCTTGGAAAACCCAGTGGGAAAAAACCAAAGCGAAAGAAAAAGAATACAATTTAACTTAATCGTATAATGGTGTATGCATTTAACACTGCCTCATTAAAACCTTGCCAGGAAAATTTTGTAAACGCATCTCATTTTTGTTTCATGGTCCAACTTTATACTTTTTAGTTAGTTGATAAATGAGTTTGCTGTGTGACATTTGTCATCATAACTAAAGCATGATGTGATTTATTCACATATCTTTTTTTAATTAACCTTCAATCATTAAACTTTAATTCATTGTATGATAAATAATTTATGACACGAATCATGTAAATTCACATAACATAAATGAGTTCGGATATTTCTCAAAAATGGATGCTGTTGTAAACTAAGTAAAATACTTGAACATAAGAATGCATAAACAAAGCACACAAGACATATAGAGAATAGAGGTAGAGAGAGATTTCTTATTCTTCACTTGTTGGTTATGGAATAGATTACAAACCTCTCAATTTATAGGGTCCATGGAGGAATCCCAAAGGTGGGGAGTTACAAGTCTATAGAAGTGAGGGGGTAGATAGTGGGTGATTAATAGTGGGGGTTATGGAGTTGAATAAGAGGGGTTATGGAGTTGAAGAGTGGGGGAGGTTATAGGTTAGAGGAGTGGTGGTTATCCACCACTTTCACAACAGATACTTTAATATTTAAATTATTAGAAATGTACCAAGATGGTTATTTAACTTTCATATGTAAATTCAAAGAAGGCACAAGTAATTTTCAGATAATCAACAAACATATAGTGTAGCTAGGATTTCAAGCAGGACAACAGTGATACGAGTCACCTATGATAAAGTTACAAAATAGCATAATATGTGTGTTTTTTTTTTTGACCTCTTGTGTTTTATCCTTAATAAAAGGATAGCTTACATGATAAGTAGTCAACAAACAATTTATGTTTTTTTATTATTATAAAAATCGGGTAACGGACATCTATCATGTTTCATCTGGAATATTTTTATCCTTATATATATATCTCTTTTTTTTCTATCATGATTTTGTATCTCACAATTAAGATAAGTTACACTCAAAATCTCTCACAATTTTAAATCAAACATCATAGGGCCCTTTGTTTGTAGTAGCCCCTTGTGGGTCAAAAAAAAAATCCCTCTCTCTCTTAACTAACTACCTCAGTCAAACAGTAGAACAAAATTTAATTAACAATTTTATAATAAAATAAAATTAAAACACGTGCATACATAGAGTAAAAATAAAAAAATAAACAATTTTCTAATGAAAAAGTGCAGGAGACGTAAGGAGAAACGCCCTAAACGTGGTTGAGCCCCACCATGAAAAGGAGACCTTTTTCTGCGGTTGATGGAAAAACCAATCCATCTCACACCCACACAGAGCAAAGTAAACACCTCAATTCAGCTAATTGAAGCACACAAATAGAATAGAAATAGCAAGAAGTCAGTGAAGCTAACGATATTTCACCCAAAAAGATGGGCACCATTAAATGGCACAACATTTGAATAACCAATAAAATTTTCTAGTTTTATTTATTCATCCAATCCACTAACAATATCTGTTTCTTTCACAACAGAAAAAATGAAAACACAAACCACCATCCACAAATCACTCAAAAGAAGAAAAAAAACTCTTCTAGCTTTAAAAAACAACCTAGAAGATACAAAGGAGAAAAAACAGAAACTCGGAACCCCTCAAACACGCACAGCTTTTAAAAAGTGCTTCTTCCTCATCTGTACAGCTCTAACTGCTCTTACTCTCTTAACTGTTAATCAATCTTCTACCCTAAACACCACAAAAACACATGTTCAGGAGTTCAACAAAACACACACAAAAGAAACAAACCAACAGCAATCTGAATTCAACCCATCATCCCCCCTTGCTTTTGGCACAGCTCCTTCTGCAGCTTATCCGAAAACAGCCTGCAAGCGTCCATGCTGAGATCAATGGCTGCTGACAGCGCCACAAAAACAGCCGCATCTTCCGTGCACCCGACATGCTGGACACCAATCTCCACCTTTGGTTTGCTGCACTTCCCCTCCCCTTCCAGTGTGGATGACATCACAAACCCCCTGTATATACAATAGGGCCAAAGCCCCATCCCGAAATCCCCGCTGCTCCGGGGACTACAAGCCGGAGATGATGAACTAGATGGCGTGGATCGCCCAGTCAATGATCCCATATCGATCATGAACTTCCCTCCTTTGCCCGTGCTGATGGTAGATTCAGCAAGTAAGACTCCCGCAGTACAATTGGCGTCAGGGAGGAGCTCGAAACGGTACCCAAGTCCATCGCTGCTCCCACGTTCACGCCAGGCCTCAAGACGGCCCCAGGGTTTCCAGGTGCCATTCTCCGGACGGAGGATGAGCCACCCACCGGGGTTTGATCGGCTGACACGGTCCGAGCCAGGTGAAGCCACAAAGGGGGTGACCATTGATGCAGCTGCGACAGGGGAGCCGGAGAGGTCGTGCACGGTGATCGACCATCCTTTCCTCTCCATTCCCTGCCGCTCTTTGTCACTGCCAAACGAGCTTAACCAACTTCTAGTGATGCAACCGTCTGACTGAATCGATCTGGAGTGGATTAGCAAAAGCTCAGCATCAGCAATCAATGTATACAATTTCATGGTATATATAGACTTCTGACCAACCAATTCATTGTATATATTAAGTATCTGAAATGGGGATCAAATAATACTTCTTCCAGATTCATTAAATCAGCATTTTAAAGAACTGATTCATAAAAAAACCTTGAACTTTAAAAAAGCTTTTGAATTAAATTAAAAAAATAAAAACGCATGAAGCGTTGCGAGCTATATTAAATATTCAGGCCCCACATTCATTGAATTCTCACTATCAATTTGAACATTATAACCACAAAACCCTGTCTTTTAAAGACATACCAAAACAGGAGATCCTAATAAATTGTAAAACAGCAAAGACAGTATACAAAAGGACTGACCTTGATCTCTGGTTCCGGAGATCCCCACCGTTGGACGACCTGAACCCGAACTTGCAAGTGAAGATTGGCTGTCTGATGTTGCCCTGGACATGGAACACCTGAGGGCTGCACTCCAGCTCCCCGTCGAACTCGAACACGAATCTGGGGTCTGGCTCCGACCGGACGGTCATGTGAAGCTCCGTCGAAGCCTGCGAAGACACCTTCTTCTTCTTCCCCACAGACACCCACCCGTTGTGGAAAACACATGCCTTTGATTCCGCCCCGCCGAGATCCACCGGCACCGACACTCTCCCAAGGAGCCTCCCAGAGTTCACGCCGCACGTGCTCCCCCTCCGCCCAGTGTAGATCGAGACTTTCACGCAAAGCCCCTTCTTCCGCGCAAGCCTCCCCAGATCCGCCTCGCCAAGGTGGAAGGTGGCGGCGACGGTTCCGTTGGCGGCGGAGGGGGAGGAGGAGTCGGCGGGGTCGAGGAGGGGGACAGTGAGGGTCTGGGTGGGGAAGGCGCGGCCAAGGGAGATCTTGAGGAAACACGGGGAGGTGGAGGGGTGGACGCCGGAGCGGGCGGGCTTGGAGGCGAAGGGGATCTTGAGAGCTAGGTTTCCGACGAGGAGACGGACGAAGGGACAGGGATCCATTGATTGGGGAAACTAGGGTTAGGGTTTGGTCAGTAAAACAAGGGGCATCGGCGAGCGTGCGAGGATGAGCTGATGCGCGAGAGACGGAAGAAGAAGAAGAAGAGACCAACAAAGTTTCTCAACAATCAGTCGACTGAGAGAGATTGTGTGAAATCAGAGAGAGCATCCATTAAAACTCGCTCGTCGTTTTTATTGATTGATTGATTTAAGAGTCTCTCAATCTGTCTGTGTGTGTGTGTGTGTGTTTTGGGAGTCTTTGTTGGTTGTGGATTACAGCTATGGACAGGCTGTCGTGGAAATTTTTTTGAATTAAAATAAATCGGAGGGAATGGGAGGGTTAATGGGATGTGATACGCTTTCGGTGAGAGTAAGGCTCGTTCACCTGTTGTATTGTACTTACTTAGTATTCATGTTGGTTGATGACAGGGACTAGACACCGCTACAATCAAATCAGATGGTCTCATTTGTTTGTTTGTTAGTTTTGAACACTAACCATAATTAAAAGCTCTTCATGGAGATGTAAATCCAAATATAGACTGATTATTTTTGTGTTCGGATCTCATGTGTTAAAAACACATAGCAACTTTGTGACAGTTGATATCACATAAATGATAAAAGTGTATTAAAAATTAAATATAATTTCTTATAAACCCTACTAATTAAAAAGTAGAAATTTTTTTTACACTGCATACGTGACAAGTTCTTATTGGCTACCACAAGCTTTCTCTGTGTTTTAATTTTATTACAGATCATTCGGACTCAGTTATTTCTAACACAGAGTACTTGTGTTTATTTAAACAGAAATAATATTAGGGACAATCGGTTGAATAGTCTCGCACACAATTCGCATATTTTTTATATTTTTAAAATTATAAACATCTCATAAGAAATATATTATTATGAAAAATATATATACAACTTCGTCATGAATTGTATTTACCTATAAGATGAAAAGTGTGAAAAATTACATATTGTCTCCTCGAAGGTTCATGTGTGTAACAATGCTATTTAAATAAAGATAGCAAATTTACCACAATTTTATCAAATTTATACTTTCATATTGATTACAATTACCAAAAACCATTGTTTTGTAAATGATGAAAATGTTTTTTTTTTCATGGTAGCATAGGACATTCTGTTTATTATACAAGAATATCTTTAAAATAAATTTTATTTTTAAAATAATTTTTTCCATGATAGCATAGGTATTTCTGTTTATTATACAAGAATATGTTTACTATTTTATAATAAATTAAATTATGTATTAATAGATCAAATAAAAGAATTTATGTATCACAGGTATACTGGGAAACAGTTACAGTTATTTTTTTTAATTAACCCAAAGGATAATAAAATAATGTTTTTTTTATATTGACCAGAAAATAAATAAATAAATAAATGGCAATACGTGCGGATGTTGCAATGAGTGAGAGTGACAACCCAAATGGAATCCTGATTATACATCCTAATCCCACCCCTTTATCCAACATTTTAAAACTTTAATCTAAAATAATTATAAAAAAACAATTCAGAATTATCTGTTGCACGACTGGTCCTACATTTTCTCCATCCAAAAAGCTGTAATGAAAAAATCATGGAAAAAAGACAAGAACAAACGTATTAAAAAAAAAAGACGTTTCAAAGGCAACAAACGAAAACTTGAACCAGAACGACATGGGCTGTCACGTGGAAAGCCAATTTGAACCGTCCGATGTACATCGGATGGGCAAGATTAAGTTTGGCGTGATAGATGTGGACAAAATGAAGAGGAAGGTGTTAATGGGGGCCCACAGAAAAAAGTGGTAAATAGAGACAGCTCATCGGCCTCTCTGGCTGACGCTGGCGCCCGCAGTGTCTGCGGATTTTTCGCTATTTTTTTATTCACTCGTATCAAATATCAATGCACGTCCGACTCAGTTCAAACGGTTTCGCTATTTTTTTTTACTTGAGGTTGACTCGTTTAGGTATATAACCTAATAATACACGTCGAATACTAATAATACACGTGTAATAAGATGATATATATATATATAAGTAGTAATTAGATGCAGATTGAGGTGCACAGTGTAGCACAGCATCATCACATGGTACGCATATGGATTGTATAATTATAAGATTTGCATGATCAGACAGTCTATACGCAGACCATGATGTACATATTAATCATGCTTAATTTGAATCCCCTAAAATCATTTTATTACATTCATTTGATTTCACAAATGTAAGACTAAAGAGGTGCTCACTTACCTTTATTTTTTTATAAATCAATGCAAATTTTGGGGGAGGGGGGTGGTTTCTCCGAATTGAGTGAGAGACAACTTCATTGTCTCGGGTTCATGTCTCCTTGAGAGAATTTTTTTCCCGGTCTTCTGATGTGGAAAGTTGGATGAGCGGCGTTTGTTGGAGATATGTATGAGTCAATTAAAGATAATGATTTGTATCCCACTATTTTGAAAAGTAGTTATTGTGACTAAAGTTACTTTGACCATTTGTTACGGAGTGGAATAATTTTTCTTTCATCTTAATCTCTCACTTAAAGTGGCCCATACATCACACGTTGAGAAGTACTGTATGTGATTGTGATTCCAATTTCTGTTACAGTAACTACCCACATCCCGGGATTAAGTGAGGAATCCGTAATGGGTGTGATTCCATAAAGATCTCATTACTGAGATTTGGCCCCCCTCTTAGCATAAAATGGACTGGATCCCATTAGATATCCCAAGTCAAGAAAGCTAAAGAGAGGAAATCAAATCTTTCTTTAACCATTTTATTTTACAGGCTCCGTAGCAAAAGAGCAGAGAAGAAAAGTTAGAGACACATCGTGATTGGCTTCCATTCAGATTTAAAATATGTCGATCCGTAAATCTCCGATCCTATGAATTTAGTCTAACAATTGGTATCAGAGCATGGTTATAGAATTATTTAATAATAGGTTTTAATGATGATATCTAGCTTTATTCATCATGTATATGTTAAATAATTCATTTGCTTTGAATTATGGGTAATATAACATGCATATCGTATACGGGATGTTATCATAATTTGCTGATATGATAGTTTAATGTGTTAGCATATATGGTTTTATTGGATAACATGGCATGTGTATGAAAGTATTCTTATTCACGTATGCATGTACACGGATTACATCAAATCATTGCATATATATGTGTTTTTAATGGAGAATGCTTGACTTTAGCATACAGGGCTTCATTTATTTGTGGTTTGATATATGTGTGTGTACATATAAGATAATCATGAAATGAAACTATTCTCTGTATATGATCTCATGGTAGAGGCCGAATGCATATATGATGTTTTTCTATATGGATTTGATGATTTGGTTTTATTTATTTTAATCGGCATATATGGATCAGATCGAACTTTGGACCTTGTATGTTATTTACATTTACAGTTTTAATCGATGAAGTTTTGAATGAATGCCGATTAAATAAATAAATAAAATCTATTACGGATTGGGTATGCAAAAGGATTTAAGATTTACATGTTTTGAATGGAATAAATGTTATCTCCATTTGATTGATGTAATTATTATCCATATCTCTTGTTAGATTATAAAGTTATCTCTGAGATCTATTAAGATATGGTTATGAATTTAAATTTTTTAAAAGTTTGTTATTTCATAAACCAATTAAGATGATCTCAGGATTTACAAATCTCAGGATAATGACAGTTTTGCAAAAGGAACCCTGATATTCTGTAATTTCAGGATAAAGATGCTTTTGCAAAAGGAACCCTGAAATTCTGTAAATAAAATAGAAATCTGGATAATGGTACTTTTGCAAACAGAACCCTGATATTCGGAAAAATTAAATTTTAGTCCCTGATTTCTGTGAAAATTGTTATTCACATTTAGTTAAGGGAATTAAAATAATTAGTTTGTTAATATATCACTGATGTTTAGATTTTTTGGATGAATTATAAACTCTACAAATATCATGTTAGTCATTTGTATGATTTAATTATCTTGGTGTGCATGTTATATGGTATGACATTTTATTAACATGCTTAAAGTAAAAGTTGTCATTATATTAAGATGATATAATTCATGCTTTAATATTTATGAGCACGCCAAAGCGGCCTTAGATGTTAAAATTAGTGAATTAATCATATAAAGTTAATAATGACGATCTTATTGCATTTTATAAACCGACACATAAGTCAATCCCAAAGGAGGGCCAATGTGATTTAGGTATAAGATGGAGTAGAATAGTAGCAAACTTACATTCTATGTATCAATGAGTCTATGACTTGCCCAAAGGTGTCAAGACTCTTTGTTACTGAGACGTAGGATATGCCACTAGTTCTACATGTAGAATATTTTCTACCTAAATGAGTGTAGGTTTAATTGCGGTTGTAAACTCAAGCCCAAAGGAGGGGTTTATAATGTCGCTACTTAACCACTCAACCAAATAAGTATATTTAAGGATATCATATACATATTTGGAATTTATTGCATAATTTGGAATATATGCATTGAATGAATGTTATAATATGTAGCCTTGTATTTTAAAAGACGTTATGTTGATTTAATATCTGATGTGAGTCAATATTGTCCTTTTCAGCGATTTCTCCTAGTTTTGTTTCAAGTAATAACAGCAACATTCCTATCCTCAATGGATCAAACTTTACTGAATGGAAGGAACAAATCAATTTAACATTAGGGTGGATGGATATGGATCTTGCGTTGAGGGAGGACAAACCTGACCCCCTCACTGCGGAAAGCACGCAAGAAGAAAAGGCCAAGTATGAGAAATGGGAACGCTCAAATCGGCAAGCTCTTTTGCTGATGAAAGCGTATGTGGGAAAGAACATTCGGGGATCTATCCCTGAGTGCGACACAGCCCAATCTTATTGGAAAATGTGGAAAACAATTTGTTAGCTCCAATAAAGCCTTGGCCAGCACCCTAATGAACAAATTGTCCTCCATGAAGTATAAAGGATCCGGAGCTATTCGTGAACACATAATGCAAATGCGAGATCTAGCTTCCCAATTGAACACACTTGAAGTAACCATTTCTGATTCCTTCTTGGTACACTTTGTTCTCAACTCTTTACCGCCTCAATATGGTCCATTCAAAATTTTCTACAACACACATAAGGAAGATTGGTCAATTAATGAACTTCTGACCATGTGTGTGCAAGAGGAAGAGAGGCTAAAGCAAGAGAATATGGAGAATGTTAATTTAACTTCTCATGTGGAGAACAAGTATACTGGGAAAGGAAAAGGTGTCTCTTTCAAGAAGAAGTCAAAGAAAGCTTCAACTATTCAGAACCAAGTTGGAAGCTCAAGCTCTGGTTCCATTCAGAATCAAACCGGAAAACCAGTGATAAGGTGCTTCTTTTGCAAGAAGAAAGGACACATGAAGAAGGACTGTCAGAAATATCAGAAATGGCTCGCCAAGAAAGGTAATAATTTAGCTTTTGTGTGTGAACAATTGAATGTGATTTCTGTTCCAAATTACTCTTGGTGGATTGATTCTGGTGCCACAATCCATGTTGCCAATTCTATGCGGGGCTTTCTATCCCGAAGGACTCCAACTGAGAGTGAACGATGCATCATATCTGGAAATGGGATGCGTTCACGCGTGGAGGCTGTAGGAACCTTTAGATTGATCTTAGACAGTGGTTTTGTTTTAGACCTTGAGAACACTTTCTTTATTCCCAGTTATTCCCGCAATTTGATTTCTGTTGCTAGATTGGACCATGTTGGTTTCTCATTTAATTTCAATAATTGTGGTTTGTCTATTTTCATAATTCCAATTAGTTGGTTCTGGAATTCTTGTGGATGGTTTATACAGACTACATCTTGATAATTCCTATCAGCAATCCCTTTTAACCTTGCATAGAAATGTTGGCACTAAGCGTGGAAGAATAAATGAAACATCATCCATGCTTTGGCATAAAAGATTAGGCCATGTCTCAGAAGAGAGAATCCGAAGATTAGTCAAAGAGGCTATCTTCACTTGATTTCTCTGATTTTGGAACATGTGTGGACTGTATAAAGGGAAAACAGCCCAAAACCTATAAAAGAAATGCCATAAGGAGTAATGAACATTAGAATTGATCCATACAGATATTTGTGGTCCTTTTCCTCCTTGTATAAGTGGCAAAAGGTACTTCATCACATTCACTGATGACCACTCAAGATATGGTTACATCTACATGCTCTCTGAGAAATCAGAAGCAATTAATGCCTTTAAAATTTTCAAGGCAGAGGTAGAAAACCAACAAAATAAAAGATAAAAGTGGTAAGATCAGATAGGGGTGGTGAGTACTATGGTAGACACACTGAAGCCGGTAGAGCTATAGGTCCATTTGGTAGGTTCCTTGAAGGATGTGGAATTCAGGCACAATATTCCATGCCAGGCAGACCTAATCAAAATGGTGTTGCCGAAAGAAGAAATCGCACTCTTTTGGACATGGTTAGGAGTATGATCAGTAATTCTTCACTTCCTTTGTTCTTGTGGAGTGAGGCCTTAAAAACTGCCATTTATTTGTTAAACAGGATTCCTTCGAATGCTGTACCAAAAACACCTTTTGAGATATGGATAGGAAGGAAACCTAGTTTAAATCACCTACATACGTGGGGCTGTCAGGCAGAGGCTAGGTTATATAATCCACATGAAAGGAAATTAGATTCTAGGACAGTAAGTGCATATTTTATTGGATATCCGGAAAGATCCAAAGGATATAAATTTTACTGTCCTTCACTCCAAACCAGAATAGCTGAAACTGATGTAGCAAAATTTCTTGAGGATGACTTAATCAGTGGGAGCGTGGAACCTCGAAACATTGTATTCGAGGAAATAGTAGAAACGACACCCGATGTTGTTGATAGTTTAATGGTTCCATATCCAGTAATTCAACAACGAATTGTGGAACCACAACCTATTATTCAAGATCCACCTCATCAAGAACCTGAACCGGTAAATGATATTCCTCCTCCAGTTCAAGAGAAATTCAAATACCATTAAGAAGGTCTTCAAGAGAAAGAAGAAAAGCTATATCAGATGAATATGTTGTGTATCTACATGAAGGCCATGAATTAGAAGATCCTATTTCATTTTCACAAGCCATAAATAATAGAGATTCATCTAAGTGGTACGATGCCATGAAAGAAGAGTTAAATTCTATGCAAAAGAACAATGTCTGGGATCTTGTTGAGTTGCCTGAAGGAGTTAAACCCGTTGGGTGCAAATGGGTCTATAAGACCAAAATGGACTCTAAAGGCAACATAGAGAGACATAAAGCCAGACTTGTAGCAAAAGGTTTCACTCAAATTGAAGGCATCGACTATAGAGACCTTCTCTCCAGTCTCTCAGAAGGACTCCCTTAGAATTATTATGGCATTGGTAGCTCATTTTGATTTAGAGCTTCACCAAATGGATGTGAAAACAGCTTTTTAAATGGAGATCTTTATGAGGAGGTATATATGGATCAACCCGAAGGCTTCTCACAAAAGACAAGGAACATCTAGTATGCAGATTAAGGAAATCGATATATGGACTTAAACAAGCCTCCCGACAATGGTACCTCAAATTCAATGAGGTAATTATGACCTATGGTTTTAAGGAAAACATTGTTGATCAATGTATATATCTCAAGGTCAGTGGGAGCAAGTTTATATTTCTGATTCTATACGTCGATGACATTCTGCTTGCTAGTAATGATTTAGGGTTACTTTATGACACTAAGAACTTTCTTAGCCAAAATTTTGAGATGAAGGATATGGGTGAAGCCTCCTATGTTTTAGGCATAGAGATTCACAAGAGATAGATCTAAGTATTTACTTGGACTTTCTCAAAGGACCTACATCGCTAAAGTGCTTGAAAGGTTCGGCATGAGTAACTGTAAACCTTGTGTGGCTCCTGTCCAAAAGGGTGACAAATTCAGTAAAGCTCAATGTCCAAGGAATAAACTTGAAACTTTAGAGATGGAGAAAATTCCTTATGCTTCCGTTGTTGGTAGCCTGATGTATGCTCAAACATGCACTCGTCCTGACATTGCCTATGCAGTTGGATTACTTGGAAGGTATCAAAGTAATCCAGGCATGGAGCATTGGAAGGCGGCCAAAAAGATTATATCTTCAAGGGACGAAAGAATACATGCTACATATAGAAGATCAAATAATCTTGAACTCATTGGGTACTCGACTCTGATTATGCTGGGTGCTCCGATGATTGTAAATCAACATCTAGATATGTCTTCATGCTTGGTGGTGTTGTTTCATGGAAGAGTGAAAAGCAAAAGACGACCGCTTCCTCTACCATGCACGCAGAGTATATGGCTTGTCACACAGCCACATCTCAAGCATTGGCATTAAAGAATTTTGTCACAGAACTTCAAGTGGTAGAGTCCATCTCAAGACCAATAAAGATCTATTGTGACAACTCAGCAGCTGTCCTTTTCGCTAACAACAGAAAGATATACAAGGGCATTAAGCACATTAAGATCAAGTATTATGTTGTTAAAGAAAGGATTGAAAAGGGCTACATTTCGATTGATCATATTAGCACCGACATGATGGTTGCAGACCCTATGACTAAAGGGCTAGCACCTACATTGTATAAGGATCATGTAGAACATATGGGTCTCATTCCGGATTTGAGTTTGGTGTAATTTTCAACATTTTATGGTTGTACTTTGGTTTATTTATGAATAACATTCATTTTGTCTTCTAACACATTGTGTTAATCAAGTAAATGTCCATGTGGACAATAAAGAGGGCCATGTAAAAGATTTTTGGTTATAGCCTTTTCATTTAGTAGACATAAGGTTTTGTCTAAATAAAGATACTTGATTTAAAGGATAAAATGATATTGTAATTATGGAAGTAACTACTCTACTATAATGCAGTAGAACCGTCATAGTTCTTGTCATTGATTCCTTTGAATTGAGTTAAAGATACAGAATCATTGGAATTGTTTTTCAAAACGCGCGCATTCTTGTTTTTTCAAATTCAATCAATTCAGTACATCAAGTTTATTATTATATTATATATTTTTTATAAAATATTTTTCGAAAGAGAACGTGTGTTATATGGGCCAAGTGGGAGAATGTTGGAGATATGGATGAGTCAATTAAAAATAAGGATTTGTATCCCACTATTTTGAAAAGTAGTTATTGTGACTAAAGTTACTTTGACCATTTGTTAAGGAGTGGGACAGTTTTTTTCATCCTAATCTCTCCTTTAAAGTGGCTCATACATCACACGGTTGAGAAGTACTGGATGTAATTGTGATTCCAATTTCTGTTACAGTAACTACCCACATCCCGGGATTAAGTGGGAGGAATTCGTAATGGGTGTGATTACATAAAGATCTCATTACTGAGATTTGGCCCCCCTCTTAGCATAAAAATGGGACTGGATCCCATTAGATATCCCAAGTCAAAAGAAGCTAAAGAGAGGAAGTCAAATCTTTCTTTAACCCTTTTATTTTATAGGCTCCGTAGCAAAAGAGCAGAGAAGAAAAGTTAGAGACACATCGTGATCGGCTTCCATTCAGATTTAAAATATGTCGATTCGTAAGTCTCCAATCCTGTGAATTTAGTCTGAGAGCGTTTGCATGTCTCGAGCCACCATATTCCACTCCCCTGTCTTTCCCCTCCCCATCTCGCTTTCTACTCCCTCTCTTCCTACCCCTACTCTTTTCTTAGTTCAGTTTTTGCATCTCTTTTTTATGAAAAGTTTTAAACAGCCTATTATTTCTTTTTAAAAAATCTACCTTTAATTTAATAAATCATTATTTTCATATTATCATCTTTTATCCACAAAAATAACAAAAATATTATTATTGCGTTTCTGAACGATAATAATTAAAATACAATTAAACATAAAATAATTTATTTTATAAATATAGTTAATTATATTAATATAGTTATTTAATCTCAAAATAGCTTATGTCGCTATCTAATCATGAGTGTTAATCTTATATTACATATATTTTGTATGTATGCTAATAAGTTAATTCGGATGACTTATATCCATCAAACAGTGTCTCCACATACAGTCTCCCTCAATGCATTCGACTAGTACACTCGAATATTTCGTAGGTGCTGTAAATTTACATCTTCGTCGTTTTTCTTCAGGGCCGGCCCTGAGATTAATAAATTTAGATGGGACCCAAGGCCAACCTATAAAATGGGGTCCCAATGTATTTACATTTTAAAAAATTGAATGTAAAGAATATTTGGTTCAATGGTAAAACAAAAATGTCTAATAAAAATGGTGAACAACAAACTTAAAAAACTTATGTTTTTTAAAAAATAAAAAATAAATGAGAAAAAAAACAACAACAAAAAATAAAGCAAAAATTGAATAACTAAACCGTATACAAAGAGAGAGACTTTGTTTTTGGATTTATTGTTAACAAAATTATTTTTTTTATAAATAGATAAATAAATTCTATAAAACAGGAATAAAAGATTTAAAAAAAATTAAAAAATAATAAAATGGATATGTTTAAATTTTTTAAAAAAATATAATCCCAGATTTTGGGGCCCTCTAAGGAGGGGCGGTGGCCTCTGTCCAGGACCGGTCTTGCCTTCCTTGAAATGCTTTTCCAATAAATAAATAAAAATAATTAATTGTAAAAAAAATATAGCATATCATCTAAAAAAAATTTAATATCGACTTTCTGGAAATGTCATATTAAAAATTTAAAATAATAAGAACTAGACACCCAGCCACGTAAATTCGCTGTGGCAAGACTGGCTACATATATGCACGTGTTTGCCTCTGTGTATAAAATAAAATAAGAAAACACATGAAATCGACACCAAAACAAGGTGAGCCACGTGAAACCTGATTGAGTTTCGCTTTGGATTCCATGCATTTCACTCTCATCTCTCTATATATTTTATGTATAAATATATACGAAAGTTGGTGATTCCATTCATGCAGCTACGTTTGAAGTGTATAGTAATATTGATATTGCATGGCTTTGGATTCCATACCCACTCTCGCTCATTTTCGTGTGATGATTCCATATTTCCAGTGAAATTGCTGTGACATGGACACATTTTCTAAATATAAATCATCTTTGCCTACATGTGATTAAGGTACCATTGCTTCCTAAAATTAAATGCACAACTGCAACTCAGACTTTGCGTTGTAAAAGAATTCATGTACTTTTCTTTTTCAAAATTTTGCTTCCCCATCGAGCAAAATTCATGTACATTTGATGCAAGTTAGATTTATAAAAAAATTAAGGCATTATATATTTGAAACTATCAATTCTGAAAGACAAGATATGATGTACTTGTGTACCACGGTTCGTCATTGTATAGATTGCATATTGCCATATTGGTTGCCTCGCATTCTAACAAGTGTTAATAACAGTTTAAAGTCTAGACTTGCATAATCATGGGTGCATGAACACGCACTGCAAATAACATTAGAAATGATCATGTACATGATTTGATCAATAAAATCAGACTAAACTTTCACACCAATCAATCATCAAGCCAGCCTGGACAGTCGAGCGGGCCTTAATCTATCCACCCTCTCTGGGATGACCCTTCATCAAAGATGTTGCCACCATCCAAGAACGGCGTATCAAATGGCAGAGGATTATAATTAGTTCTTGCATGGCATATCTCATCCACCTTTGGCATGTTATTCTGCATCACTGGTATTCTCAAAGGTTCATGAGTCGCGGCAATGTCAGTTTCAGGTCCTCCAGTAATTGCTTTGTTGGACATGATTGCCTGAGAAGAGTACTCAATGCCAGCTTGATGATCATAGAGCCTGGTCTGATTGTAGTAATTGCTTGTTGACCCATCATTGGCAATGCTAGGGTTGCTGCTTTGGACCTCTGAATTTCCATATCTGATGCCAACTTGGCATTGGTCGCTCGGGTTACTAGGTGGGGAGATACTCATGTCCAAGAGTTCATCATTGTCATATGTACCTTCTTCCTGCCCAATCTGCTCTTCTTGATATCCATAGTCCTTTTCCTCAGGGTCAGTTCTCTGGATAGCTTCATCTTGATTGTCTTGTCCCAAATGTTCCAGTAACATGTCAGCATATCCCCCATCGATCCCAGGATCCCCATCCAGTTGAAGAGGAATAGGATCCCCTTCCAGTTGAAGAGGATCTATTCGATATGCTTCAACATTGTCTTCGATTGGATCAGACCAATCAGATCCCTCGGGCAAGTGTTCCTGCAACAGAGCGATATGTCGGTGTCTTAATGTCCAGTCAGGGCGGCCCCACAGATAGAGAACCGGCGGTTTCAGGTTCCATTGATCCAGTTGCTGACCATTCACATCAACAGAACCTGGCAAGTAGTATGACTGAAAAGTAGAAGCTCGAAATTGTTAGACATGAGCTTATCTAATGCCTTCTATTTATTTATGGGTTTTTTTATTTTTAAGTCCCCATAAACCATAGGATTTAATGATTGATCCCTCACTTCTTCGTATTTTGGTTTTAATCCTCACATTTAAAGGATATGTTCCTTTTTAGTCCCTGGGAGGGAGCTATCCCTAAATTATTTGGTTTTCTTTTTAGTTCCTACAATGGACTAAAAAAGAACATATCCTTTAAATGTGGGGATTAAAACCAAAATACAAAGAAGTGAGGAATCGATCACTAAATCTTAAAAATAAAAAACCCTTTATTTATTTATTTTATTTTTTTGTTCAAATTTTGGTGAAAAAAAATGAAATGTCTCCAAGCACCTCGTACCTTTCCTGCGAGCATTTCAGTGTCCTTCCAGATCAGATCGTAAGTCGCTTCTTTTCGGTCCAATCTGGTAGGTTAAAATAATTTAAAAAATCATAAGAGCGCATAAAATAAGCAAGCACATACATTTCTGAGTTTGGGAGCACAAGTCTACCTTTCTGTTTCCTCTGGTACACTAAGAATGAGGAGCTTTGGTTTAAACTCCAAAGCCTTATCAATGAACTTGTTTGCTAGAAATGCTTTAGTACCAAATGGAGGATTAAGTCCCATTATCTGCTTCACAATAACATTGGCAGATCCAACATGTAAGCCAATGAAGTGAAGAACATATAAACACCTGGCAATAGAAGTAACTTTAGAAAAATTTAAAAGTGAAAAGGCGATCTTACTAATTGAGACCCAGCAGGTAGTTCATTCGGATCCACACTCATCCAATCTCTCTTCTCAAAGTAAAAATCATTCTGTAAGTTGTATTTAAGATCAACCTTTAAATATATCCTTCAATACCAAGCAATACGACCTGTAAAACTTTACATTCAAGTGCAAACAGATATTCTTCATACATAACTATATTAACAATTTATAAGAAACACACATCACAAGAATACAACTCTATTAATCTCACAGAAAGCTTAAATTTGTAGATGTCTGCTATAGAAATAACTGAGAAATATAACTTGCATGTATTTGTTCATAATGATACAAATCAGAATCACATCAAAACACAATTTCAATATATAACAGTCAGCCTCTGAATTTTCGTTTTTTAGTTTTCAATTTGATTCTATACAAGCTTCCTTAAAACTATAAACTAGCATGGTAATAAAGTTCTTCTGCTAACATACCTTGGGTTGGACGAGATCATAATTTTTGAACCTACATGTTTTCCCAGTCAAATCAAGCTTTTCTTTCATTAATATACTAAAATCGTTAGCCCCACAGCTGAAGTCGACTATCTGTTGAAATTCAAATACACACAGCATCAAATTCACAACTGAAACAAAGTTAAGAACATAAGCATAAGAATAATTTAAAAGGAATAACACAAGATTATCATTGTCACATTGTGCCACTGCATGATATTTTTCCAAAGGAATTCTTTGAGTAAGATAACATGTGATTAACATCTCATCCTGCATATACTATCAGATGTATATAAAATCTACGATGTGTCGATGTCCACTGAAAGACAGTAAGTTGGTGATTGTATTAGTAGAGGTTCATTTTTTAACCAGATTTCTTGTGGGCACCAAATATTTAAAAGTTCTCCTGGATGGTTTTCCGCATTTGTCCACTCAGATGCTGTGTGAAATCTTTCTGGTGCTTATGAATCTGCTGGAGGAGTACAAGGAGGTCTGTGTCTCTGTGATGGGGGGGACAGGGTGGTTTGGCCACATGGAGGAGGGAGGAGGCTGTCTGTCAACAATTGTAATTCTTGGCCATGTAGGCACCATTCTATCAGCCTCAAACTGCAGGAAGAAACAGAGAAATTTGGGGAAATAAAATCCCTTTGAAAGTGCAAGGTTTTATGAGGCTGACTTATTTAGGTAGGCTCCCAACTAACGCTTATAGAGCCAAGTGGCCTGGAGGGAAATCAATAGCCTTTCAATAGAACTAAATAACTTGTTCCCGCCTGGTAATGGTGTTTTTTACTTAAAAGAAGGGTCTGGTGTTTGAAAGAAATTGTTTGAGTGAAAACTTGGATAATATCTATTTCAACGGATGTAGCTTAACTCTAGGAATAACTATACATGATTTTTTTTAATTTGCCCGAAGAAAAATAAATAAATAATTTTGATGTGTAAGAAACCAACGTTTTTTTAGGGTATATATATGCAAAATCCATTTTTAGCCCAAGGGTCCAAGGATTTGCATATTTTTTGTCCTGTATGACATGACCGACCCTAACGCTATAAGATCTGAAAAAAATTTAGTTCCTCTCTTGAGATCAGGTTATAGGCTTCATGTTCGGGCTGGGTTTGGGTTGCATCAACAGATAGAGGCTTGAGTTGGGTCAGTTCAGGGGATGGCCTGGGTTGACTCCATGCAGCCACATGCCACTCGGGTTGCACCTCTAGCAGTTAGAAACCCACCTAAAAACAGATAAACTGAATCATGCATAATACACAGACTAGAATGGTTGAACACAGACATAATATCTAAGCATACCAAACAAAATAAATCGAATTTGAACTACATACATAAAAGTTTGCACTGATTAACGCTGTCCAATGCAAGTGATCACATATAGTATTACCCTAAAATGGATTATTTTATAAAGTGAAAAGGGAATCGTAACCAAATATAGTGCAGACATGTTCAATCCTTACCATGTCATCATTTTCAACATACCAATGAAGCTTATCGACTATCTGCATGTCAGAACAGCCATAAATAAGTCTGACCCACCAACACAAAGTACTATGCATTTATTGCACTCCACTATGTAAACAAACATGAAAGTAAAATAATAGGTGGCATAAAATTTGTTAGGTGCAAACTTATGTCATAATCAACTTTCTTTAATATTGCAATGAATTACTAGAAAAGATTTTGCACTAGCCTGTTATTTGTTTCCCTTCAACTTCAAAGAATTACATACCAAACAGTTGTCTGTGTTAAATGTGTTGCACAAAAGATGTATGAATTGTAATATACAGGAAGCGATATGAATATTCGTTGGCAGATTGCCAAATTGAGAAAGTTAACTTACCATTTTTCACAGGAAAATTGCAGAATACAATAACAATTCATGAAATATAGAGCATATCTGCTATGAATCATAATGGAGGTGAAATAGTTCAAGGAATCATAATGATGACATGAAAAACCAACTAAGGTGGATCACATAGCTTTACTAAAAGGAATGATGTAATGAGATTATGAGCAGACGCATGGGACCATGAAATAAAAAACTACACAGGTTTAATACTTTAAGATCGAATCTCAGTCCTGCATGTGTTACCAAATAAGGATATCAATTCCCTGAAATATAACTATCCCTTTAGTGGGAGAATGGGAGGTCGTCAAAGCCATCAAATTGGAGAGCACTAACAGAATTTTTTTTTGAAAGGTTGCACTTACAGAATATATCAGCGACTATTCAGAAAAGAAACAACTAGTAAAGGCTTTTTCAGACAAATAATAAAATATGTATATTGCAAATAGTTAGCTCATAAGAGGAACATAAATTTTGAGAACTACATAAATGTTTCTGAAACTAAGGAACAAATTTCAATATCACAACGTCCCAAAATTAGTAGCAAGCAGCTTGAGCTGGACTATGAACTGTCACATTAAACTTTTCCACAACTTTATTAACAAGAGGTCAGAAAACAAATTTTAGTCATAACAAGAAGTAACATTATAGTTTGCAAATTGTAAATATTGCACATCCATTCACCTATTGTGCACATTGCTACCTCCAAAGGAAAGCAAAAGGAAGGGGAAAAAACAAAGTTTCACAGCATAAAAATGCAACTGCATTATAGACAAACTAAGAAATTCAGAACTGAACTGGGTGGGGCACCAAGAATTATAGAGAAGGCCTTAAGCAAGATACTCAGATAATATACATCATTAATTCTCTTATCCTATAAGAGTGACATGAATTTCAAAACGAGATGAAGAATACAGAAATGAAATTCAAAGTTTGCCACTCCATCTTCATTAAAAAATCTCTGTATGCAATCTCATTTTAATTGTTATCTAGTCTCCACACAAGGTTAAATTAGTCCCAATGAAAGACAAGCAGTTTAGCATGCAAAACAAACATATTGCAACTATTCACGTATCCAGGATGTACATACCTCCCAAAGTAAAGAAAAAAGAAGAAAAAAAAAACTATTCACTAGATTGTATAAAAAATGTGTTCCATTTATTTCAAGCCATATCTAAGAAGTTCAGCCAAAAAAATTGAAACAGAAATTTATTGAAAGTAGTCATTCATAGTACGATACGATAGTTTGGACAAATTCCTATGCTAATTTTCTAACCCGTATCATGGCAAATATTGTTTTATGAAATGACAACAATGTGTAGTCAAAATCAAAATGGGACCATGAAGAGGATCATGAATCAATGGATTTCTGATGGTCATTTGATGTAAAAATAAAACATCCTAAAAATTTTGAAAATACAGAAATAACTTAAATATTGACAATAGGGTCACAAGACATTTTTAACATTTATCGTTACAAAAGGTGCCTCATATATTGAACTGTTCTTGTTGGACTTTCCCAATAGGGGGTTGGTAAGCAGTGGCAAACCATCATTTCTATGCTTGCTGTATTTCACGAGACAAGCCCTAAATTTTGATATGTGTAACCTCAAACCCCAATTGGTGGAGCAGGATAGCTGACTCCTTGCACATAGTAAAATGGATGGACCAGAAAGTGATGTAATAATCTGATGAAACTGAAAAATGTGTCCATAAGGCAAAAACATAAAATTACAGAAGATTGTGGTCACAAAGAGAAAGCTTTGAAAAACATCAGTTGGAAGCATAAAATCACTCAAGAAAAATATCTAAGAAGAAACTGTTGTCCTGTGTTTCAGTGGTATCCTACAAACAAGGCATCAAATAAAAATGCACACCTCCTTAAGCTTGTCCAATTTCGTGAAATGGCGTCCATAGGATGTGTAACGCTTGCCATGAAGAAAAGGTGCAAGGTAAACTCCAAGCTTCATCTGCAGCATTGAACAGAAACAAGCGCACGGAACAAAGTTTTAAAAAAAGTGTGTTTGAACTACATTAAAAATCTTGAACTAATGACAGCATCTTTGTGAAAAATAATCATATAGAACGGAAACAGGTTTATGGCCACAGAAATTTATTTTTGTATTATAACCCCGTATTTTCTTGAATTCTCATGTAATGATATGTTAGTTTTAATCAATCCACTACAAATACAGATGTGAAAGTTAGAAAGCTAGGAAATCACTGAATATAGCTGGCCAACAGTAAATCAGGCAATGACAGAGATCACAAAAGAGTCGCTTTCACAAATAAAAGTTCCGTTCTGTTCGCATTTAAATAAAAGTTTCCTTCTGTTCGCATTTAAATATCCAGATTGCTTAAGAAGCACCAAATGACCGAGCACAAACACTAATACCAGTCCACTTATCTGCGAACCTCACAAATGGTGTTAAGACAATTGCTAGTGAAATAGAAGGAACTTGTCTACCTGGCTTTGAGTTAAACCAGAGGGATGGAGTAACAGGCTATATCATGGGAAGAGCAGCCCAGTTTTGTTAATATAAGGATAAGGTAAGGTATGGTTCCATGACTAGTACCATACAACTTATCGATCCTGAACTACGTCGCCCTGTGTGTGTTAAGAACAAGAGTGCATTTTTTATGATTCAAACTAAAAGATAAAATCATAAAAAACAGCATTTCAATGATATAAGAATAATGAACAGCAGTAACCATATCTACTGGAAACAACTACTTGAGATAACGAAGTCAACTTGTGGAAAACAAAACAGTTCCAAGAAAAAAGCAAAAAAGAGAAATTGTGGGAATGAAGTATGCACGTCTAGAAACATTTGACGAATGGAATGTGAAACAGGATTGATATGTACCCTCCAATTCACTATGTGTTTCAGCATCTCTGGTGGGCAGATGGACATGGCATCCTCAGTGCTTCCACCCTTTTTTAGCTTTTTCAAAGCTGACCGAACAGCCTGCAATTAAAAAATGGAAGAGTTGACAGTTTTAAATAATTAAATTGCAAATATTTTCAGAAAGAATTTTAAGATTCCAGAAGGGTCCACAAGTTGAAATATATTAAAATACCTCAACAGATCCCTCCAGTTTTCCCATTGTGATGGTCTTGTGAATATGCTTTGCAGCGGAGGAATGTGTGGATGGTATTGTGTGCCTCCCAACTATGTCCTCCAGTGTTATCGAAGATGATACCTTTTCCACTAGATCAAATATCCTGCATTACGAAAAAATCTAAGTAAAGTATGTGAACAGCTAGCAGAAAGGAATCATGTTTTCCTGGGAACCCTTTTGCCAATGTACAGAGAAAGCTACATACATTGTATGGTAGATTATTGATATTATACATAAAATCTAATTATGAACATCCCATCTACTTCAGACCAGCTCTACAAATTACAAAGTTTTTTTAAATATAAACTATTTAGAAATGCCTTTACAATACCATATTTTTAGAAATGCCATTACAAAAATATGGTACAATAAGGCATACTATCTTAAAATGTCAGTGTGCCTATCCAAACAGAATTACACTGATCACATAACATGTGTTGGTGCATCACAAGGAAAACAAAAGGACATAATAAATAAATTAGAAGGAAAAACAAATGGCTGATCAAAAGATCTCAAAGATATGAAAATCATCTTACTTTCTTTTTATGTCCACTTGAGGCAGTGAATATTTTGGTCTCTTCATAACAGAAGTTGGTGGGGATACACTATCACGCCCATGCACAAGCTTCTGCTTCGATTGAATTAAATGGGACCCACCCTCCTTTCTCAAGGGCATTAGGTTATCCAATGGAGAATAGTGCATATTTGGTGCTTCAGAGACCAACTTGAGGCTCTCTTTTCGCTTTAGAGTATTAGATGTTGATGCTTTCTTGCAGAATTCAGATGTCGGGATATGAATATATCTTTCTTTGAACTACTCTTTTTCACCACTGGCCTCTCTCTAATATAGCGTGCAGAAGTAGTTTTTTCCACTACATTTTCCCCTCCATTAAACTGCAGATCTGAAGGAATGTACTTCTCTTCTTGCATGCAAGGGAATATAATATGGTTTCTTAATGGTGTTCTGAGATCTTTGTCGATCTCATGCTCCCTGGTCATAACATCAAGATGTTACAAGGTAATCTAGACTAGATTTAACCATATAAAATAAAAGAAAATCAATATATACAGGCAGTATATCAAGATGCAGTTGGGGATTAGGTCCTGCCATGCCCTCTGAAAAGCAGATCCATCCACTGAATCCTTAAACAAGATCTTTCTGTGCACCAGAACACAGTTAGTGGTTCTTTATAAAATAAAGGAAGCTTATATACATGAACCTGCATGATAGAAACAATGCTTCATAAATGTTAAAAAAATAAATACTTTGGCAAGCATTTCCGGTGGTATGCCCTTGGACAACGCCTACATATTGCGAATTGCAAATCGAAGACCTTTTTGTTTTCTCCTTTCTCACAGACATGACATTTGTGGATAGGGCAAGTGAATGATTCTCCAGCAACAATTTTTTTCTGATACTCTGTTGCATCGGCTTCATTTTTGGGAAACAGTAATCTTGCAACACAGGATGGGTGATAGAAATAGCCACAAGTTGCAGAAACACAGGGGAAAACCTGGTAATAAAGAGGAATGCAAGATTCATAAATTTTTTGAAGGTCTATAACATGTAATGACATATTGACATGCATCATATGTAAGAGAAATTTGTTGGAATTGGTGTAATTTTTCTTTTTACTTAATTCTAAACTGGGAAATTCTACTTTTCAATAAAAAAATTGTTTAAATACACATATTCAGTGAAACATTAGTAATAATTAAATATTATATTATTATTTTTATTATAATTATAAGAACATCAAAGGGGAAACTTAGAGCTGAACTGAATTCCTTCCCAAAAGTTTGTTATGGAATATTAGTAGATTACACCCACAAAATCCTCAGGAAGATCTCCTCTTCTCATTTCTGCCACAAGTTTATCATCCAGTAGATTCTTGCTATTAATAACTTTACTAGTCATTTTGGTCTACCAAAAATCCCCATTTGCTCATTGTTCCCAACCCGTGTTAAACCTCATACTTGTTGCATGAAACTGAACCATTGTGCGCCAATACATCAACTTCATATATTGTTGTTTCTCACGTATTTAAGACCACTGGAAACTTCATTTTGAGAGAGAATAAGACCACATGAAAGTAAACTATGTTCATGACTTTTTTGAGATCACCCATTATGGATGTCTTGCTGGTTGCCACATATTCATTTCAGCCACATCGAATCTATTTAACTTCTCTTCCATGACTACCAACCACTCTGATGCATTTGTGGTAACCTTATGGCCCTTATCTGTTGGCTAGTGTACTGCACAATCATATGACACTCTAAAGACACCAGCATTTATGCCAATCATTTATGAAGCCATCGATGACATCATTGTCTATATCCCCATCCCTAACAAAGCTACTTGAATCATCTTCTTTGGGTTATTCAAACTTCTGATTATTTGATCCCTTTAATCCACTTTTTTACATTACCATAGCATATCATATGATTTGTATAAGTCTGCTTTCTCTGTATCCTTTAGATTGGAAATTATTTCCTTGGGTATCCATAAGTAATATGACCTCAACTCTCGTCTCACCATTGAAATTTATATAATCAACAAATAACATGAACCAGTAAGATCCAAAATATGAACCGTTCACAATGATAACACCCCTATAAATCTTAAAGGACATAGTTTCACATGAACTTAAAGCTTCAGATACTATTCATCCCATTACTCATTGTGGAGATAGAAAAGAGTTTATTATGCCTTCAATGATATTGTGCGTTCAATTCTAGATTAAATTAAATTTTGACTTAAATGACCCTTATACATCACGAGGAAAGAAAAAGTTTATATTTCCAAAAAAAAGTGTTTTCTAGGAGAACAATAGTACATTGAATTTTCAACAGGCATTCAAAGCAAATTAAATCCAAGAAGCTACATAAAAAACCATTTCTAGAGTTCTTTCTTTAATAAGAATGCCAGAAAGTGCACTTCTTTCAAAAAAATGAAGAAAAAAACCTTATCATAAGGTATTATTTTTTTGACATATATAAATCCCAATGCAAAAGTTTCTGCACATAGGTAATGACTACATGATAAGTTAATTTTGCATTGAAGGATCTACATTAACCAATCAGAATTTAATATATATGACCATTAGAATATATAATTGGAACATTGCAGAAAAAATAAGCAAGATGAAACTTGATCACACACAACAACTTAATTTTCCATGGATGAGATCTAACCTCAGCCCCAGAAGCTCTATTATATGATCCTAGCTTTCCACAGGCAAAACATTGGTGTTGCTCATATAGGCAATTCAAGCACAAAAAATTTTGAATTTCCTGCAGAAATTACAATAATTACAAGCTGCATGTTTACATATACTATTTACACACAATGGGTGCTTAGGATACTTACATTCACCTGAGTCTTGGTATAACCCAGAGATGAACAGAATGTATCAAAACCTGATTCTTTAGTTGGATGAAAGGATCTCAAGCACCTTCCCTCACAACTGCATTTATAATATAAAATAATATAGTCATGCTTACAAACTCCAGAAAAGCCATTAATCCTACATGTCATTGCAAAATAACAGATAGCACAGAATGTCAAATTCCTTTTCAAAACTTAAATAGACATGACAGTTCTTATTTGACTTCTTGTATGAGAGGTGATTCCACCTTATCTTTGTTAAGAACCACCCTGAACACGTTAGGAAAAAGCATAGTCACTAATAAATTGTTATTCCACTTGTCCTTCCAAAGATAATCTCCACAACATTGCCGGGTTTGTATCCAAGCTCCTCCACCAGCAGCCAGTAAGAAAAACTATCACTACCTACTACAAATACAGCTCCTCCACCAGCAACCAGTGAGAAAAAATATCACTACCTACTACACATACATAATTATATGCAGCTAAATCAAACATACAATACAAAATATTGCTTCTCTAAATAGATCTAATGAGCAAAGAAGGTTTAGTTGAGCATACAAAAAAAAAAGTATAAGTAAAATAATTGTTCCTGGTATCATCTAATCAATGAATAACTGAACAACACAAGACACATGGGTTACCACACCAACCACATATTGATATTTTCAAGGGTTTATCATGATCCGCATATCGAGTACATAGACATGGAAGCACTACACAACACCCGACAATTTCATTAATCATAAACAACCCTTTACCAAAATCAAGCACTAAACATAACTTATTTTTTGCCATATCATTCTCTGTTGCCACACATCCATCTGATTACTTTGAGCATCTGAAACCTACTTGCACCAGAACACGCTGTTCTGGTTTCATGTCAACAGCAACATATTGGTTTCCTACAGACTCTGTTGTAGGCTTTCACTAAGTCAATGTATACCATGTGAAGTGTCTTGCACTGATAAAAGGAAAAACATCAATGCGAATACAATGAATATTGGGATCAGTGAAAAAGTGGGCAGAATAATGCATACCACAAAATTTCACCACCATTATCGCAGATAGCACAAACTGAATCATATAACATTGACTCATCATCAGACACTTCATCAGCGCTCTTTGTAATCTCATTGATGATTGCGTCATCATCCACTGCAGATTCTTGGTTTGGAACAACCTGGTAGAATTTATCCTGGAATAACAGCTTTAACTGTATAAAAATAAATGAAATATCAATGGGATGACTTCAATGAAGATACTTATTTAACACAACTAACCTCTCCAGAATTTTTCCAATTTCTCGACTTCCCAAGAATCTCTAAAATAAACTGCACAAAAAAAAGAACAAAGAACAGATAAATCGGGAGCATGCCGCTGAAAGAACAGAAACATATAGAAAGTTATCCTCAACATTGAGTTGGCTACCATCCGTAGTCGATAGGAACAGTACAGTATTAAACTGACTTTTCTAACAGAAATTTGACACACATGTACTTCATAAAAATCGACCAATTTGAAACTGGGAAATAGAAATGGAAATGCAACTGAAGTAAAACAAGGTCATGTCCCATATTTGTCAGATTGAAACAGGGAGCATAAAGAATGAAAGGTAATAAAAGAGTAGGGTTTCATAGCAAACCATTAAGCTGATAGACATGCAAGAGATCACAGTACTACATATATTCTATTTCTATATTATAGTACCAGATTACACTTTTTTTTTAAAATAACCAACTGGATCAGGATGAAAGGACTCTTGAGTGAAAAACATAGGTTCATGTATATATTTGCATAAACATCTGATGTTGAATATCTGTCCTCAATGTGGCCTTTTAAGCTCTTTTATTAATGTCATGAAATTATCCACTGCAAATTCTTCTATTTAATTTCCAATCTCAGATTCATTGTTACATTTATTTAAAAAAGTGATGTTAGATTCAATTAAAAAAGTGAACTTTCACTGTGTACACATGTTCATTGAGAAGAAACCATTTACTAAATCGAAAGAAGGTCTTTATGTGGCCAAATTTCGCACTGAAATCATGACCAGATACCACCAACTCATATCAGCAATTCAAAGCAAAGCATCAAAAGATTGCTCTTAAAACATTAGGTTCAAAAGCACCAACATTTGTTAATGTCCTTTAAAATCAGTATCAAATGAAAGAACAGAAATAAGGAGCTGATCAAACCTCAGAATTCGCCAAGGATTCATCTCTGTCAACCGCCATCCTAACCAAAACCATCTGATCCAAAATATCACTTTTAGAAGGCATGGCCTCATACGAGCTGCATAAATCATTTAACCCACACATGAAATTCTACAATCCCAAAATTCAGATAATCTAAAAAAACAAGTGCAATCAGTACTCATGCAAACCCAAAGTCCAAACGACCATAAAGTCCCCTGTAAAGGTGCAATCTATGTATTAAACAAAATTAAGCATCAAGTGATAACCAATTATGACAAACCTAAAGACTCTCGACAAGTTTTCCCAGAGGTCTCTCTCCGAAACTCTGCCATTCCACTTCAGGTAATGCAGGCAATGCACGGTGACCAAAACCGTCCTAACCATGTCCTTGAAGCTATTACTTGGCTTTCTTAGTTTGATCCAGTGACCACAACCCTTCGTCTGTACCGAGACCACCGGAGTCACATCGGAAAGCTCCAGTTTCCAAGCATTAACTGGCTTGTACACCTTCTGGGGCTCACCCTCTACATCACCAATCATGTATATATGTGAGTCTGTTCCAGCGGAGGCAACCGGAGAGCCATAGCTCCCAGATTGGAAAGGCAAGACTGCAAACGAGATGGGGACGTTGTTCTTATCCATGAAAAAGTAGTTCGTAACCCACTCGGGCAGGATCTCGCCCTCATCATCATCCGAGAATGACATTCCTTCTTAATGCCTACTAGCAGAGAAGCCAAAACGTAATCATTGAAAAAAATATAGAACTACAAAGTGAGCGAGCGAGCGAAAAGAAGTGGATTGCATAAAAAAAAAATTAATTTTACTCCAGATTTCGTGAAATAAAAGGAAAAAAAAAAGAAGATTTTTTTAACAATGCTGCGTTTATAAAGTCACGAAAAATTATTAAAAAAGAAAAGTAAAGAATCAGATGAAAAGTTCAAACAGAGTAAACTCAAAACCCTACATTTCAAAATTCGATAATTAAAAAAAAAAAAAGATAAACCCTGCATTTCGAAATCGGAAAAAAACGGAAAGCATGAAAGCTGAGCAGAGCAAGGAAAACAAAACCTCTCTTGATAATAGGATCGTCAATCTGATCGAAGAAAAAATTAGGGTTTCGAGAGAGTATAAAATTGAAATAATGTAGTGAGAGAGATGGATACTATAAATAATATGGAGTGAGTGCAGACTGAAGGGTGAGAACATCCAAAAGCGGGAAAAAAAAAACCAACCGTCACGCATAGTGGGAGTGGTAAGATGAACCGCGGGTCGCGCAGACATGATGTGAAGTGGGGACGTTTCGTCATCTGCGACAGAGCGAGGCGGTTGTAGTGGACCAGTTGGAGGCGGATTTCATGGCAGGTTCGGTTAGTCGCGCGTAGCGGTTTACGCGCTGGTACGGGAGATTTTCCGCGATCGTACGGTCTCTCTGTGTGTATATATTTGGACGTGACTTTAATCACACGAAATGTCCCTCTCAATTCATTTAATGCCTCACATGTCCCATTGTGAGCTGTTTGGACTCTTTCATGTATTAATTGATGGTCAAATAAATTAAATTGCGTGTCTTCACTTATTTTTCAATTCATGTATTTAATTGTTACATCCTCCTCTTTTTTTCCTGGTGTTGTTTATGACTACGTATTTTAATAATTTATTACTCCTGTTTGGAAAATGGAATAAACGAGTATAAGAATAGTATAAAGGTGATATAAAAATGGATAGGAAAAATGATTGTTTGTTTGCAGGGTATAACTTGATATTACTAAGCTAGTTTAAACGAGTATAAGAGAGTATAACAATTATAAGTAATCCCTAGGATAAGCTATACTCAGTTTATCTATTCTCATGGGCTCACATGACAAATCAACTTTTTACACATATCACATCAATCATCTATCAACACATCTTATACATTAAAAGATTCACATGTCAAATCAATTTTTTTACACTTTATTTAATTTTATTCTTTATCAACTAAACAATTCAACATTTATTCTTACATTTTTCAATGAAAATAAAAAAAACACAACCAAACAGAAAATCTTTTATTCATGTATATTTGTTATCTATACTGATATAGTTATCTATCCAGAATAACTCAATTCCGCTATCCAAACGGAGACTTAGAGTTATTTTTATTTTTTTGAACAAAATATAGGTATATTCATTCATATAAAATATACCATATTGAATGGTAATGAGAAGAAACAAAAAAAAAAACAACATACAAAAAAGAAAATAAAAGAATACAATAACATCAAATAATAAAGATGGCCTCTTTGATGTGCTTATAAACTTTCATTAGAGTTTCAATATGTCTATTCAAAAATTGAAAGTCTCTGAAGTGATTTCAACTAGTGAAAATCAATAAAATAGCTAAATGATGAAATTAAACCAACAAACAACTCTTACATACGCCACTCACCTAAATCACACTGCATTAAATTTAAACAAAAAAACATGACAAAAAAGACAACCATGACAACAAAACATAGCAAGACATAGAACACTATAGGAACTCGATGAGAAATGCTAAGGTATCCAACAACCAAGATGCACAATGTGACAAACACAAATACAAAGAGGACCTCGATCGCATCCATATGAAGATGATAAAAAATTTAGCTGTTGTGCGGCATGGAGCATACGCCACCGTTGATATTAGGAGGTGTCATGCCATTGGTCACCTCCTCGAGGAGCATACGAACTTTGTTACAAGCATCCTTTACGCCCATCATACGCTTCTCCAGCTCTTGAAGTCCCATCTCCTCTGATGGCTCCTCTAATAGGATGTCACAATTGACTCGACTGGCACCTGAGGCCACCTTGAGTTCTTCTTTCCTTTTCTTGCTGGCCTCCATTAAGTTCAGGAGTTCCATAGATTGTAATCTGAGCCAATACGCATTTGGGTCTAGGTGGGCCTGGGCTTGGGCCTCAATCACATCCGGGCCTAGGTGAGCTTGGTTGGGGGCTGGCTGACGAAGGAAGCGGTCAACCAAGGATTCGATCGACGGGTGGCCAAAGGCGAAAGCTTTGCCACTAGGAGAGAAGACAATGATGGCCACATCAGCGCTGCAAAGGACTGATAGCTCGCTCGCCTTTTTAAATACACCATATCCACGTTTAGAAAAGCTAACCTGACGAGCCTCAGCCTTCTCGATCCACTTGATTTCGATCCTTCGACGGCCCATGCCTGGATTCCTCACCATATATGACCAGAAAGAAAGAAAAAATAACACTAAAACAAACTACAAATAGTAGGGTGGGTTGGTGATTTGGGGATTTGATAGGTTTTTTATAGCAGAAAAATCAATGTGTGAGAGCTTTATAATTAGGAAGTTAGGACAGGTGAAAATAGAGGGAAAAACAAGATGAGGTTACTATTTATTAATTACGAAAGATATGTATGAGATTTACAATAGTAGATTTGGGTGTCACATTTAATAAGACACGTTTTTTTGGGCAGGTTGGCTATGAATTGGCACCTGACCTTTTCATTAAATCATAGTGATTGTGACTTTTTGACTTTATATCTTTTTTTATTTTATTTTTGGTGGAATCGATGTTTCCATATTGGGTGCGTCTAACCCCACCAGCCATTTTGCTCTCCCCCCCTACTGCCTGTTCCCACCACCCACTAATTTTATTATGCCTAATCCCACCACACTTTTTATAACAGACATTTAAACATCTAATCCCACCCCACCTCCCTTATTTCCCTAAAACAGGCTACTCTCTCCTCTCCCTCTTCTTCTCTCTGCTCTCCCTCTCATCCTTTCCTTCTCCTCCTCCCCCTAGCCAATCTATAAAGTCACCGCTGCTCGTTCGGATCCCTCTTTCATCCTCGTGCACCGCTGGAGATTCATCAGGTGGAAACGGAAATCATCCTGCAAATCAAATTGTAGGCAATCCATCATTCCTTCTTCTTCTTGAATCATTTGAATATTAATGTTATTGTTCAAATCTTGTTTTTATGGTTTAGGAAAACTAAAATGTGGATTGAAAGATTGATTATTCCAAAAAAAGAAACTAGGGTTTTTCATAGAGTACCTAGGGTTTATGTTTAATTGGATTGTGTGGGTTTTGGATAGAAACCTAGGATTTTTCATAGAAACGTAGGGTTTATATTTGATTTGGATTGTATTTAAGCTTTATCATGTGATTTCAAAGATTGGTTATTCCAAAAAAATAAAATAATAAATAAATAAAATGGGGGGATTTTGGATAAAACCTGTGTTTTTCATATAAACTTAGGGATTATAATTGAATTGGATTGGTTTTATGTTCAATAATGAAGATGAATTTATATATTTTGTTGTGTTGACAAGACTAATGAATAGAGTGGTGGTTCATGTCCATTTATAATTCACTAATCTTCAAAAAAAAAAATTCAATTGATTGAAATTAGAATGATTATGTCATCACATATGTAGGGCATTACTTTTATAATGATTAAATTTGATTCTTCTTAATAATGAACATTGTTTACCCTTCTAGAATATCATTGTTTTTTTTTTAAATGCTTTTGCTTTATAGTTGAATGCCAATGTTCAATCCGCTTTATGTAGGATGGCCCCCAAACAACGCATCCCTCAAACCGCCTCTCTTCGAAGACGTCAATCTGAAAGGTTGGCTAAAAGTGCACCTTCTACATCAATTGTCTCATATGCTTAAGAAGAAGAAGTGGAAGATGAAGTAGTAATGTCCGATGAAGAAGGACATGAGGTCGAAGAAGAAGAGAGACAAGATATTTTACCTTCCATTTACCATTTGGGAAGATGACGATAACCTTAGATGATGTGGCTCAAATAGTCGGCATTCCAATCATGGGGAAGGCAATAAATGTTTTGACCTCTTTAACCATTGACGAAGCCTCAGATTTAGTCAAAGTACAATCAATCCATGTGCCCCAATCAGTACTTTTTTTTCTTGTTGGGAAAACTAAAGAATCAGTACATGTTTGTGACCGTAGATCTTGTAAAATAGTCTCTCTTGAACTTCTGAACACTGAATGTTTAATGTTATGAATCGTTGAATGTTGAAGTGTGATAAATGTACCAGTTATTTATATCTTTGCGCTGTCATTAGAGTGTCGACTTCATGTATGTCGAGTGATTGACAACATTATTTGATTCTATTTGGAGTATTGACAGGGTTTCGGTCGACATAAACTTCCCAGTTCGACGGGGTGTCTGTCGATCATAATCACAGGAAATGTCTTTGATTCTGTTTAGAGTATCGACGGGGTTTCTGTCAATCGGTATTTCCTAGGTCGACGGAACGTCTGTCGTGGTGAATGAGAAAACATTTTTTGTTCTGTTTGGTGAATCGACAGGGCTTCTGTCGATATATGTAGCCCAGGTCGATAGAAGGTCTGTCGAGGTGAATGACAAAATATGAGTGGGTTCTGTTTGGTGTATCGACAGGACTTCTGTCGATCTATATCTACTAGGTCGACAAAAGGTCTGTCGAGCAGAATGTCAAAAATGGGTTGGTTCTATTTGGTGTATCGACAGGGCGCCTGTTGACCTTTGTAACCCAGGTCGACAGAAGGTCTGTCGAGCAGACTGTATGAACATTTTTCGATTCTGTTTGGTGTTTCAACAGGGCGTCTGTCGACATCTATTTCCCAGGTCGACGATATGTCTGTCGAGGTAAATGACAGAACATGAATTGGTTCTGTTTGGTGCATCGACATGGGTTCCGTCGATCTGTATAACCCAGGTCGATAGAAGGTCTGTCGAGCAAAATGTCAGAACATACTTTGATTCTGACAGTTAATTCGACAGGTGTTTGGTCGACCTTTGTTTCCCAGGTCGACAGAAGACCTGTCGAATGGACTGTCAGACTCACAAATTTTTACCCCAAGAATCAGATTCCATAATATAACATGAATCTAAACATATCCAGTTGCAAAAAGTGAATTACATATCACAAACCCAGAACATTCAAATTCATTACACTTTACAAAATGAGTCACACTATATGATATTTAGGCTATTTATACAAAATGAGTCATACTATGTGACCTTTACACTGTCTATACAAAATGAGTCACATTATATGACATGTAGGTTGTCTATACATTCTTTATTGAACTCACATTGGTGGGATCTCTATTCTTCAAGTGCATTAGGATATCGCGAGGACGCGTGCCGCTCACTGACATTCCCTCTAGCACAGTGTATTCCTCCTCTAGAAGTTCAGCAAACGAGTGGCCCTCGAAGTTGACGATGAGGGAATGATTGTGTACCGGTTCAATGCTTCTTTATATCCTTCTTCTTGACGTTCTTTTTTCTTGGTTTACCGTCGTATTCCCCTCCTCTCTCACATATTAGATCCACTCGTGCTGATCTATGGGGGTTTGAGGTTTCCAACCGGCCAATGACTACTATGACACCAATGTTTCTACCAACACGTTTGACCCAATCAATTAGTTCAACTCGGGTGTCAAAGATCTGAAAGAATGATAATATCCGTTATATTCATGTCACCTCCCATATTATATGGCCACACATTTCATCATAACATGTTACTAAGGAAGTGGAGTCACCGTTAATATTACCAAGGGTGTGGAGAAATGCTCGGTAGTGTCAATGTTGGTGATCGCATCATTGGACATGACCTCCATCGTGTTGGGGATGGACTCCTCAGTATCATCGACAAATGGTATTAGATACTTCTGAAAACACAATAAGCATGTCATTATTTTTTTGAATTATGAGTCTATGACAAATATATCTACGAAAGCATAAAGGCTAACCTTTTTATTCATACTTCAAAGCGCTTGTGGTGCTTCTACAAATCAACAGTTGACCATAGCTGTATCATTTCAATACTGTGTGAATATTTGATTGATAAACAAATTAACATGAATGGTATGTAAAGGCACAATGACACATGTTTAACAAATATAACTATGACCAAACACCACCAATACCCCTATAAATGCCACCTACAACACCATGACCATTATCCCATCGAACATCACCATCCACTACTATCACAAACCACCAAACCACAACCATCACAACCAATACATGGCATATCATCCAAACCACACATATGGCATATCACTCAAACAAATTATAAAACTACACATATCCATGGCCATCGGTACTATCACAATCACCATCATTCACGTATAAATGTCCTACACAATGACACACAAATAGAACCACATCTAACACCATCACTACTACCACAACCCTAAACCCTTAAAATACAAACATGACCATTGCAACAAAAACTTCAACAATCACCACCCATGCCACCATATCCACAAGAAACACACACAAACAAATTAAAAAAAATCAAACAATGAAGAATGGGTACTCACCGAAGTGGTTCTTTCAAGTTAGAGCATCTATTTCCACTCGTAAGACTCAATGAGGATCGGCTGGAAGGTCTTCGGGGTGTCGTCGAAGGAAGTACACTGCCCAGCTAGGGATGTTGATGGCGGTCGACGGTGGATAAATGGGTAGGGAGAGAGAGGGTGTGTGTTTGGGGTGCTTATTTGGATTCAGTTGGTGGGGATAGCATTCACACATTTTTGAGTTGGTGGGGAGAGGTTGATTGGTGGGGTTAATGATAAAAAAAATAAAACATATGTTATGCTTTATTATTTGGGTGATTGGTGGGGAGAGCCAAATGGCTAGTGGGGTTAGACGCACCCTTCCATATTTGCAACTTTGGCTTACAAGTCATTAACAAGTTATTCACTGGTTGGTATGCATGACCTGTTTTATTTGGTATCCACTTTGCTCCCCCACATGAGTCGTGTGTGATTTGATCTGGATCGTACATCACGTCTACGTGGAGGATAATGTACGGCCATGGATCTTCCGTTGTCTGGCCTTCCTTTACGAGACATTTTGCTGGCTCATATTGTTATTTTTCTATTTGTTTGTTTTTGTTTGAAAAAATATACTTTATTTATATTAAAATAAAATTTTGAATTATCTAATTGAATGCTTTTTTATTATTATTTAAAAGGTTTTTTCACATGTATGTATCCCTCCTATGTTCCGATTTTGTGAAATTGCACTTATTATAATTCACTTATTATCTAAATATCTTTGGTTGTTTTAAATAATGCATATTGATATCTATGTGACCTGTCATATAAGATAAGAATATGTGATGAATATTCTATTTTAACCGTTAAGACATAGTGAAATGTCATTTCGATCTCTATTTTCTGTTAAATTAATTGAAATGACGAGAATAACTCTTATTTTGAATATTTTCCATAGACTCCATCTGACCATCCTAACTCAAATTTTGACCTGACACTACAAGAAAGATGGAGTTTTTTTGCGACGTTTTTTTGCGACGGCTCACAAAAACCGTCGCAAATGCTTGTAATTTTGACGGTATTTTTTCTCAGTCGTAAATTTTTTAGTTTTTGTGACGACTGTGTTGAACCGCAGTTAAAAACACGTATTTACGACGGGTAAATGAGGCCATCGCGAATACTTAAATTCAATCCAACCGTCCATTTTTTAAGTTGTAATCAGAACCGTCCGATCTGTCTGTATATATATATTTAAAAAAAACAAAGCAACCCCAAACATTCGATTAAACTCAAAAACCCTAAAAACCCAAAAAAACCCAAAAACCCTAAAAACCAAAAAATGTGAACACATCCGTTTTCGACCACCGCCCGTCCAATTTTCGATCATCGCCGTTGCCGTCCGCTTCGATCACCGCTGTCGCCGTCCGCTTCGATCACCATCGTCACCGTCCGATCTTCGATCACCGCCGTCGCCGTCCGCTTTGATCGAACTACCGTCGCCGTTGAATTGAAGATCTACATTTCCTTCTTCGTTTCGCTTCTGCCACCCAAAAAAGAAAGGTAAGAACCAATGGATCTCCGTTGAATTGAAGATCTACATTTCCTTCTTCGTTCTTTTTTTTCCAGTGATTTAAGTAATTTTTTTGGTTGTGATTTCAGTGATGTTTGGGTTTGTATGCTATGAACAGATTTGTGGTTTCAAAATTTCCATTTTAATTTCAAATCACTGACCTGATAAAAAGAAAATTCTAAATTGGGAATTATTGGTGACTGTTTGAAGTGGTAATTTTTTTAAAATGATCCAATGCATGTTGTGGGTGTTGCATTGGTTGCATTTTGGATATTGGTGATGTGTGGTTTGATTGGAGTTGAAGTGATTTCTTGGGGATCAAGAAAAGAGAAGCATTGTTATAAGATCAATGAGTGGTTTGTCGTGAAGTAAATGGGATTTTTTTTTGTGTGTGTGTGATGAGGAACCCCAACATTATTATATCCTATGTCCCAACACAGATTATTGGTTTGTGATGAGTAGGGCTGGTAAACGAACCAAGCCGCTCGGGCTCGGCTCGGGCTCGGCTCGGTTTGAGCTCGTTCAGGCTCGTTCGTTTAGATAAATGAGCGAGCTTCAACAAGTTTTAAAGCTCGGTTAGGCTCGGGACCTGGATCGAGCTTCATTTTATGTTCAAATTCGACTCGTTTGTGTTATTAAAACTTAATTAAAACTTGACTAAACTCCTTTATAAAATCAGAATATTAAATTAATACAAAGTTATGCTCGTTTAAGCTCATGAACTTGGCTCATTTAGGCTAAAATTTTATTTTCAATTCCTAAAAACCCTAAAATGAAGAAGAATGCTAGGCTCGTTGAGGCTCGTGAGCTCGGCTCGGCTCGGCTCGGCTCGACTCGTTTATAAACGAGCCGAGCTTGAACATGTCAAAGCTCAGCTCGTTCGGCTCGTTTACCACCCCTAGTGATGAGGAGAAAGTGCACTTGGTTAGATGGGATGTGGTGTGGAGAAGCAACAGAGGGGGGAGCATTTTGAATATGGAAGACATGAATATTGTATTTCTTTTTATTCCTTGAATATTCATGAGTCTCCTTATTTGTTTATTTATATTTATATAGTGAAAAAAATGGATAAGAGTTGGATCGATTCACAAAATAGGATCTCTCAGGCATACATGGATGGAGTTGAAAATTTTCTAGAATTTTCATATAATGATAAGCCTCCCGAAAGTATAATCTATTGTCCATGTAAGCAATGTTACAATTGATACTTGATGATACGAGTTGTTGCTAGCGAACATATTATTATAAATGGGTTTTTGTCGAATTACAAGATTTGGACTAGTCATGGGGAACGATATGTGCATATACGTGAGAACCAAGACATTGGAATAGGAATAGAGTCAACTGTTAGGGATGATATGGTTGAAATGATACATGAGATGATGGGAATTCCAAACATGAATGCGGGAATAGGATCTAGCCAATCACCTATAGATGAACATGTTGATGGACCGGATGAGGAAACACGAAGTTTTTTTAAACTATTGGATAAACAGTCAAAGCTGAAGGAGAGGGATTGCACAATAACCAAATCAACTCCTCCAATAAGATGGCAATGTACAATTAAAATCAACTCCTAATTCATGGGCATTTATCATTTCTGCATTAATTAGACACAAATCCTTGCTCTGAGAATTTTGTCAAGATTTGATAAGGACTGACATGACCTTCTATGATATATTAGACTATTTTTAGATCCTCAATTTTTTTTTAATTTTGTACCAAATTCTTTCCTGAATTATCTAAACTGAATTGAACAGAACCACTACGAACTGATTATTGAATCTCAAATATGTGACTATGGCTTGACTTGTTTTTTTAGGTGCATAACTGATTGGTTGTCCTCTTCAAGCTCTGGAAATCATCTTCTGGAAATGAATTCTAGCTGATGTGTGGTTTCAACAATAGCCCCAGTAAAGTTATAATTTTTTACATTTTTTTGCCTGAAAATCTATTTTTTTCTAAGTACATTGAGGAAATTTTAGTTCTTTTAAAACTTGAGGGTCAACTGTATAATCCTAGTTATTCTCTTATGTTAATTTTTCCACAAAGTTTAACATATTGACATATTTTAATATATTGCAATCAAACTTAAGGTTATGGATATGATTGGTATAGATGTACATGCACGTGGATGCATCTTTTTCATATCTTAACAATATTTGCAAATAACGTTGGAAGAGAATGTATGAAATAAAACATGAGTAGAAATTGATTGCTTAAGAGTGGATCAGCCTTCTTAAATGCTTTATGCTAAATGACTTAGTCAAAAGACATGATGATAGTGCATAAAGTTTTTAGTTATAGCAATTTAACATAGTTATCAAATCCTTGAACTTCTAGAGGGTGGCTGATATGATTCATATTTCATATTTGTTAATTTCTTTTGAAGCATAAATGAATTCATATAGCATGTGTGAGTTGATTGTTTTGAACGTGTGTATCTTTTTTTTCAACTTTGGTAGGCTATAAGCATTTGTTGATTTAAATTGCATGTAAATATCAGAACCGGACTATAAATAATGGTGGAGACATGTCAGGCTTGGACTTTTTTTCATTGTGCTCTGTCCTCACTAACCCTTAACTGTTGAGATGGTGAGAACTTGAATAAGATCATTGTGCTCTGTCTATTTGCAACTTTCCTCGAATGATATGCACCCTTTTCGCTCCGGCACACGCACGTCCCCAGACTGAAATGAAATGCACAATTGAGTCCCAGATGTTTGTCTAATAAATGTTGAGGATTGTGAAGTTGGGGGTTGTTTTTCTAGTGCCAATGTTGGATCCTTCGGAAGTATTGCTTCCCAATGATTTGTTGGTGAAGCAGAGAAGGAGGATTTGACGGACGAGGAAGGTTTGCAGCTCATGCAGACAAAGAGGGGAGAAGAAGTGTTTGTGCAACCTGAGCTTCATGAGATCTAAAAGCACTTTGAACTATTCTGTTTCTGCTCAGAATTGTATAAAAGGATAAGTGAATGCGTGAAGGGGAAATTAAAGTTTCTCAAGTGGGTTCAACACTTAAACCAGGTATGAATCATTCTTTTATTCAATATGAAAGTTATAGTGAAGAGGTATATAATTTCTTTCTGTCATTTCTTCATTCCTAATACATTATAGATGATCACACTTAAATTATTTCCAACATACATGAAAATTATGTTATGTATGTTAGTGCTGCTAATAGATTTAATTGGTTGAGCTAATTTAATGTGCTAATTTAATATGCAAGTATCATAGAGAAGGAAATTTTGCATAGATACCATTAGTTAAGTGGAGTGCATACATGTTTCTATTTTAAATAGTTGCAGTTTTTGGAGTGATTTTGGTTTATTGAATGCTTGGATAAACAAAGAAAAACAACCGAATAAAATGAAAAGAATGTAATTGTCCCCATTTCCAATGAGAGTTGTTAATTATTCATGTACCATACTTGTATGAGTAATGCTATGGATCATTTCATGTTGATACTGTTAAGTCTTGATAAATAGTTCAACATTGACTGTAAGTAAATTTAGAACCCTTTCAAAAGCAACTGAAACATAAAAAATGAAACGCTCCCCAAAAAAGAATTTCAATTTCTCTGTTGAACTGCATATTTCTTTGCTGCAATTTAATTTTTAATTTATCTGATATCCATGTTCACAAGTTTCTTGGTAATCAAGTGATTGGGCAGCCCAGTGCTACGTTTGACTAGTCTGTGTTAAGGTGGCATTGTGAAATTTGATTATTTTAAATGTTATTAGGCTTGAACGTTCGGAGTCCTGTGATCAATAATGGGATACCAGAATGTGTACCAACTGATGCACCATCCAAGCAGATTTGGAAGCGAAAATGTAAAAAAAAATATAATGCAATCAAGGTGAGATGTCCAAAGTGGTTCAGGGAAACTTGATATGTATTTCTCATTCTTATATTTATGATGGTAGCCTACATAGCTTTCTTGTTATGCCTACACAACTTTGTTTTATTTGTTTTTCAATTTAAATTTGCTCTATTTCCCCCTTGAATGAATTTATGTAATCCCTTGCCTTGATGATTTTCAGGTATATGAATTCGAAGGGCTAGCAGATATTCATTGTGCTGGTTGTCATGGAATACCAACAGATGAAGGCATAGATAGGGATGATCACTTACATGCTACAGAAAACATTACATTTTGGGATTATTGAAGATATTTAATTACATTTTTTTTATGAGGACTCAACAGATGCAATTACATTTTTTTATGCTGCTTCATTGTGGGTGACATTGGATTTAGGAGGTTGGGATTTTCTGTTTTGCATTTGTTTCTAAATTGAGAAGATAATATTCTTGTAATTGTTCGTTACTTCATTTTTTTCACCCAATTTTTTTTAAAAAAGACAGGCACAAATGAAATTTGATTGGAAGATGGTCCATGCATCCCATCATGCAAGTTGTTTTTACAATTAAAAGATGAAAAAAAAACATTATTTGCGATGGTTTAGGCCCATGTCACAAAAGCTAAAAAATAAAAATAAAAATATTTTTTGTGACGGCTAGCATATCCGTCGCAAAAGATGTAGTTTACACGACTATAACCAAAAGTAAGTTTTTGCGACAGATTATTTGCGACGGTAGAAAAACCGCTATAAAAGATTTTTGCGACAGTTAAAAACCGCTGCTAATCTTTTGCGACGCCGTTTAATACGACGGAACCCAAACTGTCGCCGAACCGTCGCAAAAGGGTATTTGCGACGGTTACGGTGACTATTTGCGACGGTTTAAATCCGTCGTAAAAAATGGTTTTTCTTGTAGTGTGATTACCCAAAAACCAAACGCTGGAGCTTCTTTTGTTAAATGGGAGCCTTTATTTGTACCCCTCATGCTAATTTATACACCCCTCTATAATATATTTCAGATTTCAAACCTGTTAGTAGAAAAATGTGTAATAATTAATAAATAATGTGGGGTGGGTGCATAAAGGCATCCGTTGAGTAAATATTTGACATTAGGACAAATATTTTTTATAGTCTAATAACTTGAATGTATCACCCGACCATTCAAACTAGTGTTTATATTTAAACATATAAATTATTCAAAAAATATATGTAATTGTTTCCAATTCAAAACTTAATATTTGTATCATAATGAAGTTAAATATGATATTGATATTAATGAATATATATATATTTGTATACAATTAGTTGACAAGTTTGAGCATAATGAAATACTAGGGACATTCTATATAAAGTATAAACCATCACTACATGAAGACAAAATAATAAAGGGAAAAATTGATCTAGCTCCCTGAAAACTAATGAAAATCAGAAAAAGTCATTGTAAAATTGATAAATCCTCCTAGTTCCCTATCTTATTAAATTAGTCCTTATAACTAATCAGATGTGTGGTTAACCATAATCATGCATGATAAATTATTGTTATACTCTTTTAAAATTTATTTTGTTTGTTGAAAAAAATCGATACAACTCTCTCAAAACTTATGAAAATCGAAAAAAATCCCTGTGAAATATAAAAATTGTCTCGACTCCCTGAAATCTTCTTAAAAACACAAAAAATCCATGTGGAAAAATATACACTAATTTATTTAAATTTTATTAAATAAATTATAGTTTTATAATCAAGGTGTTATATTTTTTATTACTATATAAATTTGAGTTAAGAATGTATTATAGAATTTTAATTTGATTTTCAAATTGTTTTCTTTACTGATTTTATAATAGAGTTGATGAAACTATAATTTTTTATTCAGTCTCTGTAGCGAGAGTGTGGTGAAAATATTAAAAAATGACTCAATTTTGTAGATCAAATGAGGTTCGATGAATATTTTTTTTTACAGATGAGGATGACGACATATCAAGAGATGAGGATGTTGAAAAATAACATAGATATTTTTGTCTTACAAAAAAATTAAATCTGATTTTATAAAATTTATAGGGATTGAATCCAATTTTAGTAAGTTTCTGGGGACTTATTTCAATATACTCTTAACCAGTGGACTAAATTCGTTAATCATATATATTTTATAGAGACCTATGATAATTTTGTGATTTTATAAGAACTTTTTGTTATTTCAAGAAGATTTTAGAGAGTTAAAAGAAATTTTCCCAATAATAAAACATCAAAGTTGGCGGTTATGTTGGAAAGTGGGGCTTAAAAGACTGCAAAAAATGGACGATGATGTCTTTGTTCAAACATCAATGGCAATGATTCTTCAAAAAAATCCTATAATTGTACAATAGGACGGACACTACACATACCTCGCCTAGGAAATGTTTAATTGAATTGAACAGTTTATATAAATGTGCATCCCGAAATTCCAAATTATATATACATAAAAAGAAAGTGAAATTAATACACATTAAACCTAGGAAAATGTTATATTGAAACTCCCTTTCCATATGAGTTTAAGTAGATTCTATATTTTAAACACTATAAATTCTCAAACTTATTCAAACACCTTTTCAACGTTTAGCTTTTTAAACCACCATATTTTTTTAGACAAAAAATATTGCGGCTAAAAATCTAATAAGACAATATTTTTCAAAAGTTGAGTTTGAAACACAAGATTCTAAAAATCTTAGTATTTCAACCTCACATCCAAATGCAGCCGTCATAATCTCTTCTGGAGCATTATGTATAACTTATTCTGAAGCATTATTAGAGCATGATTTTTCATTTGATATCTAATTCTAGGGAGCTGAATCTTTTGAACCTATAGGTATGTCACACTTCTGGCGTCCATCAGGAATTTGATTTTTCTTTTTAGAGATAACGTGTTATAAATCTAAGTAAAGGAATAAGGTTCAACATACCAACCAAAAGAGAAGATCAACCAAAAGAGAAAGAAGAGAGAGAAGTAATGGCTATTCTTTGTATTTCTTCTATATCTCTATAATGAGCTTTGCTACATAGGCCTCATTATATAGACCCCTCCCACATGCCCCATGAGTTATCAAAATGTCATTAGCTTTCTTATTAACTATTACAAAATGGTAAAAAAACTAAATATTAAAGTACCCCTCATTAATACACATTTTATCTACTATGTGTTTTTAAAAACAATAATGGCGTTTTAAAAAAGAAATGAACTATTGATTATAGAAATATAAATAATTCAATTGAAATGAATAAAAAAAACAAAAAAAGAAACGTGAATTATAAATGGAAATGATTTATTGTCATCATCACTACTCTATAAAAGAAAAAAATTTATTACTCCTCATTTAAAAACCTTTTTTTAAAAAAAAAACTATGTTATTTTTCATGATCGATTACATGAATATGATGTTTTTGTTTTTTTTTTGTCTTTTTTTTCGAATGGATAAAAAAAGTAACTGAATTTTTTTTTATAGATAATTGAAATGTATGTCCAATTTCTTTTCTTGTTTGCAATAAAATGTAACTGACAATCAGATGAATGTAATCAAATTTAAATAATTTGTATTTCAATTTGTTCAATGTTACTGCTATGCGCAATGTAATTATATTTAAATGTAACTAACTGTAAGAAAATACTAATGTATATAAGTGCTCTGTAAATGTAACTAACTATTAGATGAATCTAAACTTTCTTAAGTTTTGCAAGTATGCATGTCATGATTTATGTATCATTATATGTTTTTTGTTGTTATTGATATGCACAAAGTACATAAGATCCCTTCATAGTAATTATGTTATGTTAATGTAAATTTCTTTGTATTCATTTTTTTCATTAATATGTATTTTCAGTTTGTTTCATGTTACTGCTATGCAAAATATAACTATCTTTGAAATGTGACTAACTGAAAATAACTGTACAGCAAATGTAACTAACTATTTGGGTTACGTGCAGGTAAATTTTTCCCATAGATCTTTGCAATGTCAAAACTTTATATACGAGCAAAATTATTATAAAATAATTACATCTTCTTCTACATCAAATGTCATTCTAACACTTGACGCAATTGCTTTTGCATATTGTTGCTCAATTTCAACGATGAAATTTTTCTGCAGACTGTCTTTCATAGAAAATGTAACTAAGTTCACTGTATTTCCTACATTCAAATGCAAAAAAGTATCACTAAACTAATGCACTCTTAGTAATCACTAAAACTCAGATAAACATAAAAAATTAAAAACGGAATAATATGACTTATAGTTCCACTAATATCATATTAAAACTCGTTCATATTTTGAAATGAAACTTTGTTTCACAATTATATTATTCTAAAGTTAGTTACATTTATTTGCAGAAACATTTAATAAATTAGTTACATTCACAAAAATATAGCCAAAATCACATAAAACCGCCTCGAAGTTCAGAAAGGGTATAAATATGTAATTGACATTCAAATGTTAAACAACTGATATGTCATGTTCAAAATCACGTTTCACATAAAAAAACCATAATTAACATAAAATTTTTTTAAAATTGTGAAATAATTGAAAAAGCATACAATAAACAGACACCACAACTGAATCGGCAGATATTTCAAATGATAGCCAAAAGAATTCAGTTGTTATTTTTCAATCAGATAAAAAGCTTAGTCAGTCGTCTAAAGAACAAATCCGATTCTGAGTATCCTCTACAAAAAAACTCTCAAATTTTCCTTGTAAATGAATGCACAATTCAAAAAAGGAAAAAAAAAAAACAGAATTAAATGACCCCTCCATGCGTGATTCTAGAAGAAGCAATAATAGTTGTCCCATTAATTACGTTGAAAATTAACAAACTCACTTAAGGGATAAATTTGGTAATTCAAATCATGTCATGTCATGGGACTTAGAAGGGGCCTACAAAATGGGGCTTGTAAATCATTTGTCGAACTGGTAAACAAGCCGAGTAGCTCGGGCTCGACTCAGTTAAAACTCGTTAAGACTCGTTCGATTAGATAAACGAGTCGAGTTTGAACAATTTTTAAAGCTCGGTTTGTAAACGAGCCGAGCCGAACCCATGCCGAGACGAGCTCGTTTAATTAACTGAAAAAAGGGGAATGAGCCGAGCCCAAGCCCGAGCCCGAGCTTATGTTACTTTCACATGTATAAGGTGTTGTGATTTGTGAAATATGATTTTCTTAAATGCTAAACAAGGTTTTTTTAGCTAAACAAGCCCGAGTCGAGCTTTGATTCGAGCTTCGGCTTGACTTGTTTAACAAATGAGCCGATCCGAGCTTTTCACGTGCCCAACAAGCCGAACTTGAACACGAAATTCGGTCCCGAGCCAAGCCGAGCCCGAGCCGAGCCCGGTGCTAAACGAGCCGAGCCTGAGCAGATTAAAGCTCGGCTCGTTTACCACCCCTAATCATTTGCATGCCTCTATTTATAGGCAACAAGCACAATATTAAGAGAGATCTTAAAGAGGATTTGATTTTATCAATCCCTTAACATAAGGATAGGTGGTTATAAATAATCAAAGAAAATATTCATAGTGGTCATCCATATTTATAATATTTTACAACAAATATAATTTTTTTTGGTATTTTTGCAAAGAAGACTATATATTTCAAGATATATATAAATATTATATGAGATTTGATTTGGTAGTATCTTTTAAATCTTCTTTAAACTTATCGACTTCACATTCCTAACAAAATATTTATAAAAACTATTTTTTAAAATCATATTAATTATATAATCACGTTAAATTTTTGTTAAGATTTGTTTTGTTAAGCTTTGAAACGGTCATACTTTTATTTTAGAGAAAAATAAGGATAGATTAGATCCATTTTAAATATTCCTTATTATTTGAGAAATATTTATTTTTTAATTTTTAAAATATTATCTTGTAAGAAAAACAAACTCATTTTTTAGTATTAAAATTTTTTCCTTTATTTAAGGTTCTTAATATTCAATAAATATTTACAAAGATACATTAGATTGGATATATTTGGTCGTTAATCTTCATAAGTTATTTGAAGGGATAGATTTTATTATTCGACATATATATTTTTTTGGGAAAACAAATAAAGAAATAATTTTTTCGTAAAACTATTTCCATGTAACCAAATGGTAGATGTGGGTTGCATTTTTCAAGAAAATGTTATTGAGGAAGGATAAATTTTATAGGAACTTCAATTATATGGAATCAAATGGTAAGAAAAAATTTAATAAGATGTATACATCATCTAACGAAATATATATTTCATTATATTTTTAACAAAATATATAACTATATTTTAGATAGTAAAAAAAAATCAAATTTATGGCATCCAAAAAGCGGTACAAATCAATGGTAAGATGAACCACGGATCGCATAAACATGAGGTGAAGAGGGGCAGTTTCGTCCTGCGACGGTTTCAGACTAGTTATGTCTCGCGTTGCAGGTTTACCCCCTACAACGGACTTTTTTTTCAGGTAACTTTTATAACGGACTTTTTTTTCAGGTAACTTTTTCATGTCGAGATGAGAACTCATGTGTGGGTGACACAGGGTGAGCCTGTGAACACCAACTCCCAATTGACATCTGTTCACGCGGCACGTGCATATCACGTGCATCACTTATAAAAAAATGGTCTCTGACGCCGTCTCTCACACCGTCTCTCACGCTATCTTCTGTGTTTTGTTCAACATCTCTTCACAGTGTCTATCTGGGTTGAAAACCTAGTCGCACCTCCATCATCTTGTAGAGGAGAACATCAAATCGCCAAAGTGTTGGGTATGCGCTCCTCTCTAGGAAACTTGTTAAAGAATTTTTTTTTTTAATGCATCAATTAAGAGTTTGTTTTATTATCTTTATTATGTGGGATTTGTTTGAAATGCATGAGTTGATGCTTCTTTTGTTAGTGTTTCTTTGATTTATTTTGTTGTTGGATATGAAATGCTTGATTGTAAGAGTTTTTATTTATTTTGATTTTATTTTTTTATCCATGCTTGCTTGGCTTTTTTTTTTGCTACAGATTTGCTTTTTTTTTATTTATCCCAAGTGTTTTTTTTTAAGGAATTTGTTTTTATTTTTTTATTTCATTTTTTGTAATGTTTGATTCTAAGGAATTTTTTATATTATGATTTCATTTTTATCTATGCCTGATTGGGTGATTTTTTTTTTTGTACAGATTGGGCCTTAACTGAAAATTTTATTAGCATGGAAGGAGAGAGTCAGTTTGATGAAGAATGTAGTTATAATTGTATGCCTCAAGTTGGTATGGCATTCGATTATGAAGATAGTGCCTATCAATTCTACAACACATATGCAAGATCAGTTGGATTTAGCATTCGAAGAAGTGATGCACATAAGTCGAATGGCATATTGCGTAAGCGAAAATTATGTTGTTCTAAAGAAGGGTTTAAAGGGGTTGATAAACGAAAAGCCTTGCAGCCACAGCCCGAGACAAGAACAGGATGTGAGGCACATATGGTTATCATTTATCAATCTTCTGGTTCGTATCATGTCAGTAAATTTGAAGAAAACCACAATCACTATCTTGTTCCGATCCCTTTGCACCATAATTTGAGGTCACATAGAAAAATTGTAAAAGCTCAAGCTGCTCAGTTAGATATCATAAATGGTTCAGGAATAGCACCGAAGACAATTATGGATTTGATGAGTGGACAGGTTGGAGGTAGAAGGTATCTTGGCTTTGTGTTAAATGATGTGAAATCTTATCTCCGCACCAAAAGAGAAACAAGAATGGAGAATGGAATTGTGGGTGCTCTTATTCAGTATTTTAAGAATAAGCAAAAGCAAAATCCTTCTTTCTTTCACTCAATGCAACTTGATGCCAATGAACAAATAACCAATGTGTTTTGGGCCGATACTAGGTCTATTGTCGATTATGCACATTATGGAAATGTTTGTTTCGACACAACCTATCGTACAAATAATCATGGAAGACCATTTGCACCATTCGCTGGGGTTAATAATCATAGGCAAATAATCATGGTGGACCATTTGCCTCATATTTGAAGTGTAACAAAAATTAGACAATTTCAGATTAATGGAAGAAAATTTAAAGTTGCAATGAATTCTATACACAAGATGTGTTTGCAACAGAACTTGAAACCTGAAGATCTCATGTTTCGAACCAAGTTAACTAAATACAAAAAAAATATAGAAAAATCTGAATGAGTAGATTTTTATTGGCATTGAAACACTCCAAATGAAACTTCTCCTGAATGTATTGAGGGGGCCCACATATTCTCTCTTTCTAGGCGTATTTATATCCAAAGATGAATTCAAATCCAACCCAAGCACAAGAGGAAAAGGAAAACACAAACAATTGAGTACCTAAAATAAATAAATAAAACACCAAATTTATGAAGCTTTTACTTATCAAAGACTTTTGCATATTGTTCAACAATTCATCAACACAAATGCCTCCCAACAAGCTGAAACTAGGATTGGATACTTTCTTGAGTCCAGTATGTTCAATAGTTAGTTTACTACAATGTATAAACCTCATCATCAAATGTAACAGCTTGAACAGAAAACAAATAATAAAACATCACCATGGCATCAAAATTCAATAATTGATCACATATTATTCAAATGTAAATGCTATAAAAATGTTCCAAAACATGGTCATAATTTACTGTTAAACAACAATGAGATTTTCAGTTATTAATTGTCGGATGACATCACATATTATGATATGCTATAAATAATTGCCGGACGACATCACATATTATTCAAACTCAATGGATCAACAGGGGAGGGGGACGAACCTCTGCGTCGGTGAAGGGGACGAATGTATCTTCAGGCGTTGGTGAAGGGGACGAACAAGGGATCTTCAGGCGTCGGTGAAGGAGACGGACAGAGGATCGTCAGGCGTTGGTGGTGGGGATCGTCAGGCGTCGGTGAAGGGGACCGTGAAGGCTTTGGACACCCAATTGTCAATCGTCGATGGCCGGATAGCAGTGCTGGATTGCAGTGGCAAGGATTTCAAAGAAGGGTGGCTAGGGTTTCATTGCAAATCAACTGAGTGAGGAGAGAGAAGTTCATACCCTCCATCATTTAATCCCCACCATCCAGATTAGATCGGACGGTGGGAATGCAAACAAAAAAAACCTAAAAAAACTAAAGATTTAGACCGTCTGATCAAGTTGATCTGAACGGTGGTGATCGTGAAGAGACGGCATGAGAGACTTTGTGAGAGACGGCGTGAGAGACCATTTTTTTTTATAAGTGATGCACGTGATATGCATGTGCCGCGTGGACAGATGTCAACTGGGGGTTGGTGTCCACAGGCTCACCCTGTGTCACCCACCCAGGAGTTCCCAACCCTCTGGACATGTCCTGAATCACACTAAATGTCCCTCTCAATTCAATTAATATCTCACATGTCCCATTGTGAGCTGTTTAACTATTGGCGAGAGGTTAATTTCAAGAGATAAAAATTTTATTAATTTTGTTTTATTTATATTTATCAAAATTGAGGTAAAAATTAAAGATAGGTGAAACAAAAAATCATCATTTTTATTTTATAATCGAAATAATTGTCCATCTTTTATTCTGATTATTTTTTATATCAAACGGGATAAGTTGTCATATTCTCACATTTATCCCCACAATTCACTTATGTCTTTGTTAAACCAGCCATTCATGCTTCTCTCTCTAAACTGAGCTTTAACTGTTATTTATTGATGGTCATCCCTTTTTGAAGGCTAATAAACAATATATATGCATTATTTTATATATGTTACTCTCCACTACATCCGTGAAGAAGAAATGAATTAAATTGCGTGTCTTCGCTTATTTTTCAATATACGTATTCAATTGTTGCATCCATTTTTTCCTGGTGTTGTTTTATGACAACTTGCATGTTTTAATATTCATTAGAGTTTTAACAGGTCTCTCCAAAAACTGCAACTCAGATCCATGAGGTGCTTTCACGGAGTGAAAATCAATAGAAATTCAACCCAAAATCCACTAAAAACGCCAGATGATGAAATCAAACTGACACAACTTTTACATATGCGACTCACCTAAATCACACTGCATTTTTAAAAAAAAAACATACAATGAAAAGTAAAACATACCCCTCACACTCGAGACAAAGACAACCATGACAACAAAACATAGCAAGACATGAAACTAGTAACTCATGAGAAATGGTAAGATACCAGGCAACCAAAATGCTTTATGAGGCAAACACAAAGAGGACCTTGATCGCATCCATATGAAGATGATCAAAATTTATAGCCTTTTTGTGGCATGAGGCATGCGCAACCTTTCATGAAAGGTGGTGACATGCCACCACCTGCCTGAGGTGGTGCCGACAGGGTCGCCTTCTTGAGGAGCATACGAACTTTGTTACAGGCATCTTTTACGCCCATCATACGCTTCTCCAGCTCTTCAAATCCCATCTCATCTGATGGCTCCTCCAAGAGGATGTCACAATTGACCCGACTGGCATCCGAGGCAGGTTTGAGTCCATCTTTCTTTTTCTTGCTAGTCTCTATCAGGTTCATGAGCTCTATAGATTGTAATCTGAGCTCATCCTCATTCGGGCTTAGGTGGGCCCGGGCTCTGGCCCAGGATTGGCTTTTGCCCATAGCCCGGTCGAGGTGGGCCTGGGCCAGGTGTTGACTCTCAGCTGGACCCTGGCCTAGGTGGGCCTGGGCCTGGTGTTGACCCTCAGCCACATCCGGGCCTAGTTGGGCTTCGGATTGGGTCTGATTGGGGTTCGGTTGACGGAGGAAGCGCTCGACCAAGGATTCAACTGAGGGGTGACCGAAGGCAAAGGCATTGCCAGCTGGAGAGAAGACGATGATGGCCACATCGGCTCCACAAAGGATTGAGAGCTCGCTTGCTTTCTTGAATACGCCGTATCGACGCTTGGAAAAGCAAACTTGGCGGGCCTCCTCCTTCTCGATCCGCTTGATTTCGATCCTTCGACGGCCCTTGCCTGGCTTCCTCGCCATATATGGCTGAATTTAAAGAATAAAACAGACTACAGATAGTAGGGTGAGTTGGTGATTTGGGGTTTGGTAGGGTTTTTATAGAAGAAATATCAAGGTTTGAGGGCTTTATTAGGAAGTTAGTACAGGTGAAATTAGAGGGAAAAAGATGATGACACTAAATATGAAAGATATGTCTGAGATTTACTGACAGTGGATTTGGGTGGCACATTTAATAACACACGTTTTTGGGCAGGTTGGGTTTAATTTGGCACTGGGCCTTTTCATTATATTATTGCATTGTTATACAATCTGTTTTCAACTTCTATTTCATTCCTATATACTTAGTTAACTTCAAATGCTGATATTAACGAGATATATTTTTTAAAAAAAATTATATTGTCTATAAATGGATCAATAAAAGTTAATAAAATATATATTTAATTTTTTATACACACACATGTATAATATACTATTATATATATTATTTTTAAAAAATCGAAACACGAACCCACTAGAACTGAGAACTGAGGAGTGAAAAAGAATTGAATTGTAACGTGCCCTTCCATTAAATCATAGAGATTCCTTTCATTAAATCATAGTGATTTGACTTTTGACTTTTTCTTTTGGTTGGAATCAATACTTCTATTTTGAGAAATTTGGATAGCAAGTCCTTGAATGAAGTGTCCCCACACGTTTGTGTGGGACGGGTGGGACACCCTCCCTTTTGAGGGAGGTCGTGCATTTTATTTTTGCCAGACGCACAGGTAAAAACAAAATTTTAATCCATTAGCCTCCGTTTGGATATAGAATATGATTTATTCTTGGGTATTTATTTATCAGAGCATAAATGGGTATAAATAAGGATAAAGTGATTTTGTGTTTGGTTGTGTTTTGAATTATTCTCGTTGGGAATCGTAAGAATAAATATTTTATTGTTTGGGTAAAATGTGAATAAAGTATGAATAAGGATTTATAAAAGGTAAAAAAATAATGATAGTTGATTTGACAGGTGATTTATAAGAGGTGATGACAATTGATTTGACAGTTGGCCCACTTATTCTTTGGGTGGAATAACCTACGATAAATTTTATTCTAGGGGTTGATTGGAATCTGTATACCACTTTATACCAGTTTATTCTGGCACACTTTATCTGGGTTTATCCGAGCTTTCCAAACACAAAAAAAAATTTATCCGAGGTTATCCGGGGTTATCCGGAGCTTATCCAGTATCCAAACGGGGGCTTAGAGAGTAGTTTTCATAGGTTTTTCTTGTTAAGGGTCTATAGAGTATGCTCTTATTACAGTCCTTCTACCGGAAAAAAAAACCTTGAATGAGGTGCATGCATGCCCTGACTCGTATGAGATTTGATGTGGGCCATCTATCATATCAATTTCGTGGTGGATTTACAAGCCCTGATCTCGAGGAGAGAAGATCCGGCATGTAGCCAATCATATCAATGTATATCTTGATGTCCCCCACGTAGTGTTGGCCAAACGGCCCGCGAGCCCGGCCCGGGCCCAGACCTTCCATAGGGCCGGGCTTGGGCCTTGGGAAAAAACCCAAAGCCCGGCCCGGAGCCCGGCCCAAGGCCCGTCCTAGAAAAGCCTGCCCGTAGGCCCGGTCATGGGTAGGGGTGAACCCGACTCGTGGGCGGGTTCGGGTTAGAGTTTTTGCCTATCGGGCTCAACCCGACCCGAACCCGAGATAACCCGAACCCAACTCGGGTCGGGTTCGGGTTAGGGCTCGGGTTAGTCGGGTTCAACCCGAACCCGAAGAGCAAGTTCAATCCTTCATTTATATGCACTCATCTAAACCGTCCAATTTTAAGAAATGCAATCACATTCATCCATTACATGTGAGCCCTAGGTTTTCTTTCTTTTTTCCCCTCCTCTCATTCTTTGCCGTCACATAGAGATCCAAAAAAACAAAAAATAAAAAACTTAGCATCTCAGCATCCACCAGCACTGGCACTGCCAGATTGCCCCCCTCAGCTCCGCGCCCTCTCCGCCACCGCGTTTTCTGCCACCACCGCCCCCGTCTCCATCGCCGCCACGAACACAGCGGTCAAGGAGACGGATAGCAAGACCTACGACGTCGGATCGAAACTGTAGGACCGTGGACTGGAAGAGATTGAAGAGGGAAGAGGCGATGGGCTGCCTATTTAGCTAGATTTTGAGCGATTCTGTGTGCATATGTTTATTATTGACTTTCGAAAATTCTGAGTGGTGGAGGATCGAAATTCCTCGAGTCCATTTGTCATTTCTTCTCATGATACTTATATTCCCATTTTTCATGAAAAGTTTGATTTATGTTTGATTATGTTACATGATTTGTTCAACAATTCATGTATTAAATAAATAAAAAATGGAGTTGGTTAATTAATTACTCGTTGTTTGACATTATTTATATTAATCCCGAACCCGACCCTGCCCAACCCGAGCCCGGCCATAACCCGAACCCAACCCGAACCCACGGGTTAAGGTCGGGTTCGGGTTCAGGTTGACCTCATCGGGTTGAGGTCGGGTTCGAGCTCGAGCTCGGGTTGAGAGTTTTACACTGCGGGTTGGGTTTGGGCAGACTTTCAACCCGACCCAACCCGCCCAAGTTGCAGCCCTAGTTATGGGCCCTAAGATTTTTTTAAAACCCTCCCCAACGGATATTTTTTAAACCCTCCCAACGGCTATAATGAGATTCCTAATGTGGTGTGGTTTTTTATGTGTGGGGTTCCCAATAAAGTTCAATCAAAATTAAAAATATTGAAAACTCCACCACATTGGGAATTCCATTATAACTGTTGGAGAATATATAATAAAAATTCTATTACAATTTGAATTTTAAAATTCACAAAAACACTATAAATACCCCCATAGCCTTTTAAGTTTCAATCACTTATCTCTCATACTCTCAAACTCTCAGAAGTTGCTCTACGAAGTTCAAGTGGAATTTTTGTGTTATTTGCTAAATTATTTGATCAATCTCTCTGAAACTCTGTTCTCCTTTTTTAGATTGTTTATTTCAGTATTTTTTTAAATTACAATGGCTGACAGTTTTCCAGATAATGCTTTTAGAGCTTATGCTGAAAATCCATCAATTGGTTCCCCTGCTGTAGATGAAGTTGGTACCTCCAAACTAAAACGAAAACCTTCTGCAGCTTGGGACACTTTTGACAAGATAAGTGTTCAAGATCCTACAAACCTGTGGGATATTTCAAAACAGTTGCTAAATGTCATTTCTGTGGTAAGGAATTAACCGCTAATTCTTGTAGTGGCACTAGCCACTTAATTAGACATGCTGCTGAATGTACCCGTAAAATTGTTGGATCTAAATTTCAATCACAATTAAGTAGATCCTCGACTGGACAATCGTCAAATTATAGTTTTAATCAAGTTGTTGTTAGAAGAGAAACTGTGAAATATATAATCAAGACTGAACAACTATTTTCAAGGGTTGAAGATCCTGATTTTGAAGAGTGGATCCAAAAAGCTTTTGGTCCTCAATTTCAACCAATTTCTCGCAACACAGTTAAGAGAGATGTCGAAAAATTATATGCTGAAGAGAAGACAGATTTACTTGTAACCCTTAGTAATATTCCTGAAGAATTTGTTTAACTTCTGATTTATGGACTTCTGATCAACCTTTATTTATATTTCACTAACAGCTCATTTCATTTATGCAAATTAGATATTGCAAGAAAGAATTATTTGCTTCTCTGATCTTGATGCCCCCCATACAGGACAAGCGATGGCAACTAGTATCATCAACCAACTTCAAAGTTAGGGTATTTATGAGAAAATTTTTACAATTACTTTAGATAATGCTTCTTCTAATGATGTTTTAGCTAGATTTTCTAGAAAGATGCTTGCCTTCATGTACAACATCCAAATTATTACATGTTCGTTGTTGTTGTCATATACTCATTCTTATTGTGCAAGATGGTTTAGAAGCCGTTAAGCCATTTATTGAGCGTATAAAACAATCTTTCATTTATATTTTTTCTTCTACAAGTAGATATCAAAAATTTCGTCAAGCATGTAAAACTGCAGGCCTTAGAAGTAGAAAAATACCGACGGATGTTAGACATCGGTGGAATTCTACTTATTTGATTATTGAAGCAGCTCTTCCTTATAAAAATGTTATTAGTACATATTTGTTACAGAAAAATTATGATGATGAAATTATTCTTGAAGATTGGGCATGCTTAGAAATGATTAAAAATTTATTCAAAGTTTTTTAAATGCTGCTGTTTGTTTTTCTGGAATTTATTATGCTACTTCCAACCAGATACTACTACATTTGTTTCATATTTGTGATGTTTTTAACCAACATAGAAATGAAGTTGCTTTTGAACCAATTTGTGAAGCAATGGAGGCAAAATTTCAAAAATATTGAAAAAAATTCCCATCATATTTGGATTAGCCACTATTATGGATCCCCGTTTCAAAATAAGTGGTCTAGAAATTTTTGTTGAATATATTTATCAAAGTTTTAATGGTCCTAATAGTGGTTCAGATTATGAAAATATTGCTCAAATTAATTCTGTTTTACAAGCTATGTTTGAAGAATATTGGTTTCAAAGAGAGAACACTCAAAGACAAAACGGTCAATTCGATACATCCTCATCACAACAACCGAGAGAAAAATCAGCGTCAGGGTGGAAACAATTCAAGGTGCGACTAAGCACTCTTAACTGGTCGCTAGGTAGCAGTGGTACATCTGAACTACAACGCTACCTTCAATAACCAAATGTCGAAGAAGACGACGAAGGGACTTTTGATGTTTTGGCATGGTGGAAGGGGCAAGAAAATCGATTTCCTGTTCTTTCTGCTATGGCTCGAGACTTATTGGCTGTTCCAGCGTCACAAGTTGCTTCAGAATCAGCATTTAACACTGAAAATCGAGTATTGAATGATTATAAAAGTCATTTACATCCAGATGTAGTCGAGCAGTGCGTGTGCCTACGAGATTGGTACAAAGCACAACAAAGAACTCAGACTATCTTGGCTGAGGAGGCTCTTGAAGACCAATTTGATGATGTTGTAAAGTTAAATTGAAATTTAGTTCAAATTTACTTGTATTCTTGTCATTTCTTGAAGGATAGCTTTGGGTAGAGTTGTGCAAATGATAGATAAAATGGGTAAGTGCCAACCTAATTGAGATGTACTCATTTTATTGTGATGCAGTTATCACCCACAAGCTAATATTTCATCATTGTAATGTTCCATTAAAATATTTTTGTGAGTTTATAGTAGCTATTCAATTAATGTTCAAATATTTCTTGTTATAAACTTATAATGTGCAATTATTGTGAAATTATATCAATATTCAATTCAAAATTTTTTATTGTTCAAAATATTTTTATTTACTTTATTATATATTCTAATTTAACTAAAAAATGAAGAAAAAAAAGATGTGGGCTAGAAAGCCCGGCCCGAACCTTAAGCCTGGCCCGGTCCGAACTTGGCCCGTTCGTGGCCGGGCCTATGGGCGAGCTCGGGCCTTATTTTGGACTTTAGGCCCGGCCCTGGCCCGAAGCCCCTCAAGCCCGGTTAAGGCCCGCCCAAAAAAAGCCCGGCCCGGGCCGGCCCATGGCCACCCCTACCCCCACGCTCTTGGTGTAGTGGCGAGAACATCCCTCATTTCTTTAACATAATATAAAAGTTGAGTTGAATTCCAACATCCACTGTAAAGTCAATACTCAATAGTGAGTATTCTAAAAATTTGAATTTGTGAAACACAAGGATGAGGTGGATTCTTCACTCCACAATTATATAAATCTAAAATGGCATTAGAATTTCTACTTGACAACAAAGATATTGGAAATATTCCTCCTGTAGAGGGAAAATCTTGTGCTCTTCCCGAATGTGCCACATGACAACATGAATCAGATTAACAGGTAGCTCAACTCGACCCAGAAGGTTATAATCGGTTACCAACCAATTGAGGAGGGCAACTCGAGGACCTAACCCCTCGCCCAAGGAGGACAGCTCGGGAGACTAGCCCCTTGCTCAAGGAGAACTTGAGTAATTGATCCTTTGTCTAAGGCATAATACAGAGGACCTGCCGAAGAGGCGAGGACCACTAGGCCAATGACGATCCACCGAGGATCGAGACTAGACATTTGGTTGAACCCCTTCTGAAGCAAAACCATTGAAGCATCTCTAAGTCCAACCAGCCAAACCTAGGCCTATACCAACCCTAACTACCGGAGGAAGTGGACCACTGAGACCACAGGATGGGGTCAGGACCACTCTACCCAACCGAACTGGTAAAGACACACCTCGCACCCAACAGACTGCCACAACCTACTACAGTTGTGGTCAGAGCAAATGAAATGGCACCACGTGATCATGGCATCATAATGAACCCCTAATCTTGTGCCTTGCAAAATCTTCCATGTCAAAAGATATTTGTCAAGACAGGACAATTGAGTGAAAAAATGCGGCCACTCAATCGGTAAAAGGGGAACGAGGAGGGGGGAGATTCATTCCTAAGTAAACATTTTTCACTACTCATCCAATCCACTAAAAGAAAACTTCTGTTCCTTCTTGACTTCATCCACTTGCGCGTCAAAGTCCCCTTAGCCAGCATCACACCGGTGTCTAAAGGTTTTTTGGGTGCAAGATCTTCACCTGAAGGCAAAGTTTTTATCCTATCACTCTTATTGAAGCATTCACCACCTTCACCTACTATTACAATATCATTTGTATTTTTAATCTAAACATTTCTCAGTTAAAACTAACCTCAAAATCATATGTAGCTGATACCGGAACATCACATTTCATTCCAGGATGACATCTATCACACTGGAATGCAATATAAACCAAAAAAAAAAGCCAGAAAGCAAACGTGCAAGGATGATCGGAGTACACAGCAATATATATCAGGGCACATATAAAATTAACCATTCTGACTGGAAATAACTGAGGATTCAAAATTAATATGTGAATCATGTGTGATTATTCCACCGCTTGGTGCCTCACATTAACCTTATCCAAGATAATTTAACAAAAAAAATCCCCTGCAGAAAAAGAATATAAGTGAGCGCACCAAAATATATGATGGATATCATAAACTCAATAAATATGGCAGATCTTACGTTGTGTGGTGGTTATTTTGGGGGAAAGGAGAGCTCTTTAAGCTGTTGAGGGTCAACCCTCGATGGGGCTCGAGTGAGGGCACACTGAGCGGTTGTAGTCTTTGGGAAAGCTATAACATCTCTGATAGAATTAGCACCAGCTAACAGCATGACCAAACGATCCAACCCGTAAGCAATTCCACCTGGAAAATAAAGCATAGTGTAGCTCCTAATTTATAAAATACATCTCCACATGAAGATGGAGAAAAGATCAAAGTTAGCTTGACAATTATGTTAGCGCCTTGCAGTGTGTGCCAATGGCCTGAATGAGAGTACAATACATGGACCAGATACCCTGTTTTTTAAACATCAGGCAAATGATTCTTCAAAGTAAACATACAATATGATGGATGTTATAAATGACAAGAAGGTGGCCAGGTACCTAGTTGCATAGGAGTTGTTTTTTTTTAAATGGAAAAAGTTATAGTATGACAATCATGTATGGAACTATGATATGGATATAAACTATATTAATAAAACATTGGTATAAACTAGGGTATATCTAAAAGCATATGACACATCGAGAAAAGGATGGGAAAGAGGAACATACAGATGCTGGCGTTTTCTTCTCCCTCTTCTACTTTTTCTTTTTTACCGGCCAAGGAGGAAGAGGAGATTTAAGTGTGCACAATTTGTTTGGATAATAGGCAAGCATCATAGGATTTAGTCAATTAGGGTTCTTTTAGATTTGATTTTTTTTATCCATTAGATTCGGTAATGTTTTTTTACAAGTAAGAGGTGGGATTTGAACTCAGGACCTCACGGTTCCAATTCCAGATTCAGTTAATTGAATCAACTCAAATGTCATGAAGCCTATTTTTCTATTATTTTTGGAACCAAATTTTGGCTCAGCAGTAAAACGAGTGATTAACTAGCGTTCCACTTGTGAGTAATGACATCCAGGAGTACACTGATTCCTACATGTTGGTTGTAAAGTGGAAATGTTGTGAAAGAGATACTAACATGTATAATTTTTTTGTAAATCAGACTATGGACCAGTTTGATAGCTCTGGTCCAGAAGGAGAAGTCCTCCTTAGAAGTCCGGTAGATTCCATGAGAAAGAGAAACAAAGAAAAATTTATTTGGGATGCCTAAGAATGACCACAAGAATTGAGGATTTCAAATGTCATTTATGGGTATTCAACGGAAGAAGAATGAGAATGAAAGTCAAACTAACCCTATATAACAGATACACAAGTGAAGATTTCATACCATGTGGAGGAGCACCCATGTCAAATGACTCCAAGAGATAACCAAATTTTTCTTCAGCCTGCATATGATCTGCAATTAACTCCCATATGTCCAAGGTAGAATTGACAAAAATAACAGAAAGGGAAAAAAAGGCATGCAAACAATTGCATGATCATCATAAACTTCTTTTGTCCGGAATCATTTAGTAAGCAACTGAGCATAAAGAATGAGTTCAATTCATGGCAACAGATAAAATCAATTTCCAACAAGTATATCAATCTTCTGAATAACACAACTAGATAACTACATAAAGACTAGAGAGAAGGGATGTTAATTAAACTCTCGAGAAGACTAGAACTAGGTAGCTCTTACTCTTCACTTCCTCATTGAAGAGAGAAAAAAGAAGGGGTGCTAATATAATTGTTATAAAAAAATTTCAATAGTGAGATTAAACTATCTATTGAATTCTTCTTCTGATGCAACTTCAAATTATACTGTTATTCACCTACATGATGAACAGCTTTATAGTATTAGACTTTATCCCGATTCAGTGGCTCGCTTGTTACAGCCAATATTTATGGTAGAAAGCATGCAAAATGGTAATAAACCTAAGTTTGTCAAGTAATGAGCAACTGAGTAAGGCATCCACCTGTTTCAGGGTGATACCGACAATTTCTAAAACCTTTTCTTGAAATACACGTTTATAAATTCTCAAACTCCCTCCACCAATCTGCTCAACAACAGAAAAAAAAAACATTAATAGTTTTCTTTGTGTAGTTGATAACTGAGCTAGAAAATTTGAAAAGATCACAAAAAAAAACATAATGTACAGATGCAAGGTATTTAAAGTAAAAATTAACTACATGCATGCAAGTAGATTTTACAAATATAGATATGATAAACTAGTGAACCCTCAGAGTGTTAGACTAATAGGTCAGTCTATTGAGCTATTATAAATCACACATTTAAAAGTCCAAAAAAAAACAAACATGGATCAGAGCAATAATCAATGCACCTCTATGCCATTATAGACCATATCATAAGCCAAGGCCCGGGCAGTAGAAAGGTCATTCAAGTCATCCGGGTTTGGCGCAGTAAATGGGTGGTGCAAAGCCTGCAGTAGTGCATGAATAAACATGTAAGTTGCACCCCAAAAAGTCAGAAAATGTCTTAAATACAGAAATACCTTATCATCCATAGCAAAAAAATTCATGAAATCAAACACATTTAATATGAAAAATCTAAATCTTCCACCATAAAACTCCAAATGCCTTCTTCTTCTTCTTCTTCTTCTTTAATCATACATGCAAATAAAAACTTTCTAAATCTTCATGTATAATTCAGGTGTCTAATTGTAATCTATCTCGCTATCCAAACTTCTCAGAAAAAAGATTCAAATGCTAAATGGAACTGAAACAGGGCTTGTAGTTAACAAGGAAATAAAAATAGCATTAAAGGTTGATGTTTTGACTGGGGTGCTCCCAGGTTCTCTCATGTTTAGGACCTTTCGAACATATAAAAAATATATATTATATAATGGAAATGATGTCATAAATCTCTCTGCAACATCATTTTTCTGGAAAATTGTTGCTCATTTATTATAAAGTAATACCTCTACACAGATTTACATACGTATTTATTCTACCTTATACAAAAAAGATGACCAAGAAATTTTTAACATTTTCATATATATTGACCAACTAGAAGTGATCCCTCACATCAAGAAAGATAAGTTTGCAATTTATCATCTTTAAACATAATGAAACATGTCAAAATGTTGCAAATGAACACTGCAATGATCTAGATGGTCATCACTATATTAAGTTCTAATTGATAATTTTTCAGTAAGGCTTCTTAACTGTCTGAAATGTTGAGAGCAATATATGTGATGAGTAAAACACAGAAATTCAATGGAACATGACAAAATCAAAGGGCATGTATGTCATCGAATATCCAACACAGAACAACAACAAGATGCTTAAAAAGTTCAGGACATTGTTTTGTTTCTTCTCTCGCATGAACATTTAGTCTTGATAGAGTGAATTATGATCTATTCTTCGAAAGTTTTGTACAACATGATCACATAAATATTGAAAATTTTCCAACAAACTACTTAACAAAAAAAAAAATTCAAATAAACGTAACTCACCTCAAACCTCTCTTCCAAGCTGTTCCATTCGAACATTGGAAAATCAGTCACCCACAGAATTGAATGTGCTGACTATGTGTCATTATATTAGAAGAGGTTAGTATATACAATGTAATCACTAATCAAATGAGTGGTAATTATAACACTAAATAATACCCGGAATTTATTCAAAACAATTAAAACTTACCTGATCAATAAGCCCCAGTTCATGGGCTATAAATATCCGAAGCCTGTCTAGAGTCTTATTAACTGATGACTCATCCCCAACTGCAAACAAGATAAGATCCCCTGACCGTGCACTACAAAGTGTCAGCAGTTGTTCTCGGCTTCCAGGTTCCAGACTAGATACCAGTGCGGAGATACCTTCAACCTCTCCTACATAATTTTGAAAAAGGATCTGTGGGATTGGTTCAAAATCTAACCCCAACCCAAAAAAAGGGACGAGAACAGACAGAGAGGTCATAAACTTACCATCATCCAAGACCTTGAGAAATGGCAAACCCTTAGCTCCAGATTTTATAGCTTCGTTGTAAATATTACCCTTTTTAAGGGCAGTATTAGAATATTTTTGGGAGCCAGAAGGCACACACAAGACTTTGATGCTTCTCCCATTTCCCAATGCATCAGAGAAAAGTTTAAAAGTAGAACTTGAAAAAATTTCACTGACCTGCATTTACAGAAGAAAAAAAAATCACAACAAAAATAAACAGATGCAACCATGCAGTATATTTGTTGCATGAGATAGCAGGTTCAAATTGTAAAAAAAAATTATTTTTGATTTACATGAATACCAACTTCATACTGATATGACATCAAAAGATCTACTCAGCTAGAGTTCCATTTTTATGGCAGAGCATTTGTTTTGTCCAGGGGATTCAAGATGGTTTATTATAGAAATTTTTGATGATTTATATAGAGAATGGAGATTATAGCATACAAGGAAGAGAATGGAAGATGGTTATCGCCTAGCTAACTAGGCAAAAACGATTTTATGATTTATAAACGAGGCAATGCACCAGTTGAATTATACTTCACAGTCCAGCGTGATTACTTGAAGAAGAGATGCATGTGATTGATATTGTAGCAGCTGTATAATAATAAGGGCTTAAACTCTCACACCAGCTGATGCATGTGTAACGAAAGGGCTTACATTCTTAAGTTCCATATCAAAGCGAAGATCTGGCCTGTCTGATCCAAATCTACTCATTGCCTCAGCATATGTTATCCTCGGAAAAGGATCAGGAAGCTCAATTCCTTTTATTTCACGAAACACCTGAAATAAAATAGCTTATTTAACAAGACCAGCTGGAAAATATTCTGAGATAAAATATAATATTGAACAATGAAATTCAGAGAAATAACAGTGACCGACATGTCTCATCAAATCTTCATTGAGTTTCAGTATGTCTTCCAATGGTGTGAAAGCCAATTCCATATCTAATTGTGTGAACTCAGGTTGTCTATCTGCTCTTAGGTCTTCATCTCGAAAACACCTATAAAGGAAAGAAATATAAGAGCCATGCATGTTAAAATCGAATATCGTACTTTTAATGGTACCACATGCTTATAAAGTCATGAGTACTAATCAAAATTACAAGTTGTCACACAGATCAATCATGAACCATAGTAAATCATTATCCATTCAAATGGAATATGTGACATCATCTCAAAAAAACGGAATATGTGACAAATTCTTTAAAATTTACTTAAATAAATTTTCATGAGAATGTCAGATTATCTATTACTTTCCCTGGTCAAATAGGGTACTATTAATATTGCTCAACACAAAATAATAACGAAGACCACTTTTTCGTAGAGAACTTACAAAAGTGAAAAGACCACTGTATAAATGAATGCTTCAGTATTTCAAAACACACGTTCATTAGCAATGCAAAATACAAATTCCGTTTTTTTTTAAAATGGGTGCTGCTGCTTGAAAAGTAAGGCCCAATGCTCAAAGACTAGCTTTGGTAAATATAGATGGAAACCACTCCCCAAACAAGAATTAATTTAGTGAATGAAAGTTTAAAAAAGAAAGAGAAAAAAAGGAATGAAAAGAAAGAATGATGCAATAAAATCACCTCGCTATCTGGTAGTATTTTGGAAATCCACCAGCCATCAGCATTTGTTTAAACAATTGTGGACTTTGAGGCAGAGCATAGAAACTTTCTAGCTTCATAACCATATTGGAACAAATTAGAAATGTAAACTATTTACCATTTATATTGTATGTGGTCAATAAACAGGAAATTTATCAATTGAATTTATGATAAGTATAAGCAAAACAATAAATGAATATATTTTTATCATGAAAGGTCAAGATTCCCCACAAACAACTGACAGAACTTACACCAAATTTTGCTTCTGTCATTCTGCAGACAATAGACTCTTAAAATTGAGAATTGAAGATCGAGGGTAGTGAAGACCCATATGGAAGAGTCAATAATTCCTCAATCATGCCAAAATTGGACATCACATTCAAATAGTTAGTGCAATGTTCATCTCTGTTATTCCCAGTCATTCATTACATGGAGGCACATCCATGCATATATTACCTAGCTTCTGCCATGAAAATGCAGGAAAAAATAAATAAAACCCTGTCATGTGTTCATACTACAGAAGATAACATCACCAACAAAGCCTAAATTATATAACCTCATATAATGCTATAATAGTATAGTAATTCGTGGTGACAGAATTCACTAGCAACACAAATAATATCCGTGGACTTTCTTAAAAAAATCACTTGTGCTAGATGATGGCAAACCATATATGCATGCTTAATTTTAATGCACTGCATCCATAGTCATTGCCCTGCTCGACAGACACAAGCTTGACATCTCTGTTTTTTGCCGTTAAAATTTGAAAAAAACTTTGGCATTATTCAAATGGTATGTCAATGTTTCTTCCATTCAAGCCACTTTCAGTCTTTCAGATATTTAATTTAGGATCCTGGACAAAAATATGTGTAATAAATGCTCAACTCCAAATATTTTGAGTTACATGCCATGCAAAATGATTTGCTATGCAAAAAGATGATTCTGAGAAAAAGCAAACATGATCTGGTGTTAAAAAAAATTGGAAACCACAGGTTACAGAGATAGGAAAATACATGTGGAAGATATAATTCTAACGGAGAACTAATTTTCAAGATAATAATTGATAATGAATGAACCAACTAATCCATTTGAAGCAAAATTGATCTAATTCTTATCACAATATTATAAAGTCATCTACGAGTTTTTAATAATTCATATGGAGGTCGACTAGTATAATGCAGAACACAAAAACACATAGAAATAACTAAGTTATTTTCTTTATTAAAAATAGAAAGTTTCTATATGATAAAAAGAAGAAATATGAAGGCTAAAGATTGCAGTTACAAGAATATTTCATTTAACAAGAACTAGAGCATGTCCAGATGCTATGATCTATGAAATACATTATACATTGAATGAGAGACAACACTACTTTTAATAGATGCCAATTTTGAGCATCAACATAAGATATGTTTTTTTTTTTTGAGCAAAAACATAAGATATGTTAGTCAAAAGCAAATACCTGAACACGTGAGGGTACAAGATAATCTCGAGCACCTTCAGGAGTGGATCTTGAAAGTATTGGAGTCTCAATCTACCTTAAAACCATATAAATTCAGAATCAACAGAAGGCGATACCTTAAAACATGAAGCATGTAATATAAAAAAGAGAACTTGTATTTGTTTTTTTTCCCTTTTTTAAATCATGGAGACACCCTGGTAGAAATATATCCAGGGACTTTGGAGACTCCATACTTCATAGAGCAAAGAGCAAAGATCCTATTTGCAAAAATATAGTTGTACATATAACGATTTCCATGCTATTTAAAAATTCTCAAAGGAGAGACTAATGATCATTTTTGATAAGTCTCAATGTCAAATAATCATTTCACTTTTAAGACATTTTATATGGAAAATTACATTAATTAAACATAAAAATATGCAAAAGTTGAGAGAGAGAAATTGAGTGGCTAGACATACCTATCCATATTTGAGAACAATGTTTGCAAATGTACGAAAGTAATTTCCAGGAAAAAGGAACACTCTTTAAAACTGATGATTGTATGCCCCGGCATTCTCAATAAATATCTTGATTGTACATTCATTTAGCACCTTAATTATAGGTGCCTTAATCATAGGTGGTGATGGCAATCCCTTTTAATGATTGTTCAATCACTAGAACAAAATTTGGTTGAAAGATGAGAGCCCTGTAGATTCATTCCAGTGTTTTGGTTGGCTGAAAGCGTTCACAATTGATAACAGTTGTAAAACAAATGCAAACAGCAGTGACTGGTAGTTCATTCTTTGGCTAAGAGATGACATAGGAAGAGCTTGCAATCAACAACAGACTAATGGGCTCAAGGAACTTCAAAGCAAGAAGTTGAGGAAATACCAATAAATATATACCAGCATGGAGTTTGCTAAAACCCAAATGTTTTTTTCATTGGGGGGTGTTAGGGGGTAAGCGAAAAACTAAATGCTGCAGTCCAAAAGTTTATTCAGAGTTAATTTATATATGTAACAACAGAAACAGAAGAAACTTTTGGTTGCTCAGTTTCATCAGATGATACCTCTATAAAATCATGAACATCCTCTAAGTACCGCCGGATTTGTTTGACCACTCTATGTCGCAACATCAGATTGGACTGCATCTGGTGACGACGCAAATCAAGAAATCGATATCTGAAGTAAGAAGCAGTGACCATCATTTATCAGAGCAAGCTGGAAAATGAGGGCATATATTATTGCGATCACATAAAAAAATAGTAAAAAATATGAAAGCACCATGACCCAAGTTCAAAGGGACGCTGTGATCACCGCCCAGTGTTTTCTTCATATTATAAACTAATTCTTATTACATTTTGTTCCACATCACCCATGTTTTAGAGAATTTCATTTCATTTCTTTCATATAGATGGAAGACAGATCAAGGACACTCATGCTCCTGTTCTGTAACTTGAAAGGACCATTCACTCATTAGCACCGGTTCCCATGTCGGTTTTTTCTTTTGTTTTGCTTCCCTGTCGCATAAATAAGAAGCGATACCTTCCTATATTCGAGACACCAGAAACTCGTCCATTGTAGCCATGGGAGGAACAACCGTAATTTAACAACATGTGGCTTGGCCGAATGCCTACCATTTACTTCAAAAAAAAACAACATGTGGCTCAAACATTACAAGAAGCACTCTTCTAAGAAGTGAGGGTCTATTGAACCCCTTAGGTATCAATTTTAAACATCGATTCAATGCATAAATAAATAAATTTGGATAATCGCACATGCAAACTCCACCATTTGCAAGCCTGTGACAGCCACAAATTGTATTAAACTAAGCTGGCATGGTTGTTGGATGGGTGAGATCCAAGGCTAGGGAGAACACTCAGAGACAGATAAGTAAGGAAGTCGTTAGACTTTTGACCTCTTTAAATGCATCTCATTTTCGATCTCCAACAGTCAACTGGTTAAGAGATATATTTTTTGTGTGTGAAGAAGAAGAAGAAGAAGAAGAAGATATAAGAGGAGTGCACTCTTATTATAAAAAAAAGATGCCCTCAAACGGAAGGACACGAGGGATCTCCATAAAAGGATAAAAGAAAGAAAGGAAAGACAAATATAGAAGATAGAACATCAATACGGAAGGGGAACCCCATCCCATCCCCAAGGCATCAATTCACCTCCTGAACTAATGACTGCCGGAGTATACACTCCAAGGATCACTTAACCCCTAAGGATGGAGGATATCATTGTCCAGGTGTTTTCCACATAAAACCTCTTTTGTTGGAAAATACATTCATTGTGGCTGATCCAAATGCTCCAACACACTGCATAAGGGACTAGACGTTGGAATTTAGCGAGGTTCCTCCAGTTATCTTGCTTGGATGTAAGCAAATATTGTGACCAACAAAAGTCCTAGGAGAAAATGGCAACTATCCAAATATGACAACATTGTGTATATATATTTATACAGACAAAGTTGCAAAAAATAGTAGAGTCAGCTAATTAATTTTCATTCTCGATATTCAATTAACTTTTCCACGAATTTCAATGAAGTTACCTTGTGACTGAGCAAACCAAAAAGATGTGATGGCTAATCAATGAATGAAGTATAGGAGACATATTATGTAAATCCTAGTGAATTCAGATGTGTACCTTAACCGAATCTCCTCTGTGGGTACCTCCTTCACATCATCTGCAGTTGTAACCAAGAAAGGCAATGCACCTTTTATGGAATTCAATACTTGAACATGCTCTGCGGCAACCTGCAAAATGAAGGTGACTGCTATTGGTCACTCTGGTAAGGAACCCCACTCTACATTTTTTCCATTAATTTTTTGTTCATATTAAAAAATAGGATCAGATTCAATATTACAAATGTGTCAGTAAACTAAAATTCTTAGAGGCACTTTACCGTGTACCCTTCCCTCAGCTACAACCCATAGTTTTCAAAAAAATATGTTAGTGCAGTTGAAAATTAATTGTGTGACTTATCTGTGTGCCGCATCTCATTCACAACTAACAAAAGAACTGCACAACACAGGAGCCGTTCATTACCTCTATAGCGCCCATTTTCATCTTCTTGTTCACAGACTCAGACGGACGCAACCGAACAACACCCTCAACGGCCACCACATATTCGAGCCTCAACTTTGTCACAGCAAGGTGGGCATCCGGGTACTGATCAGGAAGTGTTGTTATCTGCTCAACATGATCAGATCAGGCATGAAAACTAAAGACCCATCAGAGTACATGTGTAATGATTTGATCCAATGACGATATCGTAGAAAGAGAGAGGGGGAGGGGGCACTAACCTGAACAATGCCGGTATGGTCTCTGAGGTTAAGGAAGGTGAGACCGCCATGGATCCTGTGGAGAGCGACCCACCCACACAGCCTGACACGACTCCCGACGTCCCCCTCGCACAGCTTCCCACAATGAGCCGTCCTGCTCACCCATTCCAGGGAACCTCTTAGAGCGATGGAGGGGGGCCTAGTCTCCGAAACTAGGGTTTCCTTGGACAACGTAGACGAAGCATCCGCAGCAGCGGCGGCGGCAGCGGAAGAAGAAGACGAAGAGGATGAGGAGACCGAAGAAGAAGAGACAGTGAAGATTCTTGTCCGATAGGGTTTCGGCTTGAGCAAGCGAGGGAGGGATTGGTAGGGTTTCGATCGGAAGAGACAGAGGCAGACAGAAGGGGAAGCTCTGAGTAACAGAGGCATGGCTTGTGATAATGTTATCGTCTTCTCTACCCACTCTTGTCGCTTTTACTAGTGAGGGTTTTGGGTTTGGAAGGCGTTGTTTTGTGTCCGTCCGAGGAGAGAGAAGTCCCTCTTTGAAACGGGCCTTCCCATTGACTTGAATTTCACGCAATTGCACATTTTATAGGATCCCATTTATATCCCGGATGGGTACGGCTATTTGCACCCATCGTTTTACCGAGCACACCCATTTTTGTTAGACACATCTATCCATTTATAATGGGATATTCAATACATCAATTTTTATTAGACTAGTTGTTACGGTATGTGCAAATGCACATGAATAAAGTTTAACATATTTTTTGAATAATGTCAAATAATTTAGTTACAATAACATCTTCATAATTATAACTCAATACATGTATACAAGAGTGAACACATGTCTGAAAAACCTAATGTCCATTAATTCATCCATTTAGTCAAAATATTCACCTTTTCTATGAAGATACCCGATATTTATGTTTTAATTATATGTTGCCCAACATATGATTTTAATTTTGATTGTATAATGAAATACATACTTGAATAGAAATTTGAATGAATTGATTTTGTCATAATACATATATATGTATAGTGTATGTCATAGATTTATCTTTGATTATAATAAAAGGTGTTTCAGCTCTTATTCATGACAAAACTATCTAAGAACCCTAGGTCAAAAGTCCTTAGGTTAACCTTAGGTCAAAAGTCATTAACCTTATGTTAAAAGTCCTTAACCTAACCTTAGTAGCTTAACCTTAGGTCAAAAGTCCTTAATAACTATATAAGAACCTTAGGCAAATATCAATAGCTTAATCAATCAGAGAATAAAAATGATGGTGTTAAACATGCAAAAAAACATATCATAATAGTCAATGTTCCATATGTTTTTTTCCCATAAAACAAATACACACAAAGGGAAAAAAAAGTGCAAATGCACATAAAAAAACATATTCAGTTTGATTTTATTCATTTCGATCATTCACCAAATAAAAAACACAAGAAATGAGAGGTCGTAACTGGGTTTCGAAATCACCAACCCAGATCATTTGATGATGGCAAAAAAATAAGATATAATGTTCAAAACATAATTAATATTGAAAAAATAATTCTAACCAAGAATGATTTTTTTTTAATATTTAAACTCTAGAAGTGAGAATAATGTTCAATTATCATTAAAAAAGTTGGGTCAATTGTGCCCTCTTCAAAAGAACACCAACATCCAATAAAACAAGAGAGCCATATTTCTTGCATTTCTAGCATTGTATATGTCACCTAATACAATCACCTACTCAACAACACAGTAAATCGCGATCTAAGAGTCCTCACAACAAAGACATAAACATTGTTTCCAACAATTCACATAAAAACATACTTAAAAGAACAAATAAATAAATAGTCATTAATATGAACATCAAAGAAAGAGCTCTCCACATTTGTTGAAGCCCTTGAAAAAGTAATAACTACATAAAAAATGTTAGCCAGTCATATTTAGTGTCATTTTTACAATTTTAATAATGAGGTTACTACTAATAATTTTTGCAGACTCTCATTAAAGTACAAACCTATTATTGTAATATGTAAAAACTTGTTACTGCAATTCTCCAAAACTTGTTATTACAATTCAACAAACATTGCTACTGCAATTTATCAAATGTTGTTATTGGAATTCAACAGAACTTAATACTCAATTTCATCAGATGTTGCTACTGCAATTCAATATAATAATCCATTGTATATGAAAAGTTACTACTGCAATTAAGTGCTACGCAATTCTGAAAGCCGTGGATCATGAAAACCTGCCACTCAATTCATAACATACTACTTTAGCATACACTTAGGCACTTGGCTTCAGAATCATTAACCAACACCATTTAAATTTCCAAAAATATTAACCAACACCTGTCATAGTTGATTCACAAGTTCCATTGACGAACACCATTTATATGCATGAATCAGGAATGATTCACAATTTACAATGAGAAACCTGTTATTATTCAATTGTTTGCAACCAAACATAAAACAGACAATGAATTCTTTCTGAAATGTTTAAGAAAACATAGCATGAACTAAATTTAAAAAATGAAAAAAAAAAAAACATTCAGCCATCCCAAATCACCTTGGAAGACAAACAAAACTCAATCTACACTAAGAAAATATATATCTTCTCTTTAAACTATTTATATCAGGTTTAGAGAAATTCATGTTATCACTAAAATTCTTATGGCAGACAAGACTTGCTCGGCCACCAACAATTATTTCATTTCTGGCAATCAAGACCAACACACACTGATAAAATGGATTATCATTTAATCAAAATTTCAGTGTACAAAAAATATTGCAATTCCTATTACATCATAGAGAAATTTAAGCAAAAAAACTCAAACTGAATAATCCAGTTACATAGTAGTACAACAGCAGCGGCATACTGAATAATCCAATTACATAGTATGCTTGTTATTTATTAAATCATTTGTAAATACATGTGAAAGATACAAAATAATAAAGATATGCATTCAAATACTCATTGAGAGTGTTCATGTAGATAAGGGGCATTCTAATATTCAATTTCTCTAGGAGTGTTACAGATAAGGAGCACTGAAACAATTAAAATCTCAATAGATAGATATTATATAACAAAAGACTTTAGTTTTTTATTTCTTTTTTTCTTACTTTAGCCTAACAATAGAGGAATAGTAAATTGGAGAGGTATACCATTCATAACGCAGACACTTGAGAAATAACCCTCACATTTCGGCTAGAAAGCTCACAAGAACATAGATGCAAGATGACTTTTTTCATCAATGGTTGAAACAAATACCCACCTGTGTCCAAAAATGACACATCATTTAAAAAAGAGAGACTATTGATTATTCATTAGAGAGTAATTGTTAAACAGAAAATTTGGAATTTTAAAAGCAATCAATGTAAAACAAACCACCTAAAAAAACAAAGGATAAGCTAAAATACAAATAGATCACAAGATATTTAGGAACTTTTAAATTTCAGACATAACGAGCCCAAATGTCTAATTTTCAACACATACAGTGACACACTGAAAGTTGAAGTGGCTTATACACATTTGAGGCAAAACATTGAAAATAACTATAGAATCACAAAAACATGATGCAAAGATGAAAGCATGAACGATTGTATATGAAAGAGATGTTACTTGCATAGCTAAAATAGTCAAAGATACTCGATCATCTCATTATCAATGCATTGTTTGTCTGTGATACACACTATTCAAAAAATAAGTTTATTAAACAAATAGTAAAAAAAAAACCTACAAAAGAATCTCTTCAGAATCGAATTGTCACCGTAATTGGCCTCACCATACCTTGTTAGAGTTCAGAATAAGTTTCTACAGCACTTTCAGTGAAACATCCATTTTTTGTTATAAAAGCCCACAAGTTAAAATGGGTGTGCTAAGAAGAAAGTGAATGGAAAAAAATGTGATCAACATATCATCGTATCCTCCTAGTTGAATCAAGCTAAAATGTGTATATGCAAAGAATAAATTGAAAGAAAACTGTCTAAAATCACCTATATAATATAATCATCATATTAATTAGAAAAAAATAATTCTCATTTCATTACGTTCTTATGTGAATTCAACTATAAGAAAATGATAAAAATGACTTGTACACTTTCTTATGGCCATGCCTCATTGGTTGTCCGTGGATTCCATTATCAAGAAGTGTATCTGCAACTTCTTGCACCAATTTCTCCTAACACATTACTAATTCCCTTGGCATAGATCTACTTGTTTTTAATAGATCGGTAAGAGTATTGTTCTGATAGACAACTCTTCTATAGAGTTCATTAATATCCGAACTCATTCGTTTACCCTCATCTATCTGAATAATTGGTCTCAACCACAAATACAACATAATCTAATCGCAAATTCATCTGTATAACGCATTCAACATAATAAATTGACATGAGGATACCTCATCATCCCTTTCAGTGATAGTGGGCCACCGATCTGGGGTAATCAATTGCACAATTGCAGCCTCATCAGTAACATAACTCACAGCTGCAACCGGAGTGTTGTGTGTCGAGAAGTCTACATTTAAAACCTGCTAGAACTGTACAAACTTCTATAAATTTAACACAAAAAATCAATCCACAAGTTTATCAAAGACAAATTGTATAATATAAATTTAGAACTTTTTTTTACGAAGAGTGGACACAATCAATAACTAACATAACAGGATGAGTAAAAGAACATTTACATTGTTAAGGTATTTGAAGATGTTTTCATCTACGATTTTCTTTCTCTCATGGTTAGTAACATTAAACACTAAAATTGATAGAATCATGAAAAGAAAAAAATCCAATCAATTGATATAGGTACTATAACAAAACCCAATATGTGGAATATTATTGAAAAAATAAATTATACCATTCATGAACCAGCCCCTATCAAAATTCATGTATCATTTTGTCACAATAAGGTTCAGATCAGTGAGTAGTTGAACAACATACAATTAGGTCTCATTTTTGTTCTCATAATCAATCTAGAAATAAATCTAGAAATACAAACTAAAAAAAGAATCTCAAAGCACATCAAAAAATTCTCATACCATCAAAGAATCCATTAGCTTGCCCTGGTCACTGTTGCAATTTCATAAGCATCCTTGTCAATCACAACTACAAAGATGACTAAAAAATAATATATAGCGTGATCCATTAGATATCTTCTCTAAATTCACCACTGCACCTCATTTGTCAAATTAATTAATTAATTTTTATATAGAATTCATTAGTAAATACAACTTTCATCAGGTTACTACACGTATCTTGAGGAATATTATAAAACTATGACCATTATAATATACTTTACACAAATCTAAATAATCAATAAACCAAGATCATTCCCAATCTATCATATCGTCATACTATTGTCTGCTTTATAATGTGATTAAGAAAGTAATTCTCATTCTCAGCATATTCAAGCTATGATAACATGGCATGCCACTCAAATAAACATAAATAATAAAAAAAGTACCTGATAGGAAAAAAAACAATAATAAGATGGTTCTCCGCAATCTTCTAGACTGCCAATTTCAAATAGAAAACAAAAAAAAGAACTCATCAGTACAAAAGTTGATATTGAACACTAATTAAAACAACTTCCAAACTATCATTAAACCAATGGAAATATGCAGTGATTGAAAAATCAAAGAAATTCAGAGAATCCATTTCCCATTATCCCCAAAAACCCCGTCCTTCTCGTGTAGGTTTGATTTGCTATAACAAGCAAATAATAACCGTGATCGAAAATAACAATAAAAAAAATTGGAAAGAATGATGAGCAGGCATGGGAAGACGTGAAGAAGATGAACAGGCATGGAAAGAATGATGTTTAGTCGATGAGAATTGGGAAAGGTTAAGTATTGGTTGGGGAAGAGTTTTGATGACAATGAATGCTTTGTTGAATATATTAATAACTATTTTGTTACCAATTACCAAAAGCAATTAATGAATTCATACTCAAAAAAAAATTTAACGAATGTTTTGGGGAGAAAAAGTTGAGGATTGAGATTGGTTTGCTGTAAAATATTAAAATGTTTGAAAACAATTACATATTGTTTTAAAGCTACTAATTAAATTTTATATGAATAGGAATACATTCTTAGATATAATTTTTATAATTTAAATAGAGTACAAAATATATTCTAACAGTGAATTATATTTTCAATATCTTTTTATTTCATAGGGATCCCCTTATCCTAATAATATTATGATATCTGATTTTAACTATAAGTTAATATATATTCTAATATAATTTCAGTTGGTTACAATGAATTATATTTTGAATATCCTTTCATTTTATAAGCCTCCTTTTATCTTGATAATATTATGATATCTGATTTTGATTATAAATTAATAAATGTACTAATCTAATTTAAATTGGTTACAACGAATTGTATTTTGAATATCCTTTCATTTTATAAGCATTTCCTTATCCTAATAATATTATGATACCCAATTTCAATTACAAATTAATAAATATATTATATGATGAAATGTATGTATTAGAATAAATTATGAATGTGATTAAAAAGATATGAATGGATTTTCATAGGATTAAATATAAATGTAGGGGTCAAATGGTAAAATGGTTGTAATTAAAGTGGTGTGAATGGATTGTAATGGGATTGAATGGATTAATAGGGGCAAAATTGTCAAATGACAGGTTTTTGATTTAAGAGACTTTTATATAGTAATATAGATACATGTGATGTCTATCCACACATCAAAAAAAAAATCAATCTACCAATCTCTTTATTTCTATAAAATCAACATCCAAAAAATAAGAGATAAGAAATTTCAATATATAAATATGTGTGATTATAAACAAATAGATGGACAAAGAGTTATAACATTGAGTGTAATGACTTTAAATACACACTCAATTCTAAAAAACTTGAACACCAATTAATATTTTTATTTTGTCCAATGGAGGATCACATTTCAACACCGATGATTATAAAAAATAACTAAATTAAAAAAATAATGCAAACATATATAGAACTGACCATCATGACAATGAAAAATATCTTTTAAAAATAAATATAAATCATTATAAAAAAATTATTCATAGACATCATTTCATGTTGGATAGTGGAAGTATACTCTTTAATTAAATTTTGCATGTCAAATTTATTGATGACAATTTTCACTCCTTTAGAAAAAGAAGAAAAAATATTTTGACATGAATTCATGGAGAAAGTTGTAAGATTAAAGATGAGATCCAATTATATTAAAATCAAAACATAAAGATATAAGACAAATAAAAAAAGCTTTCCAATTAAAATCAAATATCTAAAATAAAAAATTTCTAAGCAAATCAATAGAAGAATCCTACATAAAACATAAATATCATAATCAAATTCTAAATATGACATAGGAAATTTTATAACAAGTCCAATGAAAAAGGTCATTACAAACTTTAAAATATCAATATCTAAATTCTTCAACATTGGAAAGTAAAAAATGGTATGCAAATGATGAATATTCAATAAGAACTCCTTAGCACACCACAAAGCTCCACTTTTAATTCAGATCCAAATGAACCCAATAACAAATTTAAGAGGAGATAAGAAAATGAGAACAAATTAAACATGTGTAAATAGACAAAGCCCCCAAATAACAACCTACAAGAGGGAGAAATGATGAAATAAACATTAAATTCATTTATTATACAGTGAAATGAATAAGGGTTTAAAAGGAAGGCGAGGAGATGGGTTTTTTTTTTGTGAGAGTGAAGATTAATGGGGAATGGGGAAGGGTTTTCAAAATTAAAATGTGTAAATTGCAAATGAAAGTTTTTTTTAAGATAGAGGCTTTAATAAGTAGTATAAATTAATATAATATAAACATAGATATAATATATATGTTACCATATTTTTTAATAGAACTATATAATGCATTATATGTATTATGTATAACTTACATATAATTTAAAAACGTATATTACATACTTCTAATGTAATTGTTTATAAATGCATATTTTCATTTTAGACATATAATTTTATAAATGCATTTTAAAATTATATATATATATATATATATATATAATATAACATAAAGTCAACAATATATAATTAAGATATATACATATATTAAAATTAATATATATATAACATATATATACTATATGAATATTATTAGCTAATTTCCTATAACACTTCTATTAATTTTAATTACATTAGATAGATAATTATACATGCATATATTTTATACTTTGTATAAATGCATATACATATATAAATATATATAATTTAATATTTTAAGATATGTACATATGCATTATATATAGGTCAATCTAGTAACATTTGATATATAACATATATTAAGATTTTATATTAATTAAGATATAATAATTTGAGTATAAATTTCATGTACAAATTTATTTAGGATATTTTAAGATATGCACATATTGGCATATAATTTGGAATGATATATATTAATAAATGCATAAATTTTAATACATTATATAATTTTAATATATAGATTTTCAAGAATTTGAAAAGATAAAATAAAAGGTTATTTGGGTAGAAATGGATTTTCAAGAATTGAAAAGGGTAAATATGTCAAGTGAATGTTTTTCATAGATTGATACTTTTATAGGTGGTATAGAAGTATAGATATAGATAGTATAGATGTATTTTCTAGATAAAATGTCGATGGAAACATAAAAAAAATCGACGTATATGTATTTCTTAGACAATTTTTCAGTCGAAGGAAAATAAGGAAAAAATCCGTAAGTTCTGGAATGAAGTAAACATGTGAGATGCCTACAAATATGCAAAATGTAGACAATTCCCCAGTCGATGGGAATAGAAAAAAAAACCCGTAAATTCTGGATTGCATTAGACACCTAGGTTGTCTATATATATGTATTTCCTAGACAATGGTCCGGTGAATGGGATCAGAGGAAAAACCCGTAGGTTCTGGAATTCGTTAGACACGTATGTTGTCTACATATATTTATTTCCTAGACAAACCCTCAATCGATAGAAACAAAAAAAAATCCCCGTAAGTTCTGGAATGCGTTAGACATACTTAGTCTCTATATATTTGTATAACATAGACACACATTCTGTCAAGTAAAAGTGATTATATAGACAGATCAAGTGTCTATTCCTGCATAACAAGGCAGAAGTTTGAAAAAAAACTGGCATTTGATGGATGACAATTTAAATATTCAAGGCAAACATGAGTTACTTATCCACACTCAAGTCTCTTCACATGATTCATTCATAAAACAAAAGATGGATACACACTAAAAAGTATAAACATACCATCCTTAAGAAACATGGGTGTTTTAAGAAATAAAGAAACTTTTAATATGTATATTTTTGTTGTTGAAGAAAGAATTCCTTTTGATATGAAGAATTAACATGCTCCACTGTTCCACCATTCATCTAATTTGCCAACTTGTCAATACCAGCCCTGTTGAAGCCATAGAGTGGTTCGACAACATTCAAAGACATTGATAAACATTCAACACCACCATTCAAAGCCATGTAAACATTGTTTGAAGTATCATAGTTATAATTTTTGGAAGGGTAGACACATGGGATGTTAAGCATATGTGAATTAGTAACACGTAATGTATTGATGAATAGCGAAAGAACAAAATGATCTTTTTCTGAAGGAATCGACCGTTGACGTGTCGGCGCATTTAATATGTGTCGACAAACAAAGTGTCAAAACATGCAGACCAATTTGGTTATACCAAACCACTATACTCACAATATACCAATGAGGTCCTTTGCCCTCCCCATCCCACCACCACCTCATCTCCTACTCCTCTCCTCCTCCTCCCTCCTTATAATCCTCTCCAAGACCTCATCAAACCTCCCTATACACATCATCAATCCTCCCCTTAATCCCTTGCACATCAACCCCTCTCAAAACCATAACAAAATCTAACATGTTGAATGTCTGGACTATCTCCACCACCCCCTTCACAAGCTCTCCCGCCTTGTCAACACCATCACCTTCTCTCATCCCTCTCATCATCCTTATGATCTCATTGTTGCTCGCCTCATGAAGCTCCTCACTCATGTTAATGATCTCCATTGCCACCACCTTGTCCCGGAGAACCGCCTCCAGCCTCAACCGCTCCTCCCATCGTATGGGGCAGAGGGCGTCGAAGGCCTGGGCGCCTAGGAGCTTGGACACGTAGAGTCTCTTCATTTGATAGAGGTAATATGCATGTTAGTGTGTGTGTGTGTGAGAGAGAGAGAGAGAGAGAGTTGTGAAATGAAAAAAATTATTTATATACTGGGGTGTTTAAAGAACCAACCTTATTTGGATGGAGTGTAAAAAGACATGGGTGTGCTCGGTAAAATGAGGGGTGCAAATAGTCAGACCCATCCCGGATTGGGTCCACATTCCCGTTATGGATCGGTCAGGATTGAACCCATGGATTATGGGCCTAACTGTATTAGCATATATAACATGATAGAGTGCTGATATGCGCAGCCCGTTTTTACAGTCCAATTTATAGTTTGTACGCTATGATAATGTAGTATATACTACACTATTATAGTGTATACTGCAGTCCATTTTTTTCATTTTTCACCATGAAAAAAATACACTAATATATCTCAGTATATACTTCATTTCATATAATAGCATGCACTTCAAAAAGTGAGTGTATAATTTTATAAAAAAAAGAAAAACGGGATGGACTGTAATTGAGGCTGTAATGGGGCTATGTGTATCTTTTTCGACATGATAATCTTAATCCCATCATAAATTCATAATATATATAAAATTTTGAAATTATAATTACACAATCCCACATGTTTCTATTTTTTATTGCCTCTTCTCTTCTCCCCCCCCCCCTCCACCATTTTTCCGAATCCAATCAAGACTGACTCTAGTCAGTCTATCAGTATCGAACTGCACTACCATATAAATCGAGTTGTACAACCAATTGATAAGTTCAGGTCTCAATCTTCTATTGGATACTGATGAAACAGACTAAGCTCAAGCTTGAGTGGTTGCAATAGTTAAGTGAAACATGTACCTGACAATCTATTGTGCAGTTCGATATTGATGGCACTAACTGCACCACCACCATCTCCAGTTGTCACACTTCACCACCTTTTATATTGGTTGGGTTGACGGAAATGATTTTTCCATGAATATGATTGATTGATGAGATTAATGAGTTTTGGATCCGTTTTTTTGGTTGGTGGATTTAATGAACATGACTCATAAGGAACCAAAGGTCAGGGAAAGAGCTTTTTCCCAGCTAAAATAGTCCAGCATTATAAAATAGTCCAGCTCATTATAAAATAGTCGTAAAATCGATGCTGACATGTCCAAGTTATTATTGTAGTTGTTACACATCCCACTGCCTTTGATCTATTATATTTTCCCCGTGCCTCAAGCTAATATACACTATATTAAAAAATGTAAAAAATATATTTTATTTATGTGAATATATTTTATTAAATAAACATATATTTATAAAAAAAATTAAAACATATAGATGACTACAAAACTAATTGTAGAAATAACTATCCCTAATATTTTTCATCTAAAATAGTTCATGACTATTGATGACATTTTATAAATTTTAGAGGATTATTATCCCATTTCATTACCTAATAGTTGTATGTTATATTGTACATTTTACTGAAGAGAATGAATATATACTATACCATCAACACTTTTTGTCTTGTCTGAGGTTTTATCAAAGCGGATGAGGACATTGCTTCCCATGTGAAGGGTCTGTGTTCAAGCCTTTACAGTTGTGAAAAGAAAATCTTTGGACTTATATTATGGGCCTCAGCCCCTGATTTGTGTGTGGGTCCATGCTGACCCAATAGTTTGCATTAGTATGCTAGGGTGCAATCTTGTAATCAAGACTCGAGCTTTTGTATATAAAAAAAATCCCTTTATTGACTTTTCGGATGTGATTTTTTGGGGTCAATATATATGCTCCCTGGCAAGACATAAAAAAATATGCCTTGATGACTCTCCAAATTTTCAAACTATAAGTGAAGACATTTTGTAGTATGATGAGACGAGATGAGTACAAGTCAATCTAATGTTCTCTCCAAATCATCGTTACAAAGTTGTGTATGAAACCTAGACTAACTTACAACGACATACCCAAGACTTCCACTGCTTCCACACGGGACTTTAATCAAACAAGTACACACGATAGCACTAAAAAATCAGTGTTGATGAAAGATTGTTTCAAACTGTTTTATAATTTATAGTATATGATATGAGATGAATATGAATACAAGTCGATCTTATGTTCTCTTCGAATCATCGTTTTTAAAGGTGGCGTGTGAAACCTAGACTTTGGGGGCGTTTAGATGTGAGTTTGGGAGGATTATGGGTTTGCAGAAATCTAATTATTTTTAATCTGTTACCAAACAGTGTAATAAGCTCTAAACTTAATTAAAAGCTGCAAACAGATTATAGTTATACATGTATTACAACAAGTTGATTTTGAAATGCGACGGAAGGGTCACTTCCCACAAACTTTATAAAAAAGCGGATAGAATGGACAATTATACCCTTGTTAGTTATTAGTATTTACCATCATATATAAACAAAAAAACCCAGCAATCTCTCTCTTCATTTCATTTTTTTTCACTCATTAGAAACCCTCATTGTCTCTTCTCTGTGATCTCACTCTCTGATGGTGCTCGTGGTGGCTTGATCATTGAAGGTAAATGTTTAATGTTTAATGGATTTCATAGACCCTCTCTCTTCCGTTTTTCTCCCATCTCTCTTCGCGTTTTTTTTCATTGGGGATTTGCTTCATGGGTTCTTTAGGGTTTCATGTTTTATGGTTTATTTTTGTGTGGGTTTTTTGATTAGTTTTTCATAGATTCTTTAGGTTTCATATTTTATGGTTTGTTTTTGTGTGGGTTTTGTTGGATGAGTTTTTCATGGATTCTTTAGGATTTCATGTTTTATGGTTTATTTTTGTGTGGGTTTTGTTGGATGAGTTTTTCATGGATTCTTTAGGATGTCGTGTTTTATGGTTTATTTTTGTGTGGGTTTTGTTGGATTAGTTTTTCATGGATTCTTTAGGTTTCATGTTTTATGGTTTATTTTTGTGTGGGTTTTGTTAGATTAATTTTTCATGGATTCTTTAAGTTTCATGTTTTTTGTTTGTTTTTATGTGGGTTTTGTTGTATTATTATTTTTATTTATTTTATCATGATTTTGATTGGAGCATCTACAATATATACTGAGCACTTTGAGTTCATTTTAACAAGATGATCAAGATCATCACATCAGATGATCCAATTAAAACTATCAACAAAACTGATACAGATTGAGAATTTCTAAACAATGCATGATTACTTTAAATGAAGACTTTTTTTTAAAAAAAAGAATGAGAATCTCATAGTTCATTATACATTATGCATGCATGAATAATTCTTGAGGGAGATCTATGAATGAATATACTTTAAAACTTACAAAAAAAAATAGAGGATCAGATTCATTCCTCATTCTTTTAATTATCCACACAATCATTGCTTTAACCATCCCTAAACAATGCTTCCTCTTCACCATCTTTGAGACATCTTTATGAGCACATCTATGATTTAATTATGTGTTATCTAGCATAAAGTTGGATGCTATGAAGAAGAACAAGTTCCCAGCCATACCAAGATATTTTTATTGAGACTAATTATAAAGCAAAATGAGTATACATAATTGAGACCTCCAAATATCATGTATGACCAATTCACACATCATTTAGTATTAGTCCATCATATAGCATAAAACGATCAACGTCATGTAGGAAGAGAAGACATTGGTCTAATTGCAGCAACATGACAGTGGTGTTGTATCTATTGCATTGAAATATTAGGTTTTACATGAGTATTTATGTGGAGTTTATGATGATTGAGAATGATCAGATTCTTTTAAGCTTGTTGAATTTTTTTGGGGGGGAACTATACATTAGTGTTGAATAAAATAATTATATTTATATATATGTGTATGCAGAGATGGATAGTCAACAAAGTTTTAATGGGAGTAGCCTAAACTCCAATGTTAAGAGGTTCACAGCGAGAGGGAAGGGAAAGAAGCCCATTGATACTAATAAACAAAAGGCTTCCTGGGACAATCATAATCATGATGTGTTTGTGATGATATGTCTAGAAGAAATGCAACAAGGGAACAAGCCTGGACAAACCTTACATAGGATGGGTACATGAACCTAGCAAGAAATTTTTCGAACGAACTTATGGCGGTATGAGAAAGATCAATTAAAAAATTATGGGGATGTCACTAGGAAGGACTGGCAAACATGGAAGGCATTGCAAAAAGAAACAAGGCTTGGTTGGGATGAAGTGAAAAAAACTTATGCAATGCCACGAGAATGGTGGGCTTCCTTTGCTCAGGTAATATTATTTTATTGTTTAGAGTATGTCTTATAGGTTATATAAAGCACATTAAATGTTATGGATACTAACATAAATTTTTTATTTAACATATAGAGAAATCCTGGGGCAGAAAAGTTTGCTGATAAACCCCTATTACTTGAGGATGAGCTGGATATCCTGTTTGGAGGTGCAGCAGCCAGGGGTGATAGGGTGTTCATTCCCTCCTCCAATTCATGTGAATTGGATGGCATAAACTTCACACATGAGGAAAATGAGATTGTGGCAGATTTTGGGGTCTGATACTTTTTATGAAGATAAATCAACTCCAAGGGACAACCCCAAGTGCTGCTCCTTCTCAGTTTAGCATTGGTGTAGAGACTACTAGTCCTCGTCATCCTAGTCCTGGATCACGCACTTGTGGCAATGTTCAGAGGGCTAGAGTCAGGACTGGACAGAAATTAGAGCAATCCATCAATCGTATATGTGATGTCATCGAAATGAGGACGAAGTTAATGTGCTCTTCTGGTTTGGCCTCAACAATCCCCTCCATTGTGGAGGCAATGGATTTGTTGGCTACATGTGATGAAATTCCTCTGAAGTCCCCTTTATGGTCTTATGCCATTATCCTTTTGAAAGATCTTGCTAATCGTGAGATTTTTTTCAAGATGGTTGATAATGCTTGTAGAGCAACATGGTTGGCTGCCGAGTATGACTTGATTCATCCTCACTAGATCCACCACTCCACATTCTATATGGTAGATTTCTGTACTACTGCTCATTTTTTTGTAAATAGCAAATAATGTTAGATTTTTTTTGTATACAACAAACAATGTGAGATGATTTTTTGTAAACAACAAACAATGTTAGTAGCTAGTTTTTGTGTTGATGTGTGTTGAATGACTACTATGGTAGAAATTTATGCTTATGATACAACTATGTGAGCATGCTTATATTTGTTTTTATGCTATGGAATAATGATGTCTATTATACTTTTATAAAGTTTTCTTCATTTAATGTAATGTTTGGGATGTTCATTATTTTGCTTGTTTAATTATTAATTGTTGCAGGCTACTACATTATTATTCTTCAATCATGACAACCCCAAGTATGATGTAAGTATTTTGTGAATTTTTTTATTCCATCAGTAAAATAATAATTATTAGAAGCGTTGAATAGTTTTGTTTTATTTAGGAACATGAATGAACAAGATGTTGAAATAGAGATTGATGTCCTACTGCAATTACTTCTAGGACAAGTCTCGTCTTATCAAGCAACATTTATGAATAAGCAGCTTGTGCATGATCAGACATACACCGGTAATCAGAAAGTGCATGACAAGCTAAATGGTCATTGGCGTGTGTGTTTTGACATGTGTCGTGTGATGCCTCCAGTATTCGTTAGACTTTGCATCTTACTTAGGGAGAAGGGGCTTGCACGTAGTTCCTATAATGTGTCTCTTGATGAGCAAATGATAATTTTTTTGCAGACAATTGGACACAATGATCGGAATAGGGCAATGCAAGACACCTTAAAACACTCGGGAGAAACCATTAGTCGCTATTTTAACCTGATATTGTACGCTATTTGTGAATTGGCAGCAGATATCATTAAGCCCATTGAATCTTTACATAATGTCCCCAAGCACATAATGGATTATGGAGGTGGGAAATATTATCCATTTTTTAAGAATTGTGTTGGTGCACTTGATGGAACTCATGTTCATGCCAATGAGCATTTAGCATTTAGGAGTGGAAGATGAAATGTACTTGCAGTATGTGATTTTAACATGCGCTTCACATTCGTCTCCGCTGGATGGGAGGGAACCGCACACGATGCAAAGGTGCTAGGTCATGCCGTATATAATCCAGCTCACAATTTTCCACACCCTACCAATTGTTAGTATGATGAAATAACCATTATTTACATTTGTTTAGTAATAATGCTTGGGGCACCTAAATATTCATGTAATTTGTTTACTTGCAGAAAAATATTATGTGGTAGATGCTAGTTATCCCAATCAAAAAGGTTTTCTTGCTCCATATCGGAATACTAGATATCATATGTATACCTGACTTTCAACGTGCTGGGCCCCGAGGTAAAGAGGAGATGTTTAACAGTCTTCATTCGTCCTTGAGAAATGTCATTGAGAGATCATTTGGGGTGCTTAAAAAGAAATGGCCCATCTTGGACAAAATGCCAAATTATCCTTATAAAACACAACTTAAAATTGTGGTAGCAACGATGGTTATTCACAATTTCATTATCGAACAAAGAATGCAGGATGAAGTAAATGCTGAATTTAATGAAGAAAACATAGATGTACAACGAGAGCAGGTGCTTGAAGAGGTGAGTCCAAGGGCCTCGGATGAGGGTGAAATGTCACAGACTCGTGACAAGATTTGTAATGCAATAGCTTCTGTGCATGAGTTGGTATAATATTTTTTCTCCTAATTTTTTAGTACACGATTTTTTTTTGCAAGTACATTTCATCATAGCTCATAATTTTATGTAGGTAAATGTTTGATGAGAAGGACAAGTATATGAGAGGGGGCTTGATGTTTGGAGACCAATCTCTATAATAATGATGAATCATGTAATCGTGGTTTGAGGTTGGATGGTGTTTGGAGACCAATCTCTATAATGATCATGAATTTTGTAATCGTGGTTTGATGGTTGGATTGTTTTTTTTTTCAAGTACATTTTATGATGTTGAATGTGTAACAGCCCTGTTCACTTGAATGTGTAACAACACTTGAAAGTTGTTTTTGGCAGCATTGTTTGTAGATGAGTTTGTCATGTCTTTAATATGCAAGAGCTCTTTAATGTACATCAAGTGGGTTTATTCATGAGTTTACTAGTTTGTAGGATTTGGAGAATGAATGGGGACAAAACTGTAATTTTGTATTTTCATAAGCTGTGTTGTTGATTAGTTACCAAACATTTTATTAATTCTAGCATTTCAAAATCTTCTTTGTTATTATTTACCAAACACGATTTTGAAGATTATTTGAAAAGCCATGTAAAAAAGTGAAATTGAAAAGCTATAATAAATCAGCTTTATAGAAAAAGCTGAGTGTCCAAACCCGTGTCCAAACGCACCCTTTAACCTACAGCGATATCTTCGCCAATCATACCCCCGTTTTCACTTTCCCGGTTTGAATCGTCGTGATTGGGCACGATGCGGAAGGCTCAGTCCATCACACTTTGACTTTGACTCCTGGCCTTTTGTCCTTTTTTTTACCATAGTTAGAGTTCGATCGAGATGTCATTGTGGGTCCAGTCTGCTTGCCATGTCACCTGCCTCCAGGGGCGGAGCCAAAGGGGGGTGGGCTGGGGCCCGGCCCCCCCCCCCAAGGCCCATGCAAAAATGTTGCAGTTCAACATAGGTTATTACAATTGAACGGGTCTTTTGCATATTTACCCCTTTAAAATCTTATATTGTCAAATACCCCCCTTTTAAATTCTATTCCCAATACCCACAAAAGGTTTAATTTTTGCATCAATACCCTTTTGAGGGATATTTTTAAACGATATAATTTTTTTGAATTTTACAAGAATACCCTTCAAAAGAGTATTGAAAAATGTTACGTGCAGTTTTGTTTGCATCTTATTTAGCATGCATACATTTGATATTTTTGAAGTATATAATTATATAGTAGACTATATTAATTTTTTATGGAAATGAAATACATGCTTACATGAAATAAATCAATATATTTTATTTACATTTTCTATAATAGTGTATACGAATATAGTACAATATATACTTCATTAACTAATTTTATATACTGCATTTGATATGGTAAATAAAAATAGGACGGCAAAATGAACTGAGTGTATTAACTCTCCCATTGAGATTTGGAATCATGAGTCTTCTTTTTAAAAAAAAATTGTGAAAAGATTTGTTTGCACGAGAATATTTGTATTTGATTTTGAAGGGTTAAAAAATCACTCATTTGGATGTTCTAGTTATTTTTTTTGTTTATTTTGATTTTTCATCATTATTATATTGAGTCTCTCAAATATTTAAAAGTTAAATTTTAAAATCTCTTTCTGAATATAAGCTTGAAGGATATCGTTGTATGTTTTTGTGATCAATTATTTTTTTCATATTCATTTTTAAAAATTTTGAAACTTCATTTTTTTTACATTTTTTGTGGTGGGAATAGTGGGACTTTAAGATTTTTTTCTAACTCTTTAATGAATTATTTCAAATCATTAATTACAAAAAAATAAATAAAAAATCTTTTAATATGAATCAATAGTCATTATTTCAAGGTTTATCATTTTTCAATTGTTAATTTTATCTTAATTTATCATATATCTATAAAAAAATTTATCTTACCCGTCCAGTTGCCCTTTTGCCCCTCCTTATTTTAATTCCTGGCTCTGCCCCTGCCTGCCTCAACAGTTCGGAAGGCTTGGAAGGGCCGTGGAACCCCATTGCGTACGCCACATCCTCCATCCTCCACCCCGCACGGAGCATTGCGAGCGACATCAGCCTTAAGTGCCACTGCACGCTCCCCTGGTCCTTGAGAACCACAGCCATCCGATCCGACACCCCCTCCTCTCCGAGCCGTCCATCCTCAACATCTCCCTCACCTCAACCTCCGTCCACCCGCCCTCCCTCAACCTCCACTCGCCCTCCTCCAGACACTCCTCCAGAGCGCCACGTTTCCTATCCCCATCCCTCCACCTGTCGCGATCGCTACCGTCCACCAAGTCGGACCAGAACACGATCTCCCTCGTCGAGGTCGCGGCCCACGCCGGCGCCTCGATCGCCGAGGAGTCGCCGATCTCGATCACTCCCCGCTGGAAGTAATCAGCGAGGTCGAATCCGGTGCACCTCACATCGCCGCCTCGGATGAAGAAGACCAGTTCCCGGCGAGTCTCGGCTCGGACGCGACGTAGCAGTGGCGATATATCGGGACGAGTTTCGGCACGGACTCGAACGCGTCCCGCGCGACAGCCAGAGCCTCCTCGGGACATTCAGGTCTCGGTCCCCATGATCGGCACCAGAGCCTCCCTCTGGAGACCTCTATGGAGAGGGCGAAGAAGGGGTGGTCGACGAGGATGTTGAGCCGTTTCAGTGAGGAAGACCTCCAGTCGGGGAAGCCGGGGCCGACGGGGAGGCCCTCGCGGAGGATCGATCGAAGGTCGGGAGGGAAGAAAAATCAGAGAAGGGATTCGACGTGAGAGAACTCAGAGTCGGAGAGGCCCTCGGAGACGTGGAACTTGCACGAGATGTGGTAGAATATATAAAAGGGCACGTCTATCCCCACACACCATTTTCCTATTTTCACCAACCCAAACAATAAAAAAATTATTTAAATTAAATTTGAACATCACTATTCTCACCAACCATTCGACGGTCGATCTGTCAACCTTCCTTTACAACTTTCGATAGTCTCTCTGTCAATCTTTCTTTACAAACTTCGACAATAGCTCTGTCAACTTTCATTTACAACATTTGACAGTTGATCTGTCGACCTCGGAGGGTGTGCTCGACCGTATCAGTGTCGAACTGAATATTTTTTCAAATGAAGACTTTAGACACATTTGATCACATTTAACATTCAACGTACATCAAAATGTTAACACATTCGCGTTACATTCAATATTCACATTACAATCACCACATTTCAATAAAAACACTTGAACTAGAAGCAATAGTTAATTCTTTTAACCTCATTGCATTTGCATACAAAGCTATTGAAGAAAATCAAAACCAATTAATTTAATCTGCATGCTCTAATTTAAAACCAAAATCTCACATTAAATAAACATTTTTTAAAAACTATATCTATCTCAATATCTTCACATTTTTTAAACCATTCGACACTGTTAAGGTCGAAGGTCATAAAGGAAGGTTAACAGAGATTCTGTCGAATGTCATAAAGGAATGTTGACAGAGAGACTGTCGAATGTTGTAAAGGAAGGTTGACAGATCGACCGTCGAATGGTTGGTGAAAATAGTGATGTTGAAATTAAATTTAAATATTTTTTTTTTATGTTTTGGTCGGTGTGAATAGGTAAGTGATTGGTGGGTGTAGACGTGCCATATATAAAAATAAGCAGATGTTCCCAACCCAGATGTTGGAGTGAAACTTTAGAATGGTTAAGAGGACCAACAGACACGCTGGAGGGGTGTGTAAAGTAATAATCGGGGTGCAAGCAAAGACAAATTGTAATCGGGTTTATGTGATCAGGTAGAATTTCGGGTTATTAAGAGCCGGGTCGAATCGGTGCCCGTGGCCATTGCTAGCTAGTCCACAGAAATAGTGGGCCCTTCAAAGAACAACGTAAGTTGTGGGTTCTTTTTCCGCCGTTGGATTGGTGTTCCCCAATTATTGGATGGCAGATCCCTTCTATCTTCAAGAGGGTCAACAGTCGCCGCACTATATATATGAAATTTAGAGGGGGTTTGTCAAGCATAGCAAAATTAGGGTTTTCGTTGCGTCGGCGATTTGTAGTCCGTGTTTCTTCTCTCGACAGCTAGAATGGGGCACTCTGCCGTCTGGAACTCCCACCCGAAGAGCTACGGCCCCGGATCCCGTGCTTGGTACGATCTACCAATTCTAGGGTTTTAATTTGAGTTTTTTTGGTCGATGCGTTTATAAATTTATTGTAGATCTGTTATTCTGCTTACACAAATCTATCTTCTTATGCATATCTAAATTTCGATTGTTTTGGGGTTGAAGTTGTTGAGTTCCATGTGTATAATTGGGTTCTATAGTATGTCTGATTGTTCTTTAAAATCTCGAACGATAACTCTTTTGCATATGCATCACTCATGTATATTAGGTTGTTTCTGTGAGTATAATATTGGGTCTTATTAAAGACATCTCTTTGAACTTAGATAAACCATCCTCTCTGTAGGTCTTTAAATGACATGGGCCCAACCTGTTTCAGCCCATCAGCCTAAAAAAAAGGCCTAAACACACTTCCAGACTTCCAGTCCATTTAAAACAACCCAGTGCAACCCATTTATACAAAACCCAAAACTGAAATGGTGGTGTATGGTGAAACATTTTGACTTCATATGGATATCCAACACACACACACACTTATTATATTAATTTATTTGTTGTCGTGTCTTAGCCGTATCTGTCATCCTATTTTTTCAAAAATTGCCATTTCGCCGTGTCTGTGTCTCGTGTCCATGTCCGTGCTTCATAGCCGACTAGGGATTAGTCTGCTAGGCAGGGATTAAGAGGGGATTAATTGACCACTTTTTTAATAATAAATGGCTCACTTTTTTTACTAATAAAAAATAATACATGTGCATGTAAACAACAACATGTATGACAGTTGACACTCTTATCACCCAAAGATTTAAACATACATTATGCACAGATTGTGAAACTCAAACCCAAAATAACAAACAGTGCAAGACCACTTTTGGCAAATCTTCACAAAATGAAAGAACAGGTTCTAAAATTCTCTTTTAATTCAATATCAAAGATGTAGTGGGTTATAACTGTATACATCAAAGACAATGATTTAAAAGCCTTTAAAGCAGATCCAACATATCATTTTAAATAACTTGCTTTAAACATACCCTTTTAAACCCTTTAAAATAAACAGAGTATTATAATGTTAGTAGTGGATATCCCTTCATTGCATTTAAAAATGATATTGAGATAGAAAGTTTTCGATGTGAGATGTGGCGAGGGAATTGGATTCCATTCTTTTTCATTTTTTCCTATGACTATTTTGTTAGATAGGAATATAGGATTAAAATGCCATGTTAAATTACATGATATTGTTGGCATCCTGTTGTTCCATTGCAATTTCCGTGATATTTCAACATATGCAACCATTAAAATGTTGTCTAGACTCTACATCATCTTTTATCTGATAATGTCCTTTATTTCAGCCGGGTCTGTGGAAACTCACATGGCTTGATCAGGAAGTATGGACTTATGTGTTGCAGACAGTGCTTCCGCAGCAATGCTAAGAGATTGGTTTTATCAAGGTAAACTATTTTTGTTTATTCTTTCATTGATGCGGATGATTTAATTTATAAGATTATGAGATCAGAGAATTTTTTGTGATGGAGGACAGCACCTTGCCTGGGAAGGTGATATGGCTGTTGGCCTGTTGATTTATGTTCAACTCTTTGTAATTGTTTGAAATGTTGCTTGACTGTTTTCCCAGGGACCCAAGACCTTCACTATCCTTGTTGGTCATGCCAATATTTTACCATGTTGAGTTATTGGATTAAAGTGGCATTTTCAGCACTCAGCAGTAAACAAGTCAAATTTTAACCTCTACACACTTTGCTCTCTTCTTATTAGATTTCTTCATTTCATTTGCCCTAAATAATTATTATTATAAGGCTTGCTGCCTTTATCCACTTGTTTTAGTCCATTTCATATTTCATTTATCAGCACCACTTTCACTGCATTTTGTGGCCTCGATGAGAATTGTAGTTATGATGGATCTGCTTCTTTTCAGATTGTTTTGCCTACCGAATCTTCCTGATGACCCACCAAAAAAAAATCTTCCTGATGTTTTTCATTTTATTTCATTTCAGTACCGTTGAGCAGAGGAAGCAGCAGGCTATGGAGGAAAGATGATGAGGAGTTGATGGCATTTTTCCCCCTTTTTTCAAGATAGGTTTTTTTAAGAGTGATAATATATTGGTTGGTCTAGTTTTGTCAGGATGAGGATCTTCAATATTTTCATCCTTGATTGGATATGTCTCGGTTAGCCATGTTGATTTGGAAGATTGTTATTTAAAATTAAATTTGGAATTGAATATTATGGAATCAACAGATTTTATCAGTGCTTAAAAGCGTTCCAGCTGAATTCTTTTTAGCACTATTTTGTTCAGACGGCCATAAAAAGAAATCGATGACGTTTAAATGCATGTGACATAATGTCTGCCTCTGAGGCTTTTGAAAAGTTGGACAGACAAAATAATGAATGTTTGGAATCAATTTTTGTTGTTTGTTTGAGTAGAATAAATAAGTATTGTTTTTTTTTTTTTTGGTAGTAGCCCGGGCCGAGGACACCCTATTCAAGGGGTCGGACGGGGATCGAACCCCGGATACACCGCTCAAAGGCGGTAACGAGGAGAGGTGTAAATAAATAAATAAATAAGTATTGTTACTTATTATGCTAGATAAATATGGAGTAAGGTGCTATAATTATAATATGGTACCCTTGGGATTGAGTTATTTTGTTACATAAACTATTTAAATAATTTTTTCACATTTTATAATTTTGTGCACATCTTGACAACAAATAAATACAACCAGGCTGGAAATGATTTTATTAAACTAATATATATATAATTATCAATTCATAATAACTTTGATTCTATAATCCAAACAGCGGATTTATAGAGAGAGTAGCTAGACAGGCTGCTCGAAAGCAAATTTCCTGCAGAAGGTTTGATGGATACACAAATGCGTCGGTGGGTAGGGTTGGTAAGCGAACCAAGCCGTTCGGACTCGGCTCGGCTTGAGCTCGTTCAATTAGACAAATGAACGAGCTTGAACAATTTTTAAAGTTCAGTTAGGCTCGAGAACTGGATTGAATTTCATTTTGTGTTCAAACTCGACTCGTTTGTGTTATAAAAAATTAGTTGAAGCTTAATTAAACTTCTTTATAAAATCAGAACATTAAATTAATACAAAATTATGCTTGTTTAGGCTCATGAACTTGGTTTATTTATACTAAAATTTATTTTCAATCCCTAAAAATCCTAAAATAAAGAAAAACGCTAGGCTCGTTGAGGCTCATGAGCTCGACTCGACTCGTTTATAAACGAGCCAAACTTGAACATGTCAAAGCTCGGCTCGTTTACCACTCCTATCGGTGGGTGACACCCTACCTACATTACATACAGTCTTGTATAACTGAGGTCAATCAGGCCTTAGTTTTGACAATGTATACAAATATAAACAGTGGTTTTATTAATACAACTATAAGTATATGCCTTTTCAAAAAAAAAAAAAAAAAAAAAAAAAAGAACAAGAAGAAGAATAAGAAGGAGGGTATTTATGTTTTTGAGAATCAATATTTCTATGATTTTGAGGTTTCTGATAGACAGCCTGTTTTCTGGGTCATTTGGACCAACAGGTTATTTTTTTTTCATTTTTAATAAAGAGTAAATGTATATTTGATAGACAGCTTGTGTTGTTTCCTTGTCCAGCTCGACCAATGAAGAAGATATATCTCGTACCTCTCATAGTCATCATTTGATTCCCATGAGACACCAAAAGTGTGTTTTTGAAATGGAGTTCCATTTTCAACCGGATCACGCGCTTTTTTGCCAAGGATTCGAATACTGCACTTCCTCATTTACTTTGTTTGACACCTTTTTTTTCTTCTGTTCATCTGAAGAAGATACTGCTTTGGAGAATCTCTCCCTTCGCCCTTTTCTGTGTTTATGTAGAAGAACTCAAAAATGGCATCTTGGTTAGTCGGTTTTTTAATTCGACCTCTCATCTTAGCCACATCGAATAGAAAGATTGTTATTTTGATTTGAATATTGTTTACCAAAACTATCATAACAGGGAATCAAAAGATCTCGTCAGGCTTCAATAGCTTTCAAACCCATCATTATTTAGCATGATTTTATCAAGAGGGGCAAAACAAATCCATACATTAAGGAAAGAAATGAATGTATCATTATGTCTTTAAAAGCTCGACAGACAATAATAAATATTTAGAGTTGAATTGTTTTGTTTCTGAATACTAGGAAACTGATTTTTAATGAAGAATAAATGTGTATTTTTTATGAAGCAGTGACAGATCCGCAACTCAATAGCACCGTCGTCTTCAATTTTTTGGAACAACTTTTTGTCCATCTTTGGCGCGAAAAACGAAGAAGATGCATAAAAACAAAATGTACAATGAAGGGAGAGAAGACCGTTGCTGAACTTAGTGTACAGCTGAAAAATGATCTATTAGTGCGACAGGGATGCTAGAGTAAAAGAAAGACCGCAAAGGCCGAAGCAGCTCTTCATTTATTGGAGGACTTGGAAGGTTTGTTGATTGAGACCCGGGGTGCATCTCTCCTGTTTTTCTTTGAGATAATTGCAAAATTTGTCATTTCATTACTGTTGTGAGATTTCATGGAACTGGTCAAAATGAAAACCATGATCATCGTAAAAATTGGTCATGTCCATCATGTTGCTTTCTTTAAAACTTGACAGAAAAATGGGAAATTTCATTGCAGATATATAATTTTTAATATCTTATGCTGGTTCATTTAATCCAATATGTTGGAATTTCTTTTTCTGGATATATAATTGACACACATATATGGTGAACATTTTTGTGAAACAGGAAAGAGGTTTTTCACACTCTCAATATGTATCGAAAAGAAAGCAACTTGAGAACAAACCCATCGATGGATCCTCCATCTCAGAACTGGAGGCCAACACCTCCACATCTAAAGAAGATGGTGAATTTGTGGAAGTTGGTCCTTCGAAGAAACAAAAGATCATTTCAGCAAATGAGCAGAAGATGACTGGGCCCTCGTTACCTGCTGTGCCACCTACAAATTCTTTGCTTCATAATGAGCAACTTATATTAGATGAGTCTTCCGAGAAAATATCTCATCCCATCTCCAATCCAGGTATGCCGGCATTGGTTGGAGAACATAGCTTTTGTTGGGTACTTTCCCTTATAAATTATAAATAGACAAAATCTGTGTTGAAATAATGTCATACACTAAAAACTATCATCCTGTTTCTCTTATCCTTCAAAATCCATTAACAACTCCACTTCAGGTGAAAAGAAATCCAAAGATTTGATTCATGTGGTGTTGGAGGGCCAATGTGTAACTCATTCAGGGTTTGTTTATATGTCATCAGGGAACCTAATTGCAAATATTAAGCCAGCCGTGTTCCTACATGTTTTTAATTATTTTCTTGTCCTCTCTCTCTAATAAGCATCTAATGCAGCTTAATGCTTTAACGCTTGGTGTTTTTGCAGTGACCTTATCAGTCAGTATGCAGAAAGGTGGCCCCCGCAATGCTCTATTTGGACTATGCAAGACAGAACAGTGGCCACTGCCTAGTTTCAAAGCAACAGAAGAGACGACCAAGTAAATTTAATCAAATAATGAATGCTTGATCAATAACTATACTTGTGTCTCTCTCATAGTTGTTTCTAATATCTTCTCTTTCCAATAGATCTTTAATCGTAATCGGTGAGGGCTCTGAAAGGAGGAAGGGGTTCAACATCTTCGTGTCGAGGATTATATTGCACATACCTAACCTGAGGGTTATCGAACTTGTCGGGGGACAAAGAGGTGACAAGGGATCTCAAGATTCAGCTGCACTAGTCATGCTTTACGAGCTTGAAAAACTGGGATTCTGCAACATCGATAAGGTATGACTGGAAAGGTTACATTATTCCTAGAAAATTATGACTTAAGAATGGTGGTGAGATTAGAGAAATATAAGATACATTTCAACATTCGGAGGCACAGATATGACACTGATTAAAACTAATGAATTTAAGTTGTAAATTTAAGCCTCATGTCTATCATCTTTATCAGTTGTTGAGCTCCTATGTTTGGTGACAGAGCACTTGAAAACTGCAATGTATAATTTGCTTAAATACATAATTTTAACTTTATCACACTCTTGACTCCAAATCCAAAAGACCTGTTAGTACCCCTGTATTTTATTTTTCTTTGGGAAATGGAATTAGATAGAATTAAATAGTTACTCTGATAAGTTGGAGGATTCTATGCAAAAATCAACTGAAGTTATCCTGGCTGAATCATCTGATGTAGAAATGTAAGGGTAAACCTCATTCTAGTAAATTGTGCAATAAAAGTGATAGAATATGAAAAAAATTTTTCATCATACAACAGTGCTTAAAAGAAAAACTAGAGTGAGCATGTGAAAATCTCAAGCGGTCCATCAATGTTGCTTAAAACAACGTTTCAACTCTTTTTTTTATTTAACATATAGAATTATCACAATAAATTATAATAAAATTAGGTCAAAATTATAATTACAATGAATTGTTCCAAAGAATATTCAATTTTCAACTTCCAACCTCCACATTTGGCACATGAATGCTCAAAGAAACACTAAATCCCTTGTAAACAATGTCCATGAAATGGACAAATTCAAAAAAATAAGGGAATAAAAAATAAGAGGCATGTGATGTAGTAGACTGCGAGTTAAACGTTGGTGCTTCATTCTGCCTGACAATCATATGTTAACCCAACCCTCTCTGTACATGGATCATCCCATGGGCGCGCTTAGACTTCTTGAGGATCAGATAAATACATTTGAGAGTTAAATGGGGAAAATTGAGATGGCGGCTTCAGCTGTTGTTTGCTGGGCACCTTTTTTGCTTGCTCTGTACAAGGCCTAGAAGGAAGTCTGTGAATATGTGCTCATACCCAGGCATTTTCCCGTACCCTGCACGGGTTTTCAAGAAGTCTAATATCAGGAAGGTTCACATGCAAACAAGATGAGCAGACTGGATCGACACACAATGCCGGATTAAGATGTTTGGAAATACAAATACATCAGTGACTTGAAACTAATTTCACTAACCAGGAAAGTAGTTTATGTCAATGACATAAAAGCGATCTCTAGTCCCATGTTCCCTGATCATATCTATATTGAACAAATGAAGACCCTGCATTCCACAAAAAAGAATTATGGGAAGGAAAAAGAAGAAGCAATAACTGAGGAAGCATAACATAATATGGAAAGGAATAACTGATGTAGAAGAAAAAACTGATGCATACCAATCGGCGGCGTAATTCTCTAGCAAGCTTCTCAAGCAAAGGGCGCGGGGGAAGCTCTGGAACAACAAAAGAAAATAAATAATTAACACTTTATCTAAGAAAATGTGTTTGATATCACCTATCATAGTGGTTAAACAAGGACCTTACCAGCTATACCAGGATCGAGATCTGCATCATCTGCTGAAGCTGCGGCAGTAGAAACCCTTGGGAACTGAAAGACACCAGCATTATTCAAAAGCTCTCGCTTACTAACATCTGGAAGAGAAAACCGGCGGACAACCTTTATGGTTTCCCCAACAATAAAAACCTTGAAGAGAACACCACCTGCAATTAATCCCGGGGGGGGGGGGGGGGGGGGGGGGGATCATCATTAACAATGAAAATATAAATGTTAATGGAAAAGTATAGTATATATACAATACCATGGTTGACGAATTCCTGAAGAACCAAGGGAGGTTCCAGCATTGATAGGGACAATTGGTCATAAGCAAGAGAAAGTTCATGTGACTTGGCGCTTCCATCCACAACCAGTGGCTTGGCAACTGAAACAAAGATCAACAACATAGATGAGAAGTTTTTTTATTTATAAGCACAACAGATTGGAGTCCTTGTAATATTAAAATACAACAAAGATGCAATGAAGTGTTTTCTAAATGGTTTGTAATATTATACAATAACAAAATCACAATTTCCTGGCATGCCAACCAACAAAACTTTCATCAAACTGGTATGGTATGAGAAAATTCAGAAATACTGTAAGCATATCTATAAGGTCATTTCCAAATAAAATGAGATGCTTGGCTAAAAGCAATCATTTCAACCAAACAAACTTCTTCATAGACCAGATTGTAATAGAATACTGACAGAATTCTTCAAGTTTCTTATTAACATAGTTACTTTCGACCAAGTAAATGCCGAATTAGATCACTTGACGTATGTGGATAAAAAAATGATAGCAGAAATATTAGACTACATCTGATAAAACTTAAGATTGAAATAAAATTACGACTCTTAGAGTAAGGCTTCTTCCATATAATAAAAGCTAGACTGAATCCTAAGGGCGTTATACTACGCCATACACTAACAATGAACGATCATACTTAAATTTAAATAATTCATAAATATAAGAGATTAGGCCAAATGGCATGCAAAAATAGAATTACCCAAGGGTAGTGTGAGACCAGCCCTCGTAACTGCATCAGGGATCGACAAAGGATCATTTTTTATGACAAGTTGTCGTGGAACACCGACTTTTCCTGCAAAATAAGGCCCAATTATATGATGGATTAATTCAATTGGTATCATAGACAACTTTTTCTTTTTCTCCTCAAAGGTGAAATCAGACGCATCATAGTAGCAATACTATATATATCTCGTCTGCTTTCCCATGAACATAAATTTGTGACTTAACGGACTGACTTCAAGATAATGAACTAGATTCTTGATAATAACATACGCCATAGTATAATTGAACAACAATTACCGTAGCAGTCAGACAAGTTGAGATCTGCCACATCCTGGAGCATTGATTGGCGATTATATACATGTTGTATGGCATCTGGAGGGTCAAGCACAGTCACTTCTGGATGCCTCTGTCCATAATCCTTCAAACAAACAAAATACATAACAAAGGTCAGATGAATTGACACACAAACAACACAAATCAATATATAAATGACACAAAATATCGCAGTAAGGTTAGCAAATAAATTCAAGTCAAAGGCAGTGCAAAGAATTAAAGATATAACCAACAGGAAAATGAAAAACAGTGGCTTCAGTTAGAGCTGGGAACACCGATACAAAGCAAACACATATGAAAGGACAGGTCTCTTAGAAGCATGCTGAGCTTAATAACCATGAGCTTGAAGACTCCAGAAATTTGCAATCTGAGGCAAATTAAAATTTGACTTGCAGTTACCGCCAAATAACTAAACCAATGTTTAAAATAGGGATGTGGACAGAAAAAAGGCACTAAGCACCAGTGCACCACCCATCTCCAAAGAGCAGGTCTAGGTTCAAATCCCACCCTATGTTGTGTGTGTCCATAGAGGACAACTATTCCACAGAAAAAAAAATGGACAGGAAGACAGGCCATAAAAACAAGAACTTGAGAGAATAACAGACATTTTAAGGAAATCATCATTATTTCATATACAGTGCAAACGCCAGAAAAAAGATGGGACTACTCAGTGCAACACCTGAACAAGTCACATAGGAACCATCTCAAATGATATATAATCCAGCCAAAGATGGTGCAATGCTCACTTGCTGGGAACATTCATGCTTTCACCTTTTGACTCATCATGATTCAGCATGCAGTAAAGGATTCTGCAATTATGCTAGAAAACAATAAGCTTTTTTTCTCCAAGATCTTCTTGTTCAACCATTTTAAAATAACATATATGATCAACGATATGCATAGACAATATTATAATAACTTTCAAAAAGAAAGTCATCTAATTTAATCAGTCCATCCACGCAATCACATTAAAGGAATCTAGCTTGTTGGAATTTACTTCAACTAACCTCAAGAATCAGGCGCCACTCCTTCCCCGTCAACTATACAGAAAGCAAGCAACAAAATGTTAATCAACCACAGAGGGAAAAAAGTAAATCTGATACACCGTAAAGGTCCTCAAATCAGAATAAACAAGAAATACAGTGCATCACCATTCACCACTGACCTTGTGAAGAACAATGTCAAATGGACCTTGATCTGAGAGTGGTCTGTGGAGATCAATAGCAACAAATAGTATCCCCTTATTCCTGAGCCATATTTTCCGGTTCAGACAATTAGCTTTCTTATAAAAACCAGTTCATAATACCAGTTAAGCAACAAATTTAAAGGAGCTAGCTCTGATATGCCTTGCCATATAACTAGACCGTGAGAACAACAACAAGGCAATCATATGAAGCACAGAATGCTTAACCAAGTGGATTTACACCATTGGCGATAAAAATAAAAATAACAAATAGACATGTCCTTCGTAAGACAATCTATTTGTCAACGGTTCTATAACAATACATCACTAATCTACATTCTAAAGCAGGAAATTCATCTTTTGACAATCAGCTATTTTTCTTTTCTCACTTGTATTTTATAAATGTCCATCGATTCAACAATACCTATCAAATGAACTATAAAAAAAGGTGGAAAGGAAAGATTTTGGAGCATGTCAAACCAACAAGAAAAAGGAAGCAAATCACCTTCACTGATAGACTGCTGAAAACAGAGACAATTAAATATTAAAAAAATAAATAAATTTCATGATTGTATGAAAAAGAATCCAGAACTCCTTTCACAATTTCATACTCTGAAAAAACACAGTTAGCATGCAATCTATCCATGGAACACATACAAATAAATCAATAAAAACATGACAAATAAAGCAGTGAAATCAGACGGTTGAAAAAAGTGAATATGATACCTGGCCAATCCTTCCAGCTTGGGCTGCAAGAAGCTCTTCACCTTCTTCGACGTCAAAGCGTACCCGACGACGAGCTTCTGCTGATAAGCCCCAGATACCATCGTCGAATACAGACGCTGCGACGTGACCCTCTCGTTCTCCTTCTCCACTTCACCTTTACAACGGCACTCTTCTTTCAATCTCACACGTCCCCCATTCTCCTTCTCCACTTCATTCTTGTACGCGTTCTCTTCTTTCAACCTCATATCGATCGAATAAACAAACAAACGATCGAAATTGGAAACCGTGAATTACGGATCAATAAATCACAGACACACACAATAAAACCGAAACCCTAATCTTTCTATCAAAGAGACTCTTCTATCGGAGACGGTTAAAAAGCAGAGGGAGAGACGGAACAACGATGGGTGGAGATCTGTATTTGTAGTGCGTGTGAGCGTTTACGAAACTACCCTTTGTCGTTTTGAAATATTTACGGATTTGGGCTTCCGTGTGAGTGGTAGTAGGTTGGCGATGACGATAATGCCCTCTGATGCTTGCCTTCCGTCGGCGTCACAATAAACTAATCTTTATTAGAGTTTTAAAAAATACTTTCACACATATACAGACAATCAACGGCTGTAAACCAAGCCATGAATTCAATTTCGATTTGGCATCTTGATTTTCGCATTGACCATTTAAACCAAAGCAGTTAAACGCGTTAGCGTAATCTTCAAGAGGTCGCATGTATGTACATCCCATTCCCATGTGAAGTTATTAAAATGGAGAAACGGACGGTTACCAATCCCTTTAAATTTTGTGTATACGGAAAAATATATACAGGCGCACGTCACTTAAACTAAACGTATTCTAATTGGAATTCTTTATATCGACCGTTAGATGGCCCAGCGATAGATAAAAACAATTGACCGTAGGATCTGCATTGACCGTAGGATCAGCCCCCATCGAACTCGCGTGGAGAAGCTTCGGAGAATAAACAGCAAATCGCACATCTCCCGGGACGAGGGACAGACATGGAATTTGAGTGATCCACTTTAAGATTAATATTTCTCGTGTATCAAGTAGGCATGTGTGTGAGTATATTTAAACTCGAGATCCATAGATAGCAAAGTGTCAACATCTGTGTGTATTCCAAATAAAAAAATAAAAAATCTACCATCTGTGTGCTATGGCTGACTCGCAACATATGAATCTTCCATGATACAAATTAGGCCTGTTAACGGGTTGGGTCCGGGTCCGGGTCGGGTCGGGGTAGACCCGGAATCAATCCGTGACAGGACCCGACGGGTCCTGAACATGTGGACTCAGACCCGGACCCGTTGGGTCGGGTCGGGTTCGGACCCGACCCGACTCGACCCGAGAAAAGTTAATAAAGACAAAAAAATTTTAAACTCATGAATTTGTTTGTCTTATCATTCTATTAGGAAAAGTTTATAATAAAACATTAATTATTATTGAACTTTCTAAACTGATATCCTAATATTGTGTTTGAACATATTTTTGTACAATTCAAAAGAAGTGAATGAATTACTAAACAACATTCAAAATAAACATAAGTCTAAACAATATAACAATGAATTAAAAGGGAGAGCTCATAGTTATTTGTGTCATAAAGTAAACAATAAACACTTATACTTGTAACTTGATAAAGAAGAAATAAAATTATGGGTAAACTAATATTAATATTCTTGTAATATATGAGTGTATATTAATAAAACAGTCGGGTCTCGGATCCAACGAGTCGGGGCGGGGTGGACTCTGACCCGACCCGTTTGTATGTTCGGGTCCACCGGGTCGGGTCCAAATCGGATCGGGTATATTACACGTGTAATCGGGTCCGGGTCGGGTCGGGTCCAGACTAATACAAATAGTTGTTCCAGCTTGGCAATTATTTTTAAATCGGTCAAAAAAATAGCAGCTGATTTTTTAAAGGAAAAGTCTCATATAAACCCCATGAGGTGGTATTGGTGATATTACCTTTAATACCTTTGTTTTGATTTTAAATAATCTCCACCGTAATCAATGGGCGATTAGGATTACAAATTATTATATGCATTTATGTCGGATTTTTTTCCATTTTGGATCAACCGACCTTGAATCTCATTTATCACGCAGAAATTTTTTTCACAATGCAATTTTTTTTCTTCTGAAAAACACTGTGAAACCTATCGGAATTGATGTTTGATCTAATATTGAAATCGAATTCACATCAGAAGGACTTTTACATCAATTAATTTGATTGAAAAAAGAAGCAAACTGAACATTGTGGTTTCCTTCATCGATGGAAGTTGATTCAGGTGTCCCGATTGATGTTGCTTGGGCAATTTTTTTTCTTTTTCAATATTTTGTTTTGGATGTTAATTCTGACAGTTTCATAATCTGACGATTGTGAATTTTGCGTTTTTAATATTTTTATGTTGTAGGATGAATATGGAATGTTGTTGTTTAATGTTTTATTATCAGTTACATTTTTTACATTTTTGTTTGAGTTATATTCCATTTTTTCTGTTTTAATGTGTTTTTTAATTAGTTAGTTACATTTAAAATTGTATCTGAAATGTTATAAGGCTATGCAGAAACCTTACTGATATATCTGAAGGTAACTAACTTTTAGTGAAATACAATAGCAAAACTTAATAGGGAATCTGAAAACTCACACAAAGATAGTTACATTGTGTATATTAGAATTTGTCCTAATCATATTAACCAATTAGTTAGTTACATTGTCACAAACTTACAATTGCACAACATTTTTTAGGAACTTACATGACACACAACATAGTTACATTGTGCTCTTAAGTACTGTCCAAATCATACACAATAAGTAAGTTACATTTTCTGTTGATTGACAAGGAATCCTAACAACACTATTCCATTTACATGAGGACATACATACACATTCCAAGAAAATAAATATAATTGTTAGTTACATTAATCAATCTTTTTTGGATGTATTACTCATATATTTTACGATTCACATATGTAACCGAAACAAAAAACACATGAATGTCTGTCAACAGTTCTCCAATTTTTTAATTTTTTTCTCTGAAAAATGATGAAATACACAACGGATTTTGTTTTAAAAGTTAATAAACAACCAAAAAAAATTTCGTACCCATTTTTGTTAGGGTTTAAATCCACTGGATGATAAGATGATTAACAGTTTGTTTGTGATCCGGTAGTCTAGATTTAGGGTTTTGAAATTTCTTTAGATGGAAGGGAAACAGGTTGGTGGAGTGATTTTGATAAAAATTTGACGATTAACAGTTTGTTGGTGATCCGGCAGTTGAGATTTAGGGTTTTGAAATTTTTTTAGATTGAAGGGAAACAAATTGATGGAGTGATTTTGAACGACATTTTTATTTTAGGAAACCCTAGATTTTGAAATATGGTTTTAGCTCTCTCGAGAGATTTGGGAAGACGAAACACAAAAACATAAAAATAGGGGGAAATCACGTGAGAAGATGTGGTTTATAAAATGAGTACTTCAGTCCTTTGCTTTTTAACTCTTTTGTAAAATTAAATCAGACAGTCAATGAAAAGTTGATATATCATGGGGCCATGAGTGAGGCTTATATTCTGGGCTTGTGTAGCATAACTATTTTTTAATTATTTATACAGTGGTGATACACAGGCCCCAAAATATAAGCCCCACTCATAGGCCCCATGAAGTGTTAACACCTTATTGGTTTGCTATTTACATTTTATAAAAAAGGTAACAAAGCAAAAACCTAAAATACCCTTCCATAAAACCTCCTAAAAAACGCACACGTCAAACAACAAATCCCGATTTTTTCTCTCCATCAATTAAGCATCACCGTCTCTCAAGGAAAGACAAAATGATCTTTCAAATTAAAAAATTCCCCCAAATCAAAACAAACGATCAAAATGAGTTCAAAGAAACCCTAAATCGTTTCGTTGAGACCCCCCGTTTCAAATCATTTCTTCATTCCAAAACAGATTCAAACATCAGATCTAAAGTATCAGTTTCTTCAAAATTCTCAGAATTAAAATTTTGGATCTGCTACAATGTGTTCATTGTGTATAAATCGGTTCCGATGAGGGGAGATCGAATAAAATTATTTTCAAGACAATTTTGATGGTTTAATCCATCAAAATTTTGATCGGGCATTGATGATACTCCAAGAAGGGAAAATGCATGAATAAATGTTACATTTCAGATTGTTACATTCGTGATGGCAAATACATGAATAAATGTTACATTTCAGACTGTTACATTTGTAACTGTTACACTTTTGGATATAGAATGTAACCGTGCTGTGTGATTTATATAAAATATAACAATATGTTATATCAAAACTATAAATGTAACAGTCTATTATAATATAACAGTCTGTTATATAAAATGTAACAGTGCTGTGTGATTTATATAAAATGTAACAGTCTGTTATATTGAATGTAACAACCTGTTGTATAGAATGTAACCCTGCTTCTCGGTGCATTATCATATTATTACATTCATTGTGATTATAAGTGCTTGTGTTTTTTTTGTACTGTTACATTCATGTGTTTGTGAGATAGAATGTAAAAGATTTATTATGTAACAATATCAAAATGTAACAGTTCATTTTAGGTATGTTACAGGAAAAACATCTTTAATCAACTTAATTTTTTGTTACATTTGTATGTTTTTTGTACTTATAACTGTTACATTCATGTGCTTGTAACTATTATATTCATTGTGATTAAGACTGCTTGTGTTTTTTTGTACTATTACATTTAATTGTTTGTGTGACAGAATGTAACAGATTTGTTATGTAAATGTAACAGTCTGATGATTATGCCTATGTGCTTAACAAATGTAACTAAAAATGATCCATGTATCAGTTTTATCAAACAAATGTATTATTAATGAATTTGCAAGTACAAATGTAGACAATTTTTGGATGAGGACAAGCATCTTGATACAGATGCAACAGTTGAATGTTAACATTTTGCATTTGTATCAGGAAAAACATCTTCATCCTACTGAAGTTTTGGTTACATTTTGCATTTTGCATTCAACAACATGCAAGTATAGAGAATCTCTTCCTCCCATGTTCATCATTTTTCCCGTGGATCTTCGCAAAACCAAAGCCTTTACTGTGGGCATATTTTTTTTATAAAATAACCTAACATCATCTTCCGTATGAAATGACATTCTAACAGTAGAAACAACGATTTTAACACTTTCCTCTATAGAGTGGACAATTTGAATTTCTTGTGGAATGCCTTCCAATGAAACAAAATCCCCTGCAAAAATAATTAAAAAATTTGCTCTCGGTAAATAGATAATTTGTAATGTGACAGTATTGCGTAAAATGAGTCTTTTTCGCATCAAAACACGGTATTTATTAACTGTTACATTTTAAAATATAACAGTATTAAACAATACACAGATTCCATGATCTAAATACAAAAAATAATACACACATTTACAAGACTATTACATTTCAAATGTAACGAAAAAATCAAAAAAAAAAAAAATTAGGCAAAAATGCATATTAACAATGTCAACACTGCACCAGTACCATCATCGTTAAACATTCATTTGCACAATGTAACAGTATCGAATTTTACAATTAGAAGGATTGAAACAAACACAAATCAAACTTCGTAGAATCGCATGCAATACATCAATTATAAATCCAATAATATCTAATCTGAATCGATAAACATTGTTGTGGGATCCAATACCAAAGAAAACGAAAACCGTGCCTTCTAGATCCTTGAAATAAACATTCAAATCGGCTCCAATGCATTCTTCTTAATCGATTATTGGTCCAAATTCAATTTTGATACACACGAGAATGAAATTTTTACGATTGAAATTTTTATGGATATCAGAATTCATCAACAAAACGAGGATGATGAAATGCAATAATGAGATTCTATGATTTATGGGATTCCATGATCTGCGGTTATTAGTTAAAACGGACTAAAACGTGTTGAGGTTGTTGTGAATTAAATGATATTTTAAGTAATGTCTTCATACCACCTCATGAGGTCTATTTGAGACATGTGAAATTGGGAACTAGATAAATTATTGTTATTTATAACCCGATGATTCATTCATTTGCAAAGATTCAAATGAATTTCCGGTCGGTGGAAGTCGCTTTCTTTCTTTCCTACCGCCAAATAATTTTTGATTTTTCAAATGAAAAAAAAAAAAAACAGTACGTCCCAATGACTAATCAGGGTTTCCACTTCGGAATCTTCTCCCTCCGCCTCGTAAGCATCAGAGTCCCCACAAAAACTCTAAATCATCTGTCTCTCTCTCTCTCTCTCCAACATCCACCGTGAACAGTAACACTGGATCTGGACCGTTGATCCCCAACGATCAATGGCCTCCGCCTGCCGTTCAGTCCTCTCCAAACCCACCTCGATCCCTCCAAGGAGAAACCCTCCCCTCCTCGCGTCCAAGAAGAATCAGAACCAATGTGTTCGTTTCCAGACCGTCCGATGCGCGATGCAGCTGGATCTAAAGGAGGTGGCGACCGTAAAGGAGGAACCCAAGCTCTCTTTCTCTGGGCGGCTCGACGCGGTTTCCGAGGTGGATCTGAGGGAGAAGGGGTTCCTGGGGCTACGGAAGACGAAGCTGGTGTGTACGGTGGGGCCTGCGTGCGCGCAACCCGAGGAGCTGGAGGTCCTCGCCTGTTGCGGGATGAACGTGGTGAGGCTCAACATGTGTCACAACACCCGGGAGTGGCACCGCGAGGTCATCCGGAATGTGAAGAGCCTCAATGAGGAGAAGGGGTTCAATGTGGCTTTGATGATTGATACCGAGGGGAGCCAGATTCACGTGATCGATCACGGCGGGTCATCCTCTGTCAAAGCTGAGGTAATTGAATTCCCATGATTGGTCAATTATGCTGTAACCAGGTTTCTGTGTTGGTTGATTTGATGTGGTTGATAAGGTGACTGATTTTCTATTTTTCTAACCTGTTTGCTTGACACCCATTTCACTATGCATCTGTTAGAGAAAGAAAGTGGAGGAATTCTTAAGATTTTTCATATTTGAGGACTATAGCAGCTAATCTTTTACCTGTCAGATGTACTATGCAACAATTAGGTTCATATTTTCTTGTCTGTTTTGCTCTTTTTTAAATCTAAGTGTGAGTTGTGTTAACACAGGATGGGTCAGCATGGCTGTTTACGACTGAGAAGTATGAGGGATTTCGCCCCCTTGTGGTTCAAGTGAACTATGATGGATTTTCTGAAGGTAGGCAACTCAAGAGGAGTTTTTACTTATGACAGGTTCTTATTGTGTTCTAAATGGGAGATTTGTTTACTTTAACTGTGGCAGGTATTGTTGTGGGTGATGAACTTGTTGTCGAGGGTGGCATGGCAAGTTTTAAAGTCACAGGGAAGATCGGGAAAGATTTACGTTGTACATGTATTGACCCCGGTCTTCTTCTGCCTAGGGCGAAGTTGTCTGTTTGGAGGGATGGGAAGCTTCTAGACAGCAATCCTGGTCTTCCAACTTTATCAACAAAGGTCAACTATTCCTTCCTGATATCTATTTCACTTGATCTTAATTGGAGCTTTACTATTCTAAGGAAGTAATTCATGAGAGAACAACAGAGGAAATATTGACACCCAAATAAGAGAAATAAGATCATTTCCTTGTTGTGACATCTGTCTTCAGATGTGCAGATAATATACATATATGTATAAGAAGGCCATTGTAGCAAGCATCGGGTTTGTTATATGCTCTGGCAAAGGTTTGATTTTCATTTAAGGTGTGGGGCTGCCATGTTCCATTGAAGATGAAAGCCTTTATGTGGACCATGTATCTTGGCAAGATCCTAACAAAAGTGCGCCTAGCTCACTGGTTCAGGGAAATGGCAGGTGTGTCCTGTGCATGAACGGAGAAGATTCAGCTGAGCACTTGTTCGTTCGGTGTCCAGTGGCAAGGACTATTTGGGACCTGTTGGAAGAGGCATATGGGATGACCGCTAACTTTTCTACAATCGAAGAGTTGTGGGCGTCTGGTAAGGTGTTGAGGTGCACGAGTGATCGGAGCACCAAAGCTAAGGTTTCTCAAATCCTCATTCCGGCTGTTTTATGGGCAATTTGGCGTATGAGGAACAATGTCATCTTCAAGGGAGTTAGACCGTACGCTGATAATGCGTGGGAGGAGGCGATTGGGTACATTAAGGACTGGGGGTGCCACTGTATCGGGGCGACTTCGATTCAACTTGTGGGGAGCCGTTTAGTTATCATAGAATAGGATGAGTTTGGGGTCCTTTTATGTAGAGCTCTCTTCTACTAAGGACCTCTTTCTTCTCTCTTATGGTTTATGATTTTGTAATCCCATTTGGGCTCTCTTCTTCATATCTAATACGAAGGTGATGGCCTACCGTTTTTACTAAAAAAAAAAGGTTTGATTTTCATTTTTTAAATTTAATCAACCTGATTGATTTACATAGAGATATAATTCAGTTTAGGGTTGCTTTCTGTGGGGTTTACATAGATGATCAGTTATGTTTTGAAGAGGTTTCAAAATACAAGTGGTGTGCTCCCACTCCTCCCCACCAGAAAAAAAAGGAGCACTCCCACCGGAAAAAAAAATTTGGGAAGAGACATTTTTCTATATTTACTAGGTTAAACCTATTTCTTTATCTATTATAATATGGCTTAGGAAAGAAAATCATAATGGTGGTTCATGTCCATTTATAATTCACTAATCTTAAAAAAAATTCAGGTTGTGGGTCCTGCTAATTGCAATTGCTTGTTGTACATCAAATCACAATTTTGTTAAGACAGATTGACAGATGTTACTATGAAGTCTCCACTAAATTCATCTTTTCTGACATGTAGGACTGGGCTGATATTGACTTTGGAATATCAGAAGGTGTTGATTTTATTGCTGTTTCATTTGTTAAGGATGCCAATGACATCAGGCAACTGAAAAGCTATCTTGCCTCAAAATCATCCGAGTAAGAAAAGCTCTAGTGGAATTCTTCTCAGAATCTAGTGAACTAATGGTTATTGCTATCTCTTCTTGAGGCATCTGTGCCTTTTCCCCTGACCTGAGTAGTGAAAATAATTTGCACAAGATATGTCATTGAAAAAACTGTCATGGCACAGGTCCATCAGAGTATTGGCAAAGATTGAGGGTTTGGAATCTCTTCAAAATATAGAGGATATTATTGAGGCTTCTGATGGAATCATGGTTGCACGCGGTGATCTTGGTGTGCAAGTACCACTTGAACAGATTCCAACCATTCAAGAGGAAGTAACAAGGCTTTGCAGGCAATTGAACAAGCCAGTGATTGTAGCTTCTCAACTTCTAGAGTCAATGATTGAATTGTAAGCATTAATATATTTCATGATGCCCTAGATCTTAAACTTTCATGATCTTCGCAATCGTAAATAGTATAATAACATACCTGGCTCCATTGATGATGCCTTTTGAGTCTTGAGTCTTCAATTATGGAATAGGGTTTCTCTCTCCTCACCTTAGGCACCTTTCGTACGTGCTTCTTAATTATGATACACAATTGATGGGGGCATGTGCTTTATTTATAAGGTGGAGAGAGGACTCAATCCAATCCCTGAAATCAGTTATAATCCTCCCATCAAGGAGTTTGTTAGGATATATAAATATCTCCTCTTTGACCAAGTTTAGATGAGGATATTCATAAGTGATAAACCCAATATTTAAAATTTAAAATATTACACGTGGGATCTCTTTATGTGGGTCACTTTAAGATATATTCTAACATTCTCCCACTTGACCCACATGAAATACATTTTTCAAAATCAATCATTCAAGTTTAAAACAAAACTTTTATTTTGGAAATGACTCTCATGGATTTATCAAAGAGAAAACAACTGTTATGGCTAGCCTTTTGAAAACATATAATCCTCATCATTCTTAATTGGTCACCATCATAATGTCATAATTAAACAGTCTATCAATGTGAGTCATGGCGGTCGTGCATCAATGAATACGACACAGTCCCTTCCATGTACTACAACACTAATAATCCATCTAACATGACTCATAAATGAGGAGTATGGACTAATATCATTCAGTCCATCGGGTCCCATAATATCTTGTCAAGACTGTTCCCATTATTATTCATCCAATCGCAACATAATGTGTACACCATAATGGAAAATGGAAACATCAGAAACATACTATAATGAGATCTTTACATGTCGATAGAATAAACAATCATAAGATCCATATAAACATAAATAATAAACGTTATGGGTTATGCACAAGAACCATGTTACCAACATGTTCAATAAATATCTTTGGCAGTAACCCCTTCGTATGGATCGACAATCATGAGCTTTAAAATATTTTTTTTATCGACACTCATTGTTTCTGAATCTCCTTCTTTATAAATAAGTATTTAGCTCCATAAGCTTGGTATAATTATAATACTTGTCATTATTTGAGGAGAAGACAGTTGCGGCATAAATTCTTAGCGATTTGGCATTAGAGTCGACAACTCCAAAACTTAAGATAAAGTTCCGCAACCAAAAACCATTAATTGTGGCCTCAAAGCATGCCACGATCCTTAATATACAAAGCAATTACATAAAACTTTATATTTTTCATAATATTGTCCTTCATACTAGTAAAATATGTAGCCAAGATTTTATTCTTACTATCGGGACAATCATCAAATATGAATCGGAATAACCAATTACTTTCAGGCAATCCAACTTCCTAAATGTGAGCATATATTAGACTTTCTATGGCCAACACATAATGAATTCCTTTTATTTACTTATATTCCTATACATAATAGGCATAACATCAGCTAAACATTTCTTTATATTGAATTGCTGCTTGCAGGTAAAATATCATCAATATACAGATAAAATATAAATTCTCTCCCACTGACCTTCAGATATAAACATCAATCAACGATACTTTCCATAAGCAATAAGGAATGTTATGGTACCGTTGAACTTTAGATATCATTATTGGGAGACTTGCATAAGTCTGTATAATTATTTCTTAAGCATGTTGCAAATCATGTGTAACTTAAGGCTCGTTTTATTATTAGAATAATGAGATTTTAACCTTCATGTTCAGGAATCTCTTTTATTTATACATTTTCGGATTTCATCCAGCTATCCAATTGCGCTCAGCTTTTCAAAAAGCGGAAAAACGCGTTTAAATCATAATGAGTCTATGCCATCTAAATATCATATGGTGTAACAAATCTAAATCATAATGAGTCGTCAATGCCATAATGATTCTAAATGAGTCTTTCCTGGTTACATATGAGAAAGTCTCCTTGTAACAATTAACATCTTCTTTCTAATTGAAACATTTGACCACAAATCTAACTTTATATCATTCGATATTGAATACATTAGACAATTCAACAAGATTTCATATTTCAACAAGATTATTGGTCTATAATTATCCATATGGATAATCTCAAGAAACTCTATACTTTATTTGTGGCATCATTCTTAGTGTATATGGCTTGTTTCCTTTAATATAATCCATACAGATACCGAGATCGGTAAAGTCTAGAGTTCGGAAAACCCCATCTCTCATTAATAATATGAATCTCTCTCTGGAGATATGCCTTAAACATCTGTGCCACAAGTATGAGGAATTTTCATTCATTAACCCATATTTAGTTCCAACATAAAAATGCAGGGTCAAAAGGGTTTCAGCAAACACATTATCAAGATTAATCTTGTATAAATCATCACACAAAATATCATAACCAATAAAAGACGTATTCTTAAACATAATAAAACATCTTTTGCCAAACTTAAACAAATAGCCATTAATGTTAAGTCTGAAAATAAACTAAGGTTCCTAATAACATAAGAAACATAAAATGTGTGATATAAAACTAGCTGAAAACCACAATCTAAGAATAAACATAAGTTCTTATAACTTTAATAGGAGCTTTAACTTGAATCTCCGTGAGGAGAAACTCCCCATTTGGGCTTATGCTCTGGGTTATAAGGAATCCCCTTCTTTTCGAACCAACTTATGCGTTTATGGCAATCTTTCTGAAAGTGGCCTTCTTTCTTACAAAAGAAACACTTTCTACCTTTGCCCTTCCCTTTCTTAATGACCTTGTTTTCTTCAGCAGGTCCATCATTCTTTGGTGATCCTCGTTTATTGCCTTTACTGGGTTTCCTCCCATTCTTCCTAGCTTCTTGAGTGACCATATGAACTGAATGATTTTCTTGTTGCTTAAGCCTTGCCTCTTCTTGAACAACCATACTAGTTAATTCATTCACATTCCATTTCTCTTTAATAGTATTGTAATGTATCTGGAATGGACCATACTGAGGATGCAATGAATTCAGAATGAATTGTACAAGAAAGGAATCATCCACGTTCAATCCTAAAGTCTTTAATTTTGCAGCGAGGATTGTCATTTCAAGGATATGTTCATGCATTCCTCTAACCCCATCATAATTCATTGTTGTTAGCTGGGCCATTAATGTTCCGGCTAATGATTTATCAGAAGTCTTGAACCGGTCTTTGATATTTTTAAGGAATTCTTTGGCATTCTCAGTAATAGGAAGTATAGACTTAATATTGCTAGCTACTGTCATTCGCATAAACATAAGACTCAATCTGTTCGATCTTTCCCATGCATTGAACAAAGCTTTCTCATCCACACTGCTTGAATCAGTAAGAGCAGCGGGTTTATCTTTCTGAAGTGCTAAATCAAGATCCAAAACGCCCAAGTGAAATTGGATTTGTTTAGACCATTCTGAAAGATTTGTTCCATTAAACATCGAAACAGATGAAGCATGCGAATGCAGTGAGACGGCATTTGCAACTGCATAAAATAAATGCTCACAACATTAATGCTTTGAGTTACACGTATTATTTAAAATAATAGACAAGTGGTATCATCGTGATTTCACCTTTGGGTGAATACCACAACACACCTATAGCCTATTTATTCATACGGTGAAAACTTCACCTAATAGGGCTAATTGGCTATATATATGACTCAATTAGGTAGGTCTATTACCTTTGGGTATCTAGTTCCTATCCTAACAAGTATATAATACCAATTACCCTATTCCAGTTTTTTAATCAATTGAAAATTGATCCTCCTTTGGGCGAATCCATACAATCTCATGATTAAAGAAACCGCGATTGCAATGTCATTTAATTCAATACAAAATAATATATATTGAATATCGATTATATGTTTCGGTATCCTCGGCTCTTTCCAACTGGGCCACTTTGGTGACTCGCAATCAGTCCAAACCTTGAATCCAAAATGCATGTAAATGACTATTGCTCATGCATTATTTACATCATCATTATCATTAACAATAATGCGGAAAAACAAATCATAATATGATATTCAACAATTTAAACATAATTTAGAATATCAACAACATCATAATATTAATTTAACATCATAAATAAATCATAAAATAAATTCATAAATTTTTGTTTACTTTAGAACCCTATAATAAAATTATTTATAAACATGTCCTCATAATAAAAACAGAAAATAATTTGATAGGCTTTTAACTTTACGTGGGCTTTTATGTAATCCAAATACAATAATAGGACTACTGGCCTAAACAATAATAAACATCAAACTTTATGAGTTGATAAAACATATTACACATTAATAATAATAATATACAACCCAATTAAGTGCTCACATGATCGGCTCATAAAAAAAAACTGCTTTATCGTAACTTTGAAATTGAAATAATCATAAATGCATGCATTAATATAACATTCCAGATTCCATCATAACCAACTGTTGGAAATTTACAGAATTGCCAACCCATGCAAGCTTTCATGTGAGCCGATTCATTCAGATTTGACCGGTCAATCATTAATTTTATTTCTTTGTTACAATCCAAACATACAATGTATCACATTAAACATCAGATCCTATTAACCCTTCATCATCATCGGTTAAAACAAACTTTTCCGAAATAAGGAATCAATTAAACAGAACATCATTATTTTTCATCTTAAACTAATCTATAAAATTAGTTATAACAATTCTATCCAAAATTTATATATTTAATTAATTTCTTATATTTTCGGATTAATATATTCACATAAATTAATGGATTTATACACATAAAAAATCCAAATAAATTAAATTCGAAAATTAAAAATTAAACTCAAAAATATTTTTCAATAATTTTGAGCCATCATAATGATCATCAAACATACATGATCTAAATATAAATAATTATTATTAACATACATGATCCAATTTAATTCATAAAATAGATCATTATTTTTCATCTTTATAGGAAGATCATGAAGTTCAAAACATAGGCTCTGATACCACATGTAAGCATTAATATATTTCATGATGTCCTAGATCTTAAACTTTCATGATCTTCACAATCGTAAATAGTATAATAACATACCTGGCTCCATTGATGATCCATTGATGACGCCTTTTGAGTCTTGAGTCTTCAATTATGGAATAGGGTTTCTCTCTCCTCACCTTAGACACCTTTTGTACATGCTTCTTAATTATGATACAAAATTGATGGGGTATGTGCTCTATTTATAAGGTGGAGAGAAGACTCAATCCAATCCCTGAAATCAGTTATAATCCTCCCATCAAGGAGTTTGTTAGGATATATAAATATCTCCTCTTTGACTAAGTTTAGATGAGGATATTCATAATTGATAAACCCAATATTTAAAATTCAAAATATTACACGTGGGATCTCTTTACGTGGGTCACTTTAAGATATATTCTAACATGAATATCCAATTCCAACACGTGCCGAGGTACTAAATTTATTTGTCTACACGGGAAATAAGGGGTTCCCTGTATATGAGATCCTATGTTTGTTTGTGACTTCAATCATGAAGCCTTAGATTTCCATCACATCGAAGTGCACATGTTTTTGAACTGTCTGTCTAATTGCTGGCTTGTTTTATTCTTCATCATTACTTGATCTTTATTTTGCGTATGTCTTAATTTCGATATTTCCGTAAAAATTGGTTTAGGGCTAAAGGTTGCAGATCTTTCTGAGGCTGTTCGTCAGTACACCGATGCTTTGATGCTGTCTGGTGAATCTGCGGTTGGATCATATGCAGAAAAGGCTCTTTCTGTCCTGTGCATGGCTAGCTGCCGCATGGAATTATGGAGCCGTGAAGAAAACAGGCAAAGTCTTCTTTCTCAAGATCAGCTTGCAGTCTCATTGCCAGAAAGGATAGCTGAGCAGATCTGCAACTGTGCTGTTGATATTGGTAAGCAATATGTTTCTCCATATCATGTTCTGATATATTTTTTTCCATGAATTCCATCTTCTGAATCCAACTTACTCTTTGAATTTGAAATAGACGACAGCTAATGGTATAACATGACTGGGAAGTTTATGCCGTGAGAACAGAATTGTGTAATTGCTTAGTTGGTAATGTACACATTTTTTCCTGTTTGCCTCACCCAGTCTTCGCTAAGATTATTCCCATATTATGACGCATAACTATGATTTAGATTCCCACTACACGAGCATAATTATCTTATAGATGGTGGTGATCATCAAAAGCATGGAAAAGGTTAAAGACTTATGATTTCTTTTGCATGGCAGTTCAGACTAGAAAAATTATACTTCAAAAGAAAAAATTCGCTAAGATTATTCCCCAATTATGACGCATAACTATGATTTAGATTCCCACTACACGAGCATAATTATCTTAAAAATGGTGGTGATCATCAAAAGCATGGAAAAGGTTAAAGACTTATGATTTCTTTTGCAGGTATTTCAGACTAGAAAATTTATACTTCAAAAAAAAAAAAAATTCATTTTGACATGCTTGTTGGGTATCCCTCTGATAACTTTTGATGTTTTTCAAAACACCACACCACTCTTACCACAAGACCCAAAAAAAAGAACACACAAAACTTTGGAGAATTTCTCCTTTTATTAATTTTCTTGAATTGAAAATAACACAACCCCTTCACATCTTTTTATAGGGTGTTGTGAGAAAATCTAAGAAATCAAATATCCTAATAAAGGCCAATAAAACATTTCCAAAAGTGGCCCATATATATATTCATATATATGCTAAATTACTCATCAATTAATATAGTCATTTATTGACTTCATAAATAAGGAGAAAAATCAATGTGATTTATTCTCCTAATTATTCTCCTAATATTTGATATCAAATTAAATATTTGATCTTTATTACCTTCCTTATTTGGTGGTGGTGAGATCTTTCACCTTTTTTGATTTGATATTTCCAATATGCCCCCTCAAATCCAAAAATCTTCATTCCAAGCATGTCTCTTCTTCACATTGTCCTTGAGGAATTGGAACCAATTGTTGATGTGTTTCCTCCTATGCTACATGGGATCTTTCGCGAGCTTTGTGATTGGTTTTTCTTGAGGACGATACATCGTCTTGTGTTGATTGATCTGTCCCTCTACGGTACGTTTAATCTTGTACACCCTTTTGACGCCAATCACCTTGTGACTTTGTGGGAGTGTCATCAAATCTGATGTATCATTATTCTGCACTATGTGAATCTCCTTCTTCTTACAATATTCTTGAATGGCTGCTTGGAAGATGAGAGGTTCATGATCAGCATATAGATAGAATAGATTTGTTTCTCTATCTTCTGTCTGTTCATAGATCTCCTTAATACTTCTCATGATGATGGGGCTTTTCTTTGATGAGGATCACTACAAGAAAATAGGGCATTAGCTGCGAATTATTTCGTAGCAAAAACCTGTATTTTCGCAGCAAAAGACCTTTGTCGACGAAACCATTTCGTAGCTATTTTCGTTGTAACTGCCTGGGAAAACATTTTGCTGCGAAATTATATATTCGTAGCAAAAGGCTATCTTTTACTACGATATTATTATTGTAGCAAAAGGTAAATTTTCGTCAAAAAAAGTATCCTTTTGCAGCGACAATCTCGCAGCAAAAAGTCCTCTTTCGCGACGAAAGTACTGTCGCAGCAAAAGGTCGCCCATGCAACTATGGAAACCAGTTGCTACGAAAATTATTTCGACGCAAAAGGATATACATTTTGCTACGAAATTATTTCGCAGCTAAAGGTATATAAATTTAATAAAAAAAATTTGACCTTTCCCTCTATGATATTTTGTAGGAAATGGTCATATTTTCGTAGAAATATATTTTTTAATTTTTTATATTACAATTAAATAAATATTTAATAATGACGATAATAATAAAAACAATCCAAATTTTTAATAAAAACTACTTGTATACGTTATAAATTGTTATAATATCTTTGATGGGAAGAAAAATTTGAAAATTCTGAAATTAAAATTTAGCTTCATTCACTAACTACAGCTGCCAAGATCGAAATCCATGGTGTAGTCATATTCAATTGTTGGAATTACGGAGGCCACAAACTTCAGGAAGAGAGAAAGAGGTGCTTGTAAGTTGACAGATAATTTAATAGTTATATTGTAATATCAACATAAATTTGTATTGTTGTCTCAGCGTCATACAAGATTACAAGAATAAGGTAAGTGAAAGATGAAATGAAGTAAAAGAGAAATAAAAAGGATGAAAAAAGCAAGGATTCAAGCCCATGATGAACCCCTATATAGCTTAGGTGAAATCTAATTCTGGAAAGAGGATAAAGTATGAAAAGAAATGCTATATGATCAACAGTATTTTTCCATATAAAGTACAAAACAGTTCATAGATTACTATAGGAAGCACGGGCAATTTGAGGTGGAAAAACTTCTAAAAATTCAACCTTATCGTGTTTGGGGATCAATCATTTCTCAGTCCCACCCTCCCTCCTTTTATGATTTCTTTTATCTTCCTTCTGTATAATATTGTGAGCCAATTCATATAAATTGGTGACAACCACCATTCATAAATAATAATAATGGTATAAAATGACTGAGGTCCGTTTAGTTATACTCATATTGATATGTATGAAAATGTCGCTTTCAAAGAGGAAACACGATATAAAGAAACTATGGATATGGTGGCAGCTTTGCATTTCCCAATGCATCAACCAATGTAAATATGCACAGGTACTGGGGTTGTGCAAGGCCTAGGATCCTATCTGGGGGTCCTAGGTGTATAGGCAGAGATGGTTAACAATAGTTCCAGTGGCACTTGATTTTACATGAGCCAACTCAGACTAAAAAGCAAGTCCTGTTGGAAGTCTGAATGCAATGCAATCCATTCAGCATAAGACTTAGATTCAAAATTAGTATAACCCATCAAACAAGAAAACAAAATATTTGACATATTGGACAAAGTGTCTAGATTAAAAGAGACAGACCTTCACTGCTTTGTCTTTCAGAATCGGTAACATGTCTTTTGATGCCTCTTCAAGTGCAACAACAAACCGGGAACACCTGTAATTATGGATTGATGGTTGACATTTGCAAGCAAGCATTAAAGAAATTTGCGCAGCATGAATTTCATGGCTTAACCATGAAATATATTTGAATCATAAGAACAATAATATGTGTGTGTGTGTATCACCACTGAATGTTTTCGAAAAACAATCATGTTGATTGAGACGCTCAAGCACCTCATAAAAATTACTACCAATAAGAGATAACTCTAAAAGGAGAGAAGAGAAAAGGGGGAAGAAGAAAGAAAGATGAGTAAGAACATGATAACTAGATTCTCCATACTTCCATTTACCATATTCCCATAATTCTTTATTTTGTGATGCTTTATAGATATTATAAAATTTTGTGTTTTCTTTTTTAAGAAAGAAACAATAATTTTGCTCAAAGAAAAGTTAACACATGAATTCTCTACAATCGATAAGCTTAGGTTGAAAACAAATGACACGTTTATTAGCCAAGCTCACACTTTGAAGGATCGACTTCTGAGCCAATGTCCTCACATCAGGAGTCCGCATAGGTGCCTCGACTTGCAATCAAATATGGGACCAACAAGTGGATGCAAACAAACTAGTGCCCTATTCTCCCACACTAAAAAGCAAAAACACAGGTCCTATTAACACCCACAAAAGGTAAAAAGCATTCCTCACAGTACCAAAATAGCAAAAGAGAGAACCCATCCTTTGTTTCAGACAGATTCTCCAACGGTCTCTGCATGAGGAATTTCAACTTACGATCCGGTAATAGCCTGAAAAAAATGTTACAAAATGAACATAATCAAATAATCAACAGATCAATGTGCCACTACTATATATGCACAGACACACACAAAACACAGTCATCTATTATGCCAGAAGATTTTTTTGAATGAAAGGTGAGGAGCCACCAGATATATCAAGTTAGGAGAATGTTTAGGGTTCAAAACTTAGGAAATCACAAACAAGATTACATATTGCTTCAGAAATCATTTCTTAGAAGTGAATTTACAAGTAATGCAGCATTGAAACCAGCCACATAAGTCATTCAAGGGACTTCAAGACAAGCACAACAAGAACGGGGATATTCATATATCCTTACATACATTGCATGCTCCATATATTAAAGAGAACCACTTTCATAACACTGTAAGTCAATCATTAGATCACTGAGTAAAATGATCAAACAGAGAGGATGCAAGATGGAATGAGTTACTCGTTTAAGCCCTTGACCAATTGGTTTGCTAACATCTTAAAACGCTAATTTGGTAATAAAAGGTGACAAACATATGAGTTCTATTGATGATAGACAAAAACAAGTAAAAAGACTAATGCCATTTAAGGCACCACGAACCACATTCAAGTATTAAGAAAACTTATCAATCAGCAAATTGGCATTGCAAGCATCACTTCTATTGAACTTCATACTGAACATCTAGAAAATATAAGACAAAATGTTCCATAAAGAGGAAAAATGCTTACTTTACAAACATCACCTTCAATGCTTCAAAATCCATCCAAAGCATAGCTTTCCCCACCTTTGATGTCACTATAGTTGCACGCACACAATGTTAGACATAAATTCTAAAAGGGTTAACTCTACAAATAACCAACTTCTTTCTATAATTCTATTAATGTAAAGTGAATAAGTACTTCGAATTGTAAATTTACCCCTCATACATCAATCTCACCCTCACCCCCATTTTCCTAGGAGGATTAGTTAACAAAGCAAAGTCCCAATCCCTCTCAATAATTCATATCCCCCAAACAATCAATGAAACACAAAAATAACATCTTGCAAATGATGCAGGAAAGGGGCAAATATAATAAAATATGAGATGAGGGCCTATCAATGATTCATATAAAAAGGCTAGACATAAATTAATTGGAAAAAAAAATTTACTTGTCTACTTCTGGTTCAGCTCCACTTGACAAGATAACCTCAATGATCTTTTTCATCACATGTGCATGTTTACATGGATGTATGGATGCATGCTTCCCTTGTAGGTGAGGATGGTCTTCAGTATGTCTAGATATACACATGCATGCATACACAAAAATATCCGTATGTAATAAGGAATTGCATGTGTTAGAAATAATTTTCAGAAATTGATGGTGATGTACAAAAATAAAAATTAAATGCATTATTGATACCTATCTACGGAGTTTATCTATCTATAAAAAAAAATTTCTGAATAGCATTGGCTTTATATTTAACTGGAAATACAAACCTTGTTATCAGGGTTCATCTGTCTCCAAGGATTGAAGTACACAACTCCATTGTATAAGGTCTCATCCAAGGGAACTGCTGAGAGGAATTGTACGATGAAGCATCATTTGGGAATCACATAATTTGAAGCAACACGTCAACAACAGATCTCACATGGCAACCAATGAAAAAAATAATCAAGAATTCGGTAACATAAAACAATACTTCCAATCCTGGAAAGAAATAAGAAAAACCACAAACACTATAGTTCCATCAAACTTGGATAATAAATATTTGTTGATCCTTATAAATGACAACTGAAGATGTGGAACTGAGGCCATGGTAGAACATGATAGAAATCATATAAGACAATGTCTGTGTTGCCAAGTTTAATCAATGTCTGGGATTACAAAACTATTTTTCTTTCTTGAAAAGATTGCAACAAATTTCAAAAAAATTGTAGAAACATATACACAAACCTGCCAATGGATTTACCCCAGCTTGTGTGTATGGATAAGACATCTCTTCTGCATACACTGAACAATCAACTGTCAATTTTTTTTGTTTTATTTTTTCTAATGTTTTGTTCCAAGGTCTTGCTATAAACCCCTAAAATTCGAGATCAGACCCTAAAAAAAATTCAGATCAATAAACACACAAAAAAGCTTCAGATCAATAACCAAACCCTAAAAAAAACTCAGATCAATAAACACTAAAAAAATACAACAGATCTAAAAAAACTAAGATAAAAAACACAATCAAAGAAGAGAAGAAGTAGATATACATAGAGAGAGAAGACCTTTCAATGTAACCGTTCTTCCTGATGTTCCCTGCGGCGAGGTGGTTCAGCGAAGGTGGCGAGGTAGATGAATGGAGGCGACGAGGCTGAGGAGGTGGCGAGGGGGAGGCGGTGATGATCGGTTCCTACGTGACTCCACCCAACGAGTCGCTCCGAAGCGTACTCTCTGAAATCTGATCGGTGTTTTTGCGATTTTGGACGAGCCGCTGAATCGGCGATTTTGGACAAAGCCACCGAAGGTTGTTTGGAGAGGGTGAGAGAGAGAGAGATGGTGAGGATGGGAGAATGTGAGATTGGGATATGAAAACCCTAATATGACTTTTTGTTTTTGGGTGTGGCGCGCAGTCGGTCACTAACGAGTCCTTGGGTTTGGAGCATCTCCAATGGATATGCTAATAGGGGGCCTCATCGATGTTGGCGTTCCTTGGTGGGATCTAGGTTTCCGACCCGATGGCGGCCGCGGCGCCGGCGTCGGGCTCTCTGCAGGGCCCTGCTGAAAAGTCTCCCTCCCCTTCTGCGTTGAATCCTCTTGGCACAATGAAAACCCCTCCCCCCAAGGGAGGAACTATTGATAGCATATTCCAGGTATTCAATAAAAAATCCAAAAGCATTGAAATCCTCATCCCTGGCCCAGTTGTTTCCCCCAATACGACATCCCCTGTTGTTCTACCCACTACCATCCAACCTTCAACCACACCACAGCCTGCACTCACCATTTCACCTACACCACAACCAACACATTCGAAACCCTTCCCCTCCCAACCCTCCTTTTCCCTACAAACTCAAAACCCACCCCTACCCACTTCAAAAATTGGCCCATCCCCAACCTTTGATCCCTACCCTGCACTTCCTGCTAAAGGGGGCTTTGTCAGAGGTTCCACCCAGGCTAAACCCCAACGAAAGCCAGCCTCTGTCCCACCTGCTTCATCTGCGCAGCAAGTCCGGAGCTGGGGGTCACTGTTCCAAAGAGAGTGTCAAGTGCCATCCTTTGGCTCTCTGAGATTCATTGCTCCTACCATTGAAGGTACACACTCTGTGGCGTCTCTTTTGCCGGAGGCTTATGCAATGTCCAGCGATGGGATCAAGCAGTCGTTGGTTATATCATTGGTAAAATCCCTGTTTACACTCCTTTCTTGCAATTTTTGAAAAAATTATGGAATCCAAAAGGAGAGCTCCAGCTCCTCCTTCATGGTAATGGCTTCTTTACTGTAAAGTTTTCCTTGGCTGAGGATGTCACCAAAGTTATTGAAGGGGGTCCATGGACAATGGACCATCGTCCCTTCATTCTTCGTAAATGGTCCCCTGCGGTGAGAATGGAGCAAGAACGACTAAGTTCCATGCCAATTTGGGTTAGATTACCTAATCTCCCACTTCACCTTTGGGAGGAGGATTGTCTTAGCCGCATAGGAAGCATCATCGGAGTCCCCCTTTATGCTGACACAGCCACCCTCAAATGCACAAGAGCTTCTTATGCCCGAATTTGTGTGGAGGTTGAGGCTTCCAAAGTCCTACCAGATTCCATCCTTGTTGATATCCTTCCAGGAGTCCGAGAAACATTCAAGGTTAACTATGACTGGAAACCTATTGCATGCAAATTTTGCTAGACTTTTGGGCATGATGAAGCGTGTTGCATCATGAAGCCTTCTGAAATGAAAACCATAAATGCAAAGGGAGACAAAGAAGCTACAAAGGCTCCTCTGGTCAAAGGAAAAGAAAAGGTCACGGCGCAATGGCAGGAGGTTAACAAATCAACAAAAACAAACAAAGGAAAGATCCTAGTGGATGCGATGAAAACAAAGCAGCCTTTGCAAGGAACTAACTCACACAACAAATTTTCCCCTCTTCAAGAAGAAACTATGGTAGATGAGACTAGCATGGTCGCAGGGGAGACCAGCTCGGTGGATGTGATTGGAACAGTGACAGTGGAGCAGATAGAAAAACACAAAACAGTTGATGCAAACCAAGGTCAGCAAAGGCAAGAAAATGAAAATCAGAAGAAACTGCCAGTACCTTCAGCCCCAGACACATGTAATACAGATCTAGATCAGCAGAATAAGAAACATGATACACAGGAGGTTCAGTCTTTTGGGGAGCCTCAAGTTGCTACTGATCTATCAGGGAAACTAAGAGACTATGCCTCCGGGGTAGTAGGATCCTTGATTTCTGACCCTTGTCAGGACTCAAAGGAACCATCCTTTGTTATCGATCCATCTCCACCTAGTATAGAACCCTCTAACGGACCTGCTACTAGTACAGAGGATCTGAAGACTGAGGTGAGGAAGCTAGCTGGCAATAAAAAAGCCAAACCATCGGCCTCTTCAATGAAATCTGGAGCTGGTTCCAAAAAAGGAAAGGCTCACAAAAACCAACCAATTAAGGATTTCTTTAAGGATCTTGAGGAAGAAAAAATAGCATCGATAGGAAATGAAAATGTGCTCGATACCCTGCATCCCTCCTCTAAGGGTCCAGGGAAGGCCTCATCCTAATTTACCCATCTTCCCTCCCACCCCTACACTGTTTTTATGGAGAGCATTTTTTGGAATGTTCGGGGTTCAAATGGAGCAGACAAACAACTGGAATTAAGCAGATTCTTCAAGGAGCAAAAACCTACCTTTGCAAGCTTGCTGGAAACAAAACTTGATGCTGCTGGTCTTAAAGTGATGCAAAGGAAACTATCACATATTGACACTTCTTTTCTCTCCTCTGGTGGAAGATTATGTATCCTGTGGAATAGTGGTTTAGTGGCTGTGCAAATCCTTGATCACTCTAGTCAGTTTGTTCATTTTTCGGTCCAATGCAAAACCACTCAGCATCTTATTTTTATCACCTCAGTCTATGCCTCTAACCAATACTCCGAGAGGCGTCAGTTGTGGAATTCACTTCTCAATATATCTTCTAGGCACAAAGACTCTCCGTGGCTAGTTGGGGGTGACTTCAATGAAGTGAGGTATAGTAGTGAAAAATCTGGAGGGAAACCTGTCCACTCAAGGAGGCTTCAAAAATTTAACTCATGTATTGAGGATTCTGGCCTTCAGGATCTTAAGGCTTTTGGACACACTCTATCATGGAACAATCGCCAAGATAAGAGAATTATGTGTAGGCTTGATAGAGTCCTGGTAAACTCTTCCTTCATCAATCTATTTCCGCATTCCATAGTCAATTACTTGGCTCCGGGCATTTCAGACCATTCTCCACTGAAAGTATCTCTTGAGCCCCTCATCCCTACTGGTCCGAAGCCATTTAAATACTATGAGATGTGGGAATCTCATCCCCACTTCAAAGAAATTGTTGATACAGCTTGGAAGACAGAGGTGCATGGTTCTCCAATGTTCAGGCTTGTTAAAAAAATATCAGCTGTGAAACTTGCTCTTAAGCAGTGGAATAGAGATTTTTATGGGCCTATTCAACAATCCCTTCAGCGTAGTAGTGACGAGCTAAGCAACTTTCAAGCACAATTGCAGCAAAATCCACGAGATAAAACTCTTCAAGCAGTAGAACAGTCCGCTCGTCTCAGATACTCATATTGTCTTGCTCAGGAGGAGTGCTTTCTCAGGCAAAAATCTCGTCAGCTTTGGCTGTCCTCTGGCGACTCCAACACCAAATTCTTCTATGATTCGATCAAAGCCCGATTGGTGCGAAATACTATTAGTAGGCTACGCTCCCCTGATGGAGTTGTTCTTACTCGGCCAAAGGAGATCAAAGAGCACATTGTTGGCTTCTACTCAGACCTGCTCAATCGGAACAGTGGAACTCCCATCCCCCAGCTCGTCCCCCATGGCACAATTTCAGAAGAAGAAAATCTCACTCTTACCTCCCCTGTCTCATCTGCTGAGATTCGTACAGCTATCTTAGCTTAAAACCCTTAAGTTCTCCTGGTCCTGATGGTTTTCCAGCTTGGTTCTTTCAGCTATTTTGGGACACTATCCATGTTGACTTGGTAAGGGCCATACAACATTTTTTCTGCAATGGTGGTCTACTAAAGCAAGTAAGTCATTCCTTCATAGCTCTCATACCAAAATCTCTTAATGCTGACGCAATTGACAACTACCGGCCTATCTCTTTGTGCAACACATTGTACAAAATCATCACTAAAATCATGGCTACGAGGCTACAATCAATCCTCCCTCACCTCGTCAGTGAGCACCAAGCGGCTTTCATCAAAGGAAGAAGAATTCATCACAACATCTTGCTTGCTCACGAACTGGTCCAATATCTAAGCATTCAAGGAAAATCTCGGGCATGCATCAAAGTCGACTTACGCAAGGCTTTCGATAGTATCCGGTGGGACTACCTTGAAGAGGTTCTCAGAAGTTGTAAGCTCAATGACCACTGGATCAATTTATGTATGGACTGTATTACTTCAGCAAGATATTCTATCCTCATCAATGGTTCCCCAGAGGGTTTCTTCTCTTCTTGTTGTGGCGTTCGCCAGGGAGATCCCTTGTCACCGCTTCTGTTCACTTTGGTTATTCAATCACTATCCACTCATTTAAATCACTTGGTGGAGGACGGCTCTTTGGGCCTTTTCACTCGCCGGAAGCTAAATATTTCTCACTTGGGATTTGCTGATGATCTTCTTGTCTTCACTGATACCAGCCCATCCTCAGCCCTTGCATTAAAAATACTCTTCTCCTCTTTTGCTGATCTGTCTGGGCTGCAATTCAACACTGCCAAGAGTCAAATATTTGCAAGTGCTAGATCCCCACCAGAGCAGTTTGCCCAGCTGCTTAATATTGGACTTTTCTCTCTCCCAGTGCGTTATCTCGGCCTTCCATTATTTCATGGTTCTCTTAAAAACTGTCTATGTACTCCTCTCCTCGACAAGATTCGCAAGAAAATAACCTCCTGGACTGGGCACTCCCTTTCAAAAGCAGGACGGGCTGAACTTATCAGATCTGTCCTATCTTCATTTCAGGTTTTTTGGTCCTCCGCTTTTTGCATCCCAAGACAAACACAAAAAGCCATAGATAAACTTCTTCGTGATTTTTTCTGGCAAGGAAAATCTCAATCTATGAAATCTCATCATGTCAATTGGGCCACCATATGCCAACCTTATGAGGAAGGTGGCTTGAATATTAAGCTCACAAAGGACTGGACGGCTGGGGCAGTAGGAGTCCGCTTTTGGGAGATTGCGAAGAATACAAAGTCTATGTGGGTTAGGTGGATGCAGGAAAGGTATTTGAAAAAAGAAAACATCTGGAGTATTAAGCCTACTTCAGGCTGCTCCTCCTCTTGGTCCACTATCATTAAAGCAAGGGATTGGATCATTCCAAAAGCAAGATATCTATTATTCGAAGGAAAAACTACAAATTTGTGGTATGACCCATGGATCAATGGTAAAGGTCTGAGGCAATTGTTGGGCAGACTGTCTTATGATTGGGGCCCTCCTCAGGTAGCCACTGTCTCAGCCTTCATAAATCAGGGGCATTGGATGAAACCATTGCGGTCCTCAGTGAATTTGGATGCAGTTTGGGCTGACATTGAGCAAATTGAAATCGGAGGACTTGGGTCAGATATTTTGTACTGGTATCCCTGCAAAACAGGTCACTTGGGGCTCACACAGGCATGGAAGGAGGTTCGAAATAGAGGATCATCCCTTCATGAATGGACAAAATTGTTATGGCGTCCTCTTCAAACACCAAAGCACTGTTTATGCACTTGGCAAGCTTTCCTCAACAAGCTCCCCACCCTTACAAGGTTACATAAAAGAGGGCTAACCCAAATCATCACCTGCCCATTATGCACCTCAGCCAATGAGGAAGCAGACCATATTTTTTTGGGTTGCTCTTACTCCAGATTCATTTGGTCATCTCTTTTCCGTGGCTTGGGTATCCGATCAGCTCTTCCTTGCAGGCTGGAATCCTTGTCTCAATGGCTGACCAACTCTTTAACAGATCCTTTCCAGAAAGAGTTAGTGCCCCTTCTCATCTCCACAATCATTTGGTTTATTTGGACTGAGAGAAACAATAGAATTTTCAGGGGAACCAAGCAACATAAAATGTTTCTCCTTAAGAGAGTGAAGAGCAGCATCAAGGATAGAACCATATGCAAAGTGTTTCAAGCTCCCTCCACACCTGAAGTTATGAGCATTGCAGCCTTCTTTGGTCTGACTACAAAAGAAAAGCAACCCACCACCATCACAGTCACTTGGCTCCCTCCCTTGGAAGGGTGGCTAAAGTTGAATACTGATGGCTCCCTTGCTGATGATAGAGGAGGATATGGGGCTATTCTTTGTAATAACGAGGCTGATTTTATTGCAGGGCTGGCAGGTCGGATTGACCTCCCCTCAATCAATCTCCTAGAATTGAAAGCTATTGAGCGGGGTATTTGGATGGGCATTTCTTTGGGTGCATCAAACTTGTGGATTGAATCTGATTCTACAACAGCACTGGCATGGATTCATGGGAAGGGAAATGTTCCTTGGTCTGCTTTCAGATCATTACGAAAGATCCAACAAGGACTTCAAATGCTCACATGCTGGAAAGCTACACACATTTATAGAGAAGGAAACAGCCCTGCTGACTTGGCCGCGGCGTACCAGTCTTCAAGGGGAGAAACTAATCTCACACCTAGTCACCTTTGGCAGGAAATGATAGATGCAATTGAACAAGATAGGCGAATGCAAGGCTACATACGAAACAACTAATCTGTGGATGTACAGAGGACTGAACAGGGTCTTCTTGTCCCCTTCTCTTTCTTTTTGTAATTGATGTATCTGGTAAGAGGAGTTCACAAAGGAAGACCACCTCCCTTCCTAGTGGTCTTTCTGAGCTCTTCTTCACCCTGCATTCCCTTTGCTTGAACTGTGCATTTGTAAAGTTTTCTTATAGAAATACAACACTTTGATTACCAATCAAAAAAAAAAACAAGATGTTAAAGTGTCATGTCAGCACTTTAACCCTCCACTAGACACTCATTTACTACTCTCTCATTTAGTTGGTTGTTGTTGCTCCAATGGACTAGCTAAATAGCTAGCTAAGATAATAGTGGGCCCACCTCTCCACTCACTCAAATCTCTCCACTCACCCAAAATAATATTTTTAAAATATTTTAAATGGTGGAGCCAACATTTGGCTGGCTAAAACACTAGCTAAAGTTAACATGGAAGATAACATATGACAGGTGGGACCCACATTTAACATTCCCTTAACACTTCCATTGGAGCACTATTTTTACATCTTTTGTAAACATATGACACTAACTGGTGGGTTAACATATACATTGGAGATGCTCTATTTATTGTTTTGGTCATTATATTTATTAAGTGTCTATTATTATTATTTACACCCTTCCAATTCGAAAACATAAGTACATGTTTTTATAAAAAATAATATACTTTATCTAATGAGATATAAATTTTAGTACATATAATTTCATTTCAATCTCAATTTCAATCTACATGTATTTTAAATTAGTCTTGTCATATGAATAATCATTTTATCTTTGATTGGAATTTAATATAACATGTGTATCTTTTTTTTAAATAATAATTTTACCTCTAACTAAATGTATGATATATAAAAAGATGATATCCAATTCGCTTGGATGGTGGAGATACGGTGTTTTAGAGTTGGACGGTGCATTGAATATACAACTGCGATGATGACATCTTGTTTAAAATAGTGGTGTGCCTTGATTATTAAGTAAGCACGGGCTATAGAGAAAATGAGATTTGTGCATGGTGGGATGTTAAGAATAAAGTAGCTAGAAAGCGATAACTAAAAATCTAACTTGGAATTAGGCATATTATAATAATATAATGGACCATTCAAATTAGTTGTTAATTGATGACATTAAGTATTTAATTATTTTGTGAAATTTGTGAAAGATTGTTGTCAAAGGTTTCATTCATGCCTAATCAATGTCGAGTAGACCTTGCCGTTATGAGAATTCTTAATTCATGAATTGTAGGGAGGGACTTATGTGACCACAAACAGAGACTAAAACAGGTGTTGAATATACGAATATTATAAAGATTATAAATTGACTTATTATACAAATACAAGAACAAGCGAACTGTATATAATATCAAAATGAATATACTAAAATTTGATATCAACTAACATCAATCAATTACATAATGTCATTTGAAAATGAGTTCATCAAATACATGCATGATCCAAGATGTCATTCTGAATATTTAATTACAATAAACACAATTAATATATATAACCACCTAATTTGATGATGGATTAGTGTGAAACATAAAGTATATATCTATATTGAATATACGAATATTTATCCATATTTTCTATTTATACATATATGGATAAAGAAAAATATATATGAAACGGACCATGCAAAAAGGACTGTATAATAAATAATGTTCTAGTATTTGAGTTTGAAACCAAATTATAGAAATAGTGATGCAGTGTAGATCATATTCTGATTTTGTAACAACTTAAATATTTTGAAAATCTCTAAAACAAATTGCTACGAAATTTAATTTCGCAGCAAAAATTCTCAATATTCGCAGCAAAAAGGTAATTTTTTTTGTTACGAAAATACATGCTGCAGCCAAAAACCAAATCTATTGCTACGAAATAAAGTTTCGTAGCTAAAAATGAAATCTTTTGCTGCGCAATTTTATTTCGCACCCAAAAGTCACATATTTTGCCACGAAAATGAATTTCGCAGCTAAATGTCATATATTTTGCTACGAAACTTCAATTTCGCAAGGAATAGTCATATCTTTTGCAACGAAAATTTATTTTGTCAAGAAAGGTTAAATTATTCCCTACGAATTGTATTTCCGCAGATAAAAGTGTCTTTCAGCTACGAAAATAAATTTCACAGCAAAAACTTCGTAGCTAATAATCTAATTTGTTGTAGTGGATCCACTGCTACTAGATCCTTGAGAAGTTGGAGAGTCTCTTGCTGGACTTCTTTGTGCCATAGAAGGTGTGGCTTGCCGAGGAGATGGCGGTGCTATAGGTGGTAGAACCTCTTGTTGATGATTTTCAGGTTCCTCCATCAATGGTTGTTTTTTTGTCGCCTCTCCATTGCTCCAATTCCACGCTTCGTCTTCATTAAAAACCACTTCTCTACTCTCCACTAATTTATTGGTAAGTGGATTGTAGAGTCTGTATGTTTTAGAGGCTTCGTTGTATCCAATGAAGATGCACCTTTCTCCATGATCATCAGGCTTTCCTTTCGCCTGCACTTGTACATATGCAGTACACCCAAAGATGCGAAGATGCTTCACGTTTGGCTTTCTTCGACTCCACGCCTCGTGCAGTGTCATCTTCTCTACACTTTTCGTCGGACATCGATTGAGTAGATAGACAGTGCATGCAACGGCCTCCGCCCAAAAACTCTTTGGTACGCCCTTTTCTTTTAGCATGGTTCTTGTCATGTTGAGGATGGTGCGATTCTTCCTCTCGGGTACTCCATTTTGTTGTGGTGTGTACGCAGTTGTGAATTGTTGTTTGATGCCCACCTGTCTGCAGTAGTCCTTGAACATATTTGAGGTGTACTCACCACCTCGGTTAGATCTGATTGTTTTAATTTTACAACCGCTCTCTTGCTCAACACGAGCTTTAAAATTTTTCAAAATAGAAAATGCAGCAGACTTTTCCTTTATAGGATACACCCAAATCTTTCTACTAAAATCATCAATGAAAGTGACAAAATACCGATTACCTCCAAGCGAGATTGCCTCCAATGGACTGCAAGTATCAGTGTGCACCAATTGTAATGGTTTTGTCGCACGCCATGATCTGTCTTTTACAAAAGGAAGACTTTGTTGCTTCCCAAGTGTGCATGCCTTGCACACATGTGTTGGCCTGTCGATCGTTGGTAGACCTTCTACCATGCGCGTCACGGATAGGAACTTCAAATCATTGAAATTGAGATGCCCGTAACGGAGATGCCACTTCCATGTCTCATTGTCCATGAGTCCATAGAAACACTTTTGAGGCGCCATGTTGAGGTGGAGAGGAAACATGCGATTTTTCACCATTTGAATTCGTGCAAGATGTCTCCCATGTGCATCGTTGAGGGAAAGGATATTATTTTCAATGTGTATTACGTACCCCTTCTCAATGAGTTGCCCAATGCTAAGTATATTGCATTTCATATTGGAACGTAATAAACATTGGAAATAAATTCAGGTTTGCCGTTTCTAAGAAAAAAATTTATTTTTCCTTTACCTTCCACCTCAAGTTTGGATGAGTCTCCCAAGCTCACGTTGCCTCGGACATCGTTGAGCTCCATAAACAATTCTTTCTTTCCGCACATGTGGTTGGTTGCTCCCGTATCGAGAAACCACACATCTTGTTGTCTAGTCATGTCCTCATGCACGAAAAGAAGTGTAGATTCTACAAATTCATCAGTTGCATCCACAAAATTGGATTGCTCACCTTGATTTATGGGGGAACTCCAACAATCTGACGTGTAGTGCCCAAACTTGTAAAAGTTGTAGCAATTGATATTCCTCATGTTTCCACGGATTTGCTGATATCCCTGTCCTCGTCCTCGTCCTTGACCTCGTCCATGATAGGTGTTATCACGTTGTGGATCCGAACGTACACGATAACCATTTGGGTTTAGAGTCAACTTTGATTCCAACATCTGCTCAACCGCTGTGGAATCCACATTCTTTTGAATGCGTTGCTCATGGACTTGAAGAGATCCCAAGAGCTCCTCCACCGTGATTTTTGGCAAATCCTTCGATTCTTCTATTGCAACTACCACATGCTCAAATTTAGAGGTAAGGGATCGAAGTACCTTCTCCATGACACGGGTGTCATCGATTCTCTCGCCGTTCCTCTTCATTTGGTTCACAATTACAAGCAATCGTGAGAAGTAGTCGGAGACGCTTTCTTCTTCCTTCATGTGAGCCGCCTCGAATTCGGCCCTCAAAGTTTGAAGGCGAATTCTCTTGACCCGGTCGACTCCTTTGAAGATTGTGTTTAGGGTATCCCAAGCTTCCTTGCTCGACGTAGCTTCAGAGACCTTTTCAAACGTCGATTCATCCAACCCTTGATAGAGTAGGAATAATGCCTTCTTGTCCTTCTTTCTTTGGTCTTTGAGAGTGGCCTTTTGCTCCGCCGTATGCGTAGCTTCTACCTCCGGTTGGCTCCACGTAGCCGTTGTTGACGATCTCCCATATGTCTTGGGACCCGAACAACGCCTTCATCTTGATGCACCAATTCTCATAGTTGTCCTTTGACAATATGAGAACTTGAGGATGCACCATATTGGATGCCATCTCCACCAACGCTCTTTGAGATATGGATCTCACAAGGCTCTGATACCACTTTGTTGGGTATCCCTCTGATACCCTTTGATGTTTTTCAAAACACCACACCACTTTTACCACAAGACCCAAAAGAAAGAACACACAAAACTTTGAAGAATTTCTCCTTTTATTAATTTTCTTGAATTGAAAATAATACAACCCCTTCACATCCTTTTATAGGGTGTACTGAGAAAACATAAGAAATCAAATATCCTAATAAAGGCCAATAAAACATTTCCAAAAGTGGCCCATATATATATCCATATATATGCTAAATTACTCATCAATTAATATAGTCATTTATTGACTTCATAAATAAGGAGAAAAATCAATGTGATTTATTCTCCTAATTATTCTCCTAATATTTGATATCAAATTAAATATTTGATCTTTATTACCTTCCTTATTTGGTGGTGGTGAGATCTTTCACCTTTTTTTATTTGATATTTCCAATAATGCTTTGGATATCCCTAGTAATCATGTCAAAGAAAGATTTTTGAGGTTGGAGAGGTATTTGATAACCAGACCTTGTATGTAATGACTAGATTTGTATTTTAGAACAGGTGTATGTGCATTGTAGTTTTTATAACTATTAACTAGTGCCATGTAGTAGAAGTTTCTTCATATATATCACTCATCAGCTGCATGTATTCCCCATAAAAAGTTTCCAATGATGCATCATTGGGATATTCTCTCTACTCTCACACAAGCATCTGTCTGCTATATTTCATACTGTTCATGTAACAACTCTACAGCAAACAACCTCGGCGTGGATGCGATATTCGTCTACACAAAGCACGGGCAAATGGCATCGCTGCTCTCGCGCAACCGTCCCGATGCTCCAATATTTGCGTTCACTGACAGCAGAAGTACGAGGAAGGGTCTGAACCTTCACTGGGGGGTCATCCCCCTTGAGGTCCCTTTATCGGATGACATGGAATATAACGTAGTAGAGACAATCAACCTCATGAAGGTAGGAGGTGCACTGAAGTCGGGAGATTCAGTGTTGGTGGTATCAGACATCAGCCCTACTTCTGCGATGTCTGCCATGTCCCAGTCTGTCCTCGTAAGAACCATAGATTAAAAGGGTGGTTGTTTCAGATGACTGTAATATTTTGTCCCCCCCTTGATTTGCAATGTATTGATGGACTTTTTTTTCTTTTTTCTTTTCTCTTTTTTAGTTGATTTGATTTGATTATTGGATTGCTTTTATGTTATGTTTCCCATTCATACACGTGGTCAGTCTATGATGTGCCACGTTCGTCGATATGGATTTTTTTCTTATTAATTGTGTTTCTAAGCTATTAGTGTCTAGTGGCGGAGCTAGGAATTCATTCGGGGGGCGACATTCAATTACAATCTTTAAATTTTTTTCATAAACCTGAAATTAAAAGGGATGTACAGAACTAATAATAATAATAATTACACTCTTACAATAATTAAATAATAGAAATAAAGTCATTGAACTCATTTATAGATTTTAATAAAATGATATATAATATTTAAACAAATTAGATTTTTTATATAAATATACATAAAGCCCTACTTAGAAATTCACTTAGGATCCAACAACAATATAATTATCAGGGCGAGTACTTTCACTCAAATTCTAGTCTTTCCCTAAACTAAAAGAAAAAAAATTGTAGTCTTTCCATTTTTTTCATGAAAAAAGAGACATGGATATATGTACATATACGAAATGAGCTTATTACAAAAAGAATCATCTTCCGCACTTTCATTTCAGATCTAATTCTGAGATTTTATCAAGTCACAAAATTCAGGCAAATAAAAAAATCCCAATATTTTGAGAAAAAAAACCAACAAAGATCACATTTACACTGAATAAAACGTCTTCCCACATTCATCCCTAACCACATTGAATCCGATGCACCAAAAATCAAATGCAAAGGAACAACCAACCTAAATATCAATTGCGGCTCTTTCAAACAACTGTTAAACACACCAAATGAAGCAAATGATGCAAAATAAATTCCAAAAATCACAAAATGAGAGCTCCAAAAATCGATGCGGGTGATGAGTGAATAAAAAGTCTGACACGTTGCATTAATGACCAGTTTACAAAATTGTCATGGTTGGAAAATCTAATACAAGTTCATAGATTCTAAATTTGGGCAATACTAAAAATCTACTGGGTTGTTTCAATAATTTAAGTATATAATAAACTTAAAAAAAAACTGAGTGGGGGCAGTGTCACGTGCAAGGCCAGGATTTTTGTGGGTTTGGCGAACGGGCACCTCTAGCCCCACCACCTAATTCACCTATCCCACCTCTTCTTGAAGCCACAACCATTAGCTTTTATAATATCTGATCCCACCACTCTATATATACCAAACTCTTGAAACACCAACCCCAATTCAGGTTTTTCTCTCCTCTCACTCCTCTCCTCCACCAGCACCCCGTCTCTTCTTCTACTTCTTCATTCTACCTCACCATCCTCATCTCCATTGTCCAAGTTCCCCAATTACAACCTTCACAACAGCTACCAATCTCGCCGACAAGATCAACACCCACGGAATCCTAACCCGCATCGTCCTCTACAACGCCGCCGCCATGTCCTCCCTCGTCGACAAACGCCCCCTCTCTGCCATAAAAAGTGCCCTCAGCCTCCTCACTGTCCATGACCTCTCTAGCGGCACCGTCGTCTCCACCACCCTCTACTAGACCGCTCCCCACGACAACCTCAGCTTCGAAAACATCACCGACTTGAAGGGCAGCAAGGTCGACTTTGGCTCCGCCGCCCCCGGAACCACCCTTAACTACGTCAAGTCCGTCGAGTCGGCATATTCAGAGTCGCCCGTAGCCTTCCACGGTGACAGAGAACCTGTCGAGTCCTTCTGAAGATGTTCGACACCAGTTTGTCGAACGATATCATTTAATTTTTTATTTTTGTTCGACATAGATACTGTGGAACTGATATGTTTTGACACGATCATCCAAGGGTCGAATGGTATTTGCCTAGTTTAGTGGGGTTAATGGTTAAAGAAAATATATGTTATGGTTATTTCAGGTTGGGGGGGTCAGTGAATGAATAGGTGCGGATAGAGCTACCAACACTACAACAAAATAGGGTTTTGATGACAGACGAAAACTGTCACCAGAACCCTTATGTCTGTCATGAAAGAGTTACAGTGACGTTCGGACGTGCGTCGCGGCTGAACCAGTCACCATAGCTTTCCGTGACGGTTAAAGCCCGTCTGTCACCGTACGTGGCATATGGTGACAGACACACCTATCACCATAGGTTGACAATAGGTGACAGACATAAATGTTTGTCATTATTGAGTAACATTCAATGACAGGCGGTGCATAAGTTTCAATGACAGTTGAAACTTGACCGTCACCTTAGGCAGTATATGGTGACCGATGAATCTGTCACCATAATCCAATATTTAATGGATCAGTGGTCAATGCTAGTCACCTTTTGTAGACATTTAGCGACAGATTATCATTGTCATTATAGAATATATAATTATAATCAAAATTTTCAGTGACAATCAATATTTATAGTTGCTATATCAATAATAAAACATTTTGATATAATAATTTATAAGTAATTATTTAAAAAAATAAAATCATAACAAGTACAATCATAATTTAAAAAAGTAAAAATAATAAAAACTTTTCATAGATAAGAGAATCCCAGCAATTCATTACATTATTTCAATCAATATTCGATTACATTATTATAAGAGTTCCAATGTGCAAAAATAAAATATCAACGTCCTTGAAGAACACTGTTCCTCTTCACTTTCGTCCAATCTATCTCCACCTACAAAATAATGATTATAAAAAATTGATTAATAAAACATCAATTAATTAAGAAAATTAAAAAAATTAATACACACTTACAAAAGCTCGAGGCCATGCAATATGGTGTCCAATAGCATCTTTGATGGTTTTAAGTTTTCCATTTTGCCTCATCAATTTTCCTGTAGAATCTAATGGAGATTTGACCACTATTTCACACCATCCATCACCCAATGGTGTTCCTCCAACAATTTTGGTTGCCTATTCGCTAAGGAGCATTCCGTTTGCTAATAATTTCTTCTTGATTGATAAAATCTTAATAGGAAATACTCGAAACTATTATACATGTCATAAAAAAACAAAAAAAATAGTAAATATCTATTGCATGTATACATAAAAATTAGTAAATCTTGTAGCATTTTATATTACCTCATCAACCGTATTAGTCTTTTTGTTCATTGGATTTATTATTTGATTAGTGTTGTTGAGATTTGCTCCATCATTGATGTCAAGAACTGGAAAATCATCATTATCCTACAAAGCAAGTATAAACAGTCGTTTCAATTCTTAGTGCATCCTAGATAGTTGATAAACTATAAGAAATAATGAAAAAGTTTGTACATAATAAAAAATATAATATAATGTACTCATCAATACAAATCATACATATATAAAAAGGATGTAAATGAGAAACTAATTAGTGTTAAATTACGAACCTCGGAAGAGCTTTGGCAATTACGAAACTCCCGAATAATTTTCTTCATCTCATATAAGTTCTTTGGCAAAATTGAACCCCCAGGAAGAGCATCATTTAGCAAATTAAGAAGCATATTGAATGTTTTGTTGGTCCAATTTCCTAAGCACTTCATATGAAATAATTGGACTATGAAATGCAGTTTTGTGAACTTACACCCAGGGTACAAATCATGATCAGCATTATTTAATGATTTAAAATAAAATGATCGGGTTCCATCTTCGGGTCCTCCATCTTCCCCCATTGGCTCAGCCATTTGTGAAATTTCATGCATGCCGTGATACATCTCATTTAAGTCATTTAACATCTCTTGGATGTCATCTGCCTCATATATTTCCTCGGCCTCATTATTATTATCAACTGCTGCAAAACAATGTAGTCTTTCTCCATGATAATTTCAATGTGTATAAGTCTTATTAAATCCGTTACACAATAAATGTTCTTCTAGTGTTGTCTTATCCACTCAAATTTTACAAACACATTTAATACATGGACATAAGGTCGTCCCCTTGTTAGAACTATTGAATGAATTTCTCCACTCCGTCCATATATTTTTCAGTGGATCTCGAAAAATGAATCCAACTCTTATCCATTACAATATTCTTGTAATTTTCTGAAATATTTACAAATTAGAATAAAAATTATATTCAGACACTCAATTAAAAAAAAACCAAAATCTATGAGATACAATATAATTACTTGAAAATTGCTTCAAATAAAATGTCTAGGGCAGCTGATCTCCATATCAAAACCAAACCAATCCTAATACCCATAAAAATTATTTTGTTTATCTTTGTCATTCGTGTTTCTTTCACCTTATTAATGATAAAAAAAAGATATAACAATTCATTGAAAGAAGTAAAAATAATACCATGATGAATTTGATATTCTATGAATAAACCCAAATACACGATATGTCTGACGATAAAAACTATTTGTAGATAAAAATAAATAAAAAAATAAATTTATTAGTGGGTGTTACAACAAGTCACAGATAAAAAAGAATTAAATGAGAAGAGGAGGACCTGGTTGTCGTTTTGCCGTGTGAGATTAGATGATGCAGAGGAGATGACAGAGACGAGGATGTGGGGGTTTAATTTGTAGAGGAGAATAGGAGATAGTGGGGGTTTAATATCAAATATTTATTTCAATCTTTGGTGGTGGCTTGTTTAATGTAAAACATCAACTATGTGAAACGGCAGAGAGAGTTTTTTTTCCTCTTGTTTTATGGGGAAGCACTCATGGCAAAGGAATTGTAGTAAATTAGGAGAAAACTGAATTCTTACCTCTCTTGATTCTCATATATTTTATAAGATTTATAATTACAATATGATTATATTGTTACTAAATATAGTTTTTAATTTAATATTGTGAATATGTTTTTTGTGACATTCCATTAGTGTGTGTCACCTAATAAATACAAATGGTAACATTCCAAATATGTTTGTCACCAATAAATACCATTTGTGACTTTTCAAATATATGTGTCACAATAATTGATATTTATGTGACACACATTTTAAGGAACTGTCACAAAAACAGAATTTTGTGACAAACAAATATAACGGTCACCAAAAACTATGTTTATTGTGACATACATTCTTGACTGTCACTTAACAATAGTTTTAGGTGACAGCTATTCAAAATGTTTGTCACCAAAACCCTGTTTTGTTGTAGTGCAACTAGAGGGAGTAATCCATGGCATTGAACAATGAAGGGCTTGATGTAACTATACTTTTTTTAACATTCATTTTAACATTCATTGATTGATGATCTCAACGATAATCTATACTACTATATAAAAGTCTCTTAACCCAAAAATTACCATTTGACCATTTTACCCTTATCATTCTATTCAATCCCATAGCAATCCATTCACACCACTTTAATCTCACCCATTTGACCACTTTACCCCTACTAATTTATTAAATCTCAAGACAATCCATTCACATCATTTTAATACATTCATAATTTATTCCAATGCATACATTTCATCAAATCTTTTATATATATCATAAAATTATATTAGTAATTTACATAAATTATATATATTTGAATATATATATATATATATATATATATATATATATATATATATATATATATATATATATATATATATATATATATATTTATAATTAAAATCAAATATCATAATATTATCATGACAAATTGATACTTATAAAATGAAAATATGTTCAAAATATAATTGATTGTTAGAAAATAATTTGTATTCTATTTTGATTATGAAAATATCATAATCATATTATGTCATAACATATCTATGAATAAATTCCTATTCATATTTTTATTTACATTCCACGCAATATCATAATCAAATTATGTTATAACATTTATATGAATAAATTCCTATTCGTATTTTTATTTACATTCCTCGCAATATCATAATCAAATTATGTTATAACATTTATATGAATAAATTCCTATTCATATTTTAATTTACATTCGTTGCATCATACAATACAATGCATGGTCGATTTAAACCTTACATATTAAATCACATAAATTTTTGTTATATTAATTAATCTAGACATATCTTCGAATTCAATGTTATATTAACTTTTAATTAACAATTTTACCACTCCCAATCCCCGAAAATAATTACACGTCTTTTACAATAACCCTTCTTAATTACACGTCTTTTACAATAACCCTTCTTAATTACACGTCTTTTACAATAACCCTTCTTTCACGATAACCTTCACTCGTTTCAACTTCCCTTCTTTTTACAATAACCCTCTTCAGCTTCTTTCGTCTTCTTCATTTTAATACTCTTTGTCTCTCTCTCTCAAAGCCTCCGCCTCCACCTCCACCTCCGATGGTGGTTGACGACCCTCCCCTTCAAGAACCCAAGTTCCTCTGTTGCTCAAGAACTGGTTCACCGGCGACAACGATCACCGCTTCGCCGGCGGGGGATCCGATACGACCACAACCACGAGGAGGAGATGAGTCCGATTTGATGAAATACTGCTTCTCCTCTGTGTATATGGACATATGGTGGCATTATTACATGATGGTCTTCGAATACCTTTGTATGCAAAAGGTATGAACTTCTGTCATCCATGTTAAAGTATATCATGACATTGCACAAAATAAAATTATTTCTTCCCTCTTTTGATATCATCATTTTATACTGAAAATTAGTCCATCATAAAGGTTATCTCTAATATCTCAAAAAGACTTACGTTAAATATTACTAATTGTAGGATTGGATTTCTCTTCTTGGTAAACCTTAAAATTTAGATGGTGTGTAGTTCAGAGCTTTTTAAAATTTAGATGGTGTGTAGTTCAGAGCTTTTTTTTTGGGATTTCTTTGTTAGTTTGGTCCTCTGGAAGTGGCTTTGGTTTATTTAGTTGGGTTACTATTTTTATGTTTATTAGGAATTCTTGAAATTTGATTTTTTGTGATTTCTCTCTTTTTTCCCCCTTTTTGGTTCTGCTTCCACCAAAAGAAAATAAGATTTAGTGTGTATTGAGGTGGGTTTTCATCATATATGATAATTATGTGAGTATATTTGTTCTTTGGTTTTAGTTGCTATTTTTTTCGGTTGGAAGAAGATATTTTTGTAAATTTTAAATGTTAGTTTGTTCTTATTTTTCCCTTTTTCTTTGGAAAATCTAAAAAAAAAAATAGCAATTTTTTAAATTAAGTTTTCTGTGTATATGTTGAATTGATGATTGCTAGAAAGAATATAAATATTGCTACTTGTCTGATCATCTATACATATGAGGAACAATGTTGAGTATCTTACATCATACTCGAAGTGATTCTTATTCTACCAAGCGAAAAAAAGGTGAATCTTATTAGTCTCATTCATTCGTCTTATAATTCTGTATAATTAAAGTTTCTTTTTGTCTTATTTATTTGTCTTATAATTCTGGACTATTAGACTATCTTTTTTACTTTAATGTTTTCTCAGATGTCTTATACATATCTATGCATTTTTGTCTATACTGATCTATGAACATTGATTGAATTATGTTAGTTAAGATTTAAACTTGCAGCATAATGTTTGAAATCTTTCTGTTTTTTTTTTTTTTGTGACGCAGTGGCCTACGAGTTGTCAAAGAGAAAGAGTGATGATAGAGTGGACATGCTCCAAATGATCCTATTTGGAAGAAAGAGAATGGTAATCTGGAATATCTATTCTTCATGTATTTTTTCTTTTACCCTTAAAAGGAAGGTGTTATGATTGGGACGCATATCATTCCAATTGAGGTAAAACTTCATCATCTTTTTTGTTTTAATCACTCTGCACTTTAATGTACTGCTAACATGCTTCCTATTCTTTTTATATTTTTAACTTTAATCCTTTTTATATTTTTAAAAAATATATGTAGCACACAGCATATTTATCATTTTTAATATTGGGACTCATCATTGTCTCAGATACATCTCATTTTTTTCCCAAATTCAGATCACATTTTTTTTTATTCTTCTGTTTAAGGGACTCAGACGCATCACCTTCCCTTTTCAACATTCATCCTCTCCATCCAGTCTCTATATTTTCTAAATGCACAACCTTTACTTGCACAAGGGAATCAAAACAGAAAAGGTAAGGCAGAAAGGGGGGGGGGTTCTTTGGACCATCCGGCCATTTACATGCATTTCATTCAGCTCAAGGTAGGTAATCATCCCTTGATATAGTAATATAGATTTTTAACCTCAGGAATCTTTTGTACAATGGAATATAACACAATCAGCACAGACAGTCCCATTCATTTTCTTAGGAGAAAAGTAGTTAAGGTAAAATATAAAAGCAATATAGAAATTGTATTCCTTTATATAATTACTTTGGGAGCTTTCCAGTCAGGTAATAACAAGTTTTTTTTCCATTTTGATAATGCAGGGCATCAATCCAAACTATACCATTCTCTTGGCGATTACTGTTGGAAACTTGGAATTAAACAGAAGCATAATGGAACGCCATACTCTGTAAGGCTGTTTTATGCATCCTGTTATGCTCTATTAGCTGGATATTTGGAGAAGAAAAATATATATAATAATGATGCCTTTTTTAGTCCAATTTCATTTGTTGAATTGTTCCATAATACTTTCCCATTATGATGACAATGTGGATAAATGGTGTGATCTTCAATGGAGTGATGGGGCAATACATATATTAGCTCACAACTAGACAAAGTGGTATAGATTATTTATTTTATATTTAATCAAGAAATCTATTGAATGGTGGTAACTTTTATCATCATTCCCATTTTCATCCCACCATTTAATGGATTGCAAGGGAAAAATAGTTAAACAATTGGATGAAAGCCAGCATGGCTGAAGCACAAAGTGTATGAACCGTTTTCTTAAGCATTCTCCCTCCTTAATTCTTGAAACTGTAGTCTCTCTTTGGAATTTTGTACTTGTTATAGTTCCTTTAGCATATGGGATGGGATGTCACTATAGTTCTGACTATGGTTGGTAGAAGATAAGTAATTTCTTTGTAATGATCCTATTGGATCGTAACAAAAATAGATATTTGGGAGAAGTAACAACTTTGTATTTAGTAAATAAGAACGAGAATATCTATTTCACATTTTAAATAATACATTTTTTTTTCATTTCATTGTATTATCATAATAACATTTTAACAAACAATTTTCAATGCTGATATATTGGATCATAAAAAAAAATTTGGGAGAAGTAACAAAGTTTGCATTTAGTAGGAAATAAGAACAAGAATATCTATTTCACATTTTAAATAATACATTTTCTTCATTTCATTGTATTATCATCATAACATTGAAACAAACAATTTTCAATGCTGGTATTTCTGTTTAGTAATTTCATTGATGCACTAATATGTTAATCATTGAGGTATTATGTTTTCCTCCTACTTTTAGTAGTGTTGAATGTAGAAAATATCTGCAACCGATTCAACCTTCTTATAGGCTTGCAAGTTCCTAGATGAATCATGGTTCCCAAAGTTTACTTTGATTATAGTTCAAATGAGTCATCATACTAAATTTTTCCAAACAAACTACCACAACAATGTTCCTCTGGTTACACCTCCTATTATACTTTTTCTGAATATTCCTTTTATTTTGTAGCTTAGGGTCTCATATTTCATTTGGTCTTGGAATTTTATGATTTTCATGCAAGCACGCACTGCGGTTTGTGACAAATTAGCAAGATCTGTCACCCAAGGAATTATCACTTTAATTTTCATGTGTGCTCATATGAGGATTATCGTAAGTTTTGCTTTATCTTTTTTATTTACATTTCTATACCAAAATATCATGTCACATGAATTTGACATTGTTCAATTTATGTTACTCTTTTTAAACAAGGAACAATAGGCCAACACATTACCTTGTGTTGCTTGATGAGATTGGATTCAACAGATGATCTTCAGGAGCCTGTCCATTCTCTCTCCCATGTGTAAGTAAACTAGCTTCTTCTTTTCCCATTCTTATAGGGTTTTCTTTTCTCTCTAATTTTTTTTGGAATTGATGCTCCTCTATTGATGTATTTCCTTTTATGTCAATCAGCTACCAATGTAAGCACAACAGAAATTTCGGTCAATGAGACTCAAATCTGAATTTGATATTGAATTGTGCCTATTGCTTGATTCTGTTGATTTATTAACTTACATTGATATTGAAAAACCCCGTTTGCTATGCTTCAGTTGCGCCAATTTTCTATGCTCATTTGTCTGCAAGTTAGATGGGGAAATTCATTAAGTTCGAAGACTTGTTGGAGGGCTATGGAGGAGTCACCTCAACCAACAATGTATCTGTCCCAACAACCGCAGTTGAACTATAAAGCAAGCAGTTCCATATTCTTTTGTTAGGGCTGGGGAGGATGTGTTTTGAGGTATTTGTGGATACAACTTGTTTTATGGTCAAGGCATTCTTTATTGACTGTGTTGGGCATTGTTGTTTTTATAACATGCCACCTATTATAGGATGTACTGGTTTTTGGTACTTTTTTTGGTCTTTCATGTTAGCAAGCTTTGTTGGTCTTTCGTTTTTTTTTCTGGAACTATTTAATCTTTTGTATTTTGGAATGTATCTTAATCCTAAGTTATGAAGTTGCCATGATATGTATTATGTACATGGAAACAATGATTTGTTTCTTTCTAAAATGGATTGGACTTCTTGAAAGTTTAGTTTGAATTATTTGTGTTTTGTTTAATAGCCATGATTGGTAAAGTCATATTTATGAATTTTGTTTTAACATTGTTAGTGGTACTCTGGAAAAAAAAATTCTTATTACATGCAAAGTCCATAAGCACTTACAGACCTCAGAAGCAAAATTTTAATGGAGGGAGGGCCATACAATTGTTGTCTGAGATTAAATTTTTCAATCAACAAACACACAATGAGCAATCGATGAGTAATTTAAAAGGGTGATGGATAAAAGTAATTTATCAATTACAGTAAAGCAAAATTCTCATTGAATGATAAAAAATTACACAATTGTGAAATTGATCATGTTGTTACATGAGAATTTGAAGGTAAACTTATGAATTAGAAATAATTTGATGAGAAATTCAAAATATTAATTAATTTATTTTTTATTGGACCAGTAAAGAAAGATAATGATTTTTTAATGGATTTTCAAAACAATCAGATTAATTAGACATTTATGATAGACATTTAGGTCTATGTCATCAATAAGCGGTCTAATTCATAATGTAGAGGCAACAAATGAATTGAATGCATTCAATTCCATTCCCATATATAATTGAATGCATTATTTATATACGTGGTCTCTTTAAAATTTTCATTCCATTGGGAAGGCTCATGAAATATATATATATTTTTCTTTTTTCTTTTTTGAGAATGATGCATCCATAATTTGATCATTGATAATCCTTTATGGAAAGAGGGTGCTAACCAACTTTCTTACAGCTCAGTTCGCTTTTGCAGTAAATGTTGTGCTTCTATTTCCTCAAACATACGTAATTTATATATCAATTATATCTTCTTGGACACCATGAGTGTAAATGTGTGACATCCTTTTTTTTGTTTAGATTATATTTTCATGTTTTTATTGGAAGTGTATAAGAACTTCAACTTCAGAATAACTAATAGTTAGAGCGTCTATAATACATTTTTAATGTATAACACCTAATTTTTTGGAACAAAATTCTTTTTAACGTCTTTTATGATATTAAATATTAAAAAGTAATATATAGATATTTTGGTGCTTTTATGTGACTTTAATGATATTATTTGGAATATTAGTCAGAATTAAGTAACATTATTAAATTAGATTTATTTCTATAATATGCATGAACTCTTTGAATTCTTTGCCATGACACTAGAGAATTTTGTTGAAAGAAAAGACATAGGCATGCTTCATACCATTGATCTATGGTTCATAGGAAATCAAGATTACTGCCTATTTATTACATTTCAACAAGATAATAGTCACAATTATTTATTACCAAATTCCTTAACAAAATGTTCTTAACAAGATGAAACTATTGTGAATAGTGAGTAGAGAACCGCAGATAGGACTCATTGATTTTTATTTGTTGTTTCTTTGGTTTAATTTGGTAAATCAAAATGAAGGGTGGGTATCTAATAGAAAAAAGTGGATATCTTAATTAATGTAAGCGGTAATTGCAATGTACTAAATTAAATTATTTAATACTAGTGCATCTCAAAATATATTAAGCTTTTTTATGTGCTTTTCGTATTATAAATATATTGTGCAACATTTCATAATATGCATATAAATGAATTATAAAGATATAAATATACATTTAAATGTGATGATAAAAAACATATTATAATTAAGTGATCAGTTTTTGTTATTAATTTTTAATTTAAAAAAATAAATTATAATTAAAATATACCCAATGAAAATTTTGAAATAAAAATATATATTTTTCATTTAATTTATTATGAATAATATTTATTTATCTAAATGAATTAGTTAAAATGTGAATTAAAACCATATATTTTTATCAAAAAATTAATTTAAATCTATTTGGTATTTTTATTTTATATATAATAATAAATCTTAAAAATAAAATTAAACTTATTAAATTACTTTGCATTAAGACTTTTTCATGTGCACTTGCACATACATAACATTGTCATGGGAATACAGAGGATAATATGAGCAGTGCATTGCATTGTTTTCTATCAATATCTAATCTATTCTAGATTAACTTGAACAAAAAATTATTTTGAAAAGAAAAAAATTTATTTGTGTTGGTTAGATTCTCATTACCATATTTACTTCTATTTTTCTGGTATGTTCTCGATCATCTCTCATTATTCTATTACTTATGTATGTTAAAAATAAATTTATATTTGTTTCAAAATAAATTTTGAATTAGTATCTTAATTTTTTTTAAAAAAAATATTATTTGGATTTGGTTGAAGTTGTCACTTTATAAAAGAAAAAAATGTGAAGGCTTACATTTTCATTTGAGTATATATCTGAAAACCAGATGTTAATATTACATATTATTTCTCAATGTTTTTTGAGCTTCACAAATTATATTTAAATGTCATCATTTTTTGTCCAAATATTAATCTATTTAATATATTTAAAACAAGTCAGGTAAAAAATGAATGCCTTAAAAAAATTAACATCTTATACAATAAGAATGATTGCCTATGATGGTTACCGTAATAAATCTGAAAGAATTATTTTATAACCCATTTAATTTGAATTTAAAGATTGGATTATTTTGGTTCTTTTGAAATGATGGACTTTGTATGAACAATAACTTCATTTTACTTCGATCATGTTTTATGTCTAATATACTTAACTATGATGGTTTACTTTCTAGTTTTTTTCTTAATTTTTTAATTGTGTATTAGTTATTTAGAAAAAATGTATATGGGAAATTGTCTACTATAATATTTTTTTTTTATGTTTGGCACCATATTTTAAATTTTGTAAGGACCTTCGATCTAGGGTTCAAAGATATATAATTTCATCCTAAATATGAGTTGAAACATCATTTATTATAATCAAAGATATGTAATCAATGATATACATTATATACACACAGACACACACATATTATCACAAAATCTATTCATTATTGAGTTTCTATTCAAGTATATATTTCATTAGACAATCAAAATTAGAATAATATATTGGACAACATATAATTAGTTTTATAACTACATAAATAACGGGTTAGATATCTTTATAGGAAAAAGACAGAAATTTTGGTTAAATTGATGAATGAATAGATATTAGATTTCTTACATTTGGAGTCATATTTACGAGGATGTTATTATAACTAAATTATTGACATGAATGTTACTCAAAAAATATATTAGACTTTATTTATTGTTTATTGTTGTATTTAAATGATTTATTTATTTATTGTACATGTAGGTGTCATACAACATATATATACCTAATGCAATGTAGAGAAATAAAATTGCGTTAATTTACTGATAATGATATAGGTAGTTGGTTTTCTAATAATTTTACCCGTGCAATTCTAATCAAACCCATGAAAATCCATTCACATCATTGTAATGTCATTCATAATTTATTTCAATATATACATTTCATCATATCTTTATATGATGACTAATATAAATATAACATAAAATAATATGAATAAATTACATCAATTATATTAAATTTACATTAATATATTTAATAGCCTATAAGTAAACTTCAGAATCATGTGGATAAATGGATGCTTATAAAATGAAAGTGTTTTCAATATTTATATATATATATCAACTAAATATTAATATATTTATAAACTAATAATTAAATTTGATCATAATATTATGAGGATATAAATGTTACACCCCGAGGCGGCCGTCCCCGGTTTGTAACAATAATTAGCAATATCATAATATCATACAGGAGGCTAACAAGATATCCACATATATGGACTGATAGAGCAAAGACTTGGCTGAGAAGCAGAAGCATAATATAAACAAGTCTGTAACTAAGAATATCATTACAGACGGAGGGTATACAATCATTGTCATGTGTGAGCCAAGTCTGATCAACAGGGAATACATACAACATGTGCCCATGCACCAAAAAGGAATACATACAAACAACAAGACTGCTGACGACCTCGCTCGCTAACCTAAAAAAAAATGGACGTAACACAGGCAGTCAAGAAACACCTCACGGGAGCTCCGCCTTCGGGACCTGCTCTGCCTCCACTGGAGAGAAACAAAGGAAAAAGAGGGATGAGCTAAAAGCTCAGTGAATAGCCAACCACCACACAATGAAGATAATACATAATCAACACTTAAATGAATACACAACAAGTTATCAACAAATACTCCACAATCACCCAACGTCATCCGGTAGCCCTCTCCCTGGCAGCCTGCCCACGACGGTACCAGTCACGGGGAGGCACCTCACAGGGTAGCTCCGACGCTGGGTAGCTTCAACGCACGATGACGCCGGGTGATACGCTCCACACTCGCGGGGATCACATTGATCAATGTATACCATACTCGATAACTAGCTAGTTGGAATCCATAGAATTCCCAATAGGTGCATCACGAGGATGCAGGAAAAGGCTGTTGGGGCAAATCCTTATCCACACTCACTAAACATTCAAACATGATGTAAAGACAAGTAGAGGCAAAAATTATAGTTAACTCGAAGGAATATATCAATAAGTATGTGCAAATGATCCTACAACATAGTATTTGATCCTACAAAGCACATCCATCATCGTATACAAGCAATATAACCCAAATAGGTTCTCTATAGCATCATTCCATTGCATAAAATATACCATAGTACCTAACAAGCATGTTATTATAACTTCTATTGCATGGGTCGGACCACTCACCAATACCAAACCGTCACTCGCTCAATCCACGAGGAGTCGATGTGGGACAATGAGCAGAGCGGAGGTGGGGAGGAGCACGATGCACTCCCACAACAGCACAACTTGCAAGAAATACGATAACTTCTAGATCCTACAGCCAATGGTACTCAAATTAAATATGGTATCTCCTCATACATATACAAGCATACTTCATTAAAACACCAGCTTCAGATATTGCCCACAGCATGCATAAAAACATAAAACTTAAACATGCTAAAACTGGCTCATCAACCCCCAAACACCCATGAACTTTCTTCACCCCAGCACCAAGTACACGCCCAAAAATTCTGAAATAATTTACACACATTCTTTCACATGTGAGGATCATAATCCATGAAGATATCTGAGTCTAATTAAGCTTCTAAATGCGGGTTTGAGTGAGATAAGGTCAAAGAAGAGTTTATATAGTGGTGAAGCTAATAAGGGGGGCGAATTTAAGCTAATCTCACCCATCCAATAAAAAAAATGAAAACAAATGACCAATGGGGAGGTGAGACATCTTAAGCTTACTCAAGGTGTCCCTATCACACCAAGAGGGTTATGATTATCTATAGCTAATCCACCACCAAACAGTAACAAATTAAAGTCGAGATACCAATCAGAACTGAAAACCCAAAAAAAAAAAAAAAAAAAAACATTTCCAATTACCCAAAATAATAATAATACCCATATAATAAATTCCAAAATGACACAAACTTAACATTCTCCCCTCCTTAGGAAATTTTGTCCCCAAAATTACAGACTAAGAAGGGAAAAGATGTGGATAAGAGTCACGCATGATGTCCTCTCGCTCCCAAGTGGCCTCGGCACCCGATCGATGCTGCCAACTCACCTTGACCAATGACATGGTTTTGGTGCGGAGCCTCTTCTCACGCTGATCTAAGATCTCGATAGGTTGCTCAACGAAGGATAAATCCGGCTCGAAAACGAGAGGCTCATGCGAAATGATGTGCGACGGATCATGGACATACCGCCTCAGCTGGGATACATGAAAAACATCATGAGCGTGCGATAGCTGTGGGGGCAAGGCCACCCTATAGGCCACCTCCCCAATCCTCTGACGTATTAAAAATGGGCCGATGAACCGCGGACTTAGCTTTCCCCGAATGCCAAAACGGAAGATGCCTTTGCGTGGGGACACCTTCAAAAACACATGATCTACAACCTCAAAGGTGAGGTCACGACGTCGATGATCAGCATAGCTCTTCTGACGGCTCTGGGCAGTGCGGATGCGCTCCCGAATCAATCTGACTTGCTCAGAGGTCCGCTGGACAATCTCTGGCCCTTCAAGCTGACGCTCTCCAACCTCGTCCCAACACAAGGGAGATCTGCAGCTGCGACCATAGAGAGCCTCATACGGTGCCATCTGAATGCTTGAATGGTAGCTGTTGTTATAGGCAAACTCCACTAACGGAAGATGCCCTTCCCAACTACCCCAAAATCAAGGACGCATGCACGCAACATGTCCTCCAAGGTCAGAATTGTCCTCTCTGACTGGCCATCTGTCTGTGGATGGAATGCGTAGTACTGAAATGCAAGGTCGTACCCAGGGCATGCTGAAGACTACCCCAGAACCTCGAAGTGAATCTCGCATCTCGATCCGAAATGATACTAACAGGGGTACCGTGTAGACGAACAATCTCAGAGATAAATAATCGTGCCAAGGTGTCCAGGGAATCGGTGAGTCGGATTGGAAGAAAGTGTGCGGACTTAGTCAGTCGATCTATGATCACCCAGATGGTATCGCGACCAGAACGTGACTTTGGCAAGCCCGACACAAAGTCCATGGTAATGTGCTCCCACTTCCACTGAGGAATCTCAATGGACTGTAGCTTCCCAGCGGGACGCTGATGCTCCGTCTTCACCTGTTGGCAAACCAAGCAACGAGCGACAAAACTTCCAACATCAGCCTTCATACCACGCCACCAGTAACCATGACGGAGGCTCCGATACATTTTTGTGCTACCAGGATGCACCATGTAACGGGAACGATGAGCCTCATCCAAGATCTTCTGCTTCAGCTCTGTGTCATTGGGGATGCAAATTCTACCCCTGAATCTCAAGATGCCATCCCCGCCAATCTGATAGTCCGGTCGCTCACCTCGAGTGACGCCCTCTGATAGGACCAGGAAGTGAGGATCTCGCCCTTGTGCCATGCGGATCTCATCCAGCAGAACTGGCTGAACCACTAGTCGAGCCAGCAAATTGCCAGTTTTCGTCTCCTTGATACTCAACAAATTCGCGGCCTCCTCCAATAGTCGCCAACGACGGACTACCAGATGTGAAATCAAGCCCAGTGGCTGCCTGCTGAGAGCATCGGCCACAACATTTGCCTTACCTGGATGGTAGGCAATGTTGCAGTCATAGTCCTTCAGGAATTCAATCCAGCGTCGCTGACGCATGTTGAGCTCCGGCTGGGATTGCAAATATGTAAGGCTCTTGTGGTCCTGTGAAGAGTTCAAACTGCTCTCCATACAATAATGCCTCCAAATCTTTACTGCGAAGATAATCGCTGCTAGCTCCAAGTCGTGGGTGGGGTAATTCTGTTCATGGGGCTTCAATTGACGCGATGCGTAAGCTACCACTTTACCGTGTTGCATCAGGACACAGCCCAACCCCAACCGTGACGCATCGGAGTAGACTGTGAAACCACCACTCCCACAAGGAATGGTAAGAACTGGCGCCGATGTGAGCCTTCGCTTCAACTCCAGGAAGCTCTCCTCACAAGCTGGGGACCACTCAAACCGAACACCCTTCCGTGTGAGGTGGGTCAGGGGAACAACAATCTTGGAGAAACCCTCCACAAATCTCCGGTAGTAACCTGCCAATCCCAAGAAACTCCGGATCTCTGTGGGATTCGACGGTCGCCGCCAATTCGCCACAGCAAGCGTCTTCTCCGGGTCCACGGATATTCCCTCACCGGAAATTACATGGCCCAAAAAGGCCACACGTTCCAACCAAAACTCGCACTTGCTGAACTTGGCGTACAACTGATGTCGAGCCAAAGTCTCCAAGACCGTGCGAAGGTGGACTGCGTGCTCCTCATGACTCTTCGAGTAGATCAGGATGTCATCAATGAAGACAACCACGAAGGAGTCCAAAAAGGGTCTAAACACCCGATTCATAAGATCCATGAAGGCCGCCGGTGCATTCGTCAACCCGAACGGTAGCACTAGGAACTCATAATGCCCGTAGCGGGTTCGAAACGCCGTCTTTGGAATATCTGACTCACGGATCTTCAATTGATAGTACCCCGAGCGAAGATCGATCTTGGAGAAGACACATGCTCCCTGAAGCTGGTCAAACAGATCATCAATTCGCGGAAGGGGGTACTTGTTCTTCACTGTCCGCTGGTTCAGCTGCCTGTAATCAATACAAAGACGCAGCGAACCATCCTTCTTCCTCACGAACAGCACGGGGGCTCCCCAAGGAGACACACTCGGACGTGCGAACCCCTTCTCCAATAATTCTGCCAATTGCTCCTTGAGCACACGCAGTTCGGCAGGAGCCATCCGATACGGAGCCTTTGAAATCGGCTCGGTACCCGGAACCAGATTGATCTCAAACTCAATTTCACGGTCCGGTGGTAGTCCTGGAAGATCATCAGGAAAGACCTCAGGATATTCTGCCACAATTGGGTCTCATTGATGCCTGCCTTCGAGGGTGCATCGATAGCTGATACATATGCCAAATACCCCTCGCATCCGCCCTGGAGGAGCTTCCATGCTCGGAGGGAGGACACAAATCCCAATGGAGCTCGGTCTTGTTTGCCAACAAACTGGAAGGTCCTTCGGCCAGGGATGCGGAACACTACTGTTTTCCTAAAACAGTCAATGCTGGCATGGCAAGCAGAGAGCCAATCCATCCCTAGGATGATGTCAAAATCCGACATAGCAAGCTCTACTAACTCTACTGCAAACTCATATTCTCCTATCGACACTAAACAACTCCGATAAACCGTACTAAGAATAATACGTTCGCCTACTGGCAACGCAACCTCTAATGCAATTGGGAGGGGATCCGACACCGCTCCCACACGGCGGGCAAAAGCAGGAGAGATAAAAGAATGCGTGGCCCCAGAATCAAACAAGGCATAAGCAGGGTACTGGGAGATCATAACAGTACCTTGGACCACGCTACCTGATGCTTGTGCCTCATCAACAGTGAGTGCTGCTACCCGGCCTGGAACTAACTGTGGTGGGGGCTGAATCTGTCGATCCCGCTGCGGAGGCAGTCTCCTCTGGTCCACGCGACCGCCCTGCGATGGCTGTGGTTGACGCTGCAGTTGCGGCTGGCGCGGCTGCTGCTGCTGGAACCTCGGATCATAAACTCGTGGTCGTCCAGCATCAGGACAGAATCGCGTGATGTGCCCAACACGCTGGCAATGGTAACATCGGCGTTGTTCGGGGGCTCTTGGCTGAACTGGGACGACGGCGGTAGGCGCGGCACCCTGTGTTGGCATAGTAGTAGGGGCAGGGGAGACAGTTGATCGATCGAGCGGCGACGCTTATTGCGAGCATCGCGGCGTCCATCACCTTGTTGACGAGGAGGATCATGGCCTGCCGGGGATGACTGACTCACCGGGGGTGCCCCAAGGTCACGCTCGACAGTCACAGCGCGCGATAACAAGGCACTAAAACTCGTCAATGCCTGTGACGTAACATGCACCCTAATCCTGTTGTTGAGCCCCATCTCAAAGCGTCTGCAGCGTGTCTCCTCATCAGCAACAAGGGCAGGAGCGTAACGTGATAGCGTCGTGAATCTCGCTGAATAAGACGCCACTGACATAGACCCCTGCGTTAACTGTTCAAACTCCTGCATCACCCGCTGCCGCGTCGGAAAAGGGAAATATTCGCCCAAGAATAGGTCACGGAACCCGGTCCAGGTCAACTGCTCCACACCTCCAGGAACATCAACCGAACGGGTGGCCCACCAATCCGCCGCATCATCCTTTAACATGAACGTGGCTAGAGTGATACGCTGACAATCCGTGCAACGCATGGTAGAGAAAATCTTATCAATCTCTCGCAACCACCTTTCTGGAGCAAGGGGATCCGCCGTCACACCATTGAAAGAAGGGGGATGGAGCTTCAAAAAAAGTAGAGAGGTCGGACTTATGGCCCCGAGCCTCCACACGATGCTCCTCCACCGCCTCGAGGGGTCTCTGATCTACTGCTACAGGAATTTCCACATCATCCCTTGGCACCTCAGGCATAATCGGTGGGTCTGGCACAGCCGGCATCTGCGGAGCCACCTGGCGGGCCTCACGCAATGCCCTAATCTCACGAGACTGTTCCTCCAACACCCTCGATTGAGTCTCCAACATATCAGCGAGGCGAGCGAAGGCATGCGCCGAAGCGGGAGGCTCCGGCTCAGGTCTTGGCCCCAAGGCAGAGGACTCCGCATCTGACCCAGCTCCATCAACAGGACCAGAAGCTCTGGAAGCTCTGGGGCGACCACGTCCACGTCCCTTGACGCGAGGAGGCATGTCAGCAACCTATAGAGCGAGGCACTAGGATCAGAATACTCAAATAGACATCCTACGACTCAACTACACGACCCGACTTAGGCTCAGACAGGACCAGGCTCTGATACCAACTTTGTTACACCCCGAGGCGGCCATCCCCGGTTTGTAACAATAATAGCAATATCATAATATCATACAGGAGGCTAACAAGATATCCACATATATGGACTGATAGAGCAAATACTAGGCTGAGAAGCATAAGCATAATATAACAAGTCTGTAACCAAAAATATCATTACAGACAGAGGGTATACAATCACTGTCCTGTGTGAGCCAAGTCTGATCAACAAGGGAATACATACAACCTGTGCCCATGCACCAAAAAGGAATATATACAAACAACAAGACTGCTGACGACCTCGCTCGCTAACCTAAAAAAAACGGACGTAACACAGGCAGCCAAGAAACACCTCACGGGAGCTCCGCCTTCGTGACCTGCTCTGCCTCCACTGAAGAGAAACAAAGGAAAAGAGGGATGAGCTAAAAGCTCAGTGAATAGCCAACCACCACACAATGAAGATAATACATAATCAATACTTAAATGAATACACAACAAGTTATCAACAAATACTCCACAATCACCCAACGTCATCCGGTAGCCCTCTCCCAGGTAGCCCTCTCCCTGGCAGCCTACCCACGACGGTACCAGTCACGGGGAGGCACCTCACAGGGTAGCTCCGACGCTGGGTAGCTTCAACGCACGATGACGCCGGGTGATACGCTCCACACTCGCGGTGATCACATTGATCAACGTATACCATACTCGATAACTAGCTAGTTGGAATCCATAGAATTCCCTAATAGGTGCATCACGAGGATGCAGGGAAAGGCTGTTTGGGTCAAATCCTTATCCACACTCACTAAATATTGCAAACATGATGTAAAGACAAGTAGAGGCAAAAATTATAGTTAACTCGAAGGAATATATCAATAAGTATGTGCAAATGATCCTACAACATAGTATTTGATCCTACAAAGCACATCCATCATCATATACAAGCAATATAACCCAAATAGGTTCTCTATAGCATCATTCCATTGCATAAAATATACCATAGTACCTAACAAGCATGTTATTATAACTTCTATTGCATGGGTCGGACCACTCACCAATACCAAACCGTCACTCGCTCAATCCACGAGGAGTCGATGTGGGACAATGAGCAGAGCGGAGGTGGGGAGGAGCACGATGCACTCCCACAACAGCACAACTTGCAAGAAATACGATAACTTCTAGATCCTACAGCCAATGGTACTCAAATTAAATATGGTATCTCCTCATACATATACAAGCATACTTCATTAAAACACCAGCTTCAGATATTGCCCACAGCATGCATAAAAACATAAAACTTAAACATGCTAAAACTGGCTCATCAACCCCCAAACACCCATGAACTTTCTTCACCTCAGCACCAAGTACACGCCCAAAAATTCTGAAATAATTTACACACATTCTTTCACATGTGAGGATCATAATCCATGAAGATATCTGAGTCTAATTAAGCTTCTAAATGCCCGAGAAAAAAAAACTTCAGAAGCTGGTCATACCCTACGCGAATCTGGGCAATCCTTATAAAACAGCCTATAACTTCCAACACAGATAACATTATAACTCCAAATTTCATATGTAGAATTTGGACATAACAATGATCATGGAACATGAAGACCCAAACATCTGAATATGCCTCTAGGTACTAGTATTACAGGGTTTTCAAGAAGACAAATCTGCCTTACCTCTCTAAGTATTACACAGGACTCCCATCACCATAATAGCTTTCTCCCCATCCTAAACCCAGCTGGTCCACACAAAACAGGGCAAACAGAGAGAGGGAGAAAGGATTAGGGAGGGTGAATAACATAATGCAAGTATACAAAAGCTATTCCACATACCTGAATAACCCACACATTTCCCCCAACAAAGATCCACCAAAAATTTCACCAACACCCCTACCAAACTCACCCAACAAGGCCAGCTGAGACAGCCTCAAAGAGAGAGAAAGAGTGGTAGAAAAATGAGGGTTTGAGTGAGATAAGGTCAAAGAAGAGTTTATATAGTGGTAAAGCTAATAAGGGGGGTGAATTTAAGCTAATCTCACCCATCCAATCAAAAAAATGAAAACAAATGACCAGTGGGGAGGTAAGACATCTTAAGCTTACTCAAGGTGTCCCTATCACACCAAGAGGGTTATGATTATCTATAGCTAATCCATCACCAACCAGTAACAAATTAAAGTCCAGATACCAATCAGAACTGAGAACCCCAAAAAAAATAAAAAAATAAAATAAAAAATAAATAAAATAAACATTTCCAATTACCCATAATAATAATAATACCCATATAATAAATTCCAAAATGACACAAACTTAACAATAAAGGGATGCTCATCGTTATAATATATTTTATACTTTATTTTGCTAACATGAGGATAACAATACTTAAAAGGCCAAAAAATTAAATAAAAACATATGAGTCATATTATCTGATCCTTAAGGTCATAATAATCATATAATGAGCACGGATGCAGGGTTTTGAAGAAGAATGACCGGTTTATTTGAGCCTTCAAGAAGATGAAATCTCTCATAAATCAACGTGTATACCTACTTTTAATAGTCTATATATATATACACTATTTAATTAGATAAAGGTTTAATTGCCCTTGTATTACCTCACTCACCAACTGGTTAAATGACACCCATTAAATAAGATATGGAGTAGATTAGTTATGGGTGAAAGAAATTAGTACTACAAAGTCAAAGTTCATGGGCTGCCACAGAAAAAAAAAGATATGTAAAACTTTGTGAAAAACAAATGAGTTATATATGACGTGCTGTCGTGCTTATAGATTCCTGACAATAATCCAGGAGAGAAACAAAACATATGCCATATATAACATAATGCATCCATATGTAATTATTTTTCATTTCTTAAGGATATTTAAGGCATTATAACAAAATATAATGTAGCCATACAACATTCTAAATATAAGGTATGCATGAAATATTTTTATGTATATGCGATGAAATGATATGATATTTAATCTATCAAAGTTTATTTTGTGATTTGGATAAATGAAAAAAAAAATTGTTAGGTCAGATTGTTATTGGTTATCATTTTTTTTCTGTGTTCAAAAAATTACATTTCATTTATAGGTCAGATAAGTTCTTTTTTTTTTACAATTTTTTAATTTTTTTATGACACAAATATTAATTGTTCATCGCTTTGATTATTTCAGTAACTCAGTATTGTGTCGTTTATAATTAATCAAATATTTGTAAAAGGAGAACACATCTACAAGGTCGAAATTGTCAAGTCAACATTGAGGTATTTAATTGTCTCTTAAAAAATTAATGATGTTAGTTATCTCAAAGTAATGCATTATCAAACTTTTTTATATTGAGTAATGCTTTAATTACATATGCATTTTATTTGATTTTCTAATTCTTCGTACATTAGTTAAATATTTTTTTCTAATTCTTCGTACAGATTAATGCTCCATAAACAAACATGATTTGATTTTCTAATTCTTCGTACATTAGTTAAAATGTTAAAAAAATATTAATCTAATTCTTTTATATTATTTTTTTCTCTTCATGTCTCATGTTTTTCTTATTTTTATTTTTTGAATGGTAGAACATTGTAATATTTTAAATGTTGCATGATGATTTTTAATTTATTAGAGCATTATAATATTTAGTTTGGTTGTAGGACGTTTAATTTCTTGCATGAGAAAATGAATATTGTTTTTTTATATCATTTTCTGTTTGTTACATATATGACATTATTATAAGAAAATATATATATGTGTACCAATAATTATAAGAATAATTTTATTATCCTTAAATAGATACATGACATAAACTGCTTTGAAGACAATTACTCGGGACAAGATTACTGGTGCTATATGGATAAGTATGTCGGAATGACTAATTAAGAAAAACATCACATCTCCACATAATAAATCAAAATCAATAAATCATGTTTGTTTATGGAGCATTCATGAACGATTATATAATGAAAAATTAATTGTTTTTTCATGTTTGACACCATTATTTTCATCATTTGATTGGGTAAACTATAGACATTAAAATCCTTATATTTAGAGTGATATTATGAAAATGTTATTGTAATTAAATTTTTTGACATTAATATTAATCAAAACATATATTAAATTTTGTCTATGTGCATTTGCACATACACAACAACTAGTTTTAATAATGAAGGGTTTAAACAACAAAAAATTAAATAAAATAATGAGGGGCTCATTTTAAAGAACTTGGAACCATCCCATGTCGTGAAAGCCCTTTTTTTTCACCATCAGAGAGACTTTTTGTGGTTTACTTTACAGTTAAACTGAAAATGCTATCTCCATTATGTGTTTCAGACCCACAAATTTTTTTTTCGAATTTATAAAAGCTTTGTTGGTTATTATAACAATGCCCTTGCACCTATATTTGCACAACAATGCATGGTCACTCTCACTGTGTTAACTTTTAGTATTCCTTTTTATGGAAAAAAAATGGAGGTGAAGAAGAGGGCCCATCGTTCTCATTTTGTCACCCAAAAGCATTACCATAACAGCGTATACACTATATACTGTAAGAGTATCTCCAACCATACTCCATATCTTTAAATCTGGAGGTGGTCTTCAAATTTGGAGGGTCAAATCTAAATCTCTAAATTTGAAGGTGGATATGGAGTGTGGTTGGAGCACACCACCCTCCAAATTTGGAGGTCACCTTCACATTTGAAGATTTGGATTTGACATTCCAAATTTGAAGGTCACATTTAAATCACTTTTTTCACTTTTTACTTTATACATTTATTAATTCAACCTTATGTATATTTAGATCTGCTAATCCATTTTTAATAGAAGTACTATATTTGTAAAGATTTCATCGAGTCCTTCAAATTGAGACTAATATTAAAATATTTTATAATTGATTTTAAATAAATTTTCATATGTTGGATTATTCAAGAATTATTTTGTTAATTTAATTAAAAAATTATTAATTTAAAAATAACTCCAAAACCATTTAATATTACATTCATTTTAAAAATCTTAATGAGATTTTTTCAATTGTATAATTTTTATATAAAGAAATTAACAATAATAATATTTATTAATGAGTTTTCATATAATTTAAAAAATAATAAGAAAAAATGAAAGATGAAGGTTGGAGTGCTACACCCTCTAAATATGAATTTCCTCGCTTGGGTAGGAGATGCTCTAAGCCCCCGTTTGGATGTAGAATAGGATTTATTCTTGGGTATATATTGTTCTGAGCATAAGTGTGTATAAATAAGGATAAATTGATTTTGTGTTTGGTTGTGTTTTGAATTATTCTCGTTGGGAATCGTAAGAATAAATGTTTTGTTGTTTGAGTAAAATGTGAATAAAGTATGGATAAGAATTTATAAAAGGTAAAAAGTAATGATAGTTGATTTGACAGGTGATTTATAAGAGGTGATGACAGTTGATTTGACAGTGGGCCTATTTATTCTTTGGGTGGAATAACCTAGGATAACTTTTATTCTAGGGGTTGATTGGAATCCATATACCACTTTATATCAGTTTATTCTAGCACATTTTATCCGGAGTTATCGGAGCTTTCCAAACATAAAAAAAAATTATCCGGGTTATCCGGAGCTTATCCGGTATCCAAACGGGGTATAAGAGTGTCCGCAGTCACGGTGGTGTGAAACTCAGCTTGGGAAATGTTTCGAGTGATTCTTGGAGAAACATATAGCATTTTTTAAAGGAACAACGAACAACTAAGATAAGCAGTGGGCATCTTCATTTGCAAGGCCATGGAAGGGTTGGTTTCAATTCTAAAGTTGACAGTGAATTGTTTAATTCTTGTTTATTGTAAAAAAACATTCAAAGCCTGCAGCACTGGGATTTTATCGTTTTAGGCCAATGTAGGCCAAAGGCACATGAAAACTCAGAATACATGAACGCTGGTGACGGCCATTTGTATCCAAAGACGTATCTGTTGCACTTTCTGATTTTGATGCTGCATTTCTGCTTGTAAAATGAATGATTCTTGAAACTTTCGATACCTCCATTAACTTTCTTGTATCATTTTGTAAGAAGCTATCTCAATTCTCAGAAGCTCTTGGAACTCCATCACTATTTGGGATCTTCTTATCTCAATTGATAGATACTTCTTGGCATTGAATTTTCAGAACTTATGCATGACTCATCTTAAAGAAAGACGTACGTAATTTCATGTATATTTGTTATTCTGAAAATAAGGGGCCAAGTTTCGTGCATGATGTCAGCAAGACTTCCATAGCTCCACCTCCATATATCGATCCATATACCTTGCTGGAGGATGATAGGCTATCCCAATCCACCACACTGATAAATGAACAGAAGCTGAAGCACTGGCACTTGGTATTGTCGGATGCTGAGGATGGGCACACGATTCGGTTGACTGTGTTGGGTTTGGGCCCATTATTGGGTCCAGCCCATGAGGGTGTTTACGTGCACTATTCACGTGAACAGTGCACAACCCATTTAATAGGTCTTCCTCTTCATTAACACAACAGCAACAGCGAGAAAAGAAGGGTTCCACGGCGTGTTGAGTTCGACAACAGTGAAGGGAGAGAAGAGAGAGGAGAGGAGAGGAGAGGAGAGAGAGAGAGAAGAAAATGTGTTCCTTCTTCAGATATTTCTCTACGTATTTCGATCTACATCGAGATTGGGTTCTCCATATTGTTTGAAAGATTTATTTAGGATTTCATTGAGGTAACCTATATCCCTCTTTCATCTTGTATTCCTCAAGTTTTTGACAAAACTTGAGAGAAAAAGTGGATTGTTGCTGGAGTACCCCGTGGATGTTGGCTTATGTCAAACTACGTTAAATTGAGTGTTTCTTTGTGGTTTGCTTGCTTTTATATTTTTCTGATTACGCCGGTGATTGATTTGGGCTTCGTATAATTTATTCCACGATTATTATTATTTATTTCACACAAATAAAATTGTTAAAAATCTCAAGAGACTGTTCACCCCTTTTGCTTGTAATATTCTTTTTACCATATAAATGTATATCTTAGCTGTACACATTTTATGCAAGTTACCATTCAATAAATATAATCTTTCTTTACATGCCACTACTCTATGATTACAGCCTTTTTTTGGGGTCCCAGTGATAAATTGATGATCACAACTGGCATCAGATTGCGATATTGCTGTAGGTCCTATATCATTCTGTTTGTCTGCCTGGCATGACTCATGATGAATATATGCTTATGATTTTAGCAGACATTTTTATTTCAAAGCTTAGAAGCTTTTAGCTGTAGAGTTGAACTCTGTCTAAATGAACATACAGAAAACTAAATCATCTTCCAGCACAAAAATATTTCTTTTTTCTTTTCATTGAAGAGGCTCTTGAGGTACACATTACAAAGCTTAGGATCAAACATATCAAAGTAAGAATTTGCATCAGAATGTGCAAGTCATTTGCGCCTGATAACTCCCTGAATTGTGGAGATCAGCAACTTATCCCCTGCAATAGACCTAATGTGTCTTATAAGTACAGCCTTGCCAAACTTTCCTGCCTGCAGAACATTCATGCAAAGCTTATAATTAGTATAACCACTACTCCTGATAGATTTTTATTTATTCAACAAAGAGGACCTGTTGGTATGTTGGTTTTACCTTGTACTCCTTGTATAGGTTCTCCAGTGTTCGGAACCCCGCAGCAGGGATGGATTTCTTTATCTCTGCAAATAACCTTGGAAACGACATCATCGTTGCTGCAGAAGTTCTGTTCGATGAATTCATCGGTCTCGGGGAACAAACTGAAACACAAGGAAACAGGTTTTAAGAGAGAGAGATCACAAAACCAACCAAATAAAGCAAAGAACAGTACCTTCAACAGGAGTTGCAGACTTAAAGCTCACGACGTATTCGGGGAGGATGTGTGTGTTCATGTGGGTGCTCCAAATTACGTACCACCTCGGGTTGACGAGATCATCCACGCCACTGTCATACTCATCACTGCTCGGATGGAACTGCGAGGACCAGGCTTCGACTCTCTCGAACCTCCCCATGATGACCCTACACAACAACAAGTACCTCTGCCCGTTCTCATCCACCTCCGACAACAGAGAACTGCATAACAAGTTTTGCAACAGATCAGCATAATCAATCATGGATAGAGGCTATCATTTGGCCTGAGGCCCGAAAACCCGGCCCGCCCGACCTAGACTCGTTATGAGGTCAGGCGGACCCGAATTGCACCAGTTCAGGCTGGCCCATAGATCCGTCCACGGGCCCCACCTCTAAGCCCATGGAGGCCACTTTAGAGTAGGCCTGTCAACGGGTCGCGGGTCGACCCGGACCTGACCCGGACCCGACCCGATAGAAGGCATAAATACCCGACCCGAAGGACCGACAATAAAAACGGGTCGGGTCTGGGTCCACCCCGACCCAATCCTATGGACCCGATAGACCCGATTGACCCAACTCAAATACTTTGTGATTTTTTTTATTTATGATCCAACCCAACATTTATGATCCAACAAAACATTTATAACTAAATATTGAATAATCATTTAAAATTTTAAGCATTTGAAATATTTTTACAATCTTTTGACTTCACGTAAAAGCGTAATAATCTAAATCGTATTCCAAATGTCATCTTATTAAACATTAAAAAATCAAAATAGTGAAAAACTATTTATAATATATTACACTCTATTAAAAAGAAATAAAAATGAAGCCATTGTATGCCTTTAAGAAGTTTATCAATCTTTCTTTGTCTGACCTACTTTTGTTAATGGATTGACCCGACCGGACCCGAGACCCGATGTGGACTCGACCCGAAGGACCCGACAATCAAACGGGTCGGGTCCGGGTCCACCCTGACCTGACCCGGACCCAACCCGTTGACAGGCCTACTTTAGAGAGGTGAAAGGGGGTACGCATGTCCCATCCATCTATCATTGCAATAATATATTATGTAATAATGCAATTTTTTAATTAATTCATTCATTTTATTTTGAAAATATAATAGATGTAAACATTTATATATATAACATATTCAATTAATTTCAAATTTATATATTAAATTTTTATTTAAAAATTAAACATTAATTAATATATAAATACACATTGGAAACACAAGAATGAAAAAATAAATTTGTTTAAAATCTGGGCCGCCAGGCAACCCATAGGCCCAAACTGAGCCGGCCCGGCAGGTCTGTTCAAGCCCGGGCCCGTAGGCAGGGCCTGGGCCCAGAGCCGGGCTTGGGCCCTGATGCAACGGGCCAGGCCGACCGGTTGCCGATGCTTAAATTCATAGAACAAGAGAATTCGCATTTGAATTGATGCGCACCTGCTGTAAGGACACCGAGGCGGGGAGAGGTAGACCCCGGTGCCGTGAGAGTTCCGGTTCGGCCGCCCAAACCCGTGTTTAACGATGCTATCCACGCCTCGCGCGGATGTCCCATGCCACGCGAACCGGACATTGGCACTCCCGCGCGCGGACCTCGTGAGCGCGAGCTGCAACTGGAACGCCCACAAGCGAGCGGTACCGGGGGCGTCCGTGTGGGAGCACTTGGAGACGGAGGTGATGGTGATGCCCGGGTAAAACCTTCTCATCTCGTTGAAGAAGAGATCCGATACGAGCGCGTATGCTCTATCACCTTCGCTTACCGGTTCCAGATACGTCCACCTTGGTTTCTTGGGAGGATCCGCGGTTTCAATGAAGCTTTCGCCCCACTCTTCTCTTTGAGTAACATCTGATGAAGGTGAAAGAATTGGAGGAGGAGGAGGAGGAGGAGGAGGAGGAGGATTAGAGATTGTCTTCCTTTTGAGTGGATTCTTTTTGAGGCAAGTATCGATCTTTATTTCGATTTCGACCTTCTGAGACGAATTTGATGATTCATCGGTTGTGGGGAAGAAACATCTCCCGTTCACGTCCATCCAAGCGACCGGCTTTTGATGTCCCGTCTCCAATTCGATCCGCACCATCCGCATGAAATCGAACAGATACGACGAGCCATCCATGGAGAGCTCCAAAGCCGCCCGGCCCGACACGAAACCGGCCCTCAACAGCTCGAACGCGTCGTCGGAGACGTCATCCCACGAGCCGTCGCGGTAGAGCAAGAACCTAGAGGGGGCTGCGCTGGTCTTGAAGTTGGAATAGTTCCGGACGAGGTCGCGAGACCCATCATCGTTGTCGGTCCTGTTTTGAGAAAGGGCGGTTCCCTCCATTGGAAATGGTTGAACGAGGAATTACTGAGGGAAACGTTGAGAATTAAATAGTGGAGGACGTGAGACGGTGAGAGAGACTCGCATGTCGGTTCCGTTGAAATGGAACAGATATTAGAATCATGGGAAACATCCATATAACCCCGTAAAATTGTCAAAAATATACATAACCCCCTGCTCTTAAGTCTATATATACCTCAAAACACCTATGTAAATTCAAATAGCCTTCTGAGTTAAATTTTAGTTTACATTTGAGGAATATTAAGTGAATATTGTGTTTAATTAACATTAACTAAAAACATAGTATATCAAAAACCCATACAATGTGTTACAAAAAAAATCTTAGTTAAGGACTAAGGAAGATAATATTTATATTTCCTCACAGCTAAATTTGTGATTTTGGGATTTGGAATTTCAAATGGATTTAGATAATGGATTTTTAGTGGTAGGTTTATGCAAAAATGAGTTTTTTGGTGGGAAAGAGAGAGATTGTGCCTGATTATCACAAATGTCGTCACCATGATTGTTCTTGATTTCCTCAAAAGTGAAATCTCGAATCTCTTGCCGTAAGAGTGCTGTCACGGTCGCTCTTTATAGGCTGCCTATGTACCCCTGAGGGATCAAGTCTCACGTAGTTCAGTTGGTCATCTTGTAATCGTTTTGCCACTAAGAGTTAGTGGGCTATTTTCTAGGGAAACGTTTCCCTTAATTACTCTCCACGTCGTCCCTTAATTACCCACGTTCTGCTGGTAGTGGGCATTAAATACCAACATTGTGGTTACAGACGTTTGGGGTCTTCTTACAGAATGTGATTCCGAACTCTTCGAAAGTCCTGATTGACGCTGGAGGGAGGAGATGAAAATAAGTTAATGCAGCCCCTTCCAGGCTGGAGGGAAAAGGCGGCACATCAACCCGTCATACAGCTCGTACAACGCCATAGAATGCCAAAACGCTAGGATGTGATCGTATGGATCTATCGTGCCGTTATACAGTTTGAACTTAGGTTGAACGAACCTATGCGACAATCGTTCTCTAAGGATGTCTGAGCTGAATGTGGAAGCAAATCCCCGTATAGCATGCTCTACCATATCACGACTCGAAATGTGGTGCACTTCAGAGCGTCATGTATGGCGAGACTGCATGACTGCTCCCCGGGTCTGCTGACGTGGAGAAGAGTCATGCCGATGACCCTCGGACATTTCACGCAAGGCTGACCGCTCATGTTCTGCTTGCATTTGCGAAGTTCTCGGTCGGGTGGATCGCTCCCCGTGAGGTGAACGACCGCGCCTCTGCCCTTCATGAGATCGACGGCCAGCCCACGGAGTGCGCGAGCGTTTTCGTGATCGTTGTCTCTAATTGGAGGAAAAAGTACTTCATTCCGATGCTTCAACATTGTTGGCAGTAAGGTGAGGAAGCACTAGAGCCGGTGGTTGGGATTCTCCCATTGCTAGTAGCCTCTGATGCCCGTTCGTGTGGAACTGTTACATCGAAGCCTTAATCATCTGTTGCATCGACCCTTGCAACCAGATGAATAAATTTTTTTGCTAACTTTCCATTGTCCGCATGAGATCATGGACTTGGCTTGCCAGGGATCCTGGCGAACCACCCCCAGTGTTAATTGGGAGGCTACTCCCATCTTGCAGGTCCCCTCCGGGAGGGTCGTTCGGGTTTAACATTGCACAATTTTGACTTTTTGTTCCACAATCCTAAAGACGGTGCCAAACTGAGGAGAATAATTTTTCTTCATAGTTAAATTTGTGATTTTAGGATTTGGAACTTCAAATGGATTTAGGTAATGGATTTTTTGTTGTAGGTTTATGCAAAAATGGGTTTTTTGGTGGGAAAGGGAGAGACTGTGCCTGGCTATCACAAATGACTAAGTTATCACCGTGATTGTTCTTGATTTACTCAAATGTGGAATCTCGAATCTCTTGCCGTAAGAGTGCTATCGCGCGACCTCTTTATAGGCTGCCTACCTACCGCTAGGAGATAAAGTCTCACGTAGTTCAGTTGGTCATCTTGTAACCGTTTTATCACTAAGAGTTAGTGGGCTATTTTATGGGAAAATGTTTCCCTTAATTACTATCCACGTAGTCTCTTAATTATCCACGTTCTGCTGGTAGTGGGCATTAAATACCAACGATACGGTTACAAACATTTGGGGTCTTCTGATCGTTTCCACGTCTATTCGGTGTCTCCTGATATACCTGTTCGTTGTGCATCCGCATACTTTTTCGAGGAGTAAGGTTGACGGACCAGACTTGTCGTCTAGTCATGCCTTATACTACTCGTACCTGAATTATAAGGTCGCCCAACCAGAACTGTCGTCTGGTCGTGCCTTAGATTACTCGTACTCAAATAATAAGGTCGTCCGACCAGATCTGTCATCTGGTCGTGCCTTAGATTACTCGAGGTGTCATATTTTTTTCGAGATATCCGACCGTCCAACTAGATCATTTAGCCTAGTCGTGTCGACATATCAGATAACGTCATCGTGAGGTCGTCTTACATGGATAAGGGCTAATGGGTTTTACGCCAAATGGCCCACGTATCATTTTTGTATGACACGTGTCTAGATGCAGATTTTTACTTCCACAAGGATGATTTTACCCTTCTAAATAGGATTTTATAATCGATTCGGAAGAATAAAATCATAATTTACAGAAGATTTTTGACATTTTTAATAAATTGTAGATGTTTTTTGTATATATATTATGTTTTCAGTCAGAGTTAATCAAAGGAAATATTCGTAGAATATTCTTCATTTGTCAATGAAAATTTAACTGAAGAGTTATATGAATTTACATATATGCTTTTTGGGGTTATATAAATTTCAGGAAAAATCAGGAGGTCATATGAAATTCAGACAGTTTACAAGGGTTTTATTGGATTTTTCTCTAGAATTATTTATACTTCATGAGATTTGAGATTTGCCGCCATTGACTTAATAATCCGAAAGGGTAATTTTATTTATTAAAAACACAAAACTTATCGAAACCAAACAGCCGACTTATTTGCCTTGGCCGACTCACATTGCGGCGCGGTTAGGATGACGGAGACTTGTGGGTTAAGTTAGACAGATAGGCCATGCTAATAATAATAAAATCAATCATTAATCTTTGTGTTTTTTATTTTTACCTCTCTACGAACCATCGTAATTAGCGATCGCTCTCTTACTTCTTTGTATTTGAGTTTTACTCTTCAATTTGAAGGTAATTCATTTTTACTTCCTATAAAAAACTAAAAAAAAAATTAAATAATTTACAGATAGGTCCCTTTCAAGAAGTAAAAAGGAATTATCTTTTAAATGTAGAGAGTAAAACTTAAATACGAAGAAGTAAATGAACGATCGTTAAATACGATGGTTTGTAGGGAGGTAAAAATAAAAAACCTTATATTTTTATGGGTTTCTTTGTGACAAAGCAAAGGAAGCATATGCAAAGGCGAACTTGTGGAGGGAGCATTTATACGGTCAGACTTCCACCACCAGTCTTTTGACTTTTTTTTTCTCTTTTATTTTTTCTTTTAATTTCTTTTTCATTCATTAAACATGCTAAGAAAGAAGAGAGAAAAAGGAGGGAAGAAAGTATCTCGTCAAAGAACACACACATAATCAAACCGGCTTTTAAGCTTTTTTTTTTTTTTTTTTTTGCGGGTCCCTCCTTTTATTATGGGAAAGGGAAATCTTTGTCGCAGAGGTCGTGGGGTATAGGCACTTGGGCTGTCCACGTGTCATGAACTGGGTACAAAGGAAATTTGATTTATTGTTGTCAGAAATCGAAGGTTCCGTGCCCCTCTCTTGATCAAGATCAAACCAACCCAGGCTTGTTATTAGGTTTGATGGGGTTCAGTTTAGAAACATTAGATCTGATCCGACAAACTTCTAAAAAAAACAAATCTGATCCGACAAACCTTTAAAAGGGAGAGATATTTTTAAAAGAGGCTTAATGGTTAAAACAGTGATAGAGTACATCTAATCTAATTTGGCCGTATGTTATAATTAATTTAGTATAGAATAGACGTAAAATTAAAATTGTGTTTATGAATAATTTTAGACATAAAATGAATAAAATTGAAGGACTATGAATCTAAGATAGGGGGATGTAAAATAAATCATATTTTTTATTTTTCTATTTTATTAGATAAATATATATTATTTGAACAAAATTCAAATCATCCGCAATCTATAAAAATAATTGTAAGAATGATTAATGATCATTTTGACGTTCATTGGCATTCTCCTTACGTTGAAACAACCAGGAAAATGACCTTAAAATCATCTCTCGTGGTCATTCTTGGATATCTAGGTAATTTTTATTTCAATTCTCTTTTTTATTTATTTATAGAATCTACTAATAAAATATATTATTCATAAACATGATATATATAATACATATATTTGTATATTTTTCATAAGAAGTGATTAAATGCGGATTGAAATGAACTGTGCGGATTGAAATGAACAAGGGAACATTTTTCATAAGGAGTGATTAAGTGCGGATTGAAATGCATTGCGCGGAACATTGTGCGGTATCGTGCGGTATGGCTTTCATTAAATTCTTACTAAAGAAGGAACTGCGTGATCGGACGGTCCATATGACATCACGTGAGTGCCCTTTCCTTGTCCCAATCGATTACAACTAGACCTATATATGTGCCTTCCGATGGCCCATCACCATTGTATACTGGGCTTGGGCTTGGGCTTGGCATATGTATTGATGATGGATCTGAGCATTCCCTCTTCCAGGGTTGGGCGAACTCCTTTGAATCCCTCAATTATCACCGCTTAATACAAACCCAACTCTTTCGACTCTCTCGTCTCACTCTCATCGATAAAGGAAAGCCCTAATCAAGTATTTCCGCTTCTCTTCTCTCTCTGTTCGTTCATTTTTTTCATTTTTTTTCTAGGGTTTTTCTTTTTTCGCCGGAACCGACCGCAATCACGAATCGACCGCACAAAGGCAAGCTCTTCTCCGGTTGACTCCGCCTTGGTTTTCTATATGCTTCATTTGATTTTTCTTCTCTTCTCTTTATATGATTATAATGGTTCGCATCTTGCTTGCTCACTGAGTGATCTTCGAGAATATGTGCTCTGCTCATTATGAATTTTTATTTTCTAGGGTTTGGTGATTGTATTCTTTCAATGTTGGTTTGACTGAGAGTAGAAAAACTGTAATCTGAAAAAAATTGTCTCACTTTGTATGGCCTTCAATTAGCTATGAAACGTAAAAGTGTTAATGTTGTGAAACAGTGAAAACATGGAAGATAGGGTGTCTTCCATGGACACTGAGTATCCTTGTTAATTGACCAATCCTCTCTCCCAGCCAAGCAAGAAGTAGTGGTATATGTGCCCTAGGTTTGACAATTATGAATGTTGTCATGCCTTAATCACTCATACTTGTGTATTTTTTTATTGCATTTCTTGTGCAAGCATCCCTGGCTTTGTCTTGCGCTAGAATAGTGTGAAACCCCAGGACAGCGACTGATTCCATCACAGTGGTGGTACCTATTGTCTGCTAAAATCCAGCCAAAAAAATCAACAGCATGAGTACCCTCCCCATCTATGTGTTTAACCTTCCATTTCACCAGTCTATTGAGGTTGTCCCAAATGCATCGCAAGTCCCTTATCACTGACCATGGAGGGTCATCTTTTCCATTCACCCATGAGACTATGACCTGCGATTCTGTTTGAAGTGGCCAAGTTGTATGCGCAATTGGAGTACCCTGTTTAGGCATTGCAGTTCTAGTAATTTAATTGAAGCTAAATCAGACATGGTGGCTTCAGCATATCTGAGAGTGACCAGTCTGAATTTACTTTGCACCAGTTATCTGGAGGAGCTTCCTATATAATCTTTACCGTTTGGACCTCTTTCGGATGATTGAAATGCAAAATTGTCTTGCAAATTTAGCAAGTTGTTCTGTGAATGTGCAAATGTACCTTATCTGAATGCTCTGTATGATACGTTGTAAAGTTACAAGCTCTTCTCAAATACCCACCCTTAGTTGACAAACAATGCTCCACTTTTTATTCTTCTGCAATAGTTTTTCCTGATTCCTTTTAATTTTCACTCACCCATTTGATGTAGCATTCTGTTTATTTTGCAGAAAACAGAAGGGTTGATTGCTGTATCCGCAGTCTCAGAGATCAGAGAATTGCTGTGGTGTCTGGAAATCATGTCTTTTTCATCAAAGAGACCATATGACCGGAGCCCTTTGGAGCCGAATGGTCGGGGAAAATGGCAGAAGATTACATCTTTTCCTTCTCCGTCCATTTCAACGAAGATGTCCCCTGGAGCTGTTGTTTTTCGCATTCTATGTCCTACTTCTAAATCTGGTAGTTTGATTGGAAAAGGTGGGAGTGTTGTAAAGAAGATACGCAAGGAATCTGGTGCGAAGATCAAAATTGAAGACACTGAACCAGGATGTGATGAAAGAATTGTCATGATAATGGGCTCCGATAAAGATCCAGAGGATAGTTCTACGAAGGATAAGAACGAGGATGAAGAAAATAATGATGAAGACAATGATGATTCTAGGTTAGATGATGAGGACAACACTGAAGATAAGGAGCTTTCAACCGTGGAGGATTCACAAACTGATAGGGCGACTTCATCAATGCAAAAGGCTTTGTTAATGGTTTTCGAAAAGATTGTTGATGGGGAATCAGAAGTTGATGAAGAAGATGAAGAAAGTAAGGAGCCCACCACTGTTTCTGTCAGACTACTTGTGCTGTCTTCTCAGATTGGTTGTGTTTTGGGGAAGGGTGGAAGTGTAATCAAGCATTTGTCAGCAGAAAGTGGTGCTCAGATTCGGATTCTTCCCAGGGACAAGCATCCTTCATGTGCCTCACCAGGCGATGAATTAATCCAGGTTATTATCTAATCTGGATGTTTATTCTCCCACATCTTCATTCCATGAAATCCACTCTTGGGCTCTATTTTCTATAGTTATAGCCTTCTAGGTGGCTTCATGCTCTCATACTTTTGTGTACATCTGAAGAGTTACCTAGAGGTCCTCTTCGAGCTGTTGTTCTTATTATATGTGTGATGTATTGGATTGTTCTTTTTCTTTCCCATAGAGATATAAATTTAAAAAGAAAAGTTCCCATGGGAATTAAATATTTATTCCTTCCTGAACTGATATCTCTTTGACCATGGTTGTGTTGCAGATTACGGGTGGAGTAGAGGCAGTGCGGAAAGCTCTTGAGACTGTTTCTCAACAGCTTCTTGATAACCCACCTCGTGAGCATGATTCTTTTCTGGCAGGCAAGCCTAGCGGCCCATCCTCATGGGCATTCCCCCCTGTTAATCTTCCTTACCATGCCAGACCTATTGACAGCAACGATTATCATTCAAGTTTGGCCTCATTGAGACCAATTTTTTTTGAAAGTGGTAATCCTGGACGACTGCAAATATCTGCTGAGTTGCTCACATTCCGTCTGCTGTGCATCAATGATAAGGTCGGAGGTTTGATAGGAAAGGGAGGGGTCATAATAAAAGCGCTTCAAAATGATACAGGTTGTGAAATTAAAGTTCTCGAAACAGTACCCGAGTCTGAGGATCGGATCATTGCCATATCTGGTCCAGCGGTAATGCTCATTTGGAATTTCATCTCCTTTGTTCATCTAAGTGTTTCTGTATGACTAGGTGTCCTTTGCCTCTGAATACCTTTTTTGTTTCTTATTTTGTGCCCCGTTACCGTTGTATTTTGTTTTTCCAAGTTCTAGGAAAAAATTGGATGTCTCTCTTGACAGTTTATTTCACTTTTGTAGCTCCCGGATGACAGGATATCTCCTCCGCAGGATGCACTTCTTCGCGTGCTCAGTAGAACTATGATGGCAGCTGACGGTCAAGAGAACCATGTGTTATTCAGGCTTCTTGTCTCCTCCAACCAGATTGGTTGCATCCTTGGTAAAGGTGGGGCTATAATAACGGAAATGAGGAAGTTCACTGGAGCTCATATTCGTGTTTTGGGAAATGATCAGATTCCACAGGGTTCTTCAGAAAATGAGGAAGTGGTTGTCATATCTGGGGAATTTGATTCTGTTCAAGAAGCTTTGTTTCAGATAAGCACAAGGTTGCGACATCACCTCTTCCGTGATAAACCGTCTGCGATCGGACACCCATCACATCCTTCCTTTGATCAACTACCACCATTTCCTTCATATATGGGAAGGCTTAGGGAGCCTTCACCACCTCGGTCTTATTCTGATTTGCGTTCATTTCACAAGTTCAATTCTGTTGGTGGCTTCCGTCCACATGATGACCGTGCTGCTTTTGCTCACCCAGTTCACCTTTCAGGTGTTCCTTCTCAGAGTTCTGAAAGAATGTCATGGATATCACAGGTATGTAATTGACGATATCCATGACTTTTTTTTTTCAAAATTATTATTTTTCTTATATATGGTAACTTCAAACAGCATGTTCATTCTCATTGTAATATATTATGGTTATAGATTGATAATGATTAATTTTTGTGCAATTCACTGGCTGTAGAGTAATCATGCACTCTATTATTATGTTGGAGCTCTGGAGGAATAAAATTTGAGTCTCAATGCATACTAATCGACATATCTTTCATTCTAACTTTGTGATATCTGAAGGTATTTTTAAACTGTAGAAATGGATGTTTTTTTAACTTGCAGCTGGTGGATATGTTTAAAGAATATGTTGTTTGTTATTCATGTGCTTGTTGCATGAGAATTATTTGGGCGCTGTTACTCACTTACCCCAACCCAAAAATGTTGTCCCCACCCCATTATTCATCTCAGGTCATCCATTTTTTTTGTAACCTCTAATCCCACCCTCATATATATACATTCTATTTCAGTGTTATAGCTTGATTTCTTCATGTCAGACAAGAGGAAATTCCCTTTTTTTTTTCGGAAATAACAATGTGTTGTACGTCTTTGTTGGATCTCAATTTGGAAGAGGTTGCATCTGCTTTGGACTAGTTGCGTAATTATTTGAACTGCCAAATATGTAGGATTAATAAAGTTTCCCCAAGGTGAAGAATAGATCAACATATGAGGCGTTGAAGTTATTGCATTTTCTAATTGATTTTTTTTTGTACCTTTCAAAGGATTGTTTTTTTTGAGAGAGAGACTTTTTAAAGAATCATGAGTAACGATATTATAAATCCTTTTTGGCTATTTGTTGCTTTGCTATGGCATTGGTAGCTGCAAATATATATTGGTCATTCTGTTATCCACCATGTCCAAGTTATCAAGCTTTCTGCATGGATTCTCAATAACAACTAACGAATAATGTCCTATGCATACTGCTGGCAAGCAATTTTTATGCCTTAACCATTCTTCCTATTGTACTGGTTCTTCTTTTGGCAATTGTTATTATAACCTTATCAATAATGCGCTTTTTCATCAAGTATCAAAGATGATTGACATTGTTCCTGACATATGTATCTTATTTATGGCTGGATAGGGTATAAGTGAAATTGGAGGTCGTATCCCCATGCCTGACTATGCAGGAGGTGGCCCACAAAGAAGATATGGTGGACATGGAGGGTTTGTGGATCACATGTTTTCAGCAGCAATGCACTTAGGCTCACTTTTCTAGGTCTAATTTGTTGTCTTCCATTAGTGTTATCACATTAAATACTCTGTTGACTGTGTAGGGGAAGCCAACCAGCTGTTATCACCAGTACCACTGTAGAAGTTGTTGTTCCTCGTGCAGTTGTTCCTGATATTCGTGGAGAAGATGGAGGCAGTTTGAAGCAAATTTGCCAGGTTCATCAAAAATAACAAAGACCATGTTTCATATGCTTGATATTTGGAAGTTCTATTATTAACAGATTCATGCACATTCAGATATCTGGAGCTAAAATCACCATCACCGAACCCAAGCCGGGGGCTTCAGAGACAGCAATCATAATTTCAGGAACTCCTGAACAAACTCAGGCAGCCCAAAGTCTTCTACAAGCCTTTGTCATGAGTGGAACAAGCTCCCCATGATTAATTTTGACACGTTGGTAATCATTCTCAGGATTCTTTGCATAAGATTTTTGTGCCTATTTTGTTTTTTAAGTTGATCAGGTTTTTATGTGAGATGATTACTCTTGTAAATAATTATGATAATTAACTTTTATCTTAAAGTCTGTTGGAGTTCAACTAATAGCTTCTTTTTTTCGCTTGATAGTTCAACTAATAGTTGTTATATCACTTGTTTTAATTCTTCCCCAAAACCTTGGTTATTTGACTCAGCTGAAGATCGGGAAACTTGGAGAACAACAGTATTGAGTTTGCAGTTTTGAGTTATAATGTTCCAACTTCTCTGGGACATTGCTAGGAATTTTGTAGCACCAGAACTTTCATGGAAAATATACATTCTTTCATCAGTGAAAGATTATTTGATTGCTTGAATGTTTCTATGGTACTCACGAAACAAGGAAAGCAATATGAATAGATCATTAATGTTTCATGTTGTGAAAACGCTGTTGGATAACTATTATTATGTTTTCATTGAAGAATGAAATTACTGATGCAAATTGAATAATGTGCCTCAATATTTCATTTACCTGAAGTAAAACCACTGAAATGGATGGTTAGCTGCCTGTTAGTCTTCCGATATTTTCCCCTCAAATGAATATTGTTCTGGAAAACTACATTGATGATTGGATCCTAGAACCCTGCATCTCACCAAAACTAGCAGATCTTTACATCTAGTAGTTTTTTTCTTTTACCCCTAAACGTTGACTTATTGTTAGGTGTGAATGGTTTAACATTTAACTCACCTTGCAAGGCCTCGCATTTTAGGCTGAAGTATCTTTTTTAGTGTCACTTTTTTGAATGTCTTCAAATTGATAAGCAGGTTGCCATGGATTACACTGTTTGGTATTGTACATGACGCTGCATCATCCTTTAACCTCAAAAGAGTACCTTTGGTTGTTATTTATGGATACGAAAATTAATCTTTATACGAGCATTTGAAATTAACTTTGTTCTCTTTCTAATTGAAGTGTTCAACTCTTATTCTGATGTTTGAAGGCCTTGTAATCATGCTATCTGAGCTTCTACAAAATTTTATCTCGTTTTTGTTTATTTTTTTTGGCTTATACATGATGCTTATTTGTTTTTGATGTTGCTTATGATTTTGCTTCAACAGCAGCAGCACTTGTTCAATGTGGCTCAAAGAATTACTGAGGATTTTGATCGTTTTACGATCAGTGCATATCTTGTGTGTTTCAGATAAGTCAAGCTTTATCTGAAGCTCTTTGAAGGCTTCAAATGGTGCATCTTACTTCTTTCTGTGAAATCTGATCCGGCTTGATTTTTGGTGCAATTACTTTTATTTTTACTGGTGGAGTGTTCATATATAAAAATCCAACTTCAGTTAATTTGCCTTAGGAAATTTAGAATTGGTCCTTTATAATGACATCTTTGACCGGATATATGCCATCTTTTATAATGCAGCAGAAAACGATAGAAGATTTGATTTATGTCAAGATCATAGACAACCTCTCCTCGGAGAGAAGGAAAATTAAAATAATCCAATATTATTGATAGATAGAAGTTGAATCTATCATTAGGCTACAAATTTTTATTATATGGACTCAATAAGGACCAATGAAGAATCCCATTGAACCTAATTACAAACTTACTAAAAATAGAAAATGTTGAATAAATATAATAGTCATTTATTCTAAGATCCCACAAAATCAATTAGAATCGATGGCAATCAATTCTCATATTTATGGAAAGAAAAATAACCATGCAAATTATTACCATAAATGGCAAATTTGCTTATTTAATGACTTTAATGATGAAATCTAGCAAAATTAAATATCTCCATGAAATAATTTAATTGAATTTCGTGGGATTCTGAGATGGTCTCAATTATTTTTGTCACCTGCTATTTTTCACAGTTTTCTTCATGGATCTCTTTTGATGGTCTGATCGCTCCAATAACATATCGATCATCCGTTCTACATCATTCTCCTCCACTTGAGAAGAACTCGACCTTGAGTTCAAATAAAAAGAATTTGATAGAATAGGAGGTTGATATTTGATGTAGTCTGTCACCTTGGAGGTAGGAGTGGTTAGCAAAGATTTGCCTTTAGCCTTTGGAGCCTTGGAGACCGGCTGTTGTCCCAAGGGGGACATTGCCATCTTGTGTCTCCCAGATGAACACATAAGTGTTTTTCGGCCTCGATAGGTGATGTCAACGTTGTATTGCCAGGGTCTACCCAACAATACATGGCTAGCATCCATGTCCACCACGTTGCAAAGCACCTCATCTCTATAGTATTTACCGATAGAGAGAGGTACCCTACAAACTTACGGGCCTTTCTTGGTCCAACCTATAGAGTAAGGCGCGTGATGCATCTCAGTTGGCTAGCATCCATGGTCTCATCGCTCCAATAACATATTGATCGTCTATTCTACATCATTTTATTAAGATGAGCTTTTGGTTCTTAGGCCCCTGACATCTAAATTATGCTGTTCAAGATTGTTGCCTCAAAGGCTCTACGCTTAGTAGTTGATAGAATCTTAAGGAGTTTTACGGTTCATTTCTCTGAGTTCTCTCTTTTTCTGGAAAAGAACCTTAGTTGATCTATGCAATTAAGTCATCATGAATGAACATTCATGTGCCCAGTCCCTAGTTCATACCTGCAAGTTGCGAGAATAGTTGGCATGAGTTTGCAGCCCGACACTAAATGTTCATATCAGTCTCATATTGAATTATTTCTGGATTTTGTGGAGCATTGATAGTCTACCCAATGCATGGTTTGGTTGTTCAACCACAAATAGTGTCATCAAGAGGGAGCAGCCAACGTCTCTTCACCAAAGCAGTGTGGGGATGACAGATTTTCTATTTCAATCTTCATGTTACTAATGTATTCAGAACTTTTTTTTAGAGAGTTAAATTAAAGCATTTAACTTTGGAGAGTTTGAGTTTATTCAGGGATCGTGAGGTTCTGAAGTTCTTTACTATGGAGTATGGAAGCAAACTCTTTTGTTTTCGAAAGTAATGAGGGGTATGTTGTAGATCATTGAACACGATTTGTGAGCATCAGTTGATATATATGGCTTGTGATCATACCAGGAGTGAGGGAGTGGGGACTGAGGTGGGGTATTAGACAATCAGTCTAAGTTAAATAGATCATTGTAGATCAATTTTTTTTTTAAACTCTTGTTAAGAATGCCCTGTTGTGTTGAATCGATCATCTCTTTTTGCTTCTGTTTCCCTTTCCACTTACCATCATGAATTTGTAAATTTTGATGAACACGATTTTTCTTGTTTAATGGTATAAATGCTTTCTTTCCTTTGTAACAATGGCTATATGGACAACATGCAAAGTAGACATGGGTATGTAATCGGCTTTTTTTCATTCTTTATGCATCTTATGGACACCCCAACCCCCCCCTCCTCTTCCAAAAAAAAAAAAAAAAAACCAACCAGCCAAAGGAGAGAGAGTGAGGGATTGGCAAAAACAAAAATAAATATGCTTGATACCTTTAAGCTTGATACTTGATTATAAATTTTTTATGTGTGAGCCTTTCTTTTTCTAATTGAAAACCCTGTCCATTAACATATACTTAATTTCCATGATCTTTTTTAAGAAATGTGTTTCTTTTTACTGCTTGAGTATGAAACTGGATGTTTGGTGTTCTTTGTTTTAATCCTCGATCTACTGGGATTATTGGCAATCCTAGGTAATCAAATAATTTCGTGGAGGCTCACCTTACTCAAGACACGTTTAGTAGGCCTTGTGAATACTACAAGCACTTGGTGATAGGGTTGCCTTGCAATTGCTCTTTAAGAATTTTGTGTCATTGAATCTGTTTGTAGTTGGTATCACTTGATGGAAACAAGGACGCTTGAAATTTTTAATTTGGAAAGTGTCGTGTTTCGCTTTTGAGCTATGTTTCTTTATGGATGAAGGCATGATCCCTGATCCAGAAGCGTCTCACTTTATCATCATCAATCTGAAAGCTCAAAATATTGGTATCATTCAGGCCAAATTCATGGTTCGATCCTTCAGCAGAGTTCTGATATGAACAAATGTAACTTTTCAAATTCTTGTGGTGATGGATCAGATATTTCGCTATCTATGTTGACTCATTGTGGCATGTTTTCTGCTGAAATGCTAGAGACAGATTGGTTTGGGTTTATTGCTCATATAAACTTAAAAGCCTTTTATTTGTCTTTATCACTCAGTAAAAATACTGGGTATGAATTGGAGGAAACTGAGCCTGATGTCTATGGGCTCATTTCTTAGTTCAATACCATTAGTACCTCGAGATCGGGTTTTTTTTTTTTTTTTTGAAAATAAAATCTACTACATGTATGGCTATCCAGACTTTCATAACATTTGTATGTATATAATAAAAATAAAGAAGGCAGAACTCCAACATAAAGCAGCTAATGAGGAGTCTTAAATGGCTATAATTGCCCAGGTCATGCACGAGGCCCTGGATGGATCCACAAGCCGTGGCAATTGAGACAACCAGACAGGCCATGCTCAAAACTTTAAGCCAGAACCATGTGGCAGAGCTTGCGTATCTTGCTCTGGGAGATGTGCATCTCTACGGGGAAGTACACGGTGAGTGGCCAGAACGAGAAGGCCCCAATGAGCCCCAGGAGGTCATTGAAGAAGGGGAAGATCATGGTGACCACCGCGGTTACTACAACATAGCAAGTCCTCCACACGAGGCGGAAGAGGTTGAAGTGGTAGTCACCACACAAAGGGATGCTGACAGCGTATTTGTTCGTTATGAATCTGCTCTTTGGCCACCTGATGCGGCTTGAGCTCTCTACTAATTGGAATATGGGTTGGCAAGAGACCTGAAGCAGAACAAAATATATGAATTGCATGAATCGTTATCAATCTGCTCTGTGGCCACCTGATGCGGCTTGAGCTCTCTACGAATTGGAATATGGGTTGGCAAAAGACCTGAAGCAGAACAAAAGATATGAATTGCATAATCATGCATTGAACAAGTAGAATGAATGAATGAAAGACCTGGTAAGCGCCGATGAGATGGATGGAGATGCAAATGTTGCCGAAGTCGATGGCCAGAAGGGGTCGTAGAAGCCAAAGCCAGTGAGGAAGTTGCCCGGAGCGTCGTTGCCGAATGCGGCGTAACCCAAGACACCACAGAGCATGTAGAAGAAGGTGGTGATGGACACTCCTATGAATGATGCCTTCTTCATCACCGAGTTCTCTGGAGGCGTCATTTCAGTGTGTCCTTCCACATTTTGCAGACAAAAAAAGGTTAGATTAGAGGAGAAGCTCATATTAACGGAAAATATACAAATTTAATTTATAATGTTAACATATCCAATAGTGATAACATTTTAAACATCAGACTCTAATGACTAATTTCTGATTGTGCTAATCTTGTAAAAATTGAATTTGTATTATTAAGTCCGAGATATTAAAAACATTTTTTTATATGAATCTCTGGGATATCTATTTTGGCCGTATGTTTCTGACTCGAGCGTGCTTCTATGTATAATTTTTTTTTTTAAAAAAAACTAAGGTAAAACCATGTCACCATTTGTTCCATTACAAGAAGCGTACTTTAAAAGAGGGTGACGCGAGCGTGCTTCTATAGTTTAATACTTGAATCCTTGGAGGTGCTCTTATCATAATTGAAATGATATTCTAATATTACTTGGCAAGTTGTTGGTATAGCTGTGTTATTAATTATAATATTATTTATAACTGTGGTTTAATTATCGTGAGAAATGTTTCAAATTTGTACTATCTTTTCATCCAAAATATTTTCATATAAAATATTAATAGAAATAGATGCATGAGTTATTCATGTCATCTCATTTTTATTATCACATATATTTCAATTAAGAAAATTTGTACTTAAAAAAGATATATATAAATTATATCAAATGTGAGTAAAAGATAAAAGTAGTTTATATAACAAGATTAATTAATTAAGTTTCAAATGAAGAAGTGGATTAATTTCATAGGTAGTATTATACACTACATCGTTGTGTAGTTATATTTATATTTAACTAAAATTCTTAAATTAATTTTTATTTTAGATTTGAAGTTCTTTACAATATTTCAATTTGTTTTTGTGTTTAACGAGTCTCCACCACCAGTGGACCTTTATGTTTTTGAAGTTAAAAAGTAGATTTTATAAGATTTTTTTATGCTTAAAATGTTTCATTTATTGAGCTTAACCAAATCCGTTAGCCTCTTTTTTTTTTTTTTTTCGGGATAGCTATATGTATATTTAATGAGATTTAACATACTACAAAATCTTAAAATCAGATCTTTTGTTTAAAAGAGAAAAGAAAAGAATTAAAAGACATGGATCACGTTTGGCATGCAAGTCCATCTACATATGCATATGACTAACAAGCATGAATTTCATGTGGACTAGATAAGTGATACAAAATCAGAGGTAAAGTGATTGGGGCGAATTCCGATTTTAATTAAGCACAGAGCCCAAATGTGTTAATAAATGGGTTTCAGAAAAGAAAAATGACTAAAATAGTCTCTCAAAAGTTAGAAATACCAAAATCAGCAACTTTTTAAAATTATACCTAAAAGTCTTATTTTACAATTTTGAAAACACAAAAGACTAATCTACTCTTATGCAATTAGATCCTTAATATATTCCATCTCTCTTAAATTTGTTAAAATATTTCACTCTCTTAATTTTATTAATATATTTCACACATCTTCATGTAGATCAATTTTTTTGTTGTAATTTATTTGTGATTTGGTGGATTTTGTGAAATATGTATCAAATATAATTTAAATTTTTGATGATGAACTCCATTAAATATTGATGTTTTTTAAAAAAATGGATATGTACTAATGATATCACAAAAATATGTAAATAGCCAAAAAATAAAAAATGTGAATAAAGATTAAGAATAATAAAATATCATCTGCTGCACTGGGGCATAACACAGATTTAAATTACATATTATGATTATACACAATAAAAAATGATAAATAATATAATGTAAGATATATATAAGAAATACACAGTATGATATATAATAACAAAACTTCTAAGATGATTGATTTTCATCATGTATAGAGAGATTGTTGTTTTGTTGGAAAGATAGGTATTTAGGTATTTTAGTGTAAAATAAAAAGGAATATTAAAGATTTAATTACATAAGTACATATTAGTCTTTTGTGTTTATAAAAAATGAGATTTTTTTAGGTATAATTTTAAAAAATAACTAATTTGAGTATTTCAAACTCTTAAGAGATTTTTTTTGATCATTTTCCGTTTCAGAAAACCAGCTTAATTAAAAATCATTTGTAGCTTTTTATGCAAAAGAATTATTTTTAAAAAGCGCAAAAATTACGTTTTTCAAGAATTAAAATCTATTTAAACCACTTTATTTAAAATTTTGATGAACTCTAAATTAAAAAATAAAATGAATTAAAAAAAAACCTGGATCTCAACGAGGACGGTAGAGAAAGCGTCGGCGAAGGCAATGTCTCCAAGGGCCTGGAATGTCCTCCACAGCTTCTCTGTCGCAGTCACATCCACTCCTACTGTCACCCCTGTTAAACTCGTCCTCACGTCTCCCCCCTCTGTTTTTTTATTTTTTATTTATTATAAACACATTCAATGAGAATCTCTTTTTATACATTAATTAAGTTAACAAAAATAATGAAGGTGAATATGACCTGAAATTTTGGCAATGGAGACGCCCAGGCCAATGGTGGAGTAAGCGAAGGACATGATGGCGGCGATGATGGAGAGCCACCCTAGCTTGTGGAAGTTTGGGATCTGTGAGAGGAAGATTTGGATGCCTGCGAAGATCGCCATGTATGGGGTGTCCGACGTGTAGCACTTTTCATGGTGACCCTTCCTGTGGAAGCAGTTCGACCTCTCCACGGCCCTGTTTCAATCCATAATACACATCAAACTAACACTAGGTAGATATATATTATATTATGCAAACAAATAAGTTTTATCAACCAGTATAGTAGTACTACTACTCACGCCATGCTAATGGAGGCTGTGATGGTATAACCAATCGTCACCCCTATGAGGTTCCCGTACTGGGCTACTCCACCCAATTGAATCCTCACTCCTAAAACCAAGATTAAATATATAGAGAGACCCAACAAGGGGACAACAAAAAGAAGAAGAAAAGAATTAAAGAATGCATGTGTGAAGTATTGGGTTTACCAAGGTCGGCTTTGACGACGTCCATGTAAGTGTAGTTCTTGGAGCCATTGGACCTGTAACAATCGGCGAGAAGAGTAGATGTGAAGTTGTGAACCATGTTATGACAGAGAAGGCCATGAGAGCTGCAGGTCCTGCTATCCAACCCAGCTGTGCTATGGCCCAAGCCAGAGACAACACTCCCGAGCCTATCACAGCTGTGATTATATGAGCACTTGCCGTCAACAGAGTCCCTGCATACATCACAAAACACCAACCATCAAAATCAATTCTTCCTTACAATGCTTGTATTGAAAGACAGTACAGAGACCTGTTCGTTTGGCTCGTCCATCATCGTCAAGGTTCTTATGTGGTGAAACGAACCCTCCTGATGAGTTGAGGTTGAGACCCTGCTCAACGGAAGAGAAGCTTCTGTTCTGGACCTCCAAAGCCATCTTCTTCTCTGACTGCATGAAGATTACAGAGGTGTGGGAATTTATTGTTGATGTATTGTCTACAAATGGAAAGGTTTATTGTCACCCTGTGCTTTAATGTTTTTCAATGTGTACAAAAGGTAAATCTATTCTGCAGAGATGATATATATATATATATCTATATATATATTTTGAGGTAAAGAAATGATATATATTAAACTCGGGTTAACTCATAATGAGTTATTATTATTAACATGAATCGCGAGTTTTGAATTGGATATTTTTTGGTTGGTGGAACGATTAATTGTGTGACGTTTAGCGTGTCATGTGTTCCAATCCTTCTCGAAATGAATGTTAGTTACATCGGGAGTCGGTCAACATTTACTCCAAAATTTAATCCAAACCGAATAAGATCCAGCTTTGTTTGGCAACAACCTGAGGCCTCGTTTTGGGTTCGTGTTAATTTTGGATGAATTTGATTTCACATGAGATTATTAAAAAATTGTATAAAATTTAGTGTTTGGTTAATAATAATTTTGATAGTAATTGTGGATCCCACTCAGTGGTGGCTCTAGGAATTTTCATCAATGGGGTCATCAAAAACATAAATTTTATAAAATAAATATAACATCTACTTGTATCATATATCTGTAAAAAAACATAAATTGTTTTTTAGAAAATAGAACAATTTAAATTAATATAAAAATAACATAACAAAGAAAGGAGGTCAAAGATTTCCAACATATAAACTTTTACAATTGTTTTCAATGAGATTTTATATTTTGAAATCGTTGTATGATAATTTAATATATATTATGTTATCATAGTATATGGGGTTTTATTATAATGTATGACCTAAAAATTTATCCTTTTTTTAGCGTAAAATAAATATACTAACATATCTCAACATATACTTTCATTTTATATAAGTACATGTACTTCAATGGCATAATATATATTTTTTAATAAAAAAAACTAGTGTGAATTACACAGGGGGCTAAACATATTATTTTTTAAAATAAAAAATTGGATGGGATTCGGTTGTATAAATGGGACTCCTAATATGATTGTATATATGGGCTTCTTGAATGACCCCAACACCTAAACACTAGTTTGACAACTTTTTTCAAATATGTTGGTTATTTTGCCTAATGAAAATGATAAACCTTTCTCAAAATAAAAGGGACAACTATGTAATTCTAAATTGATTATACTGGGGCCATGTCCGTTGAACAACTTCTCATATTTACTAATCCTTGAGTTTGTATGTCTCTTCCAAAGAGAGACAAAATGAGAATATTTTTTTTCCTCTAAATTAATTGATCATTTCACATACATTAGTGCCTTATGTCTTGCTCTCTATTTTCTTTTAAAATATTGATGGGGTCAATTGACCCCACCCCTAATAACCTGGCGCCGCCCCTGATCCCACTCGAATTAAAATCTGAAAAAATAGAGTGGAATCAATATCAAATTCCATCAGAAATCATAAATTAAATTACTATTATAACATTTATAAATTAATTAAATTACTATTTATATACCTTCTAAAATAAATAGATTGGTGATACATAGGCCCCAAATCACAAGCCCCATTCACAAGCCCCATGAGGTGTCATCACCTTATTGGTTGGTTTTTTATTGGTTTGTTGACTTTTGAAAAAGTGTAAAATGGTAAAATACGGATATGCCCTTCATTAAAAATAGATCTCATTGACCCAAATCCCCATTTTTTCTTTTATTAATATTTCACATTAATTTGAATTTTCTTATTTTAAAATTTAAGTATTTTGAAAAATATATCCCACTCTAAAATTTATGTATTTCAAAATTTGAATTTTAAAATTCTTATGAATTTTACATCAAAACTTACCTAATTTATACAAAAATTACCTATATTATTTTTCATCAAAATTATACCAAAATTTACCTAAATTACACTAAAATTATCTAAATAACAAAAAAAATGTTACAATTTTTTTTTATGATTATAACTGTTACAGAATGTAACAGAAATGCATAAATATAAATGTAACAATCTTATTATTGTATAACTGTGTAAATGTAACAGAATGTAACAGTGATGCATAAATGAAACATAAATATGTGAATGTAACAGTTTATAACATTCATGTTACAAAATGTTGTAGAAACAAAAAAAGAGGAGAAAGGATGTAGCAGACGCCCTGTAAATCAAACATTCATGAATAATAATATGATTGATCATTGAAATATTCATGAATTCGTATGTTAAATAGCATTATGTTGTTACAAGACTGTTACATTTTAAATGTAACAAAATAACAAAAAACTGTGTATTGCTTAAATGTGTCTCTTTTGCATCAAATCATATTATTCATTAACTGTTACATTTATAAAATGTACCAATATTAATCAATGCACATATTCCACAATGTAAATACAACAAAATAATACCGAACCTGGCTCACGATTACTTCATATTCTCCATCCCAATGGCGACCTCATTTTTGTAGTTTTCTCAGAGAGTCCATGTCTGAGACCACCACCGCCACCACCCGCGTTTCAAGAGCTCGAACTTTTATGTTCTCCGAGATCGTCGTCTCCTTAGAACAGCTAAGAACAAACGAAGTCATTAAAGCTGAAGCACTCATTAAAACCATCATCACAACGAAAACTGAAGCAATCATTATAGAGGCCATCGCCACCGTTGCTACACACATGCACAAGACTGTTACATTTCAAATGTAACAAAAATCATCATCCGAAAATCTTTCAAAAATCACAATCATCATCCGAAAATCTTTCGAAAATCACCTGAACCTGCCCTTCAAGCCCAGGAGGCAGAGGAGGAGGTGGAGTGTCAGAGGGAACCCTGATGCATCGGGAGGGGGTACTAGGGGTACTAGGGTTTCGTCGCGGATGTCTATGGTTCCGGAGATAAGGCGTTGGGAGGAGACGAGGATGCCGGTGAGGTCAGAGAGGCGGCGTTTGAGGGTCTTGCCGGAGATGGAGGGGGAGGAGGAGAAGAAGAGGCACCGTGTGTGGTGAAGAAATAATAATGAAGAAATAATGGTGAAGGAATATATGATTTTTAGAAGTGATGATACTCCACAATCATAGGGATATATGTTAGGGTAGTTATTAAGTAAAAGGGCATAATAGGTAATGTCTCATTGCCACATCATGGGGCCTGTGAAATTGGGGCCTATGAATCATTATTGAAATAAATAACCTCCTCTTTTTTTTTACCTACCTTCTCCTTTTTTAGGGGAGTTCATAATATTCAATTAATTTAAAAAAATTACTATTATTATGTGTTCAATTATATAATCGGTTGTTTTATTTATTTGCATTCGTTAAATATTTATAAATAAATTACTCATTTTATATAATTGTGATGTTGATAAAGAAATAAATTTTACAAGTAGATGTATAATAGTAAGAGTATTTTAGACATTTGAACAAAATTCATTCCAGAAATCCATATGTAAACCACATATTGAAAAATGATTATCTGCATAAATCCACTAGTGAATCAAACAGTATAATGGAATCTGAATTCCTAGTAAAATGATTCATAGTAAAGTAATTCCATTAAAAAAACGACACGAATAAAATGGAGCATAAAAAATAGCTTTTAACTTTTTTATATAAATTAAAACTAAAAACTATTATCAAACATATCAATTTAAATACATCATCATTAATTGATTTTATCTTTAAACTGTGCCTCAAAATCTATGTTTTATAAAGCAGTCATCATCATTACACCTTCAAAAAGGTGTTGATGAAAACATTAAAAAGCTAAAAGTTACTTTTCAAACTGTGTTATTAAACGAGACCTAAGTCTCTTTTCTCTTCTTTAATTAAAATTACACATTTTCCACACTCTCCACCCTCACGAAAAAGAAAAGAAAGAAAATGAAAGAAAGAAAAGAAAGAAAATGAAAGAATTAATGATTGTGTGTTTATCCCTTCTTCCTGGCGTGAATTGGAATGTGGACATAAAAGGTTAATGCTATTAAATACCATACTGATGTTGAGCCTACACATTTATTTGTTCATTACAATGCTTATCATAACCACTCATACCATGCTGGTTTTGTCAAATAATCTCGAATATATATTTTTTGTGGGCGGGCATGGTGGAATCACAGCCCTTGAGGGTGGGATCGATTAATCTCTATCTCATTTCATTGTGAATTCCATGAAACAGATAGTGGTGCATATGTTTTGTCTGCTCTAGCCACATTGTTGGTCTGTGTTCATATATATATTAACTATTTATTTTGTCGTATCAAATTAACACCACTAGCCGCCCAGGCCGAAAAAAACTTTACGAAAAGTAGGCATATCCTCGTTGTCAATAAGGTAGGGATTGATTGGGTCAAATATGAATGGGTCCCAATTTTCAAAGATCCAGACCCCTACTGGACCATGGTCCATGGTCACTACCCATTTGATTTGAAAGAAAAAAAAAGTATGAACATAACATACAAGTGAGACAAACTATTTATCTGTTAGGGTCCCGTTGGATTATTTGCAATGTCGAAAGTTACCTCTGAAAAATCATTTGATGGTAAAGTGAGATTTTATAGATTAACAAATTATTCTTAAAATCTTTCAATAAATCTCATTGAAAGTTAGATTTTTTCAAATTTGATGATCTAATCAATTAGGTGTACACTCTAAATGACTTAATCATAACCATTCAAATTTGATATACTAGATCTATAACATTTTCTCAACAGATAACCCAATTGAGATCAGTCACTCTCCACTAATCTTCTTAGACTTATATTATGTTTATGTTAGAAAGACAAAAGTGGTGAGACATCTATCTATATATTAACTAGAAATGAGTTTTAGTTTTCAACTTTGTTTCTTTATAACATTTTACATATTTAATTTTACCCTTCTTAGTTATTTATGATATTTGATTTTAGATTAAAAGACAAATGATATTGATCATGCCACAACGCCACTTTGATTGATTTTATATTGGGATAAAGAAAAACAAAAATAATCTATCTAGTTATCTATATGTTTGTATATAAATTAGATAATCTATATCCATATCTATAAATTGTATGAAATATTTTTTAATGGTTTTTTGTTGTATATATGCCCCTACAGAAATTACATTTTGTTAAAATACCCCTTATGATTTATTATTTCCAACAATACCCTTAAAATGGTAGTTTGTTAATACATTTAAGGGATACTCATAGTTATAAAGTTTGAAATGGAGAATATTGACAAATAGGGTTGGATGAGTGATATTTCTTTTATGGGTTAAAAATATCTATGTCCCCATGAACACTGGCGGAGCCATGTGGGGCCGAGTGGGGCAGCTGCCCCCACTCAATTTTGTGAAAAAAATACATATATCACATGTATATATGTTTTTTAAATTAATTACCATGTATTGTAATTGGATAATGTTACATCCAATCCATTTTTCAACCTTAAATTCAGTCTACAAGTGTTTTGAATTTTTAAAAATAGTATACCTCATCTAATTAGGTACTCATTTTTATAAAAATTGAAGTGTATATACTATAATGAATTGTAAATATGCTTTTATAGAAAATGTAAATTTTTTTTGTTGAATCATATACCTTGCTAAGGTGAGTATATGCTCTCATAATTTTATATGCTCTAATAATGTTCTATCTATATGCACATATGAAACTGAAATTAGGGTAGTTAGAATAAAAATTGTGTGCAACAACACTCACTGTAATTTGGTAGAATATTAATAAATTTTAATTAGTTATGATATGTGTATGTATCAGGTAGTTTGATTATGAATTATAACTGTAGTACATTATTATGCAATTTTGGAAATTGTTACACTTAATAGTAAACATTGTATAATGAGGTATATGCTTTGATGAAAAGTGTATATTGTTCCACTTCTTGTTGAATAAACTCATTTTTAGTAAGTGAGAAAATTTTTAACGAGGTGTATACCTCGTCTAAAAATGTATATACTTAACTGGATAGCTAAAGAGGTATAGACTACATTTGAGAATGTAAAAAAGATTGTATGTAACAGCACCCCTTTCATTTTTTGTTTTTGTAACTTTTGATTGGTCTGTGGATAAATATTTGGGTATAAAATAATATTGTCTATCTATTTGGTTAGCTTTCTCTTTTTTTTCTTCTATATTATTGAATTGCAAATGAAAATAAAAATATATATTATTTTTCTTATTTTTCTAAATAGATTTAAAAGAGACAATTAACATCATTTCTTAAATTTTACACACATATTTTTAAATTTCTTGTATGTCAATTTAAAAATAATACTTTAAAAAGATGTATAATTTGATTAATTAAAATTTAATTATTTAAGTTATCTAAATTTGTCCCCACTAAGCATAATTTCTGGCTCCATCACTGTCCATTAACATTGGAAATCCCATATAAATTCTTGTAAAAGTTGGAACAAACATACAAATTCCTAAAAACACAATAAAATTAAAAAATCATCCCTCGATTAAATTTCCATCTAAACTAATGAAATATACCTAGAATATTCCATGCTATGAAATTGTATAGCCATGTTAATCCTTACAAACAATAATAAAGACACATCGGTTCATTTAAAGAACAAAATTACCCTAATAAAGTTTTTAAATTTCATCCATCTTCTTCACTCGTCACAACTCCTCTCAAGTCTCAACCCCGACCGCCAGCCTCCACCACCTTCAAAACAATGCCTATTCAATTAAAAAAAAAACCTCCATAGCTACCCAAATGAACCCTAATAGAAAGTTTAAACAGATCAGATAGAAAAAAAATGTGATGGAGCGGCGGATGGTCATGGTGTGGTTGACGGAGACGATGGATGATTGCGGACAGAGATGGTGGACGGTCAAGCGTGGTCGACGTAGACGGTGGATGGCCGCGGATATGGGCAGTGTCAGAAGAGTGAAAGAGGTCTGACTCGTGGGCGGGATGGAGAAAGAGACCAAAAGGACAGGTAAATTAGACATTTCATGAATGAACTACGGATTCTAAAAAAAAAGAGAGACATTTCATAGGTTTAGTTAGGAATAATTAGGGTAGTTTGAGTCAAGATTAACCTATGTTAGACAGGAATGTATTTGAGTTTTTTTGTGTTTTTATAAATTCTTAATTTTGATAGGGATTTATATGAGATTTTCAATGTTTACAAATTACAATGCATAAATATCTTCAACCCTTCTTTAATATGTAACACCATAATAAATTTTATAAACGATATATTTAATAATTACTAAAAAAATTATTATATTATTTATGCATATATAACATGAGATATCTTATCCAGGGCCGGCCTTGAGATTTGAAATTTTGATTGGGGCCTAGGCGATTTTTCAAAATGGAGCCCTATAAAAAAAAACAAAATCATATTGTTTAAAAATGACCTAATAAATTTTCATTTTTTATTGATGAACTAAAATAGTGTAAAAGATAAATACATGCTCTCATCATCTTTATTTTACAACTCAACTAACATATGATTATTTAAAAATCTATCTTGTAACAATTATATTAGAAAAATTACAAGCACATACATATAATCACATTTACACCGATAACAATATTTTCATTAGAAGTCTTAGAAAAATATTAAAAAACAGGTTACACTTCAAGGACCATGTTTATTTTGTTCGTCCCCTCTTTTATAAAAGAACATGAGTGAGTAATTTGTTTTCTTTTAATTAAGGATTTTCACTCATCTCAAAAAATGAGATTTTTATGCCTAAATTTTTACCATCATCTCTAATTAGCAAGAATATGTGAATATAATTTTTAAAAAATATATCCAAGAAAAATAAATAAATTAATAAAACTAAGATTCAAAAGAGGGCTATGTACCTTATAATGAAGATCAATTTCTTGTAAAATCTTGTTATTTTGCTTCTTTGACTTAGATTATGAGAGAGAGAGAGACTGAGAGATTATGAGAGGGAGAGACCGTGAGAGATGAGAGAGACTGAGAGAGAGATCAATTATGAGAGAAAAAAGTAAATGTTAGGCTAATTAAAGAAGGTGACTATTCACCTTCCTAAAATAGATTTTAAAAATTTAATTATATATAAATATTAATAGTCACTGGATAGGTGGGATGGATTTCAATTTTTCTTTTCTTTTCATTTGGGGGCATTGGATGTGTTCAAATAGCTAGTGGGCCATACCAGAATGAGGCCCATAAAACATACTTAAAAATTGTTGCATTTGGGCTTGGAGCCCTTCTCTGGGTGGGGCCCTAAGCAACTGTCTCCTGGGCCTATACCCAGGGTCGGGCCTGATCTTATCGCATATAAATGGATTAAGAAATAAGGGTGCTCGTTGATGACAATGTGTATAGATGAAAACTAGTTTTATTATAACGGAAAGGTCAAAAATAATTTATCTACTATTTTTATTTGGATTTTGACAAATTGGAAGACAAATTCATAGATTTTTTTATCCATAATTTATTTTTAAAATTTTATCTTTTTGTCAGATTAGTCCCCCGTAGACATCTCCATCATGTTTTTACGCACTAAACTCATACAACATCAGAGAATCTAAAAAAAAAAATTAAACTCTAAATACTTAATAGGCAAAAACTTTCTTGGATTCGACAGTTCCACTGGGTAAGTCATATATTTGAATTACATCGATTCGATCAAATGTGCTTCTTTTGTAATAGATATACTGATCTTTGCGATGCAGAGTGCCCTTTTGTGTGTTTTTTTCTTCGCTCTTTTAGTTCGCAATAGAGGTTTTTCATATAATTTAGGTTTAATTGTTGTTATTGTTTGGGGTCAAGAATAATTGTGAATCGGTGAAAGTTACATACAAAAGTTTCGACTTTGATAAGGTTTAGCATATTCTAAATTTCCCCCCTTCATCGAATAAAGTCTTCCCCAATCATCACTAATGATTGTGATAGATTTTAGGGAAAAAAGAATAATGAGACCTAATTCTATTAAGAGGGACAAAGCCCTTTATATAGTAGTACAAGACCTGATACACGTGTAATACAGTAATACACGTGTAATACAATACACATGTAATCTAACACCCCCGCTCAAACTCAAGGTGGATCAAACAACATGAGTTTGCGAATGAGAGACAAGAATCTAGGAACTGGATGAGACTTCGTAAAGAAGTCTGCGATCTGCTCAGCAGAGGAAATGTGCGGAAGCGTCAATGTTTGAGCAAGGAAGTGCTGACGAACAAAATGACAATCGATCTCAATATGCTTAGTCCTCTCATGAAAAACTGGATTGCTAGCAATCTGAATAGCACTCCGATTATCACAGTGAAGTGGAGTAGGACTTGTAACATCAACTCCAAGATCGGTCAAGAGACGTCTAAGATGAACGATCTCTTTGGTCGTGATGGCCATTGCTCGATACTCGGCTTCTGTGCTGGAAAGAGAAACAACATCTTGTTTCTTGCTGCGCCAGGAAATAAGAGAATCTCCAAGAAATATGCAAAAACCAGTAGTGGATCGACGGGTAGTCGGATCTCCTGCCCAATCAGCGTCAGTATAAGCTCGAAGAACCAGAGATGAAGATGAGGACAGATAGAGTGATCTGGTAATAGTCCCACGTAAGTATCTAAGGATCCTCATGAGAGCACTATAGTGAACCGAACGAGGAGTAGAGACGAACTGACTAACTATGCTGACTGCATGAGCAATATCAGGTCTGGTAATGCAGAGATACACTAGCTGACCCACGATCTGTCTGTATCGTGTAGGATCTGAAAGGAGCTCACCATCAGTAGGACGTAGCTTTACATGAAGCTCAAGTGGTGTGTCAGCACGGCGAGTGTCAGATATAGCGGCACGATCAATAATATCTGCTGTGTACTTCTGCTGAGAGAGAAGAATCCCCCGCTTACTCTGAGCAATCTCTAGCCCTAGAAAGTAGCGAAGAGTACCGAGATCCTTCATCTGAAACTGACTACTGAGGTGACGCTGAACAAGAGTAATACCAGCTGAGTCGTCACCAGTGATGATCATATCATCCACATATAGAAGTAGAATCACCCGACCCTGTGATGATGATCGCACAAACAAAGAGTGATCCTGAGAGCTCTTAACAAACCCAGCTGATAGAATAACACTGCGAAAACGCTCAAACCATGCACGAGGAGCCTGCTTAAGACCATATATAGCACGTCGGAGACGACATACATGCTGAGGAGGAGTACGAAGACCAGGAGGTGGTTGCATGTAGACCACCTCTGATAAATCTCCATGAAGAAAGGCATTCTTCACATCCATCTGAAAGAGCGTCCAATGACGAGTCGCAGCAACTGCAAGAAGAGTGCGAACGGTGGTCATCTGTGCAACAGGGGCGAAAGTCTCCTCATAATCGATCCCATACTCCTGAGTGAAACCGCGAGCAACTAGACGAGCCTTATGTCGTTCAATGGATCCATCAGGGCGATGTTTGACCTTAAAAATCCATTTACAACTAATAGGCTCAACACCGGTGGGAAGAGGAACAATATCCCACGTATGAGTCTCCTGAAACGCCTGAAACTCCTCATCCATGGCCTGTCGCCACTCAGGGTGCTGAACTGCCTCTTGATAAGATTTAGGCTCCCGATGTGTATGAATAGCTGCAAAGAAGGCCTGAAGTTGTGGAGAATAAGAGCTGACTGTGGCAAAACCAAACTGATCAGAGGGTCCACTATCAAAACTGAAACGGGCAGGCGGACGACGCTCGCGCTGAGGATAGCGAGCGACACTACTCGGATCCACGGCCGGGAGAGGGGCGTCAGGCGCAGGAGGCGAAGCACCAGGAGAAGTATCTGCAATAGGACTGGAAGAGGAAGACAGAGAATCACACTCGATCGGAGAAGGCTCAACCAGGGGAGGACTAGGAGGTGATTCAGGAAGAGGAAGAGACTCAATAACAGGATAAGGCTGAACAGAAGGAGACGTAGGAGAAGTGGACTCACGGGTCGTAGACGAAAAATAGGGAACATCCTCAACAAATGAGACATGACGAGCGAACCAGAAACGATGACCCACAGGATCATAACAACGATACCCCTTATGCTCGAAACTGATCCCTAAGAAAACACATCGAACAGATCGAGCAGAGAGCTTGTCACGAGCATGAGGAGGAAGAAGAACATAACACGTACAACCGAAAACTCGAAGACGACTGTAGTCGGGACGTGAAGAATAGAGGCGTTCATGAGGGGACATGCCAGAGAGAATGGTAGAGGGAGTGATATTTATGAGATGAACAGAAAGAAGGGCAGCCTCGGCCCAAAAACGCTGTGGAACAGACGATGACAATAAAAGAGAGCGAGTGGTCTCAAGAATGTGACGATGTTTACGTTCGGCAACACCGTTCTGTTCATGAGTGTAGGGACAAGACTGCTGAAAAATTGTGCCATGGGATTGGATTAGAGAGCGCATTGTAGAAGAAATATATTCCTTGGCACAATCAGAACGAAAGGTTTTAATGCGAGTCTGAAATTGGGTGTGAATCATGGTGGTAAAAACATCATAAATGTGAGCAACCTCAGAGCGATTACGTAGTAAATAAATCCACGTAAAGCGAGAATAATCATCAATGAAGCTAATATAATAAGAAAAACCACTCATAGAATGTACGGGAGCAGGACCCCAAATGTCAGAATGCACTAACTCAAAAGCACTGGTGGACTGATTATTACTAGGACTAAAAGGTAAGGCCACAGGTTTGGCCAATTTACAGCCCTCACACACAGACAAAGGAGAAAAAGAAGTAGGTCCTAACACACCAGACTCAAAAAGGCCTTTAAGGCGAGACTCAGAGACATGACCTAACCTTCTATGCCACAAATCGACATTAGAAGTGACGCTACCACAAAAGACAGAGGGATCTGGAACAGGAAGATGCAGATACTCCACGAAGTACAATCCGCCGACTCTACGACCAACGCCAATCCTCCGCCCCGAGTGTGGATCCTGCACAAAACATCCAGAGGAAGTGAAAGAAACGGTCAGACCGGAATCACAAAGCCTACTAATGGAAATAAGGTTCATGCATAGATCTGGCGCATGTAAAACAAATGGAATGGAAAGACGACCAGTGGGATCTGAGGTGGTGGTGATAGATCCACACTGGGTGATAACCAAAGTGGAACCATCAGCAGTATGAATCGAAGGCAAATGTGCAGGAGCAGGTGAACATGCAGTAAGTATAGAACTATTAGGTGTCATATGATGGGATGCACCAGAATCAAAAATCCAAGAGACAGAAGTACCCGGAGTGGAAGAGAAGGCTGAGGGAGCAATAGACTCAGACCGAGGTGGATGCTGCAAAAGCTGCTCAAGACGCTGATTGATCAAGGTGTCAAGATGATCAGAAGTAGGCAAACCTGGTGCAGTGGTGGTAGCAACAGCAGCAGTAGGACGACGGTGAACCGGACCACGACCACGAGAGGCTGACATTGGCATGCGAGAAGCCATGCGTTTCTCTGGATGAAGAACCCAACAAAAATTAATAGAATGTCCTGGTTTCTTACAGTGCGCACAAAGCAGTGAAGAACGTGAAGAACTGGCAGGAGGAACAACGGAAGACGCAGCAGCCAGAACACCAGAATACACAGTTGAGGAAGTAGTCTGTCGAGATGCAACAGTGCGAAGACGAGTCTCCTCAGCAATAATCTCCGCTAGAGCAACCTCTAAGCGTGGTAAAGGATCCCGATGAATCAATTGTCCAGCCAAAGCAGAAAATTCAGGACGAAGTGCCATAAGAAACTGATAGAGCTCACGACGATCACGAAAGGCAGATCGCTCAGCCACAGATGCATGTGGTCCGGGCTCAAGATTACGTAGTTCACAGAAACAAGTGCGCATGCGATCGTATAGATCTGTGACAGATAAATCTCCCTGAATAATGGTCTGAACCTCAGCAAGTAACTGATACTCTCGGGCACCGCTTTTCTCCACAAAGCGTTCAAGAAGAGAAGCCCAAAGCTCTGCTGCTGTGTCGAATACACTAAGATCAGCCCGAAGAGAGCGATCAACAGAGTTAATTATATATGAAGAGGCACGCTGATCACGTCTGCGCCACAATGCATATGTCGGAGTGCTAGGCAATGGAGCAACAGAAGTACCATCAAGGTGACCAAATAAATCACGTGAACTAAGGGTGCTCTTCACAGTGGCACGCCAGGATGGCCAATCATCTACTGAGCTCAGAAGAAAGTCCGTTGAATTCGGAAGAGCATCACGAAATGACTCAAATGAATCCACGGAGACGGTTTGTGAAAGGCCAGCAGTAACCGTCAATGAGGGGGCCAGATCATTCATATGTTCAGACTCAGACATGATGAAACTATCTCAAATGAATCTTAAATATGCACGACTGCGTAGATGATGAAAAACTGAACAAAATGAGTACCTGGATGACTAGATTCGGAGTCCGAACGAAGTCGTAATGATCCAGGAAATAAACGCGTCAAAAAAAAAAGAGGCCGGCGGCGACAGGAGGTGGCCGGCGGCGACGGAAAGTCGCCGGCGGCAACGGAAAGTAGCCGGACGGTGGCCGGCGGAAAATGACGGTGGCCGGCGGTGACGGGAGGTGGCCGGCGGTGACGGTCGCTCGCCGGCGGTGACGGAAAGTAGCCGGCGCGACTGAGAAATTGCCGGACGTACGCCGGCGGCTACGGACGTTCGCCGAACAATTGTTCGGGTTGTCGGCTGATGGATCCGGGCAAACGGATTGCTGGATCCGGGTCAGACGAGTGGGTGGGCCGGGTGCGTGTGGGCCGCACCAGTGAACAACCCGCGTATGGGCCGGGCGTGGACGACCGTGTATGGGCCGGGCGCGGACGATCGAACGAATGGGCGAGTGGGCTTGGAGAGCCCGCGTACAGATGGATCCGGGCGAGTCCGCAGACGACCTCGGGTGGGCCTGGCGAGTCCGCGTACAGAGGGCGCCGCGTACGATTGCTTGGAGTCGCGGACGGGGACGACGAGGCACGCGAAATTACCGGGATTTCACGCGAGATTCCCGGGATGTGCTGGGATCTCGCACAGATACGAACGGGGCGCTCGAACGGGCTGCGCGGACGGCCTGCGCGGACGATCTCCTCGGCTGAGGCAGCGCGAACAGGTTGCTCGGCAGTACGGACGGGGCTGCACGACACCGCGGACGGGGCCACGCGGATGGGCTGCTCGGACGGGGCAGCGCGGACGGGCTGCTCGAACGGGGCAGCGCGAACGGGGCTGCGCGATGAAGAAGACAACGCGAAGAAGACAACGGCGCGGAGATTGAGAAAAAAAAAATTTTAAATAAATTGAAGTCTCAAAGAGGCTCTGATACCATGATAGATTTTAGGGAAAAAAGAATAATGAGACCTAATTCTATTAAGAGGGACAAAGCCCTTTATATAGTAGTACAAGACCTGATACACGTGTAATACAGTAATACACGTGTAATACAATACACATGTAATCTAACAGATTGTAATGTATAAATAATGCGATTCTAAAAAAACAATACAATCATCCTCCATCAAAAGAAAATTCATGTGCTTGTTGCATGAGAATTATTTGGGCGTTGTTACTCCCAACTCAAAAATGTTGTCCCCATCCCATTATTCATCTCAGGTCACCCTTTTTTTTATTGTAACATCTGATTCCACCCTCATATATATACATTCTATTATTATTATTATTATTTGGGTACATAGGCTTCGCATAACGATTGCAAATTATCAGGGCCGGCCCTGAGATTAGCTCGATGAGATAAAGCCCGAGGCGTGCTTTTAAAATGGGGTCCTCTATTTACATGGTTTTTTCTTATCACAAAATTTTTTGAATAATTTTAATTTTTAAACAACCAAGTCTAACCAATTAAGTTAAATAAATAAAAAGAAAAAAATGAAATAACATATTTGTTTAAAAGCAGAAAATAAATGATAAAAATGAACTAAAAAAATAAAATAAAATAATAGAAGTATAAAAACATGTGATCCCGATATGATTTTTTTAAGGAAAATGATTTTTGGGCCCCAATTACTAGACCCCTTCTTAAGCCCCATGAGGTGGCAAGCTTGAATTACCCATATTACCCCCCTAATTAATCTCCCCGAATTTTCTATAACCAGTCCAATAAATGCTGAAGCGGTTATGATTTGGGGTAACTATTTCCTTTTTTCAAGATCCTAATTCATTTGCACAATAAAAAAAATAAAAAATCATGATTTTTTTTTATACAGATTGATACGTTGTAGCGAAAATAAACATTAATTTTAATTTTTCATTCAGATTTGATCAGCAGAGAAGAGAAGATTTCAACATTTTTTATTTGTGCGATTTGATTGTGGTGCAAACCTCTATGTTAGGCTTTTTCGGACCCCAAAAAATCACGATTTACAATTTTTAGATCCAGATTGATCAGTGGAAATAAAAACAAATATCAAATTCTTTTTTTTTTCTTTTCAGTTTAATCTGTGGAGAATATAAGAATTACACGATTCATTTATTTTGTTTACGACTTGATCGTGGTGTAAACAATAGAGATTCATTCAGGTTATGCATTTTTTTACCTGAATAATTCATGTTAATCTGATTTTTTAATTATTGATTTGAATCATCATATACCTTTTTTATATGAAATTTAAATTAAATTCAGATACAAGTTGTGTAGCTGGATTTAGATGCATTTTTGTGTTTTTACATGTGATCTGGATTTAAATTTCAGATACACGTGTACCTTGAATTTGTTTTCCAGCCTAATTGAAGTTTGATATTTTATTTCTATGGATTTGATTTATGTGTATCCGATAAATATTTAATTATTTATTGTCGTATATATATAAGGACTTGAAAGACTTTTATTGAAAATCTATGCACTGCTCATTAGTATGTAGACCATAAATTATTTGTTTGGATTTAAGATACAGTACTGTATCTTAATTATATAACGTTGCAACCTTTTTTTTATCAACAGACAGTGATGACGATTTTATGGATGAGCCATGTGAAAACTCAATCTATTTGAAAAACATCAAATGTTTGAATTGTGTAAAAAGAATCTTGATGTTTTGTATGATGACTTGACGAAACAAGTCCTTGATTACAATTACTGTAGTGTTGGTGATGAGCAGATGCCATATTCAATTGTCCACTCACCTTTCAGGGTTTGAAGTAAAGGAAAGCAAAAATATCTCAAGGATCTAATATTTAGAAGGTTGTAGAGGGTTGTTTGTAGAACACATTTGATGTTATAATGTGTTATGTCATTGTGTTTGTGAATTTCATTTTACATTGTCATAATGTTTGCTGTTATCATATTTGCATGGTTCATTATATATATCAATTACAATGTCAAAATACATTATAATTTCATATATGAATCACCTTTTGTTTTGTAAATTATACAGGTTTTCAGATACACATTTGAAATTTAGATACACTGCAAATTTACCTTGCCAGGTTTCTGGTAGTACCAATTATTCACTATGTGACATATATAGCCAATCTTATTTGATATATTTAAAATTAAGATACACATAATAAACACCTCACAATAACCAAATATATTTCACATACAAAAGACCTTATATTTGCAATTTTCATATACACATGCAAATTCAGATACATCTGAACTGTATCATATATGAAGTTAAACACAGAATAAAAAACCAATCAGTTATTTATCAAACATCAACAGTACATTGAATATAGAATTTAGTATCCAAACATCAACAAAAAGTTGTCATTTAATGAGACATAATTTTTTCCCCTAAAACAAATTCCATTACTTTGCTGATCAAGGTTCCATATACATTTGTCTGACCATGTGATCTTTATCTGCATACGTACGGTGCTTGTCATTTAGAAACATATGCATAATGGGTGCCCTTATTGGTCTACACTTCTTCTGTCACGCCCCAGGGCGGCCGTCCCCGAGACGTGGCAAATATATAAATGATATCAGTAATCCATACACGAGGTCAAATAAATACTCCACAATAGAAAAGGCAATACACAAGTAACTGACATCAAATATATACAAAAAGCGGAAGCTCAAATGACTAAGTCTGTAATTCAAAGACATATTACAGACTAGAGTACACAATCATCTGTCCTGTGAGAGCCAATATATACAATAATTGACATCAACAGTCTACATACCGTGCACAAGCACAAGTATAATACATACAATGAAAAGGGAATGCTGATAGCCTCCGACTCGCAAGACATCCAACGCGAACGCGGGTCTCCTACTCGGATGGCGCCAGGGGAGCTCTTCTCTTGGATCCGACTCAGCGTCAACTGGGGAAAAACATAGGCGAGGGGTGAGCTACAAGCTCAGTGAGTGGTCAGAAACCAAACACCAACACAACATTCGATACAAGGCAATCACCTATCAAGGAAACCATGGGTAGAACCCAACGGTTAACAAGGTCACACGGCGGTGCAACCAAACCTCGTCCTCGCCCTAGCCCCCACATGGGTGAGCCTAGGGACTTGAAGGACAAACTTGCTGTTCTACACCGTTCGTCATCCGGTAGCGCTCTCCCGGGCAGCCTCTACCTGGAGCCGGCCACGGTCAGTACATTGTCGACAGCGTCGATGGTACCTACAGGTGGGGGTCCACCCAGGGCGGCTCGTACCTAGGAAGCATCCACACGGATCCGGCGAAGGGGAGAACGATAATTCATGCTCGCAATATCGTCTGGTGGTCCACCCTCGTGTAGCCTCACCTGGTACACTCCCATGATCAGTACATCCGCCGAATGCATCGGGAGTACTTACAAGTGGGAGTCCTCTGTCAGGGCAGCTTCAACATCTGGGCCACAACATACGACGATATTGGGAGGAACCACTACTTGTTCGCAGCGCGAACCCCATGGGAAAACATACTACACAAGCTGGTGGGTCGAGTATCAACTCGAGCCCACCCCACTCACACTAATACCCTCACCCTCACCCCGACGGGTGACATAGGATCTTGGGAAATTACACGAACTGGCAGATCGAACCAACGCCGACCCACTACACCCTCACCCTCACCCCCTCCTCGGGGTGACATAGGCTCTTGGGGAAGAGGTCGATTGTTCTACTCCACTCGTCTTCCGGTAGTCTCTCCCGGTGTGGCCCCTACTACCTGGTGGCCCCTGGCATCTCACAGGGTTCAGGCCTCTACCGGACTAGTCTCCCAAGACCGCTACCTCAGCTGTATGGGCACACCAACACGCGTCATGAGTAGTATCGGGGAGATCTCCACCGGACTTTACTACGCCGGGCAGTCTCTACTCGGAGCCGACGAAGGAAAGAACACTCGACACCCGCGAATACGATCCCTATGGATCCGTCATCATCGGTTATCAAACACCGATAAGCGCAATGAATTCTCATGAATTCCCTCCAGGGCGCATAACTTAGATGCGGGGAAGACATTTTATTCTAAGTGTCAAAGGCATGGTATGACCCCATAGGAGGTCATACACTTGTCTAATCTCATTAGACAAGACTCATGGCCCAATAGGCATATACAGAATATGCAATTAATCACCCAGGGATAACCTACTTAAACATGCTTACGAGGGCATAATAAACATACTATCACAAAGGTATGACTTAAGCAGGCGTTGGGTATCACCAACTCAAAGGGGGGGGGGGGTTAAGCGCGATCCGTGCGACAATAGGTGTATGCCAATAATTCCAAGCGAACCCGAGTCAAGTAGGAACTACATCTACTCACTCGGTTCGCGAAAGGAGGGAGGGCGAGAGAGAGGGAATGCCTCATTCCCTCTCGAAGCTGGTCATAGTTTTGCCCCAACAAGATGGGTGCAACAACTATACCATACCCTCGAGTACTAAATCGGGATTATTACGCATACACCCCGTTATTAACCCAAGTTAGACATGCTGGATATGTTCAATTAATAATACAGGTAGTAATTCAAACAAAATAACCTAAGTCATGCCATATTCTATACAATACATAGGCAAGTATAAGGTAGAATAGAGGTTCTACACAATATACGAGCTATACAACCTAGCATGCATGATATCTAACATATTTAGGGTGCAATTAAGGCCCCATGGAAGCGCGAAGCACGACTACGTGCATCAAGCGCTCCCGGAAGGGTTGGAATCAAACCACTCACCGATACCCGGACTGACGCGCATCCCTTCCGACGAGATCTGTAAGTCAAGGGTACCAAAAAGGGGTGAGTAAAAGTACATACAAACATATAAAATCAATTAGGAATGCCTAAGGCTAGACATCCACGAAAATGGGCTCGAACGCACGCAAGCACGCACGCACGCACGCGTGCCCGAGCCCCCCGGACACCCACTCGAGGGTGCCGACCCTCAGCACGGCCAAACCGGCCTCGGGCAGCACCGTACGCACCCCGGGAAGCCCCGGGCGCAGCCCCGGGCACCCCTGCGCGCGCACGCCGGGCGCCCCGCGCGCAGACGCGCGCCCTCCGCGCGCAGACACGCGCGCGCACCTCGCGCGACCCCCCGCGCACACTACCGCGCGCCCGCACCAGCGCGCACGACCCGCGCGCGTACCCGTGCGCGCCCGCGCGCGTAACCCGCGCGATACACCTCCGCGTGCGCGCTCGCGCGTGCAGACCCGCGCGCCCCGCCTCCAAAACACTCCCCCCAAGCCCCCACATGCACCCAAACTTAATTACCACCCATGCATGCCCTCCCAAGCACCTAAACATGCACTAAAACCAACACAAGAAGAGGGAAAAACTCACCAAATGAGAGGGGGGAAGGAAAGGGGGACGTAGGGGCTCACAAGCGCACCCTCGGCCACCCCGATCACCACCGCTGCTACCCCCACTTCTTCTATGCTTCCCTTGCTTCCTCTTCTTCACTTAGACATTAACACAAACACATGGGGGGGCTGGCTGATTAGAGAGGGGAAGGAAAAGAGAAGGGATGTGGAAGAGAAAGAAAGAATCAACAACAACAACAACAACATAAACACACCTTCTTCTTCATTGTGCTCCTTCTTCTCCATCACCATCTCTTCCTCCTCCCAAAACACACAACAATGGGGGCTGGACCAGACCCAAAAGGGGGTGAAAAAAATGGCTAAGGTCGTAACATTTGGGGTGGTATTTATAGGCAAAGTCGGGCTGAAAGACCAAGTCGTCCTCGGACTAAAATCTCTGTGCAGCCTTCACTTAAACGACCATAACTTCCTCAATACAGCTCCGAATTGCATGATTCCAGTGGCATTGGAAAGATAAGACGATTATCTACAACTTTCATGTTTACACCTAGATCAAATAACCTCACCAGCTATTTTAAAATCTAGGCTAAACATCTTACAGGGCTGCTGCCTGGATTTCTCAACTTCGGGGTATACATGGAAAAATACCCATAACTTTTAATATACGAATCCAGTTGATCCAATTCCACTTCTATATGGAAGCTATCTCTAAACTTAACATCTCGTAATAATATCGGATTTTTATCTCATCATCTTGGATTTTAACAAAATCAAATCCAAATACCAATCCGAAACTGCATAATTCCAAAAACGTTATCGGAATTTAACGAAAATTTTATGGGCAGTGGGGTTGTATAGTATGCAGTTATATCTTCAATCAGAGTCCTTAAACCCCACTAGGTAGCTAAAAACCAAAAAATTTTAGCGACTCCGATCGAAATTAGGACTCTAAATGACACAGGTCTAACATTCTCCCCCCCTTAGGAAATTTAGTCCTCGAAATTTAAGGAAACCCAAAGGGAAGACCGAACATAGAAGTGTCGCCCATAGAGTCCCTTGGCTCCCGAGTGGTCCGGACACCAAACTGGTGCTACCACGCACTTTAACCGAAGGAACGGTCTGGGTACGGAGCCTCTTCTCACATTGGTCCATGGTCTCGATCAACTGCTCCCCGAACGACAAATCCTGCTCGAGGATGAGCGGCTCGAACGGAATGACATGAGCATGATCGTGGACATAATGTCTCAGCTATGAGACATTGGATGACGTCACAGGCACGAGTCAGCCACGGGGCAAGGCTTTATGACAGCCACTCCCCTAATCCACTCCAGGACGAAAACCGGTCCGATGGAAGGCCGACTCAACACGCCCCGAACGTCGAAACAGAGGATGCCCTTAAACCGGGACACCTCATGCCAACATGGTCGCCCTACCCGAAGGTAGGCTCCTGGCGACAATGACCTGCGTAGCCCTTCCGACGGTTCTAGGCGGTGCAGAGGCACGCACGAACCATCTCGGCCACCGCAAGGTCAATAAATAACCATAGCCCTTCAACTGGCGCTCCACAATCGTCCCAACATAAGGGAGGTATAAAACTGCGCCCGTAGAGTGCCCCTTTTTCAATTCATCTGGATGCTCGAATGGCAGTCGTCTCACAGGCAGACCCCTACCCAAAGGGTGGTGCCTCATCCAACTGCCCCAAGTCGAGCACGCAGGCAATAGCATGTCCTCTAAGGCCTAAATCGTCCTCTTGCCTGGCTGTCCGTCGGTATCGAAACGCTGTACTTAAAAGGGAGGCTCGCGCGAAAAGCCTGCCAAAGGCTGCGCCAGAACCTCGAAGTAACCCACGCGTCTCAGCCCGAAATAGCACCGACCGGAGTGCCATGAAGACGAACAATCGCGAAGGCTCAAACCCGCGTCGAAGCGTCCAGAGACTCAGTCAGTTGGATAGGGAGGAAAGTGCGGACCTAGTCAATCGGTCAATGATCACCCAGACGGCATCGTGACCCGAACGTGACTTTAGCGAGCCCACAACGAAATCCATGATAACTCACTCCCACACTCCACTGAGGAATCTCGATGGACGAACGCATTCCAACGCGACGATCCACAACTTCGCCTGAGGGCATGCCAACCAACATCCTCAACGAAGGCTACCACAGAACAGCCCACGGAGGCTCAATAAACATTTGAGATCCATTGTAGGCATCTGGCGCATTCGTCTACCCCGACGGCAGTACCAAAATTCGTAGTGCCCGAAACGGTCACGAAAGGCCAACTAAAGAATGCCCAACTCCCGGATCTCCAAATAGGGTACCTGCGCGAAGATCGATCAACAGAAAGACACTGGCTCCCAAAGCTGGTCAAAACAGATCATCAATTCGCGACAAGGGTACTTGATCTTCAACCCCTATGGGGAGATCAAAATAATTCCTGGGACGATTAAGTCCAAATCTGCTCCTCGAGCAAGGCTGACGCTCATGATGACCCTTACACGCTGGGTAAGCCGCTCGACCGCACTTAATCCGCAAGACACGCAATAGGAGGTCGTCGATTCCCGACAACGCCTAAGCGACGTCATCTACCTGATATGGCGGTTGAGTCCCATCACGAACGCTTAGCGTCACGTCTCCTCATTTACGACCCATGTGGGGGCAAAGCGCGACAGTACCTCAAACTGTGCTTCACATGCCGCCACCTACAGGTCGCCCAACTATAACCGTTGGAACTCCAGCATCATGCACTCAATGGGCAGATTCATCACGGGGAGTCCAAGCTCTCGACATCATCCAGTAGCACTCTCCCGGTGTGGCCACTACCTGATAGCCTCCTATGTCCACTATCTCTGCTATATGGGCACACCAACAAGCGTCGTGGATAGTCCAGGGGCACCTCACAGGACTCTTGCCTCTACCGGGTAGCTACTATGCACGATGATATATCGAAGCGACTCCAGATATGGCTATGGAACCCTAGTCCATAAGCGATCGCCCACCAAGCTGCAATAGGATGCACCCAATCCCGATCATATGCATCACCACCCGCCATCGCACCTTCAAGTGAAAAAAATCAATCATCAATTGATGCTTCAAAGGTATTCCTTGACTGGGAAAAGAACCTCGGGAGGGCCTCATGAGGTCCCGATATAGGATATCCCGACAACCAAACAAGGAACACGGAGTACCCTAGCCCGGGTCTCAACGCTGACCCTGCAAGGCCCCTTATCCTGAGTAGGAAGGCTAGAAGAAGACATCACCCCTTAATGAATACTACACCACATCCTCAACGCTTGAAACTGGTGCCGCACGCAAACTCTATGGTATACCCCCGATAAACAGAACGGAGGAGAACGGTCTCCAACCGGTACATGGGGTATCTCTGGCACCACTAGTGGACCTACCGCTAAGGGTATCTACGGGATCGCCACGCGGGCCGCCCGCAGCTCCGGATCTCTCGCGCCTGCTCAGCCAACGCTCCAGTCTATGCCTCCAGTGCTCTAGTCTGAGTGTCCAGAAGATCTTCCATCTCAGCGTTAGCTCGCGCCCACGCTGGAGGCATCCCGCGCAAGTCCTGGCCCAACAGCCGAGAACTCTCAAGTAGACTCCTCGCCTCCGGTAGGTTCGAAAACCTCCGAAGCCCAAGGGTGACCACGTCCACGCGCCCGTCTCCGAGGAGGCATATCAGCAACTAAGGAACCAGCACTAGGATCAGAATACTCATCTCGAAATCCTAGGACTCATCTCAAAGAAAACAATTGGCTCTGACAGGACATGGCTCTGATACCAACTTTTGTCACGCCCCAGGGCGGCCGTCCCCGAGACGTGGCAAATATATAAATGATATCAGTAATCCATACACGAGGTCAAATAAATACTCCACAATAGAAAAGGCAATACACAAGTAACTGACATCAAATATATACAAAAAGCGGAAGCTCAAATGACTAAGTCTGTAATTCAAAGACATATTACAGACTAGAGTACACAATCAACTGTCCTGTGAGAGCCAATATATACAATAACTGACATCAACAGTCTACATACCGTGCACAAGCACAAGTATAATACATACAATGAAAAGGGAATGCTGATAGCCTCCGACTCGCAAGACATCCAACGCGAACGCGGGTCTCCTACTCGGATGGCGCCAGGGGAGCTCTTCTCTTGGATCCGACTCAGCGTCAACTGGGGAAAAACATAAGCGAGGGGTGAGCTACAAGCTCAGTGAGTGGTCAGAAACCAAACACCAACACAACATTCGATCCTAAGGCAATCACCTATCAAGGAAACCATGGGTAGAACCCAACGGTTAACAAGGTCACACGGCGGTGCAACCATACCTCGTCCTCGCCCTAGCCCCCACAGGGGTGAGCCTAGGGACTTGAAGGACAAACTTGCTGTTCTACACCGTTCGTCATCCGGTAGCGCTCTCCCGGGCAGCCTCTACCTGGAGCCGGCCACGGTCAGTACACTGTCGACAGCGTCGATGGTACCTACAGGTGGGGGTCCACCCAGGGCGGCTCGTACCTAGGAAGCATCCACACGGATCCGGCGAAGGGGAGAACGATAATTCATGCTCGCAATATCGTCTGGTGGTCCACCCTCGTGTAGCCTCACCTGGTACACTCCCATGATCAGTACATCCGCCGAATGCATCGGGAGTACTTACAAGTGGGAGTCCTCTGTCAGGGCAGCTTCAACATCTGGGCCACGACATACGACGATATTGGGAGGAACCACTACTTGTTCGCAGCGCGAACCCCATGGGAAAACCTACTACACAAGCTGGTGGGTCGAGTATCAACTCGAGCCCACCCCACTCACACTAATACCCTCACCCTCACCCCGACGGGTGACATAGGATCTTGGGAAATTACACGAACTGGCAGATCGAACCAACGCCGACCCACTACACCCTCACCCTCACCCCCTCCTCGGGGTGACATAGGCTCTTGGGGAAGAGGTCGATTGTTCTACTCCACTCGTCTTCCGGTAGTCTCTCCCGGTGTGGCCCCTACTACCTGGTGGCCCCTGGCATCTCACAGGGTTCAGGCCTCTACCGGACTAGTCTCCCAAGACCGCTACCTCAGCTGTATGGGCACACCAACACGCGTCATGAGTAGTATCGGGGAGATCTCCACCGGACTTTACTACGCCGGGCAGTCTCTACTCGGAGCCGACGAAGGAAAGAACACTCGACACCCGCGAATACGATCCCTATGGATCCGTCATCATCGGTTATCAAACACCGATAAGCGCAATGAATTCTCATGAATTCCCTCCAGGGCGCATAACTCAGATGCGGGGAAGACATTTTATTCTAAGTGTCAAAGGCATGGTATGACCCCATAGGAGGTCATACACTTGTCTAATCTCATTAGACAAGACTCATGGCCCAATAGGCATATACAGAATATGCAATTAATACCCAGGGATAACCTACTTAAACATGCTTACGAGGGCATAATAAACATACTATCACAAAGTACGACTTAAGCAGGCGTTGGATATCACCAACTCAAAGGGGGGGGGGGGTTAAGCGCGATCCGCGCGACAATAGGTGTATGCCAATAATTCCAAGCGAACCCGAGTCAAGTAGGAACTACATCTACTCACTCGGTTCGCGAAAGGAGGGAGGGCGAGAGAGAGGGAATGCCTCATTCCCTCTCGAAGCTGGTCATAGTTTTGCCCCAACAAGATGGGTGCAACAACTATACCATACCCTCGAGTACTAAATCGGGATTATTACGCATACACCCCGTTATTAACCCAAGTTAGACATGCTGGATATGTTCAATTAATAATACAGGTAGTAATTCAAACAAAATAACCTAAGTCATGCCATATTCTATACAATACATAGGCAAGTATAAGGTAGAATAGAGGTTCTACACAATATACGAGCTATACAACCTAGCATGCATGATATCTAACATATTTAGGGTGCAATTAAGGCCCCATGGAAGCGCGAAGCACGACTACGTGCATCAAGCGCTCCCGGAAGGGTTGGAATCAAACCACTCACCGATACCCGGACTGACGCGCATCCCTTCCGACGAGATCTGTAAGTCAAGGGTACCAAAAAGGGGTGAGTAAAAGTACATACAAACATATAAAATCAATTAGGAATGCCTAAGGCTAGACATCCACGAAAATGGGCTCGAACGCACGCAAGCACGCACGCACGCACGCGTGCCCGAGCCCCCCGGACACCCACTCGAGGGTGCCGACCCTCAGCACGGCCAAACCGGCCTCGGGCAGCACCGTATGCACCCCGGGGAGTGGGGTTGTATAGTTCCGAATACGTTATCGGAATACAAAATCAAATCCAAATACCAATCCGAAACTGCATAATTCCAAAAACGTTATCGGAATTAAACGAAAATTTTATGGGCAGTGGGGTTGTATAGTATGCAGTTATATCTTCAATCACAGTCCTCAACCCCACTAGGTAGCTAAAAACCAAAAAATTTAGCGACTCCGATCGAAATTAGGACTCTAAATGACACAGGTTTAACATCTTCTTATCCATTTTATGTGTGGTCACTTCCTCGTTTCATTATATTTAGGACGACTGGATCACAATCCATCCTGCAATAAAATAGTTTATATTAAGATGCAGATAATAAACAAAATGTTGAACTTTCATATTGAATTACACTTACAACATTCGATCTTGATGCAGTGCATCTGCCACTAATACGATTTCGCCACCTTTGTTGCCACTAAAGTGTTTTCCAAACTATTTCCTCTGTTTTTAAATTGTAGATACACATGAAAAATCAATTCTGATACACTTTTCAAGATCTTACAATAGTTAGCAAAAATAATTTTCAGATTCACAAAATCAACTATTCTAATAAACCTTTGCACATTAATGATTTTCAGATACATGTATCTGAAATTATATACTCGTTCTATGATTTTGACCCAGAAAATGAACAATGTGCATAATAAAACCTAAATCGATTTAACAATGTCAAATATTAATTTTTCTCAAATCTGGATACACCGATAAATGAAGATAACACATATGACGCAATTTAGTAATTGATTTTGAGATTGAGACGCTTTCATATTTGTTTTCATATTTTCAAGAAGTGCAAAAATTCATAGAATGTTTATGTCGAAAAAAAGGCACAGTGAGATTTCGATGATTGCAAGAAATCTAAATTTTTTTTCCGCCATTGTCGATGATTTTTTTTGTGGAAAACCTTTGCCCTCAAACTTTCTTACACAGTGTATTTCAATCATGAATTTTTTAAAAGGGTAGTTATGTCATTGGCTTTTTGGCTGTTTGAAAAAGTCAATCAAGGAATCAATAGGATAATGCCACCTATTGGGGATCATCAATAGGGCCAAATTTCTGAGGAATAGGTAGCAGCAACCTTTTTTTAAATCAAATAAAATTAAAATAAAATACTCTTGACAAACAAAACTAACAAAGAGAAAACAAAATACATATAAACTTTTAAAAATAATATGAAGTAGTTTAAAAAAACTCAATAAAATCGGGAGAGACACCGGCAAATAAAAGAAGACAGTGACATGGAAAAAATGAATAACACAATAAAAAAATTTAATAAAAAATGAAAAAAATGTGAGCCAACATAACAAATAAAACTAATGGATACAAAAATATGGATAAATTTTTAAAAATATTAAACATGATCCAAAAAAATCCCACCAAAAAATCCCACCGAAACCAAAAAAGAAGATAAAAAATCCAAATAAGAACAAAAAATAAACATGTACATAAATATGTAATATATAAAAGATAACGTTTTTCACATGTATTGATTTTATTCTAAATCAAATAATATATTAAAATTAAATTTCAATAATATATTAACAAACAAAAAATAAAAAAGTTAGAAAAAATTTGGATAAATTTTTAAAAATTAAATATGATAATTATAATTAAAAACAAAAAATCCTACTAAATGAGGGAATAAAAAATATTTTATTTTTAAATTTAGGAGCCCTAAAAAATATGGGGCCCTAGGCAACCACCGCCTATGTGGCCTATGGTCAAGGCCGGTCATGCAAACTATAGGCTCGGTGGGGCGATTACGAACGATGTGGACAGTGCCCACCCGTACAGGGACACATTCTATATCAGGGTTACAACTTGATTGTTTCAAGTCAGATAAGAGGAAATTCCTTTTTTCTTTTCGGAAATAACAATATGTTGTCATAGTTTTGTTGGATCTCAATTTGGAAGAGGTTGCATCTGCTTTAAACTAATTGCGTAATTATTTGAACTGCCAAATATGTAGGATTTCCCCAAGGCAAAGAATAGATCAACATGTGAGGGGTTGAACAAGAGCCCTTTGAGACCTCAATTCTAACTATCATTACTGTCCTGGTGCGCCACCGTATCGAAGTTAATAGATCATTGTAGTCTGCAGATCATTTGTTTTTAAAACTCTTGTTAAGAACGTCCTGTTGTGTTGAATTGACCATCATGACTTTGTAAATTTTGATGAACCAGAGTTTTCTTGTTTCATGGTATAATTGCTTTCTTTCTCTCAAAACAATGGCTGTTGGGATTATGTCTTGGTTCGGTGTATCACATCGGATGGCCATGATGAAACCTTATTAGGTTGTGCACCTAATAAGTAGAATATTATTTAAGATTTGATTTAATTTATATTTAAAGTGAATCTCCTAAAATAGGAAACAATATTTGTTTGTTAATTAGGAGAGTGAATATCTACTAATTAATGTGAAGAATATTTGTTTATTAATTGGGAGATTACTTGGAGAGAAAATTATTTATCTATAAATATCTTCTAAGGTTTCATGGTAAGACAAGACAATGTATACAATGTAGAGATACTAAGAGAAGGTTAGAATGGTTCTAAGAGAGGGTAACTCTATGAGAGAGTTTGTGAGTCTCTTAATGTATCTCAACTATCAAAGTGGATTATCTGTTTTTACCCCGTTGATGTAGGCTTATGCCGAACCACGTATATTTTGTGTTCTTCGTGTGATGTGATGTTTCGTTCTTGTGTTCGATCTCGGGTTTGTTAGTGGCATCCACGATGGCCTTCCCAACAGTGGTATCAGATCTCCAGGTTTTGACCTAGGAAGACGAGATTTGAAGAACGAGGATCAATGACGACACGAATCGATGAATTCATACCATCGACGGATGTATTGTTGAAAATTCCAACAACGGTGTGTCGTATAGGGTTTCATGTGAAGAAGAAAAAAAAATCATGCAAGGTTGCAAAGAGCTCTCAGTGGTGGAAGCGGCATATCTATTCAGGAGTGTGATGATGATACCAATTTGTTGTTATTCCAAGATCCACCGAGAAGCAGATGTGCAAAGATGTTCGGGGTGTAAACTTCGTAGTGACACATGGAGGCACGTGGGCGAATCATGTGAAGCGTGGGTGCGGAGTTCGTAAAGAAGAAGATGGAACAGTGCAACACGGTCTAAGACGTTCTGAACCAGGTATGGGAAGAGCCGCCCCATGTGATTCGGTTAAAAGAGCGAGCCTAGCCATCTCGCGAGCGCGTGTGTGGCATGTTCAAGGTGGAGGTAAGATCTAGATTTTCTTCGGAGATCCACGAGTAGCGTGGAATAAATGCATGTGAAATCAAGTCATGGCATTGACTTGAGGATGCGCGATTACTGAGTCTGACTTTGGGGTTGATCCATGATAAGGCGAGCGCAGGCTTATGGATCCAACAAAATTGGGTGGTGCAGACGTCCGAGGAAGAAGTTCCTAAAATCCATTTAAGGTGGAGTTCTATGGAGCGAGTCTAGTGCATAAAGAGACTCATGATAGCGACTTGAACGTTGGTGAAGCTCAAGGAAGTCGAAGATCACTTGCTTGCAGGTGGAAGTGCACGATTGCTCACGTCGTGCTTCAAGGGCGACATGGAGCAAGGTGGAGATATCAACATAAATCTTCTAAGGGGTTTGAGGAAGTCCGAGCGTACCGGATACGAGCCAAGGTGGAGATTTGTTGAGATTATGTCTCGATCCGGTATATCACATCAGATAGCCATAATGAAACCTTATTAGGTTGGACACCTAATAAGTAGAATATTATTTAAGATTTGATCTTAATTTATATTTAAAGTGAATCTCCTAAAATAGAAAATAATATTTGTTTGTTAATTAGGAGAGTGAATATCTCCTAATTAATGGGAACAATATTTGTTTATCAATTGGGAGATTACTTGGAGAGGAAGTTATTATCTATATAAATATCTTTAAGGTTTCATGGCAAGACAAGGCAATGTATACAATGTAGAGATTATAAGGAAGGTTGTGAGGGTTCTAAGAGAGGGTAACTCTATGAGAGAGTTTGTGAATCTCTTAATATATCTCAACTATCAAATTGGATTCTCTGTTTTTGCCCCGTGGATGTAGGCCTATGCCGAACCACGTATATTTTGTATTCTCCGTGTGATGTGATGTTTTGTTCTTGTATTCGATCTCGGGTTTGTTAGTGGCTTCCGCGATGGCCTTCCCAACAATGGCTATATAGACAACATGCAAAGTTGACATGGGTATATAATCAGCTTTTTTTTTAATTCTTTATGCATCTTATGGACACCCCAACCAACCAGATAAAAAGAGAGAGAGAGAGAGAGAGAGGTGGGTAGAGGTAGAGCCTAAGCCCTAAGGGTACATGGGCATTAAGTAAAACTCATTAGCAAAAATAAAAATAAAGGCTGATGTATTGCTCATTATTTGCCCAACTTATGTTCATAGGTTAGATTTATACTAGAATAATCATACGTTCTTGGGTCGTGTGTGTTAGTATTTTTTAAAATGTAAATGTTATATGTTTTGTAAGTTGGGTATTTATTTGTAACTTTGTGTATTGGGTTTTTAGTCCCACATTGGTTAAAGAGAAAAATATTTGACACTATATAAAGTGTGATGTGCATAAAATAATGTTTATTTTAGGAATGATAAGGTGTTATGTAAAGCATCATGCGTGTGCGATGGACGCTTTGTTGGCACACTTCGCATCGTCGCTAGGAGCTGGAGCCTTTTCTTTTTGGCTAATCAGACGGTGGAGATCGTTCCATCAGATGTGATCTGGACCGTCCAAATGGTGGACCCATCAAATGCAATGTGCACTGTTGGATCGATTAAAAATCAGTTACACTGATCAAGGGGTGTCATTGGAAGGGTGCATCAGATGGTGATCAATCTGGACCGTCGATCTTTTAACTGAAGATCCAACGGTCCAGATTAGAGGTGGTTAAGCCTCATGAGATGCCTTGAAAAGGTGCTCCTATGTCTATAAATAGACATAATTTTCTACCACTCAAACTATCAAAAAACATGCTTTCTCTTTTTCCTAAAGTGTGTTACAGTATTGGGTTTATGCAGAATCTTATATTGGGGTCTTGGTTCATTTGGGTTGATCAACAATATTCTGTTCACCATCGTCCGTGCAAACGCTGGTGGAAATTGCACTCTCTATAAGGGACAAATATTGTCTTAAAGAGAGCAACATTGTAACGCGACTCGAAGTGTTCATTGAAGTCTCGGTCATCCTCATCAATAATGTGGGGACAGATTATAAATTTATATTATATGCTTAATACTTGATTAATGCACGCATTCTTGGGTTTGGGGAAACCTTTAATACATTGATATTTGAGTTCATAACATTTAAATTTAGTGTTATGTTATTTGTGTCGGCATTTCCTTTTCTAATCGAAAACCCTGTCCATTAACGTATACTTAAATTCCATGATCTTTTGTAAGATGTTTGTCTTTTTTTTTAATGCTTGAGCATGAAATTGGGTGTCTGGTGTTCTTTGTTTTAATCCTCGACCATGACATCAAATAATATACCTTCTGACGTTAGTGCATCCTAGGTAATCAAATAATAAGTTCACAGTGGCTCGCCTTGCTCAAGACAAGTTTAGTAGGCCTTGTGAATGCTACAAGCACTTTGTGATAGGGTTGCATTGCACTTGCTCTTTAAGAATTTCATGTCATTGAATCTGTTTGTAGTTGGTATCACTTGATGGAAACAAGGATGCTTATTATTGAATTTTTAATTTGGAAAGTGTGTTAAGGTGTTTTGCTTTTGAGCTATGTTTCTTTATGGATGAAGGCCCGATCCCTGATCCAGAGGAGTCTCACTTTATCATCATCAATAGAAAGCTCAAAATATGGATATCTTTCAGGCTAAATTCATGGTTCAATCCTTCAACAGAGTTCTGATATGAACAAATGCAACTTTTGACATTCTTGTGGCGGTGGGTCAGATATTTCTCTACCGATGTTCTGACTCATTGTAGCATGTTTTCTGTTGAAAGGCTAGAAACAGATAGGTTTGGGTTTTATTGCTCAAATATACTCAAAAGCCTTTTATTAATACTTTCATAACATCTATATGTACAGGAAGCAGACGGGAGATAGAAGTCCGCGGGCAAAGGTGTTGCAATCTCTGATTTCGATAGTTGTGTGAGCTCTTTGGCTTTGCTCGTAACAGTAAGGTCTTTTGCAAGACCTGGATTGTCTGTGTACTTTATCAAATCTTGAGGTCCAGCTTGTGTGGGTGCGAAGATTGGTTTCATTAGGGGCAAACTGATACTTAGCAATAGCTAGTCTCCACTAATCTCTCGGGGTCGGCGGAAACCTCTTCTACTTTGTTATCTTTTGCTTTAAAATTCTGTTTGTTTGGACTTCTTAGTTGGGTTGCTCTTGGGCTTTAATTAGCTTTTAATGAAAAGGCTTTAGCCTATCCTTAACTCAAAAAACAAAAAAAAACATCTGTATGTACATAATAAAAATAAAGAAGGCAGAGCTCCTCCAAGAAGCAGCTAATGAGGAGTCTTAAATGGCTTGTAAGTGCCCAGGTCATGCACGAGGCCCTGGATGGATCCACAAGCCGCGGCAATGGAGACAACCAGGCAGGCCATGCTCAGAACTTTAAGCCAGAACCATGTCGCGGAGCCCTTGCGTATCTTGCTCTGGGTGATGTACATCTCTATGGGGAAGTACACGGTGAGTGGCCAGAACGAGATGGCCCCGATGAACCCCAAGAAGTCATTGAAGAAGGGGAAGATCATGGCGACCACGGCGGTTACTAAAACATAGCAAGTCCTCCACACGATGCGGAAGAGGTTGAAGTGGTAGTCACCACACAGGGGGATGCTGACGGCGTATTCGTTCGTTATGAATCTACTCTGTGGCCACCTGAGGCGGCTTGAGTTCTCTACGAATTGGAAGATGGGTTGGCCATAGACCTGAAGCAGAGCAAAAGATATGAATTGCATAATCATGCATTGAACAAGTAGAATGAATGAATGAAAGACCTGGTAAGCGCCGATGAGATGGATGGCGATGCAAATGTTGCCGAAGTCGATGAGCCAGAAGGGGTCGTAGAAACCAAAGCCAGTGAGGAAGTTGCCCGGAGCGTCGTTGCCGAATGCGGCGTAACCCAAGACACCACAGAGCATGTAGAAGAGGGTAGTGATGAACACTCCTATGCATGACGCCTTCTTCATCACCGTGTTCTCTGGAGGAGTCGATTTCAGCGTGTCCTTCCACATTTTGTAGACAAAATGTTAGACTAGAGGAGAAGCTCATATTAACGGAAAATATACAAAATTTAATTTATAATTTCTTTGAAATATAGAAAATTATAATTTCACGTTTGGCACGCAAGTCCATCCACACATGCATTATGTTGAACTAACTAGCATGAATTTCTTGTGGACCGGAGAAGTGCATACAAAACCAATCAATTAGAAAAATCTAAATAATCCCCTATAAACTGCATGAAATCTATACAATCACATATTTCAATTAAGAAAAATTTGTACTTGAAAAATATACATAAATTATATGAAGTGAGAGTAAAAATTAAAAGTAGTTTATATAACACGATTAATTAATTTATTAATTGTAAAAAAAAACCTGGATCTCAATGAGGACGGTAGAGAAAACATAGGCGAAGGCAATGTCTCCAAGGGCCTGCAATGTCCTCCACAGCTTCTCTGTCTCCGTCACCTCCACCCCTACTGTTACCCCTGTTAAACTCGTCCTCACGTCTCCCCCCTCTGTTTTTTATTTTTTTAATTATAAACACATTCAATGAGAATCTCTTCTTTTACATTAAGTTAACAAAAATAATGAAGGTGCATGACCTGCAATTTTGGCAATGGAGAGGACAAGGCCAATGGTGGAGTAAGCGAAGGACATGATGGCGGCGATGATGGAGAGCCACCATAGCTTGTGGAAATTTGGGATCTGTGAGAGGAAGATTTGGATGCCTGCGAAGATCGCCATGTATGGGGTGTCTGACGTGTAGCACTTTTCATGGTGACCCATCCTGTGGAAGCAGTTCGACCTCTCCACGGCCCTGTTTCATAATACACATCTAACTAACACTAGGTAGATATATATTATACTATGTAAACAATTGAGTTTTGTCAACCAGTAGTACTACTACTCACGCCATGCTAATGGAGGCTGTGATGGTATAACCGATCGTCGACCCTATGACGTTCCCGTACTGGGCTAGCCCACACAATTGAATCCTCGCTCCTCCTAAAACCAACATAAAAAAAAAGAGATCGAAATACATATATATATAACCTCAACCAACAAGGGTACAAAAAAAAAAAAAAAAAAGAAGAAGAAGAAGAAGAATGCATGTATGAAGTATTGGGGTTACCAAGGTTGGCTCTGACGACGTCCATGTAAGTGTAGTTCCTGGATCCATTGGACCTGTAACAGTCGGCGAGAAGAGTAGACGTGAACCATGTTATGACAGAGAAGGCCATGAGAACCACAGGTCCTGCTATCCATCCCAGCTGTGCTATGGCCCAAGCCAGAGACAACACTCCCGAACCTATCACGGCTGTGATTATATGAGCACTTGCCGTCAACAGAGTCCCCGTTCGCTTGGGTCGTCCATCATCGTCGAGGTTCTTATGGGGTGGGTCGAGGCCCTGCTCAACGGAAGAGAAGCTTCTGTTCTGGACCTCCAAAGCCATCTTCTTCACTGACTGCTTGAAGACTACAGAGGTGTGGATGGAGAGATTTTTAATTTATTGTCAATGAATTGTCTACAAATGGAAAATGGAAAGGTTTATTGTCATCATGTGTTTTAATATTAGAATAGGTCTTGGACAATTTTGATGTGATTAAGATATTTTATAAGATTTTAAAACTAAACATAAAATGCAATTAAATTCTAATTTTTTTTATATGATTCAATTAATTTGTGTATCTTAAAATAAAAAGATCGGACGGTCAGGAATGTGTTGGACATTCAAATTGTCAAATGCATGTAGGCCTAGTTATAATCCATTTAAGTCAATACTCTCTATTAATGTGTACAAAAGGTAAATATTAATAATGAGTTATTATTACCATGAATCGCAAGTTTTGAATTGGATTTATTGTGTGACGTTGTGCGTGTCATGTGTTTGAAGTTGAACTCTTCTTGAAATGAACGTTTCATCGGGCGAAGTTTAATCCGAACTATTGTCGGAGAACTCTGTATTTTCGCTCTCTCTAACCACGTTTTCAGAACCGAATAGCGAGGCGACCATTGCAGATGACTGATTCGCTTTTCTATTCAATTTAAAGGGCAATTTTTATTTTTAACCTTTTTTTTTTAATTACGAGTTTGGTCCTGGTCTATATTTATTTGCCCTGGGATTGGTTTGATTGGGTCAGAGCACTGGCTTGCATTTTTTTCTTGTGTTTTTATTAAGGGCATGCTTGGATATTGTGTAAATGGGGTGAATTTTCAATTGTACATGGTCAAACATAATATTTTGTTTGTTTATGAAATTTAAAGTATAACAAATAAAATCTAGGGTTTTTATTTACCACATTAAATGGGGTAAACAAAATCCCAACCAACCCATGTGTTTTCATTTGTAACAGATTTTATTTTCACACCTCTCAAGTGTATATAAAACAATTTTACATTTTTACCCTCTAAAAATTTATTAAAGTCTATATTATCCAAAAAAAATATTTCATCTCCTAATATTATCTTAAGAAATAAAATAGATAATTATATTTTATAAATTTATATAACTTATAATAATATAATTATGTGGAATATAAATATTAATGTGGCATGAAAATATAAATTTTATTATATTAAAATATATCAAGATATCTTAACTAACTATCATAGATATTATCCAACAAAATTGTTATTTATAAAATATAAAAAAAAAACTTGTAGGATTATTTGTTAGTTAAAATCATATTAATTTTTGTTTATATTCTACTATATTAGAACTTTTTTTTAACCACATTGACTTATATATAAATTAAAAAAAATAATATATGTAATATTTAAATTTAATTTTTTATATATAATATATTTTTCATAATTTTTTTGGGTTTTAAGAAAATAATATATTTGATAATCATTTGAAAAAAATATTTTATCCATTTAATATATTATTATCTTTTAAGATAATAAATTGGCACATATACAAATAATTTCACATATGTGAGACAAACATATATTAACAAGATAATTTGTGTAAATGATAGCACAACATGAAAACAAACAAACATATGCAAATAGTGTACAAAGTTTCACTGCACGTGCAATATAAAATTTGCATATGCAAAAAAACACGTACAAATAATCACTACATCCAAACGTGCCCTAAGAGAAACTGTGATTTTCAATCACACCACCTCTCATGTCTCTAGCATATATTTTCCTAGAATCTTAAATTTTAAATTTTGAATTAGTTGTGATGCAGAACGGGTGGCCGACGCGTTCAACCCAAAAGGGTTCATTGAAGATTTCGAGATATTTAAAGAAAAACCGGCTAGTAGAAATGAATGGCGCCACGAACTAGGAATCGCCTGAAATTTTTAGTGGAGGTAGATGACGAGGAGATCTTCAAGAGTTGTCGCTATACTCCTTATTTTTCCATTTTTCCTATTTTTCGGCCCTCAAAATGGCATTTTTGCTATTTTTAGCAACTTTTTAGATTTAGCATATGTCCTTCATAATAAGTCGGATTTGATCGAAATCGAATCCCATGATCTTCTAAGATCCCTTAGAGTTAGTTATAACAAATTTTTATTTTTTCTATTTTTAGTAAGTTTTCCTTATTATAAAAGGGAGACTTATAATCTAGGGTTTTCAATTTTTTATTAATATATTTATGAGTTTTAGAATTCTCTTGATAATTGTGGCTTGTTGGATCTTTTATCTAGTTTTGCACTGTGTTAGGTGGTATCAGAGTGAGGATTTGGCTTGTTTTGATGGCAAATAACGGAGGGGGAGACGACCAATCTAACTACGCTGGTCGTGGATTGGACGATCTGTGGAAGGCGGTCGAGGAATAACGTGATTAGATGCGAGAACAACTGCAGGGGATCTGCACAATGATCGCTGGCCTGACCTCAACGTCAATAACATACGTCCTGAAGGTGATAGGAGACGCGTTGAGGGAGTTGTTCAAGGCCGACCTATTGCTCAGAACACCGTTCGACGTCCCACTCGTTATCAACTTGATGATGAGGAAGACCAGGAGGATGAAGGTGAATTTCAAGTATATCAGCCGAGAGGGCAGCGTATGAAGTATAACGATTATCGATTGAAAGCGGATATTCCGTATTTCAATGGTAATATGCAGATCGAGTGTTTTCTCGATTGGATCTCGGAGGTTGAAAGATTCTTTGAGATGATGAAAGTTTTCGAAGAAAAGATGGTCAAATTGGTGGCTTTCGATTGAAGAGCGGAGCCGCCGTTTGGTGGGATCAACTCCAGAAGACTCGGCAACGACAAGGGAAAGCACTTATTCGGTCATGGAGGCGGATGAAACAACTTCTGATGGATCGATTTCTTACACTTGATTATGAACAATACATATTCCAACTATATCAGTACTGTCACCAAGGTAATCGATCGGTATTTAATTATACTACTGAGTTTTCGGATAGAAATAATATCACATAAATCGAGGGACAACGAGTGGCCTGATACCTCAATGGGTTGAAGTCTTAGATCCAAGATCGGAATGGCTTACACGTAGTGTGGACCATCGAAGAAGCCAACAACATGGCGCTGAAGGCATAACTCATGGGCTAGAAACCCAGGAGTTCTTTAAATTTTCGCAGAAGCAACCCAGATTCTATCCCTTCCTCCAACAAAGGAAAAAATATGGCATCTCAAACTCCATTCAATCAGACGAGAGCTCAAGGAATACCATCTAGAGGAGCAGACAATGGACTCGGTGGTGTCAATCAAACAACTGCCCCAGAAAATCGTACTGCACCAAGGAATCCAAACCCCTATGCTAAGCCTGTACCAGGCAATTGCTATCGGTGTGGAAAGCCAGGACATCATTCTAACGTATGTCCAGAACGCAAGATCGTGAATCTAGTAGAAGGGGACGACAATGATGATGCAAGAGATGAAGAATTTGATGAAGATTTCACATATGAGGGTGCTGAGTTCGTGGAGGAGGACGGAGATCGAGTCATCCTTGTCGTACAACGATTGTTGTATTCTCCGAAACGCGAAGACTCCAATCAACGGCACACTATTTTCAGATATTGCTGTTCCATCAATAAGAAAGTCTACGATTTGATCGTAGATAGTGAAAGCTGCGAGAATTTTATGGCGAAGAAGCTGGTGGATCACATGAAGTTACTAACAGAGAAGCATCATACACCTTATTCTATAGGCTGGATCAAGAAATGACCGACGGTGAAAGTAACAAAAATTTGTAGAGTTCCTATTTCAATTGACAAATATTATCAAGATGAAGTGCTTTGCGATGTAGTGGACATGGATGCTAGCCATGTGTTGTTAGGGAGTCCCTGACAATATGATGTTGACATCACATATAGAGGATGAGACAACACCTATATGTTCTTCTGGAAGTCACATAAAATTGCGATAGCCCCCGCAGGACTCCAACCAGCCAGCAAAGGCCATAAAGTCGATGGTCGATCACTATTGACAATCACCGATTCTGAAGCAGAGTTCATGAAAGATGCAAAGGAAGCAAAAAGAAACTATTGTATGGTTGTTAGATCTCTTGTGGTGGAGGAGCGAGAAGAAATTCCAGTGGTAATAGCCCCTAACATTAAGTCAGTACTAGAAGATTTCAGAGAACTTTTTCTAAAGAGTTGCCTGACAAGCTACAACCGTTGAGAGATATTCAACATCACATAGATCTTATTCCTGGAGTAAGTTTGTCTAATCTGCCCCATTATTAGATGAGTCCGAAAGAGTGTGAGATTTTGAGAGAACAAATATAAGGCATGTTATAAAAGGGGTTCATCTGTGAGAGCATGAGTCCTTGTGTCATTCCTACCTTGCTGGTGCCCAAGAAAGATGAAAGTTGGCGCATGTGCGTGGACAGTCGAGCAATCAACAGAATCACCATCAAGTACCGATTTTTTATTCCCGTTTAGACGACATGCTGGATATGTTGAAGGGCTCGAAGCTATTTACGAAGATCGATTTACGCAGCGGGTACCATCATATTCAGATTCGATCTGTAGACAAATGGAAGACGACATTCAAAAGCGAAGACGGGTTGTACGAGTGGTTGATTATGCCATTCGGTCTGTCTAATGCACCTAGCACTTTCATGCGTGTGATGAATCAGGTGTTAACGGTTTTACGAGAAAATCAACTATTTATTAACCTGAAGAAGTGCAGTTTTATGACTAATAGCCTTTTATTCCTGGGATATATAGTTTGTGCTGAAGGAATTCATGTAAATGAAGAGAAGGTGCAGGCAATTAGAGAGTGGCCTACACCTAAGACCATTGGAGATGTTCGAAGTTTCAATGGTCTAGCCACTTTCTATCATCGATTTGTTCAGGATTTCAGTACCATTATGGCGCCAATTACGGAGTGTATGAAGAAAGAAAAATTTCTATGGGGTGAAGTCGCATAAAGGAGCTTTGCATTGATCAATGAGAAATTATACACCGCACCAGTCCTTGCTATGCCTAACTTTGAAAAGATATTTAAGGTGGAGTGCAATGCTAGCGGCGTCGGCGTAGGAGCTGTTCTTTCACAAGAGAAGAGGCCGGTTGCGTTCTTTAACAAAAAGTTGAGCGATGCAAGACAGAAATGGAGTACATATGATCAAGAGTTTTATGCCATGGTGCGTGCCTTGAAACAATAGGAACATTATTTGATTCAACGAGAGTTTGTGCTATATTCTAATCATCAAGCCTCAAAGTTTCTGAACAACTAGAAATACATGGACAAAATGCACATCAGGTGGTCTACTTTTCTTCAAAAATTTCTTTTTGTTATTCGTCATAAATCTGGTGCTATTGATCGAGTTGCTGACGCATTGAGTCGTCGAGCCAACTTATTGATGACGATATCCCATGAGGTTGTAGGATTCGAGAGCTTGAAAGATTTATATGCTGAAGATGATGATTTCAAGGATATTTGGGCTAAGTGTGAACAGAACCAAGCTATTACTGATTCCACATCATTGATGGATATCTATTTCAAGGAAATCAGTTGTGCATCCCAAGATCTTCTCTGAGGGAGAAATTAATTCGTGATTTATGGTGGCTGCTTGAGCGGACATTTGGGGCAAGACAAGACGATTACCAGTCTAGAAAAGAGGTATTTCTGGCCTAAACTGAAGAAAGATGTCGGGGTCGTCGTTAAGAAGTGTTATATCTGTCAAACCTCGAAAGGTCAGTCCCAAAATACTGGTCTTTACGTGCCTTTACCTATTCCTAACGGTGTTTGGGAAGACTTGTCTATGGATTTTGTGTTGGGTCTTCCTCGAATCCAAAGAGGCATAGATTTGTGTTCGTGGTAGTCGACAGGTTCTCGAAGATGGCTCATTACATCCCACGTCGCAAGATGTCGGACGCCTCTCATATTGCACGATTATTCTTTCACGAGATAGTTCATTTACTTGGAGTTCCGCAGTCCATTATTTCTGATCGTGATACGAAGTTCCTTAGCCATTTTTGGGTGACATTGTGGAAGATGTTCGATACTTCATTGAACCGTAGCAGTACTACACATCCCCAAACTGATGGCCAGACGGAGGTAACAAACAAAACCTTGGGTAATATGATTCGTAGCATTTGTGGGGACAAACCAAAGCAGTGGGATCACGCGCTACCACAGGCGGAGTTTGCATACAATAGTGTTGTTCATCGTTCGACAGGAAAATCTCCTTTTGCACTAGTATATATTTCTGTCCTAAAACATGATGTGGACTTAGTATGTCTACCTAAGGGTCCCAGTATGAGTGTTGCAGTGGAGACTATGGCAGAACAAGCTCATGTCATGCAGGATGAAGTAAAACAAAAGCTCGAGCAATCCAATGCGAAGTACAAAGCAGCCGCTGACAAGTATCGACGCTCCAAATTATTCGAGGAAGGTGATTTTGTCATGATTTTCTAGCACAAAGAAAGATTTCCAGTGGGAAGCTACAATAAATTGAAATCCAAGAAGTACGACCCATACAAGGTTTTGAAGAAGATCAATGATAATGCATATATCATTGAATTACCGACAGACATGGGAATTTCTCGGACTTTCAATGTGGCAGATTTATACGAATATCATGCGGAAGAACCTCTCTATCCAGATTCTTACTCAGGGTCGAGTTCTTTCGAAGTGGAAGGGACTGATGCAGAACGGGTGACCGACGCGTTCCGGAAGTGATGAACCCAAAAGGGTCCATTTGAAAATTTTCAAATATTTACAGAAAAATCGGCTAGTAGAAATAAATGGCGCCTCAAACTCGGAATCGCCTGAAATTTTTACTCGAGGTAGATGTCGAGGAGATTTTCAAGAGTTGTCACTATGCCAGTACATGTCCTTATTTTTTCCATTTTTCAGCTCTCAAAATGACATTTTTGCTATTTTTAGTAACTTTTTAGATTTAGCATATCTCCTTCATAATAAGTCGGATTTGATCAAAATCAAATTCCATGATCTTTTAAGATCCCTAGAGTTAGTTATAACAAACTTTCATTTTTTCTATTTTTAGTAAGTTTTCTCTATTATAAAAAGGAGACTTGTAATCTAGGGTTCTCAATTTTTTATTAATATATTTCTGAGTTTTAGAATCCACGCCCCACATTTACCTAACCGCTTGTTGGAAGGTAAATGGGTCGCTATTAAACTTAATCCAAATATAAGGCCAAAATTTGTACTCCTTTTTTTAAAAAAACGAATGATACCAATATAATATAAATATAATTAAAAAACGATGGCAATAAAATAAATAATATCAAATGGTTTTAAATCACCAGTTGTCTTACAAAATATCAGAGTTTAACGGAAATAAAATATTCGAATGAAAAGACATACGAAACCACCCCTGTAGGAGCCATCTAAACTAAAGTAAATCCAAATAGTTAACCGTGACTATTATTTATTCTCCAATACTGCTGCCTCGACGAGATCCCTGAAGCGTATGAAAAGTTCAAGCTTTGTCTTGGTCCTCAGATGAGCTACCTGGTTATGAAACAACCAGCCCATATAAAAAAGGGTGAGTGATTAACTCAGTGAATAAGCTCACTGACAAATTACCTCACGTGACAGTATATATAAAAATAAAGTTTTATGAAAATTAAAATTTTATTTAATAAATCTTTTATTTTATTAAATCAATTTAAAATCATGAACTTTTTTTAAAAAATATTTTAATGCGCACGTATCCCAATCCTTGTCCCAAATCAGAGAAATCATGAGAGTTAAAAAAATATCATCAAAGATATATATAGTTATATATAAAAAAATAAGAATTTTCTTTAAAAAAATCAAATTAAGTTCATGAGCTTAATAAAATATAATTTTAATGTAATCACGTGACACAATCCTTGGTCCACGTCATAAAAATCATGCAGCTTAAATGATATGACCGGATAGGGTTCTCAATCGGAAGAACCGTTCCCCAAAACATGTGTGCCAAGCCCCAAGCAACTAAATCGCTCAAAAAACTCCCTCAAGGAGACGTCGGAACTAGAAGACGCTGATGGGTCACCGCTGCCATCACTACGAGAACACCAGCACAGGATGCCTCGATTGCTGCAGACTCCAAACAAAGGAATCCGCCGCTGTAAGGAATGTTTTACCACACCCCTCACCGATCTTGGGACTCTTCGAGTCCTAGACCTTACTCCCCAAAGGTGAAATACTACGGGGAGATTTATTCCATAAAATATGTCATGATATGCATCTTGATAAAATCTCCTAGGACTAAGTTGTCTCCACTAGTCCTAAATTTTTCAAAAATCTCAACAGTACCAAAATCCTTAATTCAAATAATTATCTAAAAAAAATATAAGCATCAATATATGCATTTTATTAATTCTTGAACATTAATAGCATAATTCATGCTATATTAATTGTCATCATAAAGAAATGAAATCATGCAATTTTATTCAATAATAAAATGCAATTTGATCAAATAGGAAAAATATCCAAATCATGCATATAATATCACACGAATATGATTAACATGTGAAATTCAACAATATAGAGTAAAAGCTCACATGAAATAAATCAATAAGCCTACTCACCATCAGTCCACGCAATACAAACTGATGCAGGCGCATGAACGATACACACTCGCACGTTGATAACCTAGCATAACAATTATGAAATAATAAATCAGAAATAATTCAATTATGACTCAAACCCCTGACAACCAACTTACAGCAACACTAAGCCCAATCATCTCGAAAGCCCAAACCTAATAGACCTACAATCTGCAACTCATCTTAAAGACCTAACGAAAAATCTCAACTTCGAATAAATATTAAAATATTCATATACCCTCAACAATCAATATCCATTTATTCCATAAGACTCATATAATCGGTCAATCCTCGAATAAATATTTAGATAAATCCAATAAGGCTCAACTATAATTCCAATGATCGAAATAACTAAATCCAATCAATTTATATCCCAATAACATTAATATTCGATTAATATTCGTTGATCCCACTAAATCAATTTAATTGATTTAAGATCCAATTTGAGAAACCATCAAATCCCACAAATCAAATTATACTCATTAAACATCTATTTGAGATCTCTTTAAATCTCTAAAATTTATCAACTTGGTCATGAAGCTAAATATTAAATTCTAAGAAACAGCACAAAATTATTTTAAAAATCATAACTTTCTACCCGTAACTTCGAATTGAATGATTCATGATTCGTTAGAAAGATCTTTTCCAAACCTATTTCTGTTTGTGAAATACAATTTTCCAAGAAATGACTCTATCATCATCAAAAACATGATTTAACGTCCATACATATAATCAACCCGAAAATAACATTTAAATCCCCAAACCAATAATTCTAGTTTCACCTTAACAATTCATTTGAAATCCATTGAAATCAAATCAAATAATCATCCAATTAAAATCAATCAACCCTAACCTTAATCCATCAACCTTCTTCCCTAAACAATTAATTGATACAATTATCTCCTAACCAAAAATAAATTGAAACCTAAACAATAAAATTAATAGGGAATGATATCTCACCTTACATCCGATCACACCATCCACCATCTTCATCTAGGGTTAGGTCATCACCATATCTTCTGAGATTTGGATGAAAACCCTAACCCAAACATGTTATTTAAAGGGGTTTACCAAAATTACAAAATGACCCCTTAAGTAATCTAGGTTTACAACTGGGTCCCTATTCAATTTACAGAAAGGTCCCTAAAGGCTATTAAAAGGTATTTTGGATGTCACAACTAGATCATGTGCCCAATAACTTTATACAAAATCTTAAAAACCTAATTTTTCGAACTCCGAATCTCACCAAATTTCAACCAAAGTATCTTGACACTATAAATATCTATAAAAAAATATAAAATAATTATTTTAACATCAATTTATAATTATCATAATTATAAATCAAATTGGATCCATTTGGGTCCATCCTCAAATCTGAAAAAAATGAAATAATTAAATTAAAATTTTCATTATATATTTAAAACAAATATATAATTATGAAAAATACCGAAACATTACAATAGGTTTGCTAAATATTCTAAATAAGAGAAATTCATGGTAAACCTATATATCAAGTTTATCTATAAATCTCAATATCCATAATTTAAAATTTAAAATTAAGATAAAATTCAAAATTACATTGAAATGATATTCAAAATTTTAATGAGTCCAAGACTTAAAATTTAAAATTTCATAAAAAATTATGATAGCATGTGAAACTAATTTATAAAATATAAAAATATTTGATGAGTAATATAAGAAACGTTTTTTGTAATCACTTTTTCTATGTTACAATTGAAAAAAACACAAAAAAACACATCAATGTGATGTGGCTTGACGACTTGGTCAAAACTAACTGTAGGACCAGTTTTGTAAATAAAATTAGAACATGGTCAAATTTAAAACTAAAAAAATTGAGAGTCAAAATTGTAAATTGCCCGGAAAGAAAAGGAAGAAAATGAAAGAATTGATTCTAATAATTATTGTGTGTTTATCCCTTCTAGGAATGTTTTGTCTGCTCTAGGCACATTATTGGTTTGTATATATTGAATCTAAAATTTATTTTGGTGGAGAATATAAACTCAGTAATGGCATTAAAATCTGGGATAAATTCATGGTTTACACCGTTTAGTTATCCCAATAAAATGTGGGATAGGGGTTATCATTGATCCCACTAAGCACTTGATATTTCGAGGATAAGGAATTAAGGATCCTAGGTTCCTGTTTGTTATACTTGAAAATCAATTATTCTAACTGTGACAAAATTTTACATTAAAATAGGATTATGAATACCGGGCTGGTTTTATTTCCGAAACTACCCCTACTCAAGGGCAGCTGGTGCTGCTTTTTGTGACTGTGGCTTCTGCTTGGCCGTGGGCTTCCTCGTTGCGTATGCGGCGGAGGCCATGCGGATGGGTATTCAAATGGCTCTCTTGATGGGCTTTAGGAGGGTATCCCGGACCAGATCCGATCCATACCTGTTTATGCGTGTAATTTATCTGACCTAGTTAACCCGAACATAAAATCAGCTTGAGTCTGGATATACTCCGACCTGATCCTATAGACTTGCAACCCGATTGCTTTATATATAAACTCATGCTTATAAAAATTTGATTATTTAATATGTAGTAAACTTAATAATGCAATGTGCTTGTGTAACTTTGATTAATTTATTTAAGTGTTTTGGACAATTAACTTTTGAATTTGTATAATTTGGTTGGTTTGTTGCATGATTTATTTTGGGTGTTGTAACTTGTAAGACTTTAAAAATAGATTTGGTTTTTATGTGTTTGTGTAAATTTGTTTTAAATTATAAAGATAATGTTTTTTAAAAATTAAGTTTAAAAATAAAAATAAAAATAAAGATATAAGGCTATTGGATTCCCATTCAATCCCATCCCACTTATTGTTGGATGGGCTGCATGTCACCCACCCTCTGTCAATTTTCATTTATTACTGAATAGTCCCTGAAACATTTTTTTTTTTTTTTGCTCAGATCTTTGGGATAAAGAAAGATTATCAAAATTCCACTCCTAGAACTTGTGTAAAACATTGATGCACTCAGTCATTTGAGAGATTAGTCCAATTTTTTTTATTAAAATTTTCAATTTTGTTTAATCTTTTTTAAGGTTTTGGATTGATGTTTTTCACATTGGATGTGGCCATCGGATCCATACGTTAGCCTTATGTTTTCCCCATTTTTGAAAGCGTTACAGATTCCAAATTTCACCACAAAATCAACGGCTAGGATGACTCTTCCAATAGATAACTATACCAGTATAGATAACAATTCTACAGCAACAAGAGATTTTTTGTTTCGTTGTGGCTTTTATTATTCTCATTAGAAAACGTAATAATAAAAATTGAATTGTTTGATTGACAAAGAATAAAATATAAATAAAGTGTGAAAAAATTGATTTGACATGCGAGCCCTTAATGTATAAGAGGTGTTGATAAGTGATTTGATGTGATAATGTATAAAAAGTTGATTTGACATGTTGATCCATGAGAATAGATAAACTGAGTATAGCTTATTCTAAGGGTTACTTAGAATTGTTATACTCTCTTATACTCGTTTATACTAACATAGTAATTCCAATCTATCCTCTTTAAACAAACACCTAATTTCCTCTATCTATTCTTATTCTATTTTATTCCATTATTAAACCACTTTTATTCCACAATAAAAACGGGACTTCATAAATGTCTATATAAATTAATTTCAGTGAACAACTTTCATTCCTTCAAATTCTGATTATTTTGTTTCTTTTTTATTTTCGAGTTTTTATTTTTATTTAATTTTTGGGGGATTTGATTGCGATGGGGTATACTCTACCGGAGGATTCACTCTTTCTTGGGTTCGACAGTTCCACTCAGTAAGTCATATATTTGATTTACTTTGATTCGAACAGACATACTATTTCTGCGATGCAGAGTACCCTTCTGTTTTTATTTTTTCTTTGCTCTTTTAGTTCGCAATAGAGGTTTTCATAAAATTTAGGTTTAATTGTTCTTATTGGTTGGGGTCAAGAAGAATTGTGAATCGGTAAAAGTTACATACAAAAAATTTGACTTTGATAAGGTTTAACAGATTCAAAATTTTTCCCTTTCATCGAATAATGTCTTCCCCAATCATCAATAATGATTGTAATGTATAAATACAGTGATTCTAATATTGAAACACAATACAATCATCCTCCATCAAAAGAAAATTCATTTGTTGTGATTTAATAACATAAACAATGATAACCCAAAATTTTAGAGGAATAAAATCACAATCTCAAGAAAAGAAAGTCATATATCCGTATCGGGATTTGACGTAATGATAAAGCTTGAAAAAGAGATTATCACTTTCAAACAAATTTCATTCAATACATATTTGAAGCAACTTCTTCGTAACAACATTTTCCAAGATAAATATACAAACATTTAAATTGCTAGATTAATATGCAAAAATGATAAATGTATTGAATGAGATTAATTGGTTATGTTTATAACTATCTGGAAAAAAATTTGATTGCTATTTTATAGGGGGTAGTCAATTAGGATTTTCATGGACAAATTGTTCATGTTCATGAATTTGTAAATCTTGTGTTTTTCAATCAGGACATTGGTTTGTGGACAAAAAGTCCAGTGTTATTCAATTGAGACATTATTTCGTGGACAAAAATTCCAGCGTTATTCGATTGAGACATTATTTCGTGGACAAAAAGTCTAGCGTTATTCGATTGAGACATTATTTCGTGGACAAAAAGTCCAGTGTTATTCGATTGAGATATTATTTCATGGACATAAAGTCCAGTGTTATTCGATAGAGACATTATTTCGTGAACAAAAAGTCCATTGTTATTCGATAGAGACATTATTCTGTGGATAAAAAGTCCAGCGTTATTCAATTGAGACTCTTCATAGTAGATATTTCGTCCTGTGTTATTCAATTTAAACAGGATTTGTGAAGACTTTCATAAGTGAAGGATTTTTATAGACTTTTGTGGACTTTAGAAAGAGAAACACAAAGGAAAAAGTCATTTCAAAATCCCACCCAAATGAGTGGGATTCTCATGGACTTTTATTCTAGTATTGTGAATATTACTTTTTTTTTCTTTTAACAAAACTCTTTTATAATTTTTATCTCATGCCTTTCATATTTTTATTTATATTTTTTTCTTTATTTATCATCTTTTTTTCTGAATGTCCATTTGTATGAAATATTGCTATCACCTCATATGTTTACTGAATATACGAGAATGATAGATTACTCGTTATTTATAAAATAAAAATGATTCATAGAATTTGAACACAAAATCTGTATGCTCTTTTTATAGTCAAATTTTAATCACATATATTTTGAGCTCTAAATCAATTAAAATTTGATCCCAAGTTTTTTTTATATTTTGATCAATGTGAAAAATATGGATCTTAATCCTTTTTTTAATCAAAATTTAGGATCATAATATCTGCATTGTGTTTCCTTTGTCTTAGAAGCAGCTGATCTAGACCATCTTTCACAACCAACCTTTTTTGGGTGCATATCTTCTTGTCTCAAGTGGATGACACTCTTTCTCAGTGACTGATTGTTTTAAAACTAATTAGTTTTTTTTTCTCTAGCTACTATGCTTAAAGAAGATTTGCTTGTTGGCTTTTAATTTGATCAAATTCTGTTCGGTGGGCAATGTATTTGTTTGGTTGTGTTGCTCTGCAATTTGCATTTGTATAACCAGTAATGCTGGACTTTCTGTTTATGCACTTTTTGTTGAAGGAGTAGATGAATTTGATCTAGTGCAAAACTGGTTTTTTGAGAAGCAGTATGTTGAGAAACTAAGCAAAAACTAATATTGATCATGATCACAAGATAATTTTGTATATTTTGAACGTACTGTTGTAGATTATAATCATTGTCTATTGGTAATATTGTATATAACTATATAATAGCTAATTAAACATCATCCTTTGTGATTCAGATCATTGAAGGTTACCGTTCTTGATGCAAAACTCACCATTGTTGCTACAGAGACTGTTCATTTTGACTCTGAATTGCCCCACTATGGTACTAAAGATGGAGTCTACAGAGACCCATCAGGGAATGGTCGGATTGTCTCTCCTACATTGATGTGGGTTGAGGCTTTGGACCTTATTCTTGATAAGCTCACAAAATCTAAGTTGGATTTCGGAAAGATTGTGGCTGTTTCAGGCAGTGGACAGCAGCATGGAAGTGTATACTGGAAGAATGGGAGTTCAGCCATATTGGCTTCTTTGGACTCGAAGAAGCCTCTGGTGGTCAGCTTGGTGATGTTTTTTCTACGCAGGACTCGCCAATATGGATGGATAGCAGCACAACTGAACAGTGCAGGGAAATTGAGAAGGCTGTCGGTGGTGCACTAGAGTTATCTCAACTCACTGGATCACGTGCATATGAGAGGTTCACTGGACCACAGATCAAAAAAATATTTCAGACACAACCAGAAGTTTATAAAGACACTGAGAGGATTTCTCTAGTCAGCTCCTTCATGGCATCACTTTTCATTGGGAGTTATGCCAGCATTGATGAAACGGATGGGTCAGGAATGAACCTGATGGACATCAAGCAAAGAATATGGGCCAATAATGTTTTGGAGGTCTGTTTCTTGGAACCTAGGGGATTTTTTATTTTAAATATATCAATTGATGAATGCTTATGCTATTGAGTGAAATGTTTTGTTTAGGCTACAGCGCCAGGATTAGAAGAGAAGCTTGGAAAATTGGCACCTGCCCATGCTGTTGCCGGTTCTATAGCTCCATACTTCATACATAGGTAATGAATCTCATTATCTCAGTTGTGGCTGTAGGACAGATAACCTGTGTTTTGTTTTTGGTTGATTAAGGACAGATAACTTGTTATTCGCTCTAGAATTCAATAATTTTTTTTTTATTGAAGTCTGAAGACTTGGAACTGTGTAGTGTTTTTTTTAATCATTATTGGATCCTAAAGATGAAACATACAGAAAGGTAGATTCTTGCAATTTGCACTGCCATCCTTATACCTTTACATGACGATCTTTGCTGGCTATCTTTGGTTGTGAAAAATTAAACAAATGATTGTATGGATTCCAAACATATATAGAATACCATGCATATAGCTTTGTTTGGTTGTGCTTTGATTACTTGAATTTTGAGTTTTTACACATGCATTTTAACCTTTTAATTCTGTAATTTTTAGATATTGGTTATGATATTTGGCCATGGCATCTTGCTAATGTGTATTACTGAATGTATCACTAGGAAACTGACTCATTGAAAGGTTTTCAGGTTCCATTTTAAAGAGAGTTGCCTTGTTATTCAGTGGTCCGGAGATAATCCAAACAGCTTAGCAGGTGGCAGACTATCGTTTCTATTAACAACATTGTTTTTTCAATACTAATTGATTTTACTGTTTCTCAATAAATACTATACATGTTGATCAGGTTTGACCCTCAATACTCCTGGTGATCTTGCGATCAGCATGGGAACAAGTGATACTGTAAGCCATAACCATGACGGGAGCTACTTGTTCAACTTATTTTTTTGTTCTTCAAGTATAATGATCCTTGGAATCATATGCCTAGTGCGCATATTGTAATACTGACTCATATTTATTTTTGTGGCATAGGTCTTCGGCATTACTAATGACCCTCAACCCAGTCTAGAAGGACATGTCTTACCAAATCCAGTAGATCCAAAATGCTACATGGTGATGCTATGCTATAAAAATGGGTCTCTAACTCGTGAAGGTAATCTCTAACTAATACTTGGATAGTTATATTTAATGTATTATTTTTATATAAGTGCACTCTTCTAATACTGTTATTATAATGTGATTCTAGATGTACGCAACAAATGCGCTGAGAATTCATTGGTAGTCTCTAATGAGTACTTAGAGAGAACACATCCTTTAAATGGTTTGTTATCTCCACCATTTATTATGATGCATGTCTCATATTTGACTTGTGCCTTGTTGTATGCAGATAATATGTGATATCCACTGACAATGCCTTGTTGCTATGCTCATTTGGTTTAATTTCTTAGATCTCTTTTTATTTATTTATTTGTTATAAATATGGGTATGATGGTATGATAAGTATTTGATGACTTTCAGATGTCTTCTCTGGTTAAAAATATCTAAAAGGAATTTTTTTTTCTTGATTAGCATTGGTTGTTCTGGCACTTAACGTTGTGGAATTACTCTTTGATCTGGTTTATCAGGTGGAAAGTTGGGATTCTACTACAAGGATTATGAGATCTTGCCTCCCCTCCCAGGTGTGAAATGTTCTTTCTCAATTCTGTTTCATTAAACTTTTATATCTCTGTGGAATTTTTATATATAATTGGCTTAACTTTTAATGTTTGTGCAGTTGGAACCCATCGATATGTTCTTGACAACTTCACTGGCAATCCTTCAGATAATATGAAAGCGCATGAAGTTTTGGAGTTTGATGCTCCTTCAGAGGTTCGTTTACTTTGGTAGTTTTCTAGATCATTGCTTTTGATCTTGTCAATCATTTAATTTTTTTTTTTTACCACATGAGCTAAAATCCTTTAACCATCATTGAAGGTCCGTGCTATAATTGAAGGACAATTCCTCTCAATGAGAGCTCATGCGGAGAAATTGGAATGCCAACTCCACCAAAACGTATAATAGCAACTGGTGGAGCATCTACAAATCAGAGCATTCTCCGTTCAATTGCTAATGTATTTGGATGTGCTGTATATACAGTTCAAAGAACAGGTATGCGATCGTAAGACTTAGTTTAGAATATCTAAAGTATAGATCATGAGCTGTGGAGTTCATACCTCAAATTTTTATCATTATTCATATAATTTATAATAATCTGGGATGCACGGATGAGTTTGCTGAGAAACTCATACATGTCAAGATTATAATTAGATCACATCACTATGACGAGACTATAAAAATAATCAGTTACTTGAGATGTATGTATGAAAAAAGAGGCCAGCCCTCTTATGACAATTCATTCTGTAGATGAAGCCACACACGTAGAAACTAGCTTAAACCCCATACTCTAATATGGATATTGGTCAATGTTTATATTAGCTTATATGTTTACATTATAGACCTACAATTCCTCCTCTTTGAAACTTGTATTATTTTTCTCTCTTACATTTGTGCTTATATTTTTTTTTTTTTGGTTGGTAAGTCCAAAATTGTACTCCTCAAAACTATATGGAAAATATACAAAAGGTGCTTGTAGTTACAGTGAGATGCAATTTTAATCAAGTTGGAGGGAAAGAAGGGTGTGGCGACGGAACAAACTCAGTAAATTGAATCTGTGCATCCGCCCCACCCCTTTTCAAACCACCTGATTATACAAAAAGAAAGATCAATTACAATACAACAACGGTAATATGAAGTAGGCTACATAAGCTTTTCCCTAAGATATGGAATTCCACTTCTATCTCTGTCAATGAGAGCTTTCAGTTCTGACCAATCATGAGATGGGTTGAACCGAGTTACCCCCAGATGACCTTGTGTGCTGGCTAGCAACTCCACCGGGCAGTTGCCCTCCCTATGGATGTGTGAGAACTTAATGTTGGAGAAAGAGGTGCAGTCATTTCGAATTGAATTTACCAGCCTTCGCACTGACCTTGGCACCTTGCAGCATGTTGTGACCCACAATATTGCAACTTTTGAATCGCTTTCCACCCAAAGACTTTGACTGCCAAGCTCCAATGCCAATTTCATGCATTGCCCAATTGCCATTAGCTTTAAATGGTGGATGGTCCGCCCGGAAGTCTTTGCTGCCTCTTCCATGATCAGAAGACCCAAGTGATCCCGAAGGAGGAACCCATATCCTGCTCTGTCCTCCGAAAGGGAACCATCTGCGTTTACTTTGATCCAGCCCCACTGAGGAACTTCCCACTTCACCTCAATGGAATGCAATGAGAGTTCAGTTATTGAGATGCCCAGCCCCGTTTTCATCCTGTCCAGATCAGGAGACATCTCCGCTTTGAGTGCGAGTTGACTCAATTTCAGTCTGGAATCACGTAAGGCAAGAGTGACTATGGAATCTTGTGGCCTCTGTCTCCCTTTGAAAATTCTTCTATTTCTTTCAAGCCAGACATGCCATGTGGTAGAGCATAACAGTGCTTGGAGGATGAGCTGTGGGACCTTGGTCTTGAAGGAAGAGTCCAACCACCTGATTTCACTGAGGATTGTAGAGACCATGCTCCTTGTAATTCCTGCTGTTGAGAGAATTGATTGCCATACAACACCAGAAAAGGAACACTGGAAAAAAAAGGTGGTTGCTTGTTTCTGTGCCAGAGTTGCAGAGGACACAAATGGGACTCTCCACCAAATTCTTTTGGAATAGCTTGGCAAGGGATGGCAATTTGTTGTGGCATTTGTGCTTATATTGGTTATCTGTGTGTTCCTTTCGATTCCTCCATCATTATATTTTTATTTGTTCTCTAGATTCCTATTTATCCATGAGCTTATTAATAACAGACAATTCATATATTCCTACTAATATATATACACAAATTATGATATAGTATTGGCATGTTAACTTCCATGCCATACAGCAGCTTTTTCTTTTGCATGTCATTCCCTTCAACCATTTTCCTGGCCTAATTCATTTTTTCTGGCCTGCAACTTTTAGTTTCCTGCCATCAACTTATACATGGTTGGGATATGTTTCAGACATGACATGTAAGAGTATCTTAAGTTGATAGCACTTTTATTTTTAATTGTTTGCCAGTAGCATACAATTTATGCCTGCCATTACATAACAATTGTTAAGGAATTGTTTCTTGTTCCTTCAGTAATGCAAGACAAAGACTGGCACTCTGGATAAGAGTTAGGGTCACTGCCATGATTCTCTGTTTGCAAAAACAAAAAGAATATCGTCTTGCATGACCACTGAATGCATGCACATTATCACTCTCAGTTCTGATCCAGTGTTTAAATATCTGTATTTGTGCTTCCATTGATAAAAGTCATTTACTTTGCAGATTCTGCTTCACTAGGTGCAGCATTAAGAGCTGCACATGGGTGGTTATGCGACAAGGAAGGTGGTTTCATACCCATCGCACAGATGTATGGGGATAAGTTAGAGAAGACATCTCTCAGCACTAAGCTCGCAATGCCTGCGGGGGATGGGGATCTTCTGGCGAAGTACACCCTCTTGATGAAGAAGAGAATAGAAATAGAGAATAGCCTGGTTGAAAAATTGGGGCGAATAAAATCTTAGCTTCTGATTTCATAACAGAGGTCGTCACTGGGCACTGCCGTGGATAACCAATAATGTGAGACACCCCTGGATTTCTTTTTTATTGTTATAAATGGCTTACATGAATATAGAATATGGTAAGCTGAAAACTTAATGTAGAGCATTCCATTATTTGCTTCTGTGTGTTTCAAATAGATGCTTTGCTTGTTTGCTGTTGAACTTCTGTTGATCAGACTTTTTTGAGTCAATTTATGGCATATTTGCATGGTACTTCGAGGGTGAGAAAAAAAATTCATTGTTACCTACATTTATAATAAGCTACGATCACATTGGACTGTTTGGATAGAGGAATAGCACTGGAATAGGAGTGAATATGCCCATGTGTTTATTCGCATGGAATAGAGGAGTATAATTGTGTTAGAATAGCTAGGAATAAGTTGGTATTGGTATTTCAGTCTTCACTGAGTTATTTCACTAAATCTATTCTGCTGCTGTTGTTTCAAAAGTCAAATCATATCAATTTTTTTCTTTATATTTAATGAATTTTTATTCACATCTTATTCACCTTTTATCGATGGTCAACTAATTCTATTGTTACAATCCCAACGATAATAACTTCTTTTTTCATTACGAAAATAGATTAATACAGAGTCTGAATTTGGGGGGGGGGGGGGGTGGGAGGGTTGAGGGGAAATAGAAAACATAAACAAAATAACATCCGGAAGAAAAACGGAGAGCACCACAAAAACAGAGGGGTGGGATTGGGAGTAGGAGCGGCGTCTACTCACCGGTCACCCGACCTCCATCTCCCCATGGCTATGGGATAACCTTGATGACCCCCCCCCCCACCCACTAACTCACGCGCCCAATCCTGAATAAGCAACGAAGTGGGGATGGCGCGATGTGCTTCAAGGCGCCCGGGGCTGACATCGAACGGAACCTTGCCCTCGCTTCCCACATGTCCATGAGGGACCGGAACAGACCCAGTGAGGTCGCCGCGCCCACTTCCCTCCACAGTGCCTAAGTCATCCGACAACCGTAGAAAAGGTGAGTGACCATCTCTGGCTCGTCCCGTAAAGTACATACTGAGCCTGCTTGTTTTCACGTCATTTTGCCCGATACACTTTGCCCAACGTTAATAACTTAATCAAATAAAAAAATGACTTATTCCCTTTTAAATTAAGTTATTTCATCCATTCTGTGCCACTAGTATAAAAGGGTTTCTATGTCAAATTATCTTTTCATCTCATATTCACACTTCAAAGTTCTTTTTTTTAAGAAAATCTTATTCACTTATTTACATTTTAATCATAAGTTATCCATTACCAACCCAAGAATTTTTTTTTTCTTGACCTAATTTCTCTTAGCCCTCATTTGGATAGAGAATTCAGTTATTATGAGGTTTATGACTATTGCTTATAAGTAAGGATTAAACGATTTTTTGTGTGGTTTTGTTTTGAATTATTCTGTTTGAGAAACGAAATGATAATATTTGTGTTGTTTTAATAAAATGTAAATAAGATATAGATAATGATTTATAATTTGTGAAAAAATGATAACAGTTGATTTATAAGAGGTGAATTTGCTCACATATTCTTTTAGGTTGAATAAATTGGAATATAACTTAATTCTAGGGTTGGCTAAAATCCATATATCTATTTATACTGGTTAATTCTGATTTACATATTTTTATTTATTTCAGTCTTCAAACACTCATTTGAAGTTATTTCTACTAATTTTCACTTATTCTGTGTCCTATTCTCGAATCAAACTGGGACTTAGGAATTATTAAATATGACAACGCTATCAATAAATGACTTCATAATACATTGCTATCGAGGTCTTGGATACACATTTTGTATTTTCGGTGGATTTGTCTAGTTTTCTTGTTACCATGCCCGCCTTTATAATGAAAGACGTAGGCATGAAATGATTTTTTTAAATAAATAAACAACAAAAAAGTTTCAATGTTTTTTTTTTATCTAAACGGTAGACAATCAGCTTTTAATTTTATAAAATGTTAGAATGATACCCCAAATAAAACGAAAGACTTAAGTAAAAGAACAAGAAGAAAAAACATGAAATGAGAACTTCCTAGTAAAGGAGGACTCTACCACAGAAGGACTCCTGCCTATCTCGACGGGACTACTCCTAGATTTCTAGCTTGCCCCTCACCCGCCTTACGAGGAAGCCAAAGCGCAAAAACGACCCCAATTACAAATACAAGCAATTACCTCCTCCCAAATATTTTCCGGATATGGAACTTGTCCCTTGAAGATCGCCTGGTTTCTGGCCAACCAAATCGACCAGACCATCGCAGGGACAAAAGATTGGAAAATCTTGACCGCTTTTCTTCTGTCGCCTTGAGAACAGAGACGTCGCCCCGCTTCCCACATCTCCTCCATGGACCCAAAGACCACCATCAAACCCGTAGCTTCTCCCAACCATTGCCAGACTTGACTAACCATGGGACAATTTATGAACAAATGACACACTGATTCAGAGCCGTCCGACAGAAAGCACAACACGTATCCATCTCCGGTGACCACTTTGCTCGGTGAACTTTAGTAAGAATCTTCCCCAGATATGCCATATAAAGTTTCAATGTTAAAATGTCATTTTATCCCAAGAGATTTGGCTCAAATCATCCACGAGAACAAAGTTGACATCATTATCTTACGAAAATGAATACAATGTGTAGTTCTTGTGCTTTGTTGTAAAACATGTAAAACATTTTGGTCAGGCCTAATATTTCACCCTTTTTGTTTTATTTTGTATACTTATATGATACATTTTGACCTACTTGATTTTCATATATATACATGTACTCATCAATCTCTATCCAATGATTATATGAAAACTAATAATCTATCTATTCTAACCGATTCAAGTCTAACATTGCGTTTTTTAAAATATATTTCTATTTCTATATTTTTAGGGGGAATCGTGTGAGCATAACATAAAAAAAGAAAAAAAAAAGGGAAGAGGGGTAAGGGTATTCTTATTAACATTGATGACGACGTATGCAGCAAGTGGGGTGACGGTAATATTGGTGTGCATATTGATATGCTGTGTACTGGCGTATCAGTTGAGGAGGATAGATAATGACGATGCGAATTATAATGTGAATGATAACGTGACGGAGGAGGAGGAGAATGAGCTTTCGACGATGGAACTTGAGAGATACCAGTCTTCTCCTTCTTCAGCCATGAATTGACGATGACGACGGAAGAGTCGAATGTGCAATCTGCCTTAGAAATATGGAGATTGGTGATCGGTACCACGTGCTTCCAGTCTGTGGCATTGGTTTCATGATCCCTGCATCGTCACCTGGCTCACGAAATCACGGACCTGCCCTCTTTGCCGTACCTCCGTCGCTGCCACCACAATGGACCACGTTATTGTTTGAACTTTCTTTCTTTTTCTTTTCATTTATTATTAGCAAATGTGATAATTCATGTACCAGAGTTCTTTTTTTTCTTTCATATTGTTTAGATTAATCATCGACTGGTACTTGCGTCTTTGTTCATTTTTTTTATTGGCCAGGCTTCTATCAGTAATGGCGGAAATTTTTGTTTTTTTCTTTTTAATTGAATTGTTTAGATTTTTAAAGTTTATTATTGAGATTATTATTTTTTGTGTTAAGATTGACAATAATTCACATGTCAAATCAAATAGTATAACATTTCATATTATGTATAAATAATTTCATATTATGTATAAATAAAATAATAATATTACGCCACACATGTGCATAAATTGATAGAGTGAATAACACTACTTTGACAAGATAAATGGAGTCGATGGGTCATCATTAAAAGTAACAAGAAAAACGATGCGTTCAATATTGTGGGTGCAATCCCACCCACCTGCAGCCTTCATTGATTTTTCTTTTTATAAAATATATACACATCCATTGAAATACATATTGTTATAAAGAGTGAATTACATACTAATATATAATAATATTTTTTTTCATATATTATGATAATACAACATACACGATACACTGTCATAATATACGTTGAGAGAGCGTTTTTAAAGTGGAGACGGGGCTGCAAAATGATCGAGTGTTTGGGTGCTCCATTAACAAGGATCTGGAGAGTGTCAGAAGAGAAGAGCTTAGAAATTGGCAATATGAAAATACATCCCTTACAAGACAAAAGAAAGCATGAAGGAATTATCTATTAGGCATGATAATAGGGAAATTCATTTAACATTTTTCAGGTGGCCCAATCTTTCTACCATGCTTGAAAGGAATTGAACATAAAGGATGAAATCGGAGTATGATTCAGATGTTCATGAAAAGGAGAAATTATTTATTTATTTTTATTTATAACAGAAAACATAACAGGAAATAAAAATAAGTGAGATCCTTTTTAACCATAAGATGTGAAACAGGTTTCCAGTGTTGTGTTTTTCGATTTGCGAGACAATATGCATATCACATAGATACAACAAGAGAAAAATGGACTGACAAGGAACAACAAGCAGGGGGAAAAATAACATAGCACGTTATGAAATAGCTTAAATAGACATTGCATATAGTTTATATTTTCCGTTCTCATTTACTCGTACAAACTTACGCATTCTCTGAAACTCTTAACAAACCATCAGAGTTAAGAGTTGGCCAATCAGAATGATACAGCATATGCATACACATATCAAGAGGATCAGAAAATGACAGAAAAATCAGGATGTACCTTGCAGTAAAATCTGATTTTCTACATATATTGAAAATAAAATAAACATATCTTGCATTGTATATATTTTCTGTTCTCAGTTAATCCTCCAATTTTTTTTTTTTGAAATTATTTAACAAAACACAGGTGATGGAATGCCTGAAATCAATTTGCAGATACAGTATACAACTGTCAAGAGGATTAAATGTGACAGAATAACCCATATCTACCATCTTGTAAAAGCTGGTTTTCTACACAAGAAGCTTGGCTTCAATTGAACTCAAAATAACTAAATAAGCTATTAAATTATAATTCTAACCTTACAAAACACCCATGTAAGATAACAAGGACTTCTGTTAGTAAATCCCAATACCCAAAACATTGCAAGTAAAGAACAAGAACATCCCTGACTAATAAGGTTTGCGTGCATGTGTCTCTTTTAGGAAAGTCTACCTGAACTTGTTTTAAAGATCTGTACCTTCTACAATTGAGCAAACTCAAGATTCCCACTGTTAGAGGTCAAATATAATGGCACCACAATACATAATGAAATAGTTCTACAAAAGTGCAATTCATGCATGCCCCCCTAAGAATTCTATCAAAGTTTAAGTAGTTGTATGGGGCTCTCCAAGTGGGATGGAAGGATAACAGATAAAGACTGCTTCCCGAATAATGAAAATGCAGGCATCTACTTCACTATTGGTTATGAGGAGACTGTCTGTTTAATGTCTATTGGAACTGGGCATTTCAATACAAATTCGGACAGATTTGAGTCCCATTTTCCAGTTAAAGGACATTCCAGCTGTGATTATTCTGTCTCCACCCATATTGTTTCACATCATCCCCTACTGTTCTCAATAACATTGATCTAATTCACTCTACCAGTGCTGTCTCTGGAAGGGAATTCCCATCTTAAATGCACTCATCAACTTATCTCTGTGCTACTTTTCATCAAGTAAATAAATAGGAAACAGCAAACCCGCTCTCTGGTAGAATTTTCCCTCCACTTTACCAACTCATCCAACACGGTGTGTCAGAAAATATACTCCAGAGGCAAACCAAATGTTTCAACAGGGCTACACCTACAAAAAGAATCACCTATATCTCATAATTTGAGCCAAGGATATTGAAAAGACCTCTTCTAAGGTAATCCCTGGCCATGCTTTAAAGGGGAAGTGTGCAACCATCAATTCTAATACAAGTCCTTCATTTTCCACATTCCCACTGGAAATTCTCCATTATCTCAGCCCTCCAAGTTCAGAACATTCGTCTGCCTACAGACGCAATCATCAAAAATATGATCCCACTTTTGTTGTTTAACAGTGGCAGACATTTTTAACTATGATTGAGAAATCTCTTCATATTCTCAAACATATTCATTATGCTAAATGGATCAGTAAGATACACGAAAAAGAAAGAAAGAAAAAGCAGATTTAAAGAGGATGGACTGTCTTGCATGCAACTAGTGATGGATGCAAGTGCACACACATGGCCTCAATATCTTGGATTTTGATGTTGGACAAGAATGTATTTAGTATGGTACAACGAAACCTGTTTTGTGAAGCATGGAACAAGGTAAGGGGAGCTCGATCAAGTGACAATACTTATCAAGTACAATTCATTTGTCAAGCTGCAGATTTGGAATAGGGAAATGCTCATATAGGTATCACCACTTTGGCATTGTTACATAGTATGTAAATTGCTTAAAAAATAGCTATGTACTTCCACAAAGTAGCAACAAGGATTTAAATACAGCACAGACTCCAGATAAATGCCAAAAGAGAAACTGATAAAAAGAACAGGAACTTCAACCAAAACAATGGAACAAAAACCTCAGCTTACAAAATAAAATAAAATCAATAATAGCACAAGAATCATAGACAATTACCCATTAAAAAAAAGGAATAATAAGCAAATGGTTCCAACAAATATTTTCCACTCACCAATGTCTAATCCCACATTCATAAGCAAGAAGTTATCACAAAAATTAATCCCACAAAAATATATCACAAAAATATGGAACCATTACATTATTCATGAAGTCACTTCTGTAATTCCAACACATTCTGAAGTTATGTACTTGGTTAATGAAGTAAATATCTTTACAAAAATGAAGTATATTATTGAATAAATAGACTACATATCTTTTTACATATTTCCTAATTGAGTATATACTTGATACTCGGTTGGGAAACAGCAAGAACGAGTGAGTATAATTAGGGCCTGAACAAAAAAGGGTCATAAAGAAATACAACACAAAAATTGGCAAAATTTCTTTTCCATGTATCCATTTTCTCAGTCAAATATCGACCCATTTCAAGATTACAAAAAAGAAAAAAAAACATCATAAGAAAAAAAAAAGAGAAAAAAACGAAGGGAAAGATAAACAGGACGGGGGTAAAAGTAACATGGAAAATACATATAAATCTTAGATGTGCAGAGCAAAAAGAAATACAATAATAAAAAACATTTTCACCATATACCCGTATATATACGCAGCACACCGTATACCACCATCACCATCTCCACCGTATTCTCCTTGGCTGATATCATCTGTGAACCCGGGTCGACTTTAGACTCCATAAATACGTTATAATAATAATAATAATACTAAAAATAAAAAACTGGTTGTTCTAGTACTGCCTGGCTCCATCCTGTCTGCCCTTTCCGACGACGAAACTAAAAGCAAACGACGACCTTTAGAAAGGCTACATTGTACTCCCCCCCCCCCCCCCCCCCGCCTCCCCACCTACATCATCTATCTCCGGAAGATAATGCCATGTTGGGATGGCGAGCCCCGTCGGAGGGGGCATTCCCGTCATCCGTTCCTATTGGGTCGCTCTCTCCTCTTGCCATTGTTGTCGTTCTTTCAGGGAAGAAAGAGAAGGGGAGATGATTTTTTTTTTTTAATTTGGAAAGAGAGAGAAAGAGAAGGGGAGGGGGATGTGGGAATGTGGGGTTGGATTGGTTATTTAGAGAGAGAGAGAGAGAGAGAGAGAGAGAGAGAGGTGGTGGTGGTGTGTAGTGTAGTTGTTTGGAAGAGACGGGGCCGGTGAAAAGCCCTTTTCATCTCGCCCTTTGTTCTGATTTTCTGGCATAAGACATTCCCTCCCCACTCTCTTTGGCTCTTTCTCTGGACATTTATTCATCCATTCATTAATTTCAACTATTGAATCATTTTGTATGTTCCCACTATCTGCAATATACACGCATCCGTGCCCATTTGTTTTTACTGTTAATTACTACTATTCCTATTTGTTATTTCCCATTACATTCATGTATGTTTTGTGTGTGTGTGTGTATGTATGTATGTGGTTCCTTTTTTCTAGGCATAAATATTGGCTGGACTGGTGTGATAATTTCTCAAAATAAAACATGTATAGACTATAGACAGGTGGATTTGACTAATGTTTTTACTAGTTATTAGGATAGTGACATGTTATTCTCTCAAAAGTAAAATATTTGTCAATATTACCTACATTGAAGACATTTTTCCAGTACGGTTGATTTGTTCCATGCCTCATTTCATCTGCAAACATTCCTCTACTAAGCAACAACGGTTGGGTGGCTTTATCTTAACGTATCACCCGAAAGAAACATCCATGAAAAAAACATAAGTTATGTGTATAGACCCACTAAGTACATCCCACCTTTTCTTTTAAACAAGGTTGGGTGGTCACATTTCTGTACCGATTCATATATTGACAGATAGATGCGGATACCAATAAAAAGAAAGAAAAAAAGAGAATTGATTGTCTGATAGCTACCCCTCCTTGTCAACTAGCAAATGCTGTGCCTTAAACGCCACTTATAATGCTGCATTTAAAGAATCCCTGATCTCTCATTCCTCTCTCCATCAGCATTTAATAAGGACAAAGGTTCTCTCCAAATCTAATATACTGTTTATTGTAGTATGTATGTATGTATATATGTGAGCTATATAGACCCAGATATACACTCCCCCTCACAAATAGTTTGAAACAAGAGGCCCACAAATAGTCCTGTTTGTTTTTTTATAAACAATGCGCGTCCTTTTAGATAATGCGGATATATAAATGCCGTAAATGAGAGTGGATGCGCTTTTCTTAATAGGAAAAAAGAAAGACTTTTCCCATAATTAGCCCTGAACGGGTCGGGTCCGGGTCGGGTCGGGGTGGACCCGGACCCGACCCTGGCAAGACCCGACGGGTCCGGGGATGGACCCGGACCCGGACCCGTCGGGTCCGGGTCGGGTCCGGGTCCGGGTCCGACCCGACCCGGATTTGGCAAAAAAAAAAAAGAGGAAGATTTATATTTGTTTGTAACTATTTGAAATTTTTTGTATAAAACATTATTATTTAAATGTTTGAACATAATCTTATACAATTCAAAAAAAGTAAATGAATTATTAAACAATATCCAAAACAATAACCACTAACATAAAAAACATATTAACCTAAATAATAAAGATAACTAATTATACAAACACTCAAAACAATATTAACCTAAACAACATTCAAAACAATAAACATTAACATATTAACTAAAATAATAAACATAAATCATGCAACCTAATTAATTTACAAATTCAAAAGCTAATAATAATGTCCAAAACACGACAATACATTACTAAGTTTATTACATATATATATTCTTGCAATGCAACATCAACACAACAAAAAAATGTTACGTTATGATTATGATTTATAAATGATACAAACATAAGAGTGAAAAAAAATTATGTATCAACTAATAAATGCTTATAATATATGAGCATATATTTAAAACAATCGGGTCTCGGGTAACGGGTCGGGGCGGGGTACCCGGGACCCGTTTGTTTGTTCGGGTCCGCCGGGTCGGGTCCAACTCGGGTCGGGTCCAAAGTATATTACAAATCGGGTCCGGGTCGGGACTTTTCCCGTAATGCTAATAAAGAGGCATCATATCCATTTATTCGGACTTATGAATTTAATTATTTAGTTTGGTCCATTCAATCCATTATAGAAAGCAAACGCACCTCGGTTGTAGTTTGATGAGTTTTAATACATATGATGTTGTCCTTTAAGCAACCAAGAGGTGGATTTCCCCATGGCCATGCTCAGTATCAATTGAAAACAATTGATAACACCTAGCAATATTATATATGGAAAATATGTGGGGGTGGATGGGGTTTGGAAAATGTAACAAATTGGATCACGGTGGCACTACACTAGAAAAAAGATGTCATTTGCGATGACTTATTGGCGACAGGCATTAAAACCGTAGTAGATAGTGGTATTTGTGACGTTTAATCCCAGCGGTTAACTGAGTTGTCATGAAAAAAATATTATTTAAGGTTGATGTGTCTACGGTCGTAAATACTATATGTATATTTGCACAAACGTTGCAAATAAGTTCTTTGTATAATAACTTCCGTTTGATTTAGACGTATGATCATTCCAGCTGGATTGTGGACCATTTGGCGTGCGAGGAACGACCTCATCTTTAAAGGCCAGCCGGTCTACTTGGAGAACCTCTGGAACGAAGTCGTTTGGCTGCTGAAGGACTGGGCCAGTAGTTTGCTTAGCACGAGACTGTCGTGGAGACCTGGGGAGAAATTTACCCTCGACACATGACGAGCTCGATCTGTTTCCCCGAGGGGTGGGTGTGTGGTGCTAGGGGCACATCTCGTGGTTCGGGGTAGCTCGGTTTTTAGTCGAATGCCCCCGCCACCTCCCTCTCTCGTTGCTTGTTATGCATGTTTTTCGCCTTTGCTTTTAGTTTTCTTCTAATATCCCCCAAATTCGGCTTATTTGTAACTCGTCTACGCGATTATGAATAAACTATCATTTTCAAAAAAAAAAAAAAAACTTCCGTTTAATTTCAGTTTGAATTCTTTAGGGGTTTTTTTTATAGAAATTTTATTTTGAAAAAACAAATAATTATTTTTAGCGTTTGATTATATTGAAATTATTTTATGAAAAATAATTTCTATTTGTTATAAATGTAAATAAAAGAATAAGATTAAATATACCAACCAAATGAGAAATATGGGAGAGAGATGAAGGGAGAACTCTGTATTTTCTATTTTCTTTTTTGATAAAATGAATACAATGATGGCCTGTATTTATAGGCATTAAAAGATAGCAACAAACAAGATTTTACAGAGATTTGGTTTTATCTATCCTTTACAAAGTGAAAAGGATTGAGTCTAATCCTTTTAAGATAAGTGCTGACAAAGTCAAAGTCAAAGTCAGTCATCCATATTTACAACACTCCCCCTTGGATGACCATCAACCATTACACTAAGGTAATTGCCTCATTAAAACCTTGCTTGGAAAAACCCATTGGGAAAAAACCAAAGCGAAGGAAAAAGAGTACAATTACTTGATCTTAGCCATGTTGGACGCGTTTAATACTGCCTCATTAAAACCTTGCTAGGAAAATCCAGTGGGACAAAACCTAGACGAAGGGAAAAGAGTACAATATGTAATCGATGTCCATGGTTGAATATTGTCACATTTATTAGTTACCCCCCCTGATTTAGAAAAGTTTCAGACTATCTGATGATTAAGTCGACGCATGCCAACTTCACGCACCATCTTCTGGAAGGTTGATTTTGGCAGAGCTTTAGTGAATAGATCTGCAAGATTATCACTAGAGCGGATCTATTTGACTTCAATTTCGTGATTCTTTTGGAGTTCATGAGTGTAGAAGAACTTCAGTGAGATGTGCTTAGTCCTATCTCCCTTGATGTAACCACCTTGGATTTGAGCAATGCATGCACTATTGTCTTCATATATGGTTGTAGGAATATTTGTTGTAGATGACAATCCACAGGTGCTTTGGATATGTTGAATCAATGATCTTAACCAAACACATTCTCTACTAGCTTCATGTAACGCCAATATTTCTGCATGATTAGATGAGGTAGCCACCAATGTTTGCTTTGTAGATCTCCATGAGATAGCAGCATTGTTATTAAGATACACATAACCTGTCTGTGATCGACCTTTGTGAGGATCAGAAAGATAATCTGCATCTGCATAGCCAACTAGATGCGAATCATTAGATTTATCATTTGAATAAAATAAACCTAAATCGGTGGTTCCACGAAGGTATCTCATAATATGCTTGATACCATTCCAATGCCTACGAGTTGGTGCAGAACTGTATCTCGCTAAGAGATTGACTGAGAAGGCTATGTCTGGTCTCGTATATTGAGCCAAGTATAGCAGTGCACCAATAGCACTAAATATGGTACTTCTGGACCAAGAGTTGCCTCATTTTCATCTTTAGGACGATATGGGTCTTTCTTAACGTCCAAGGATCGAACGACTATGGGTGTACATAGAGGATGCGCTTTATCCATGTTAAAGCGTTGCAATACCTTTTCTATATATTTTGATTGGTGGATCAATATTCCATTAGAATTTTGTTCGATCTGCAGACCGAGACAATATTTAGTTTTCCCAAGGTCTTTCATTTCAAATTCCTTCTTCAGACATTCTGCAGTTTCGTTGAGCTCCAATTAAATTTATGTCATCAACATAAACTGCTAAAATAGCAAATCCCTTATTGGATTTCTTTATAAAGACACATGGGCAAATGAGATTGTTTTCATATCCAGCTTTTATCAAATATTCACTAAGACGGTTGTACCACATTCTTCCAGATTGTTTTAAGCCATACAATGAACGTCTTAGTTTTATTGAATACATACTCTTTGATTTTGCTTCAGGCAATTTATATCCTTCAGGGATTTTCATATAAATATCAGCATCTAAATTCACATATAGATAAGCTGTTACAACGTCCATGAGTCTCATATCAAGTTTTTCAGAAACTGCGAGACTTATTAAGTAACGGAACGTTATTGCATCCATAACTGGTGAGTAAGTTTCTTCATAATCAATCCCAAGTTTCTGCAGGAAACCTTGTGCCACAAGACGTGCTTTATATCTAGTGATTTCATTTTTCTCATTTCATTTTCTTACAAACACCCATTTGTAACCTACAGGGTTTACACCTTTTGGGGTCTCTACTATAGGTCCGAATACACCACGTTTTTCAAGAGAACCCAATTTTGCTTGAATATCATCTTTCCACTTTGGCCAATCACTTTTTTGTCGACATTCATTTATGCTATGTGGTTCATTATCATCATCGCCCTTTGAAATTTCAGTAGCTACTGCGAATGAAAAAATGTCATCGATGATCATTTCTTTACGATTCCACATTTCTCTTGAATGCGCATAAAATATAGAGATCTCATTATTATTAGGTATATTTTCCTCTTCAAGAGTTTGTACAGTCACTTCTGGGACATTATACTCTTTTGGAGTTTTAGAGAAAATGGATCTGTTGTTCATAATCTCTTCTGGAGCATTATGTATAACTTCTTCTGGAGCATTCTTAGGGCATGATATTTCATTTGGTCTCCTCTTCCGGGGAGCTGAATCTTTAGAACCTATAGGTTTGCCACGCTTCTAGCGTGCATCAGGAATTTTATTTTCTATATCTTTCATACTTCATTTTTACATTGAGTGGTACAGGGTTTAAATGAGACAGAGTGAAAGTATTCCACTATAATTCTTATCGTTCCAATAATTCTCGTCGTTCTTCAGGAACGGATCGTACTTCAGGTACGTTCTTTCCTCCCACTAACGGTGAGAATATTGTCTCATTAATATGACAACCCCAAAAAAATAATACCCATAATTGGATGAAAGAATCTTCTGGTTCTTTAATAGGTATGCAATTGAATTTTTTTTTAATTGTTTGAAGCATCATTATGTAATTCATGAACATATGATGTTTGCTCTTCTGGAGCTTACAAACAATTTTGTAATATTCAAGATATGATATTAAAATTTTCATACTTTATTCTACGAAAGATGTGAGAAGAATAAGATAAATCTAGAAATGTAAATTGCATTTCATATAATAAAGAAAAATAAAGACGTATATATAAAATCAGCAAAGGTCTAATCATACATCAGGTACGTGACCGATCATGAGTTTAAGCGTGCTTCAGGTACGTAACCTATTTAAAGATTTGTACGTACTTCAGGTATGAGATCAAAATTATGTTCTCAAATATCACAATATGTTCTCAATGACAATAATTTTCCTTTGCATTTTAGGGATTTGTTATGCGAACTTTTTCCTTGATTTTATTTAATAACATTCTACTTCTGGTGGTTTTCAATAACTTGTCATTTCTACAATTGTTGTGGTTATATTAACCATCATTTATCCCTTGAACATGATCATGTTCATAGCTTAAAATAAAATAAAATTCATTTGCTTCAGGCAAAAATGCTCAATGTATCAGGTTTCATTATTTTTATTATTATTATCAAAGCTCATTGTTCAACAATGAGAAGACATGAAAATTGATAATAATATTGCTCTCGATATTGCTACTACTGGAGCATATTTGAGGCATAATGGTCGATGAACCATTGTCAATGAAGTATTTATCTTTAAATCCTTTTCATTATAATGGTAAACTAGTTAATCATAATTTTTACATGTTCCTGTTGGGATACATGCATCTTTTTTTTCAGATCCTTCAGGGACCCAAAAAAACATTACAACTTTTGTATGTTCCTACAAACACGGGTAACTATGATTTTTGTATAATCCTTTATGGATAAAAAAAATTACAAGGTTCTTCAGAGACACTTTTACATGATCCTTCAAGGATTCATGTAATCCAAAAATATTAATAGGATTACTTAATCCAAACATTTATAAACGTCAAGCTTTATGGGTTGTTAAAACATAAAATGTATTAATATAATACAACCCGGTTACATGAATACATGCATAATCGGATGAAAACAATACACATGAAATAATATATGTATTCTGTTAATTAAAACCGAAAAACCCAACAGTAATATATATAAAATATATAATACATGATTTCTCTCATCTAACATACATGCATGACAAATTCCCATACAAGAGAAGTGCTCAAGACTTTTATTTAATACTTAATACCCTACACGTGGACGAAATGAGTGAGATTTTTCTCTTTATATTAATCTACCATTCAATGAATATGTGGAACATATTCACGTGTATAAATATCTCTTCTTCTTCCTTTTTATTTTATTTTTAAGAGAGATTTAAATCCCAAGAAAATCATAACAAAATTTTAAAATCATGCATGACGATGTCATTAATAACAGATGCCGTCATAAATAAATAAAAATTCATGAAATTCTAAATAATAAAATATTTTTCAACACATCATAATGATCATATAACATTTATGATATAAACATAAATCATCATCAACATACATGATCTAAACAATTATTTGAAAAGGTGATCTAAACATAAATCATCATTAATGTACATCATCGAAATGTATGTTCTGTCATTTGTTTGTGAGAACTTCAGGTTCTACACATAAATAAGAACTTCTGGTCATATAATTTATTTGTGTGAATTTTTGGTTCTACACATAAAATTGTTGAACTTCTACTACTGTATAAAAAATAAGAACTTCTGGTTCTATTAATTATTTGTGAGAACTTTCAGTTCTACACAGTAAATTAGAACTACAATTTATTTGTGAGAACTTCTGGTTCTACACATGAAATTAGAACGTCTGATTCTAATTATTTATTTTGTAAGAACTTCTAGTTCTATATAAAAAATTAGAATTAGAATTTATTTGTTAGAACTTCTGGTTCTATATATGAGATTAGAACTTCTTATTCTAATTATTTATTTGTGAGAACTTCTGGTTCTACACATAAGTTTAGAATTTCTGATTCTCTTAATTATTTATGAGAACTTCTGGTTCTACATAGATGCATTATATTTGAATAACAAAAAAATTTAAATTTTAATAACAGATATGGAACTATTACATGAATAATAATAAAAAAATGCATACTGTTTCATTGAAAAAAAATTGCATGCATAATTAGATGTATACGGGTTGAAAAAAAAAATGCATACTATTTTGCACGGAAATTGCATACATAATCATAACATATGCATGGAAATAATTCACGTGGATTGCATGTATGGAAAATAGAAGATAGATGTATACGGGTTCTACACATAATTTTCCTACGGGTTCCGGGCTTATTGAATAAAATTAATTATATGTATGTAGTAGTTGATTTACATAGAGAATCGTGCTGATAACGTGTTATAAATGTAAATAAAAGAATAAGATTAAATATACCAACCAAATGAGAAATATGGGAGAGAGATGAAGGGAGAACTCTGTATTTTCTATTTTCTTTTTTGATAAAATGAATACAATGATGGCCTGTATTTATAGGCATTAAAAGATAGCAACAAACAAGATTTTACAGAGATTTGGTTTTATCTATCCTTTACAAAGTGAAAAGGATTTAGTCTAATCCTTTAAGATAATGCTGTCAAAGTTAAAGTCAAAGTCAGTCATCCATATTTACAACACTATTGATTTTTTTATATAAAATGTTAATATGAAATTGTTTTGCATGTTTAATTTTATAAATTTAAAAAATCTTAATTTTTATATACATGCATTAATATCTAGTTTTGAATATAAAAATATAATAATTAGATCAAAATTATTAATAAATTTTATTACAAAATTGTTCAGCTATTACAATTTTTTAATTTAAAAAGACCTTTGTCATAAAATTATTTTTTAGTATTTGATTCTAATAAAAATGTTTACAAGAAATTCTCTCACTACACCCCAGATCACTCCACTTCATCACCTCCCGGTTCCGACGACCACCCCTCTATCATCTCCACCGTCAAATCCACCTCCCTCCGCCCCGTCCTCCATGAACATCGCCACATCTCCTCCTCCCTCCGCCCTGTCCTCGAAAACCCCCTAAACTTCGCTGGGATCTCCTCCTCTCCCTCGACCGCGTTGTCTACCTCGACTCCGGCGTCATTGTCACCGACAACGTCGCCCGCCTCTGGTCTCGCCCCTCCCGCGCTTCCTTCTCTAATCGGCCCTCTGCCGCTGCCTCCTCTAAACCGACTCCTCTAATCGGGTGTGGATCGACTCTCACCGAAACGGTCCTGCCGCCTCTCCTACCTCTGTCCGTTGATTTGGGTATATAATGGTTATTTTACACTATTAGTGATATTGGTGATTTTTTTTTCAATTGTGAGTGTTTTGGTTGATTTCAGTTAAATTTTAACTCTTTTGAAGTTGATATCTGAATTGAAAGTTTTATATAATGTGAATTCTATAAATATATTTACATACATATTGTGTTATTGATGATCTATTGTTTCAGGTCTTTTGTAATTTAGGTGCTCTTCGGACGACAAGTGGAAAAGTTTTTTTTTTTTTTTTGAACATTTTGATTTATGATTGCTGTCTCTTGTAAAATTTAAACCGATGTTTGAATTGTGGAATCAATTTTTTTTCCCTCCCCTATAATTTTCTGAGATGTTTTTTTTTTTTTTTGTCCATGATGAAACGAAGTTCATGTTACTGGTTGTCTAAATGACTTTGTCAAGATAGGTGGGCATGTGTTATTCTGTTGTCGCTGTGGATCATCTAAATGACTTTGTCCAGATAGGCTGGTTTTTATAAATTTGAAGTACTGTGCCCAACACACATTAGCCACAGAAAACAGATTCTTGTTAAATTTACAAAGCCCCTTATAAATTGAATAGCATCCCCTCACAAACAGACCCTTAATGGGTAAGACAATTTGAGCGCAGTAAAAGTTGTTTGCTATGTTCTGTAATATAAAAAATAGTTTTGTAGCAGAGTATCCATAACTTCAATAACCAATTTTATATGATTTTCATATATCTTTTTGTTCGCACAAAATGTTCAATAACTGAGATGTATTGGAAAATTGTAGTTTATGGTGCATACAAAAAGATGTGTGTGAAGTGAAGAAGTGTTGAGCATTGTACAATATATTTATGATTATGATATAGCATTATTTAACTATAAAGGAACATTTTTTTCAATAACCCTTTTGAAGGTCAAATTTGTTTCCAATTGCAGGTTTTTGCAAGTAATCTCTGAGAGTTATATGTGTCCATGTTCATACACTGAACTTTGGAAACCAAATGTGCACTATGGACCAATTGTTGATATTGATCTGAAGATTCCTCCAACTCCAATGCCTCCAGGGTATTCTTTTGTTGAGGTAAGGAATCTGTCTGAGTTAAATGAATGTTAGTGATAGAAGTTTTGCTGGTGATACTGATAAATGGTCAACTAGTTTTAATTTGGTTCTCTTGTTTAGCTTGGATGGTTAATCTAATCTAATGTTAGTGATAGAAGTTTTGCTAGTGACACTGATGAATGGTCAACTAGTTTTAATTTGGTTTTCTTGTTTAGCTTGGATGGTTAATCTAATCTAAAGGATGTTAATGGCTAAAGAGCATATATTGTTGTTTTATAAATTGTAATGCTTTATCCTTGAAAGTGTTGGGTGGTCAGTTACTTTCTATTCTTGCTATTCATTTTGTATTAGAACCATGAAATAATTTATTTTTTTAACATAACTTCTGAAGGAAAATTTGGCCAGAGTGTAACAGGGCAGTTTATGGAAATCCTGTTATCTGTGATTTTTTTTAATTAATTATAGATTGAACCACACTTGGCATTGTTTAATCTTGTGCTCATTGTATTCCTTACCTCACAATGTGTTCTTTTAATGACTGCGCTAAATGGTGAATCAGAGATTATATGTTAACGGAACTATATGTTATAGCATGCATTGTACATCTGATTGAGTTGTTTTAATCGGTGGTGGGACAGTCCGGATAGATCACCCTTTCGTGCCTCATTCTCTGGTTCCTCACAAGCGTGAAAAAGTTTTTACACTGAAAAGTGTTATATTCAGTGATCGCACGTGGTTTGAATTTTTTTTTAACTTGTACTTATCTAATGAAATATGTATATTTTTACATTCAAACTTAGCCTTGGCAATAGGTTACGAGAACATTGCATTTTTTTTTTTTTGTCTCTAGTAGTGCAGAGTGTAGAGGGTTGTGCTCGATCTGGTAATAGAGCACCAAAAAAACACCAAATTCATGTCATGGATGACACGCTGCTGCAGCCTGCTGGTCCATTCAATTTGTGGCATTGGCATGAAGGTGAGCGTTTGGGTTGTTTCCAGGGGCGGATCCAGGACAATATTTTAGTGTGGGCTACATAGCCTATATTAAATATTTATATAGAAATTTTTTTGTTCTTATATTTAATGTAATTATTTATATACTAAATAATGTGATATTCAAAAGACTTATACCTGTAAAGAAAAAAATGTCATTAAAGTTTAATACTTTGATTTTGTAAAAATTGCTAGAAAAATAGGAAGAGTTGCTAGAAAAATAAGAAGAATTGCTTTATGGATATAAATTTTCTTTATTGTTCAATTGCAATTAATTCTTAAGATAATATTTGAATTTTAAAATTTAGGATTGTTAAAATTTATAATAAGATTGATGTTGTGTTTCGTTGTACGATTGCAAAATTGATTTAGACAAAAGCTGGGTTTAAATCTGATTTTGTAAGAAGCTATTTATCAACAGTTTCTAGAAAACTCAGGTTTTGAACACTTTTTCACAAAAATATGTATGCAGTTTTTAGCCCCAATTTTTTTGTTTGGAAACGGGTTTGGAAAAAAGAACTTCCTGCAAACTCAAAAGCTGCCTAAACCCGTTTCCAAATGGTCCGGAGTTCAATTTGGTTTATTAGGTTGAGATCTAATTTGTTAGGATACTATACTATTTTGATTTGTTATTAATTTGTTAGATTGATATCTAATTTGTTAGGAGTATATTTTATGTATAAAATGTAATTTATATAATATAAAATATTAATATTATAATACGTAGCATCAAATATAAAAAAAAATACAAAATCTGGGCCGGGCTAGCCCAGCCCAGCCAACTCGTACGTCCGCCCCTGGTTGTTTCTCATTTGTGCATCGTAATAAACAGGGGAAAAATCCATATATCTCACTGTAAACTGACTGAAATCAATATAACCTCCTGAGTTTTCTTAAATTCCATATAACCCCTTAAAAACACCTAGTAAATCCAAATAACCTCTTGACTAAAATTTACATTTTCAGATGATGAATATTTTGTGAATATTATGTTTGGTTAACCCTGGTAGAAAACACAGTATATCAAAAATATCCTACAATATGTTAAAAATGTGAAAAATCTTTTATAAATGACAATTTTACCTCTTCGGATAAAGTTTTATAATATATTCAGAGAAGATAAAATTGCAATTTTCATATGATTTTTTACATTTTTAAAACATTGTAGTAGTTTTTCAGTATATTGTGTTTTCAGTCAGGGTTAGCCAAATGAAATATTCGTAAAATATTCATCATCTATTAATGAAAATTTTATTCTGAGGGTTATTTGGATTTATCAGGTGTTTTCAGGGGGTCGTTACATGGATTTCAGTCAGATTTTTGGGTTGTAAGAATTTTTTTCAATAAACAGATATTTTTATTTGGCATGCATTTTTATTCCTAGATGCATGATCACACACAATACTGTATCGTATCACACATATTGAATCCTTTATTATCACAATATTTAATCATATCACAACAAAAAAAACTCTTGATTTTATAGTCCCGAATCATTTGTTTGTGTTAAATTACATGTGTATTATATTATTACTATGTTACACGTATATTACTGTGTTACACGTGTATTATGTCTTGTACCATTATATAAAGGGCTTTGTCCCTCTCTTAATGAATTAGGTCTCATAATTATTTTCTCCCTAAAGTCTAACATGGTAACAGAGAACTGTTAAGAGATCTTCTTTTTTTTTCGGATCTTCGTTGAGATTCGAAGTTCGTTACATCGTCATCGCACTGTTGTTCGCGCTGTCGTGTTGTCGTGCTCTTTGCGTCGTTGCCCCGTCCGCCGCGAGCCTGTAGTCCTGAGCCCCGTCCGCCGTGAGTCCGCAGCCGCAAGCCTCGTCCGAGTGCAACCCGTCCGCAGCCTCGTCCGCAGCCGCGAGCCCCGTCTGCGCGCAGCCCATCCGCGCTCGTCCGAGTGCAACTCATCCGCGCGCAGCCTGTTTGCGCTCGTCCACCACGGGTCGGCACACACGGAATCGTGTGAAATCCACGCAGAATTGCGTGAAATCCACGCGAATCGCGTGAAATCCGCGCTCGTTCGTACGTGGAGTCTCTCATCCGCGGTTCACCAGGCCCGCTGTTTCGGCCTCTCGTCCACGGTTCCCCATGCCCGCTGTTTGGCCTCTCGTTTGCGGTTCCCCAGGCCCGCTGTTTCGGCCCACTCACCCCGCCCGCTACTTCGGCCCACTCAACCGGCCCACTTCTTCGGCCCAGCCCACGTCGACCCGGATCCATCAGCAGGAGATCCGATTCGCCAGAAGCTGTCGGCCGACCACCGTTCGGCCACCATTCGGTCACTTTCCGGCCACCATCCAGCCACTTTCCGACCACTTTCCGGCGACCTTCTGGCCACCGTTCAGCCACTACAGACTGCCGTCCGTCAGCTGCCGGCGTGGTTTTATCGTGTTTCTTTCTTAGACTGTTACGACCTCGTTCGAACTCCGAATCTAGTTATCTAGGTACTCATTTTGTTTAGTTTTTCGTCATCTACGCATTCGTGTATATTTCGGCTTCATTTGAGATATTTTGATCATGTCTTCATCTGAAAATCTGAATGACACGGATCCCACATTGACGGTCAATGCTGCTGTTAAACAACCTGTCTCTATGGACTCATTTGAGTCCCTTCGTGATGTTCTTTCAAATTTGATCGATTTTCTTCTGAGCTGCGTAGAAGATTGGCCGTCCTGGCGCGCCACTGTGAAGAGCACCCTCAGTCCACGTGATTTATTCGACCACCTAGATGGTACTATTGCTACACCACCGTCTGACTCTCCGACATATATCTCATGGCAGAGACGTGATCAGCGTGCCTCTTCTTATGTGATCAATTCTATTGATCGCTTTCTCCGGTCGATCTCAGTGTATTCGATACGACAGCAGAGATTTGGGCGTCCCTTCTTGAACGCTTTGTGGAGAAAAGTGGTGCCCGATAGTATTAGTTACTTGTTGAGGTTCAGACAATTGTTCAGGGAGATCTGTCTGTCACCGATCTATACAATCGCATGCGCACCTATTTTCGTGAACTACGAAGTCTTGAGCCGGGCCCACATGCATCTATAGCTGAGCGAGCTGCCTTTCGTGACCGTCATGAACTCTACCAGTTCCTTATGGCTCTTCGTCCTGAATATTCCGCGTTGGCTGGACAATTAATTCATCAAGATCCTTTACCACTACTTCCTCGTCTAGCAGAAATTGTTGCCGAGGAGACTCGTCTTCGCATTGTAGCATCTCGACAGACTACTTCCTCGACCATGTATTCTGGAGTCCTGGCTGCCATCTCTCCTGCTGTTCCTCCTGCAATCTCATCACGTTCTACAACTCTTTGTGCGCATTGCAAAAGGTCAAGACATGCCGTTAATAACTGTTGGGATCTTTATCCAGAGAAACGTCCGGTTTCTCGTACGCCACCTCAAGCTTCTCAAGGTCATGGTCGTGGTCCCGGTCCCGTTCACCGTCGTCCTACTGCTACTGTTGCTACCACCACTGCACCAGGTTTGCCTACCTCTGATCATATTGACACCTTGATCAATCAATGTCTTGAGCAGGTTTTATAGCATCCACCTCAGACTGAGTCTACTGCTCCCTCGGCCTTCTCTTCTACTCCGGGTACTTCTGTCTCTTGGATTTTTTATTTTGGTGCATCCCATCATATGACACTTAATAGTTCTATACTTACTGCATTTTCACCTGCTCCTGCTCATTTGCCTCCGATTCATACTGTTGATGGTTCCACTTTAGTTATCATCCAATGTGGATCTATCACCACCACCTCAGATCCAACTGGTCGTCTTTTTATTTCATTTGTTTTACATGCACCGGATCTCTGCATGAACCTAATTTCCATTAGTCGGCTTTGTGATTCCGGTCTGACCGTTTCTTTCACTTCCTCTGGTTGTTTCGTGCAGGATCCACACTCGAGGCGGTGGATTGGCGTTGATCGTAGAGTTGGCGGATTGTACTTCGTGGAGTATCTGCATCTCCCTGTTTCAGATCCCTCTGTCTTCTGTGGTAGCGTCACTTCTAATGCCGATTTGCGACATAGAAAGGTCATGTATCTGAGTCTCGCCGTAAAGGCCTATTTGAGTCTGGTGTGTTAGGATCTACTTCTTTTTCTCTTTTGTCTGTGTGTGAGGGCTGTAAAATGATCAAACATGTGACCTTACCTTTTAGTTCTAGTAATAATCAGTCCACCAGTTCTTTTGAGTTAGTGCATTCTGACATTACTGTTATTGAGATATAAATTGATTGGATTGAGTTATTTTGATAATTGAAATTATAGTTGAGCTTTATTGGATTTGTTTAAATATTTATTCGAGGATTGATCAATTATATGGGTTTTATGGAATAAATGGATATTGATTATTGGATCATTGTAGGTATATGAAAATTTTAATATTTATTCAGAGTTGGGATTTTCATTAGGACTTTGAAGTGAGTTGTTGATTGTAGGTCTATAAGATATGGACTTTTGGGGTTATTAGGAGTAGTGCTGTTATAAGTTGGTTATCAGTTGTTTGGGTCGTGATTGAATTGTTTCTGAATTATTATTTCATAATTGTTATGCTAGGTTATCAATGTGCGAGTGTGTAGCGTTCATGCACATGTATCGATTTGTATTGCGTGGACTGGAGGTGAGTGGATGTCTCTATATTATTTAAAAATCATAATATATGTATATATTTCGACATCATGTTATTTTTACGATTATGAAATCCATCTTGTATGAAGCATATGAGCATGTTATTATCATATAGATTGATATTTTGGATATATCGTATGCATTGGAAATTATGAGATTTATGAAAAATCATCGCATGCTATATACTTGAAGAATAAATAGTTTTGATTGTGCATGCATTAAATTGTCTAGGTGGCTCAGTCTAGGTGGCTGCGGTCTAAATTTTGACCCAAGTCTAGGTGGCTATGTCTACGTGGCCCGATTTTCAAAGTGAAATCTCTGTGGCTAGGTGTCGTGGAAAGCGGACACGCGTGTCCGTTGCATTCATATACATCATGTAACTTGAATTCATGAGTAGATTTTTGTGATATCATATTTTATTTGAAGGAAAAATGTTATTATGTCCTTGTATGTTTTAAATGACTTCTTTATTATAAGAATTTCATTATATTAGAATTATTTCGTATTTATAACTTATTATTTTAAAGGACAATATATTATTGAGACACTTGTGTCCATTCACTGAGCGTGTGGTAGCTCACCCCTCTCTTTTCCCAACCTTTCAGATTAGTTGTTGGTGGTTGTCGATCTCGTTAAGACATTGGGGGTTGAAGCTCGTATAATGATTTTCGGAGCATTAGACTTATGTAGAAGGTGTTGATATTTTTTTGGCATGTAGTTGGCCCATCTCTCTAGTAACCATATTTGTATCAAGTTATGTATTTTTGTATAAGTTGTATCCAGATTAAATTGAGAGTATTGTGGAATATTTGATGTTTTATTATTCTCAAGAATGAAGTTTATTTTAGCATTATTTTATTATATAACTGGATAAAGGGAAAAAAATAGAACTCTGAGATTCGAAGATTTAAGGTAACGCAACCGGACTTCGCGCTTCAAAACGGAGTCGTGGGTTCGAGAGCGTTACATAGTGGTATCAGAGCGTAGGTTCAACTCTCAGACTGTAGGTTATAGCCAGTTTAGTTGATCAGTTGAGTTTTGGGTATAAGCTCGAATAACCTAAGGAGTTAAGTTTGGCTGCCCTATAGAAGAAAAAAAAATTGATTGGGCTATTTTTGTTACCTTATTGTTGATTATGGAGCTTATGGTGATCTTTTATGTTTGGTTGTTCTATCGGAGCTTAAGAAGGCCTTTAGAAGAAATTTCTTTGAAACCTAGGATAGGCTTAAGGCGTGTTACGATGCATTGCATATAGGGTTTGCATTCTAACAACTGGTTTTTGCTATAGCGTAATTTTGGTGGATCAAGCGCACATTAGAAGGCGCACCAAAGAGGTTGAGATTTGTTCTCAATGTTATACGTGGCTAACTGTTTGCGACCTTCGAGAATATTATTCATGTTTGATGTCGATGTGAAGAGTACATTTGATTTGTGAATGTGTATTGTGGTAAGTAAAATTTTTCCTAATGTTAGGAATGTCATTAGTATCATTAGCGTCATAATGCCCCTTTTGTGTTGTATAAGTTGGATCATTTATGGTATGAGACGTAATTGGACCTAACTTGTACAATCTGAATGAAAATTATTTGCCTTGATTTGTATGTTTGTTATTGTTGTATGGTATAAGTTTGGATTATCTGTGTAATGGGACATAGGTAGGCTTGACTTATACAAATGATTGTCTGAAAATTATATGCATTGTTGTTATTGTTTATATTGTATAAGTTAAAACACTTATAGTGTGGGGCATAGGTGGGTTTGACTTATACAGTAATGGTTGTGATTTGTGAATGTCTTATTTTTTTCTGTATTGTATAAGTTAATCCACTTGTGGTTTGGTTCACTATATATCAGAGTGATGCAGCGGAAGCATTGTGGACCAAACTTATATGATTGTTTTGTTGTGTTGTCATGGTATGATGTTTGTTTCGGTATAAGTTAGAATTTCAATGCGAAGCATTGGTGGTTTTACTTATACACTTGTTTGTTTAATTGTTTGTGGCGTATAAGATGGATTCTTATACTATTATTGTATTTGTTGTGATTGCTAGGTATGTGTCAGATTCATTAGCTGATTCATACTTTTATTATTTGAATGTATGATGAATGATTGTTTTGTTATTATTGGATGTTGTATGTCTTCGATTTTGTGTTTCTCCTTTGAATTTAGAGGACTAAATTCCTTTAAGGGGGGAAGAATGTAAGGTTTCGGTATTTTCGGCCTTATATATTTATTTTAAATATATAATGAAAATTTTAAAATTTGATTTTTATATTTCATTTTTTAGATTTGGCGATGGTCCCTAATGGGTCCAATTTGATTTATAATTATGATAATTATAAATTGATGTTGAAATAATTATTTTATATTTTTATGTAGATCTTTATAGTGTCAAAATACTTTGATTGAAATTTTGTGAGATTTGGAGTACGGGAAGTTAGGTTTTTAGGATTTTGTGTTAAGTTATTGGGTCCAGGGATCTAGTTGCGAATCCAGTATACCTTTTAATAGCCTCCAGGGATCTATTTATAAATCGGATAGGGATCTGTTTGTAAATCAGATAGGGATCTCATTGTAAACTGGAAACACTTCAGGGGTCGTTCTGTAATTTCGGTAAACCCCTTTAAATAAAATGTTTGGGTTAGGGTTTTCATCCAAATTTCAGAAGGTGTGAAGGGTGGTGATGACCTAACCCTAGATGGTGATGGTGGGTGGTATGACCGGATCTAAGGTGAGAAATCATGCTTCTATTGATTTTTGTTGTTTAGGGTTTTAATTTATTTTTGGTTAGGAGATGTTTGTGTCAATCGATTGTTTGAGGAAGAAGTTTGATGGATTAGGGTTAGGGTTTGATCAATTTTAATTGGTTAATTATTTGAATGGATCTTGAATGATTTTAAAGATCAAATTAGATTTATTAGTTTTGGGGATTTAATGACTATTTTCGGGTTGATTTTATGATTGGACATAAATCGTGTTTTTGACTATGATAAAGTTGTTTCTGGGAAAAATGTATTTGACAAACAGAAATATGTTTTGAAAATAGCTTTCCAACGAATCATGAATCGTCCAATTCGGAGTTATGGGTAGAAAGTTATGATTTTTGAAATATTTCTGTGCTCTTTCTTAACATTAAATATTTAGCTTGATGACCAATTTTGAGGAATTTTAGCTATTAGAGGGATCCCAAATTGATGTTTAATGAAGTATAAGTTGCTTGTGGGTTTTGATGATTTTATTGATCTTGAAAACTTAAATTGGATCTTAAATCGATATTTAGTTTAGTGGGATAAATGAATATTATCGGATATTACTGTTATTGAGATATAAATTGATTGGATTGAGTTATTTTGATAATTGAAATTATAGCTGAGTTTTATTGGATTTGTTTAAATATTTATTCGATGATTGATCGATTATATAGGTTTTATGGTATAAATGGATATTGATTATCGGATCATTGTAGGTATATGAAAATTTTAATATTTATTCGAAGTTGAGATTTTCATTAGGACTTTGAAGTGGGTTGTTGATTATATGTCTATAAGATATGGGTTTTGGGGTTATTGGGAGTAGTGATGTTGTAAGTTGGTTATCAGTTGTTTGGGTCGTGATTGAATTGTTTCTGAATTATTATTTCATAATTGTTATGCTAGGTTATCAATGTGCGAGTGTGTAGCGTTCATGCACATGTATCGATTTGTATTGCGTAAACTGGAGGTGAATAGATGTCTCTATATTATTTAAAAATCATAATATATGTATATATTTTGACATCATGTTATTTTTACGATTATGAAATCCATCTTGTATGAAGCATATGAGCATGTTATCATTATATAGGTTGATATTTTGGATATATCGTATGCATTGTAAATTATGAGATTTATGAAAAATCATCGCATGCTGTATACTTGGAAGAATAAGTAGTTTTGATTGTGCATGCATTAAATTGTCTAGGTGGCTCAGTCTAGGTGGTTGCGGTCTAAATTTTGACCAAAGTCTAGGTGGCTATGTATACGTGGCCCGATCGACAACCATCGATGTGAAATCTCTGCGGCTAGGTGTCGTGGAAAGCGGACACGCGTGTCCGTTGCATTCATATACATCATGTAACTTGAATTCATGAGTAGATTTTTGTGATATCATATTTTATTTGAAGAAAAATATTATTATGTCCTTGTATGTTTTAAATGGCTTCTTTATTATAAGAATTTCATTATATTAGAATTGTTTCATATTTATAACTGGTTATTTTAAAGTACAATATATTATTGGGACACTTGTGTCCATTCACTGAGCGCGTGGTAGCTCACCCCTCTCTTTTCCAACCTTTCAGATTAGCTGTTGGTGGTTGTCAATCTCGTTACTTTTCACAACCTTTCAGATTAGCTGTTGGTGGTTGTCGATCTCGTTAAGACATTGGAGGTTGAAGCTCGTATAATGATTTTCGGAGTATTAGACTCATGTAGAAGGTGTTTATCATTTTTTTGGCATGTAGTTGGCACATCTCTCTAGTAACCATATTTGTATCAAGTTATGATTTTTGTATAAGTTGTATCCAGATTAAATTGGGAGTATTGTGTAATGTTTTATGTTTTATTATTCTCAAGAATGAATTTTATTTTAGCATTATTTTATTATATAACTGGATAAAGGAAAAAAATAGAACTCTGAGATTCGAATATTTAAGGTAATGCAACCGGACTTCGCGCTTCAAAACTGAGTCATGGGTTCGGGGGCGTTACACCGAGTTGTGTCGCTCGCTATCCTCAGTGCATGCGTCATCCGCCTGCCCGTTTCAGTTTTGATAGTGGACCCCCTATTCAGTTTGATTTTGTCACAGTGAGCTCTTATTCTCCACAATTTCATGCTTTCTTGTAGCTATTCATACACATCGGGAACCTAGGTCTTATCAAGAGGCAGATCAGCACCCTGAGTGGCGACAAGCCATGGCTGAGGAGTTTCAGGCATTTCAGGAGACTCATACGTGGGATATTGTTCTTCTTCCCACCGGTGTTGAGCCTATCAGTTGTAAATGTATTTTTAAGGTCAAACATCGATCTGATGGATCCATTGAACGACACAGGGCTCGTCTAGTTGTTCGCGGTTTTACACAGGAATATGGGATCAACTATGAGGAGACTTTCGCCCTTGTTGCATAGATGACCACCGTTTGCACACTTCTTGCAGTTGCTGCGACTCATCATTGGCAGCTCTTTCAGATGGATGTGAAGAATGCCTTTCTTCATGGGGATTTATGAGAGTGGTTTACATGCAACCACCTCCTGGTCTTTGTACTCTTCCTCAGCATGTCTGTCGCCTCTGGCGTGTTATATATGGTCTTAAGCAGTTTCCCCGTGCGTAGTTTGAGCATTTTCGCAGTGTTATTCTATCAGCTGGGTTTATTGAGAGCTCTCAGGATCACTCTTTGTTTGTGCGATCATCATCGCAGTGTTTGGTGATTCTACTTCTATATGTGGATGATATGATCATCACTGGTGATGACTCAGCTGATATTTCTCTTGTTCAGCGTCACCTCAGTAGTCAGTTTCAGATGAAGGATATCGGTACTCTTCGCTACTTTCTAGGGCTAGAGATTGCTCAGAGTAAGCGGGGGATTCTTCTCTCTCAGTAGAAGTACACAACATATATTATTGATCGTGCCGCTATATCTGACTCTTATTGTGTTGACACACCACTTGAGTTTCATGTAAAGCTACGTCCTACTGATGGTGAGCTTCTTCCAGATCCTACACGATACAGACAGATCGTGTGTCAGCTAGTGTATCTTTGCATCACCAGACTTGATATTGCTCATGCAGTCAGCATAGTTAGTTCGTCTCCGCTTCTCGTTCGGTTCACTATAGTGCTCTCATGAGATCCTTAGATATTTACGTGGGACTATTACCAGATCATTCTATCTGTCATCATCTTCATCTCTGGTTCTTCGATCTTACACTTACGCTGATTGGGCGGGAGATCCGACTACTCGTCGATCCACTACTGGTTTTTGCATATTTCTTGGGGATTCTCTTATTTCCTGGCGCAACAAGAAACAAGATGTTGTTTCTCTTTCCAGCACAGAAGCCGAGTATCGAGCGATGGCCATCACGACCAAAGAGATCGTTCATCTTAGACGTCTTTTGGTCGATCTTGGAGTTGATGTTACAGGTCCTACTCCACTTTACTGTGATAATCAGATTGCTATTCAGATTGCTAGCAATCCAGTTTTTCATGAGATGGCTAAGCATTTGAGATCGATTGTCATTTTGTCTGTCAACACTTTCTTGCTCAGACATTGACGCTTCTGCACATTTCCTCTGCTGAGCAGATCACGTACTTCTTTACGAAGTCTTATCCAGTTCTCAGATTTTTGTCTGTCATTCGCAAACTCACGTTGTTTGATCCACCTTGAGTTTGAGCAGGGGTGTTAAATTACATGTGCATTATATTATTACTATGTTACACGTGTATTACTGTGTTACACGTGTATTACTGTGTTACACGTGTATTAGGTCTTGTACCATTATATAAATGGCTTTGTCCATCTCTTAATGAATTAGGTCTCACAATTCTTTTCTTCCTAAAGTCTAACAGTTTGGGGCCATAATAAAAATGCCAAGTTTTTTTACACGAGTAAATCACACATTTTCAAATAATAAAAGGAAAATGTTAGACCTCATACCACACATGTTTTCATTTTTATAAAAATGGTAAATATCATCTAATAAGATATATGCTTTAATAAAAATTGTATATCGATCAATTTTGAGTTGAATGAATTCATTATTAGTAAGTGTAAGAAAAAAATTAATGAGGTATATGTTTTATTGAATCTATAACAAGGTATATAGAGCTGTAATTTAGACCGTAAAAAAAAATTGAGGGTATCAACACTCCAAAAATGTTACCGGATCTTGTGAGTTGTGACGTTGAATGAAACTTTAAAAACATGTCTTCCATCTGTGTTGGGTGACATTGTATTCACAGTGGAAATGCAACAAAATGCAAATTAAATGATCTGACGTACAGGCCTGGGCGTAGGTGACCAAGTTCGCTTAGGGTAGGACCTTAAATCACTAAAAAATTATTTGAAAAAACTCATCTATTTTTAATCTTATTTGTTTATTTATTTAATAGGTCGTATTTTATTAAAATGGTATTTTTTAAATTTTGGAAGAGAGATAATTTATTTTTGACAAACCAATAAATCAAAACAAAACATCAAGATTTAAGATTTTTTTTTTTTTTTGAAAAATGAAACTGGTGGATCTACCACTTCTTTGATTAGTAAAAATAGTACAGTAATTTTCTTTTGTTTTTCCATTCTTGTTTGAAGGGTAAAGGCTTTACATGTATCTCTGTTTTTATGTTACTTGTGATTTTTGAGAATTTCATTTTGTTTTTAAAATTCTTTTATTTTGTTTTTAAATCTAAAATGTTCCTTGATCAGGGTACGATGTGGCTATTTCTGTAAAAACGAAAGTTTAGGGGTGTAAAGGGGATTTTTAATGTTAATTTAAAAAAAAAATGTTCAGAAAAATAAAAAATAATTAAATAAACTTGTTCGTGCCTTTCTTTCCCAACCATTCTCACGGTCTCACGAATGACGAAGCCCGGTGAGTACTGTAAAAACGTGAAATCCCCAATGAGTCCGATGATGAATTGATGATACATTCAAGATGGAGCCCTTCGATCATCCTTCGCTTCGTTCGTGTTTTTGCTTATTCGAGCACCCAAACAAACGCGGCGGCTGACAAGGGGAGGGGAATGGTTTGTGGTTAAGCCATCCGTGGTGGACCCAATAGTCCTGTAAGGAAGGCAAGAATATATGCGGGGTTAGATACATTCAGATCGAAGACAACGCATTCCTCATTTCCGAGTAGAGTGGGCTCAGATGGGGGCGGGGTAGAAACCTTTTCTACTCGAACTCAATAGGAGCGGTGGTGGGGCGTTCGGGTTGGGGGTTGTGGCACCTGGTGGGCGTGTTACAGCTGTGTTATACTTTATTGCTTTATCTATGTTTTATTCTTCTTTTCTTCTCATCCCATTCAGCCATGTTCATTATCATTTATGAAATTGAATATAACTACATTTCACTTTAAAAAAAAATCAGCTTTTGCTTGTTCGCCATTCCTCTATCTCACATTCTACCCTTTTTTATTTTAATTTATTTCCCACCATCTGTTTGTTATTTTGCCGTGACTATTAAATATCTTGTTGGTGGGTAGGTTGTATGCATGGTATGCCTCTGCACATAACTAACCTTTTTTTTTTTTTTTTTGGCAAATAATGATAATGTTTGTGCCGTTGTTGTCCTTTGTTATATTTGTTCAGTTTGTACTTTTTATCGGTAGACATCATGCCTCATTTAGGTCAATCATCTTTTCTTTTTGTGTGTTTGTTTATTGTGTCTTGGTGAACGCTTTAACACTTAATAGAGTTATACACACGTGTTAGAAAAGAAAAGATTATGGGTTGGTTTAAGTAGACATCACACCCTACAGGGATTCCACTTCATGATGATAATTACGCAGCAGGAAACAAAGCTTTTCCACAATGGTGAAAACCCAGTGGCCCATAATTTTTTCATCAATAAACAATGTTCACCTTATTTCAGTAAAGTTAATGGCACTAACTGTGGCTGATGAAGCGATTTCAGTTAATGCTTCCTTCAATAGCTTTTCTTCTTCAGCAAAGTAATCATTCTCAAGCATATGCTTGCTCATTTTGGCGCACCAAATGTCACTAACTGTGTTGATGTATGCCAAACTCTACCTGGGGGTAACTCTTTTGAAAGTAGTATACCATCAATCGAATCTGATCGACCTTTTTGAAAATGAAGAACCCACTTTAGCCAAAAAGCAATCCCATGCAAGTCACGATCATATATAGACTCATATCCTGACAGATTATGCCTCTTCTTTTGGATTACTCTCATGAATTAAATAGGAAAAAAGAGGGAAGGAATAGAAAACCCAAAATCAAGAGAATAATAACATCTCTTTGGGGGTCTCTGGAATCTAGAGATGCTTCGCGTACATAGCCATTCATCGATAATTTTGAAATTCTTTAAAAAATGAAAGATAAGAAATTTACAACTTTGATAGCTCAGCACCATACAGTTTAGGAAACAAAAGAAAAAAGTTTGTGTGTCGGTTAAAAACACTAAAAAGACACACTGATAGTAGGAATGCTTGTCTTTTACTTTGCTAAACCCCACCTAAACTCGTCTTCAAATCTAAAGGCCATTTGGATCATTAGCTTCAGTGGCAGGAAGTGACTCGTTGAGTTTTTTCCGTGCTTTGCAAGATTTGAGCTTGCAAGGATCTGATTCCATCAACAACTGAACAACTTCATTCATTGCGGGCCGGAGAGAGGGCATAGTGCAAGTGCAACGCAGGGCTATGCCAAGGACCTGCATCATCTCATCCTTGAACAGATAGGATAACCTTTTGTCTAGGATATCCATGGCTCCTCCATTGCTTGCCACTTTCCATGCGACCCATGAAGTGATGTTCTTGTTCTCTCCAAACTCCACGTCTGTCGGTTTCCTTCCCGTTATCAGTTCCACCAAAACAATTCCAAAGCTGTAGACATCACATTTGGTAGTTGCTTTGCACGAATAAGCATACTCTGCCATGTCATGAACGTTAGGTTGCTAATAATAATTGATTATTCCACAAAGAAAACAAATATTCTTGATTTTGTACATATGAACTTGGATGACCAAAAGATGAATATAGTGAGACTGAAAGCAACATCATGGAAAATCAACTTACCAAATTGAACAGACAGAAAAGGATGACACCTTCCGATACTCAAGGGATTATTAGGGAGGATCGGATCAGAATTTAGTTGACTAATCAGAGAATAATTTACAAATATACTTCTTGAAATACAAGGTCATGCTAATTTCAATATAGAAATTAGATAAATTGACATTCTATAAAAATGAATTAGAGTAAGTTCAAGCATGAGCAAGATGAATAAAACTACAGAATGATTGATATGGATTAATATGAAATTCCGCTTGAATTTAGAGAGTTACCTGGAGCGAGATATCCACATGTTCCAGCTATTATGGTCGTGGACGAATCTTTGCCTGCTCCTTTTGCCTGCAAGACCTTCGCAATCCCAAAGTCTGCAACTTTGGGTTGGAAATCCACGTTGAGGAGAATATTGGTTGACTTGATATCACGGTGGACAATCGGGGGCTGTAAGTCATGATGAAGGTAAGCCAGGCCTTGAGCGACCCCCAGTGCAATCTGGTGCCGTGTTGGCCAATCAAGAAAGCTCTTCTCAACATGAAGGGCATCCCAGAGGTTCCCGTTGGGCATGTATTCATACACCAATAAGTTTGTGTCCAAGCTTGAAAAGCAGCAGTAGAGCTTCACTATGTTCTTGTGTCGGATGCTCCCCAAGGTCTCAACCTCAGACTTCAGCTCCCTATCGAGCAACTTGTCCAGGGTCAGGTCCTTTGTCTTCCGAGTCCAAAGTTTCTTCACCGCGACTGACTCTCCATTGCTCAGTTCAATCTTGTACACTGTCCCTGATCCTCCATGTCCAACAATGTTCTTCTCGATCAAGGCTTGCACGATCTCATGCTGGTCGAAGCTTAGCTTGTGGAAGCTCGTGACATCATAGGATGACAGGGTGGACGTGAGACTCCCTTCTCGATCCACATCTACGCCGTCTCCATTGAACCTACGCCTGATTAACAATAGAACCCCAATGATAGCAAGAACCAAGGAGGCGGCGATTAACCAGATGCCATTAAGTTTTCTCTGCCTGTTTTCCTGTGGACAGAGTGGGAAGAAGGGGTCCGAGGAGGAGTTTATGATGACTGATGTGCAGAGGCCTGGATTACCAGCGAAGCTCTCCATGAGCCCTTCTCTGAGCAAAGGGACATGATCGGGCCAGAGAGTTGATTGTTTGAGAAGTCTAGTGAATTGGGTAGCAATTCACATAGGCACTCTGGGATTGGACCGGTCAGGAGATTGTTGGAGAGGTTTAGGACATTGAGAGACCTCAAACTGGAGAGTGATTCGGGGATGGACGAACTCAGCTTGTTATCTTGCAACAGAAGCAAGTTGAGAATCTTCAACTCTCCGATCTCGCGTGGGACTGTTCCTGCCAAGAGATTGTTACTTAGATCGATCTTCATGAGGCTCTTAGCCCCTGAAATCTCTGACGGCAGGGAACCAGATATTCGGTTGCTCTGTAAGAAGAGCGCGGACAGATTCTTTGCATTTCCGATGGCCGCATCGATTGCACCTTCCAAAAGGTTAAAACCCAAGTCAATGATATAAGCATGAGGAAGACCCAACAGACCTTTGGGGATGGGACCGTGCAACCGGTTGTAGCTGGCTCGGAAACGAAGCAACGATTCACATTTCACATTGTTCTCTGGCAACTCTCCGGAGAAGAGATTGTCTAACACGAGGAAATATCCGAGCTTTCCTCCCTTGCAGACCTCGCGAGGCAACTGCCCAAAGAGGCGGTTCTCCGATAATTCCAAGACCACCAATTCCGAGAATTCCCCAAGATGGGAAGGGAGTTCGCCCGTCAAGAAATTCTCGTAGAGCGATAGCGTGGTCAGTGAAGTTGAATTCCCAATTGAAGCCGGGATTTCTCCGGTGAGGCAATTGTTGTAGAGCTGCAAGACCTTGAGTTTCGGGAGCTCACAGAGACTCCAAGGGATCTTCCCTGTCAAGCGGTTGACAGAGATGTCCATGTCAAGCAACTGAGTCAGATTCCCCAGCTCGTCAGGCATCACCCCATGTTCCCAATCCATGATGGAATGGCGCCCGTGATGGAAGAGGTGGACAGGATCATGCGTTTCAGCTTTGTGAGCCGCATGAGCTCTTCGGGCAATTGCCAGGCATCAAAATCAGGGTTCTCATTGAAGTTGATCGTCTCGAGATTGGTGAGTTGACGATGGATATGGGGAACGTTCCTGAGAAGAGGTTGTAGGACATGTCAAGCAGGCGAAGGGATTTCAAACCGGACAAGTTGGGGACAGCACCTGCGAAGTTGGAGGAGCTAAGGTTGAGCTCTTCTAAGAGGGAACAGAGGGAACAGTAGTTGACGCCAGACGGGAAACCACCCTCGAAGTTGTTTTCGGCCAAGCGAAGGACACGGAGGGCGGGGAGGTAGACGCACACATTGGGTGGGAAGGTGCCGGAGAGGGACCATTCGGATACGTCCATCTTGATGACATCCCCAGCGTCATCGCAAGCGACCCCCGGGGTAGTCACATTAAGGGATGTCAGGAGTCCAACTTGAGATGGAGCCACCAGAGAGGGAGTTCTTCATGAGAGTGAAAAAGAGGAGGGACTTGTTATTGTTTTTTTTTATGGGATTGGATGGAGGGGTGGAGGAGGGAGAGGCATGAAAATAATAGGAGGAAGAAGAGAGAGGATGAGGAAGCCATATCAGGGGAGGAGGGTGGGGGTGGTGGTGGTCTTTCTTTTTAATTATTGTGTTGAGAAGCTGCAGAGTGTCGATGCATCTATGTATAATGGTTGGAGAATTATTGTAGAAGCAGTACTAGAGCACTGAATGATGAAAAAGGGAGGTGCATATTTAGAAAGAGAGACACACAGAGAGATAGATGCATGTCTTTTGTTAAAGAGGCTTTTATGTGGATGCTCTGTGATGTTTAAGTATTTTTAAGTCACGTGACTTGGCACGTGATGGTTGACTTTGCCGACCGTTGGTATTTGAAATTTGATGTGCCTTATTTTTGGTTGGTTGATTCGTGTTTGAGCTTCCTCATCAAAATATCAGAAGATAACCTGGAATTTGGATGCCCATCTCAGCATCACCCTTCAAAAACATTACATGTGATATGGACACCACAACCTTATGGAGTAATATTATATTAAAAGAAAGAGAGAACCGATCTTCAATTTCAACAATATTGAGCACCGACAGTCCCTCAAATGATTGAATGTATCAAAACTGTTGATTGAGAAAACTATAGCAACTTGGTGAAACATTGTCTCCCTTCGTTTTTTTTGTTTTATAAAAAGAATAATATGAGTTTTGCAAAGGTTGTGCTGCCGCCACACCAAGTCCCCCGTTGCACTATTATATGGCGGAGTCGTCCTGGATTGGGCGTTTCATAAGAAGACAATGTGCTTTCTTTTGTACTTTTTGTCCAGTTTAACGATATTGAAGGCTGCGTTTGGGCCTCGTTTAAGGCCCTGTTTGGGATCGCATTAAAGCTGAGTTTGTGTTGGAAAACATTGCGCTACCTCCTATCCAAACGAAAATTCAACGTTCGCATTCCAAGAGGGATGGTGGCGGTGAAAAGCATTTTTTTCACGTTTAAAAACGCATAGAAACAACGCTTTTGAAACACAGGGTTGAGTTTTCGAACAAAGTGTCCAACGCTGCATATCCAGTGAAACACCGTGTAAACATTTATACTAGTTATTATGTGTCAAAGCATGTGGTATAACATTACCAACTATATTTATAAATAAAATAATTTCAACAATATAATTTTTTTAATAATCATTATATAAATCGATAAATTTATTATCAATGATGTAAATATGTTATATTTATCTTTTGTTAATCGTGTTTATCTTAACTATGTTAATTCGGAATGTAAAATTTGACATCTAAATAAAATATTAGATGTTTTTAAAGGAGTATACCAGGAATGTAAAATTAAACTACCTTTCTTTAAATAAGATGTAAACGTTCATCTTTTGTTAACTGTATTTAATTACTTTTTTGTTTTTATGATCTATTATCAATATTATAAATCTGACATACTTTTATTTTTTATAATATTTTATCTTATTAAAGAGTTTTTTTGTTAGAGATTTTAAATTTTGCTGTTTTGTTTTTATAATCTATTATCTATGGTTTAAATCTAAATCTTTTTAATATAAGATAAATCTTGATTATGCACAGACGGCCTCTAGAGAGGCTGACCCCGGGTGCCCCAGTGATGCCATGCTCCCACAAGTTAAGTGATATCATTACCATCTCTCATATGTTCTCCAAATACACTCTTGAATTTTTGAAGATCGTCTCGTTGTGTATCCTCCACATTGCCCACATGACCATTGGGATGACCGACTGAAGGATGGCGTTGGCGACTCACGAGTTCCCCAGGTAGCAAAGTTGCTTACCCACCTCCTACATTCCATCAGTATCTTGGAATGAAGGCCACCTGGAGGTGGCCACTCCCATTGCATCCCATAGATCTCTCGAGGTCTTGCACTGACAAAATAAGGTTTCCCAAAAAGCTCGAGGACTGAAGCCCGGCCCACCGGCCTGTTTTCAGGGTGGGTCGGTATCAGGCCTAATTCTGGAACCCGGCCCGCAGGCCCACTCGAATTGGGCCTGTTCAGGCTGGCCTGCAGGCTCAGCCCGTAGGCCCATGGGGGGTAATACAATAAATATGTCACATATAATTTTAGATAAGTTTTATTTGAATTGTAGTGAATTATACAAATTATTGACATTTTTGTAAGTGTCAACCTAATTAGTTACATGTAATTATTTAGTTTTTAAGTAATTAATTCATTTAATATTTTTATTTTTGAAAACTCTAAATATTTTTTCTTAATATTATACTTTAATTTTGTGTTATTTTAACATTTATATGCAAATGCAACTTAAAATTAAAAAATAAAAAAATAATGTTTAAAATTTGGGTCCAAAGCCCGGCCCCGACCTGCCAGGCCCGTTTAGGCCCGGGCCTGTGGGTAGGGCCTGAGCCTTTTTTGCCGCGGGTTGGGCCAGCCGATGCTTACTGACAGAAGAGGTGAGTTGAGGTCTCAGGTTCTTCTCGACAAAGGACGCACTCCACTGGCTCGGACCAGGGGCGGACCTAGAGGGGGCGAGCTGGGGCTCAGGCCCCAGAGAATTTGAAAGCATTTTAAAAGCCATGCACAACTTCCTATAGTATCAAATGAAATTAATTCACAGCCCTAATAACAAACTCATGCTCATGTCAACAAGTGGGACCCATTGAAAAAAAACTAATAATAAAAAACATCTGCTGTCCCCAATCCCACGTGTATAACCGAAAAAAATAAAAATTTGTGTACCGTCATGACATCTCGGACTCCATCGAAAGCATCTTCAGCTCCTTACAATCCTTCTTGTTATATGTTTAATATTTTTTTGAATGAAGCATATTTTAAATATTGGGTTTTGATTTATTTTATTATTTATATTTGATTTATACTTATTTTTTGTTGGTAAATTTGATTTATTTTTGTTGATTGGATTATGAGATTTGTAATTTCTTATTTATTTTTGTGACGATTATCAAAATTATCTATGAGATTTTCATCAATACATTGACTTATAATGAATGACTTGAATTTTGATATTTTTTGTTTTAAATTATCATCTTTATATTTATATTTTGGTATAATTTTTTTTTTAAGTATATTGTTTGGTTTCCGGCCCCCTCTTATTCTAAATCCTAGGTCCGCCACTGGCTCGGACACCCTCCACTTTGCCTTGTACACACGTGAGGAGGCATTTCTGATAAAGGGTCACGTGAAGAATTTGATCTTACGTGACATCTTAGAGCGGTTTACTTAAACTTTGACGCGGTGCAATTAGCTGACGAGAGCCAAATGCTAGTAGACCTGGACAGTTTTAAAGATATTTTTGTTAGTGGGTAAATTGGGATGTGAATTGGACTTCCTTCTGTTAAATAAGTAAGATATATTTAAATTTAATTGTTTTTAATGTATAAATTGAGAATGTAAAATTAGACATTTTCTCTTTAACAAGGTAATAGTGTTTTTTTAGGGCTAAACATTCATTTTGTAGCTAAACACGTAAATGATGCAGTATAGGAAATAATTTTATTTTACAAATATATAAAATCATAGTAATTGTTTGAAGTCTTGTGCATAGTATATATACACATAATTTATTAAGGGTTGTTTAGCTAGAGGAATAAGTGTGAAATAGGGGAGAATAAGGCAAAAAAAATGTTTAGGTAGAGGGAATAAGGGGATATAGCTATGCGAAATTAGAGAAAAATAAATTGGTATTTGTATTCTAAGTCCACTCATGGAATTGTGTTATTCCTCCACTGGAATAAGGAGATCCACCTATCAAATCATATATCATCACATCAAATCACATGTCATCAACTCTTATATATTAATGGGGCCTACATGTCAAATCAACTTTTTACATCTTCTTCACATTTTATTCTTCATCAACCAAACACTAACTTTTATTATTATGTATTCTAATGAGAATAACTGAAAACACAACCAAACACAAAATTTCTTATTTCATTGATAAAGTCAACAATTCTTGAAATAAATATAAACCTCATAATAACTTATGTCTTTATCTAAACGGACCCTTACCCCCCGTTTGTGTAACGGAATAAGGGAGTATAAGAGTGGCATAAGGGTGATATAAGAATGGATAGGAAAAATAGTTGTTTGTTTGAATGGTATAATTTGGTATTACTAAGCCAGTTTAAACGAGTATAAGAGAGTATAACAATTCTAAACAACCCCTAGGATAAGCTATACTCACCTTATCTATTCCCATGGGCCCACATGTCAAATCAACTTTTTACACATCATCACATCAAATCACCTATCAACACCTCTTATACATCAATGGGCCCACATGTCAAATCAACTTTTTTACACTTTATTTATATTTTATTTTTTATCAAACAAACAACTCAACCTTTATTCTTACGTTTTCCAATGAGAATAAAAAAATACAACCAAACAGAAAATCTTTTATTCTTGTAGATTTGTTATCTATACTGGCATAAATAGTTATCTATCCAGAATAACTTAATTCCGCTATCCAAACGGGGGCTTAGAGTATATGTACTCGTATAATCAAATTGAGATTGCAAATGGGCTATCATTATCCTAATCACTAGGATTCCCAGTAAAAATAGAATGATAGAGATGTTCATGATAAGATGTGTTAAAAGAAGATCAATATTTTGATGGGGAGGATCAATTTGGAGAAATGAAAATTTACGGATGACTCGCAACACATGCCCGATTTGCGTGTACGATACTGAATACCTTGCTAATCCACGGTGGAATTGTTTGGAGTTTGGACCTTGCAAATGGAAAGGATCATCCATTTCACGTTGGATGATGTTATATGGGGATGGTTATTTCAACTCCACCAACTCCTCCACCCATCTCTTTTTTTTTTTTTTTTTTTTGGTGTGTGTGAGCGTAGCCCATCCCGCGTCGCCTCCTCCGCCCACCTCCGCATCGCCTCCTCCGCCCGCCTCCGCGTCTCTGCCTCCTCCGCCTGCCTCCGCGAAGACCTCATCGTCCTTGACCGCATGTCCCGCGACAACCTCCCTGCCTCCCCCTCCTCCTACTCCGCCCTCCTCCGTTGATGCATCCGCCACCGCGACCTCCTCCACGGCCGTGCCCTCCACCACAGGCCCGGCCCTGGGTGTAGGCCCAGTAGGCAAGCTACCTAGGGCCCCACCCACGGAAGGGCCCCAAATACCCTAAATGTTAAGTATTTGTTTTATGGGCCTCAGTTTTTTCCAGCCCATTACAAAAAATGTGAAATACTTTAACCCATCCAAGGCTTCAGTTAATGATAAGAAAAATGCAATCAATTGCATTAAGATCTTAATGAATTGGAGAGAGATTACCGAGATTCACAATTTATTGCAAAATAAGTTTTTTTTTAATATCCATATAATATCCAACGTGTAGCTGTCTATGTAATAATATTCAAATTTAAAAATTTTAAATTTAAAATAAATATGAATCTTAATCTAATTTTACAATCCGGTTATATATACAAATTAAAGATAATAAAATTTAGAAAGATTAATTATTTAAATTTAATATAAGAGAGATCTCCTTTATAAACGTCAATTTGAATGGTTTTTTTTTTTGCGTAAAACATCTCAATTCAATTTAAAACTTAAAATTCATTAATTTACTTGATATAGTATTTATTTGATTTTAAAAAATAAATTTGTGGGGAATAATGTTCAAGTGATACTTTGTTGCATTTCATCATTTCTTTTTGGTATTATAGCTTTTAATTATGTTTGTTCTTAGTGTAGATTATATTATATGTATGTATTTATAATTTTTTTAATAAAATTATTACAAGATAGATTTCTAAATAATTATATATTAGTTGAGTTGTGAAATAAAATTTATGAGAGCACGTATTTATTTTTAAAATTTTTCTAGTCAATCGATTAAAAATAATAATTTATTGGATTATTTTTAAACAAAATTTTTTTCATAGGCTCATTTTAAAATGTCGCTTAGGGTCTTATCTAAATTTTCAAATGTCAGGGCTGACTCTGCTCTACCACCACCGTGATCTCCTCCACGGAGGTGGGGATGTAGAGGTGGCGATGCGAAGGCGGGCAGAGGAGGCGGGGTGGGTTACACACACAAAAAAAAAAAAAAAAAAGTTGGGTGAAGGTGTTAGTGGGGTTAAAATACCCGCCCTCTATATCCTTTACATGTCCTATTTATTTATTATAATTGAATATAAAATATTATGTTGTGTCAAATCGGTTGCAGAAGAGAACAAAGCAAAGCAAGAGGGGAAAGATCGGTAGAAAACCCCCAAAATAAAGAAAGAAAGAAAAATTGAGATCGAAAAATTCAATAAAATCGAGAACCACGATAACAGGATAAGGATCAACATTCATTCCGTTTCCACACATTCCTAGGATCATCATCATCATAACAGCCAGGTCTCTTCCTCCTCTCTCTCTCTCTCTCTCTCTCAATAGTGAAAAAACGAAAAATGGAGGAAGCGGCACATAGGATTGCTATGATCTCATCTCATCTCCACCCTTCCGATATCCAGCAGGTTCCTCTCTATCCCATTAGTTTTTCTTTTCTTTTTGATCTCTGGATGAATATATAAATTGATAAATAACAGATGGAGAGAGGGTCCGTGGTGAGGCGATCCGACTGCAGGGCCAAGGGAGGCGCTCCTGGTTTCAAGGTTGCCATACTCGGTGCCGCCGGCGGTATCGGTCAGTCCCTCTCCCTCCTCTTGAAGATGAACCCCCTCGTCTCCGTCCTCCACCTCTACGATGTCGTCAACGCCCCCGGCGTCACCGCCGACATCAGCCACATGGACACCGCCGCCGTGGTATTCTTTCTTTCTTCACCCTTCCAACTTTCATCTTGTCGCCTTGTAGGGATTCACAATTTTTTCATTTCTTTTATTTTGTGACTTTTTAAGGTCCGCGGGTTCTTGGGACAACCACAATTGGATAGCGCTCTCACCGGGATGGACCTCGTTATCATCCCCGCTGGCGTTCCCAGGAAGCCGGGGATGTCTCGGGACGACCTTTTCAACATCAACGCTGGAATCGTCAAGACGCTCTGTGAGGGCATCACAAGGTGCTGCCCTCATGCGGTCGTCAACTTGATCAGCAACCCTGTCAACTCCACCATCCCCATCGCGGCCGAGGTTTTCAAGAAAGCAGGGACCTTTGATCCCAAGATGCTTCTTGGTGTCACCAAGCTTGATGTAGTCAGGGCTAACACCTTTGTGGTATATGCATTGCTTACTCACTTCTTCTTCTTCTTGGTTGAATTGAGTCATTTAGTTCTCTAGGCCTCTGGTTTTAATGAAGTAGCACTCTCTACTACGAGTTATCTCATGCGATGGGCTTATGACAGGCTGAAGTGTTGGGAATTGATCCCCGCGAAGTCGAGGTTCCTGTGGTCGGAGGTCATGCAGGTGTTACGATATTACCCCTTTTATCACAGGTACAAGTCCAGTGACTTTTTCCTTTGGTAACTTAATTTTTAGTATGCATGATGACTCTTGAACATGGATTCATCACTTTTGAACAGGTGAAGCCTCCCTGCTCCTTTACTTCAGAAGAAATCAATTATCTGACGGATCGCATTCAGAATGGGGGGACAGAAGTTGTTGAGGTGAATTAACCAAATTCTCTCCCCTTTATGATTAACTATAGAGTTATGCTATATACATTACTTCCCTCTATATGTTGTGTATAAATGTAGTTCTCTCAATTGTTCTAAAAAGCGCTAGGCGCTAGTCGGGCGGTTGAGAGGGGACTAGAGATTAATCGGCTACTTATGGTCCCTAGTGGTCATAGCACAACGGTTCAGGGCTTACCTGTTTTAAGGGTAGGTCTTGGGTTCGAGTCTTGGCGCTGTGTTATACCTCCTGTTTGTTAGACATAAAGATAACATCTACCTAACTCCCCCCAATCCCATTTAGGAAAGGGTGAAATCCAAACTAGTCATGAATGATGAGGGCTAGAGTGCTCCAAGAAGTGAAGAACCCTAACCAGTGTGTTTATCTCAACACCAATATATTTGAAAGTTTGAATTGAGGACATTTCTTTTTTAGGCAATTGTCTAGACAGGTCCTTATAATATTAGTAAATTTTTTTTGTAGATACTTGGGCTGTTGGACTGTGCAGTGTCATGTAAGAGAGAAGAAGCTGAAGCTAAAATAACACAGCTTTAGAATAGTTTTTCCATCCACAAAGAACTCTAATTTATAACTATTTCCAGAAAGGTGACCTTCAGAAATAGGCATAAAGACTGTATGACAATGACACAGTGTAGAAATAAGGATTTCTCTTCAAAAAACATATTAGCACTTGTTCTTGTAGTGTGAACCAATATTGTATAGCCATGTAAATAATAAAAATGACAAATCCAGAGAAACAACTTATAAGATACACATCTAGGCCTGTCATATTTAAAATGAAGTAAATTTAATGTACCGAAATTAGAACAGATTCACTTTGTACTATCTACCTGTGCTAACTGTGTTCCATGGAAAAGAAGCTGATAAATAATGATGGGTAGATCCTGGGTCTTTTATCATTGTGTTATTGGGCCATTGCAGTTTTTTCTGCGCAATGTACTTGATAGATTTTATAAATGTTTTCGGCCATACCACTTAATGCCAGTGTTAATGTGGATGGAAACAATATGTGGAGAACTTTAAAATACATCTAGCATTAGGAGTTGGATCACGAAAAGCTACTTGTTCTGCTCAAAGTAGTTAATTGAACCCGTATTCTAGTTATTGATAGATGATGAGTTAATATTCTGTTATTTTGATTGGCCATCCATTGCCATACATGAACATCTACTTGCAGGTTTTGGGTCATAGCTTTTTTTTTTTGGTCCTTGCCTCTTTTGAGCATCTAATTTGTAGATCTCCATGGTGGTGCAAATACCTCTAGCCCATCCGTGTTTATGATTGTAAACACATAATTTCATGACACCAGCAATCCATCACTCTGGAGTGCTAAATGTTGTTCTCAACTTGGAGCATAAAACATCTGCTTCTTTTTCTGTGAAATGTTTAATAATAACTTATTTATATCCACTTTTTTCCATTTGTTATTCATTTTTATTTGAGTTACTTTTCAACTTCAACTTTGAAATATCTGGGCTTCTGTTTCAGGCAAAAGCTGGAGCTGGCTCTGCAACACTTTCTATGGTTGGACCTACTGCATTTCAAAATATCTGTTTTTTCCCTCATATTGGACAGGTTCAAATAGACCGACTTTCTTGGTGAACAAATATATACAGGCATTTGCTGCAGCCAAGTTTGCGGATGCATGCTTACGGGGACTGCGGGGTGACGCTGGCATTGTGGAATGCGCATTTGTGGCTTCTCAGGTACTTGAGCTTTATTCTGTAACATGATGACGTGCTCTCTAGTATTTGTTATATTGGGATTATTATTATTATTATTATTATTATTATTATTATTATTATTATTATTATAACATTGTTTATTTTACAGGTGACAGAACTACCATTCTTTGCATCAAAAGTACGGCTCGGCCGTGGTGGAGCAGAGGAGATCCTCCCCTTAGGCCTGCTTAATGAATATGAAAGGTATCCAAACATTAAACTACCTTGAATCTTTTATTTTAGGTCACCTTGTTATTTGTAAAAAGTTGCCTTCTATAACATCAAATGTGCCCATGCCTCACATATATTTAGATAGGTAGTAGGACTTGCACTGGTTTTACCATTTAAGCGGGAACAATTTGCCATTTATTTTCAACAGGGCGGGCTTGGAGAAGGCAAAGAAAGAATTATCAGAGAGCATAAAAAAGGGAGTTACATTCATTACCAAGTGATGAAGGGAAAGAGATGTAAGATGACTGCATCTTGTATATTATTTCTTTTCCGCCATAAATTACGAAGATGATAATATCCAGTGTTGTGGTAAATGCATTTCTCGCAGTTGATCCACCTCATCAAATTTATAGTGCAATAATTCTTCTTGTTTTTATGTCTAGTCTGTCCATGTAAAAACCCCTCTAACGAAAATAAGCTATTATAAGATTGATGAATTGAGTTTAGATATGATGGCCCTCTGTGTGACGGAAGCTTGATTTAAAATTATAATAAATATTGATTTTAGATAATAATGGATTTTAATAAATTTGTTAAAGGATAAAGAGGTAAAAAATTGTGTTATATACAATTGAAAACACTTTCGTTTAATATACAAATAGATACACTGAGATATGTCTGTATTATTTTTAAAAAAATATCAAGTTTTTAATTTTCATGTGTTTGCATTACCACAATGTATGTGATTTTTTTTTTTGGTTTGTGTGTGTGTGTGTTACAATGGGTCCTGATGGACTGCGAAGGTTTTGGATTGAAACGATTCTGGTTTTTATTTAAACACACTACCACTTATCTAGAATAAGTAGTTGGATAAAATAGAAAAACCCTTCAAAAATGTTATACAAACCCAATCTCAGGTCCTATGGGCTGGATTCATGTGAGACTCTGGTTCACTGTTAATTGAGCCCATATTGACCTCAATTTTTTTAGGTGTTCTACTTAGGGTCCGTTTGGAAACATAGATTGAAAAGTAGCTTTTACAATAAAGCTGAGATTTTGACATTGACTTCTATTGGTATGTTTTTTTTTTAATTCAAGAAACAATATTTGAAAGAAGTTGATGTTTGACAAAGAAAATTGTTTTTCAATTCAAAAAATCGATTCTGACAAAAAAATAATGTTTTGAGATTTTCAAAACACAAATTTCGAGAAAAAATTAAAAGAAATCCAACTTCCGATTTTGAATGAATCCGTTCCGTTTGGTTGCACAATTTAAGCTTTTCAGTTTTTCAAAAAGCGGAATTCGTCCCAACCGCACAACCAAATGAGACCTTAGTGTAAGAAACTTGTAGCTCATGAGGAATGAAGGGTCTAAATTCTCCCAACCAATGTTGATGAGATGAAGCTCCTCTTTTAAGGGGTGGTCTGACTACCTCGAAGTCAAGCCTGCATTTGAAAACCTCTTGACATTGGCGTGGTGTCAGTCAAGGGGGCTCTAACTTCCAAATCAATAGAGATTTTAGGGTTTTTGAGAGTGATTGAGTTGATATCAGATTTTGATTGGATTATCTTGTGTTCCCTTTCACCCCTCTATATATCGAGGAAGATGACAAAATTGGGTGTAATCATTTCTTTGGTTTAGTGGGATATTCTGCATCAGAGAAGATTTTTCGGGATGTTGTGCTAGACAATCCGCTACAGAATGTGGTCACGTGGCGCAAATTTAGGTGGGTCACTCAGGATTTTGTCAGTCAATCGAGTCAAGTACACACCTTGGCAGGTGTAATGGATAAAATGAGCCCTGACCATTCGCAGTTGTACTCAGCTCAGGATCTAATCGTCATGTTTGGAGGCGAGTCCTTGTAGCGTTGTCCTCAGGGGATTAGACTCAAGACTGTATATCCTTTGGACACCTTATGTCCCGACTAGCATAGTCTATGCCCTCTCATGACAAGGATGTATAAGTTCGTTATTCTCCACATGTAGTAGATCTGATCTTCATCGGGTCATTTGGACGAATCAAGCTACTCGTTGACCCCCTTATTATAAATGACACGTGTCGTGTCTAGAACTCATGTAAATATTTTTCTTCACAGTTTAACATAATGATCACATTCTGATATGACTATACCCTCTTATTCCTTGTAAATAAATAACTTTTTAGGCTTAGGAACGGGAGAATCATGAAGATAGTGGTGTAACGTCAAACTGGTGTAGTTTGTATTTTAGCTATTATTGTTTGTGATGATGCTTATTTTCAGCTATTTGTTAAGAATTTCTTGTCCGTTGTATGACCACCGAGCACTGCGTCTTCTTTGTATTGTAGGGGTGATTCATGCTAGATTCAAACCAAACATATATTCTTCAAGGGTTAATGTTCGACAATGCATGTGTACTTTTTTCTTTTTATTCTTTTACAAAGAGTTTATGTTGTTCTGAAGAAAGGGTTGTTGCTTTCATAAACAACTTAGGGGCCGTTTGGTTCGACTTCTTTTCAGTACTTATTTTACTTAATCCGGATTTTCAGTTATTATTGGCTACCAGTCTGTTTGGTTGGATGCACTTATAAGCTCTTATAAAATCAGTTTTCAATGTTTTTCCACTCCAAAAAATAAGCGAATAGAATCCTACTTATTATCCGCCGAACGCATTCTGCCCTTATCCATCCCTTGTGAAAAGACCATGGAGCCCTTGCCTTCTTCCCATTATTACACATGGTATATAACCCTCATTTTCACTCTCTCTCTCTCTCTCTCTCTCTCCTCATTCAACAATTCTTTCATCCTTTCGAAACCCTAGCTACTCCATTTTGAGATTCCTTCACCAATCGCACTCTCGCTGGCTCACAGAGGCGGAGGCCACAAATTTCCGGTGGAAAAATCGAGCAGCGATCATCGTTTACACGCTTCATCGACCTCCGGTACGACCCGAAAAGGCTGGTCTCTCCTCCATCATCACTCCACATCATAGATCCGAAGATTTTTCGAGGTCCACCACCCCCCCATCAGCCACAGAAGGCCCTCATCTGTGCCTTAACTCTGATTCATAATGAGTATAATCGATTCTCCTCTGATACCTAGATCTAAAAGTTAACATAATCACATAATCTGGAGATGTTCATGCATATTTAATTTTCAGAACATTTAATTTATGAAAAGCAGAGTTTGCATTTGTGTCTTTGTGTCATCTCAAATCATGATAATGTTATAGATATTACAGATGAAGAAGACTGAATAGATAATGTAGTTGAATGGGATTGTTATGATTTTTTTCATAAACTTCTTTTGTACCAGTGTGTGAAGGGAATGAACGATACAAAACTTGACAGAACTATTTAAGAACAGGGGACATCTATGCTATATATTGGTTTATTGCATTTATAAAATGCTTGCATTCATGGCTTTCTTTTAATATACATGGAGTCTTTTTCCATGTAATTTGCTTATCATAAAGAGAAAAACAGGAGTTTCTATATGCCTACTATAAATATTATCTAGTGATTTGGACATAGATTTCTCTAATTGGGTTTTCGTTTTGTGTTGATTGATTGTGCGTGTTGGGGCATCTCCCTAAAATTCTGACAATTTTAATTGATTAGCTTAATCTATGTCCGAATTTGTTCTATCTTGTGATGTTGTTTTTATGTGGAGAGGGATCTGTTCTGAATGGACTTAGGGAGGAGTGCAGATTTGGTGGAGATGATTGTAAAAATTGTAACCAAACTACAGCCTCTGATGATGATGGTTTTGTATTTAATAAATCATTTGTACATGGCCTTGTCATGGGATAACTGGGTAAGTAGAGCCCAAGATAATTTCTAAGATAATGAGTAGCTTGAATGAATCCAATCAATTATACCACAAGTTCTCTGAATGGGTTGAAACTGATCTGCCCTACTTATGTTCTCTTAACCAGAATATACACACACATGTTTACAATTTTTTTTTGTGGCTTTTGTTTCTTTATGTCTAATAAAATTGTTTTATTATCAAATCCTCAACTCTAGTTTGCTGAATGTGAAAATTTGATTCTGTTCTTTGACATTGTATCATTGGCAATGTTTAGTAGTTAACATTTGTGATCTTTCTAGAGAAGGCAGTTCTTTTTAGGAGTTGTTTCACTTTGGACTACTGTAGAATTACATATAATAAAAAGAGAACATGGAAATATATGTTTGAGTAGTCTTCACAGTGATGTATTAGAAGCCTTGGAAGTATGGGATTTGTTAAGAGTTATTCACCTGCAGTTCTATTCGAAAGGCACATGCATATGTTTCCATGGTTTTGGGGATGGACATGTAAATGCAATGATTCATTCTGTGATTTATTTAGGCTCACTGTGCTATGGTTTGATGAGATTTATTCTTTTGATAAATCTGGTTGATGATGTTGTATCTCATGGGATAGTTATTATATGATGTATAACATGAAAGGAGGATTTACATGCTCTGTTACATGTAAATATACAAAAAAAAAACTTTTTTAACTCCACCTTTGGACTTTCCATTGTCAGTCCCAAGCCCGGAATAGGAGGGGAAAAGTGTATAAATAATTCAGTTTATGTACTGTGCACATTCACCCTATTTATCCAGATATTTCAATTCAAATTATTGGTTAATCTGTATAGGCTTCTATGTGGTGTTCATATCTAATCAAATTACAGCGGTACATGTATTTTAATCACCATACCAAAATATTATTTTTTTTATAAATAAAAAACAATAAGCAAATCTTCAAGTTTTTAACAAAACATCAAAGGGTAGTGCTAGTCCCACTACCCTACTTAACTTTCCCACCACCTCTAATTACGAAAATGCCATTATTTTTTTAATTTTTTGTCTCCCTTTCCCACTACCCAGTTCGACAGCGTTCAGTCGAAGTGTTCTTCACTGAGACGACAGAGGTCTGTCGAACTGTCTGAATAAATGTCGACAGAGGTTTAGTCGAAGTGTGTTTCACTAGGACGACAAAGACCTGTCGAAGTGTGTTTGCAAGTGTCGACATAGATGTGTCGAACCCTTCAAAACAACAACTTTCTTATAAGAATCAATCAATTATACAATCATTTAAGTCCTTATGAAAAACAAAAATGTCATTTAAGTCATTTAAGTTTTTTTTAAAATCATTCACATATATATTTATTTAAGTATAAGAAACAAAAATATCAAACAAAGAGTTATTTGAACCAAATAAACAGTAAACATTTCATATAGAAAAAAACATTATTTTCTTTTCTAAATAAGTGGAGTTTGTTTATAAAAGACTCCATTTGTTTAGAAAAGAAAATAATGTTTTTTTCTATATGAAATGTTTACTGTTTATTTGATTCAAATAACTCTTTGTTTGATATTTTTGTTTCTTATACTTAAATAAATATATATGTGAATGATTTTTAAAAAGACTTAAATAACTTAAATGACATTTTTATTTTTCATAAGGACTTAAATGATTGTATAATTGAGTGATTCTTAGAAGAAAGCTGTTGTTTTAAAGGATTCGACACATCCATGTCGACACTTGCTTAGACAGATCGACGGGTCTCTGTCATCCTAGTGAAACACACTTCGACTGGACCTCTGTCGACACTTGTTCATACAGTTCGACAGACCTCTGTCGTCCCAGTGAAGAACACTTCGACTGGATGCTGTCGAACTGGGTAGTGGGAAAGGGAGACGAAAAAATAAAATAAATAATGGCATTTTCGTAATTTTAAGTAGCGGGAAATAGTAAGTCGGGTAGTGGGAATAGTTTTGCCCAACATCAAATAACATTCAACATTCAATCATGTATGTCATCTTCATTGTAGCATCAACCATAAAAAATGGCTAGGATGCTTCCCCCATCCACACAAATAATATTCTGTTTCCACAAGTAATCACAGGGTAATTGAGCATTGATTTTAATCCAGCATGGTAAAGAATACTTGATGGAAGAAAAAGGTATTCAAGTTCAAGTAAAGTAATGTTTGGTTATGTTTTTTTTTTTAATCTCTGGTCTATTCAAATCTGTATAGGCTTCATTTAGGTTCTCCTAAGTATTGAATGAACAGTATTTTTTTTTATTTTATATAAATACTCATACATGAAAGTGTCTTATTTAATTAAATAAAAAACACAAGTAAATTTTCAGTTATTCAACCAAACATTAAATTACATTCAACACTTATTAAATGGACCAAAACACCCTTAGCATAAGCTCTATTCTTTAGTACTGAACCAAACACATTTATTATCATAAGTGCTTATAATTTCTGAACCAAACACTTTTTTTTCTTCTGAACTGATTAAAATTTATCAGGACTTATATAATCTGCACTTATGAATCAGGACTTAAAATCAGCTTTCTGCTGAAACAAACGGCTCCTTAACGTTTAAATTGATAAAAAAAAAAATCGATTGTAAGAAAATTATATTCATTCATCTTTTTTATAATAAAATTTTATAATTTTTTTAAATATAAAAAATCTAAACTCAAAATCATTTTAAAATTTCCTATGATCCTATCTAATAAAAAATTGGTGTCGCCCGTAAAGGACAAACCAGACTTGACATGAAAAGGACTGCTGTGGTTTTTGGCTTTTTTTATAAGGGATTTTTAGTTTTTAGTCCCGTAAACTATCGAATTTAGCGATCGATCCCCCACTTCTTCATATTTTGATTTTAGTCCTTATATTTAAATGATAATTTAGGAATAAGTCCCTGGAATTATTCCTAAATTATCATTTAAATGTAGGGACTAAAAGCAGAATATGAAGAAGTGAATGATCGATCGCAAAATTCGATAGTTTACAGGGACTTAAAACTAAAAATCCTTTTTTATAAGGGCAAGTCTACCCCCACCAACCATTTACCTATTCACACCAACCAAAATATAAAAAAATATATATTTAAATTTAATTTGAACATCACTATTCTCACCAACCATTCGACGGTCGATTTGTCAACCTTTTTTTACAACCTTCGACAGTCTCTCTGTCAACATTCCTTTACGATATTTACAGAATCTCTGTCAACATTCATTTACGATATTCGGCAAAATCTCTGTTAACCTTTCTTTATGACCTTCGACCTTAGCAGTGTCAAATAGTTTTAAAAATGTGAGGATTTTGAGATAGATATAGTTTTTAAAAAATGCTTATTTAATGTGAGATTTTGGTTTTAGATTAGAGCATGCAGATTGAATTAATTGGTTTTGATTTTCTTCAATATCTTTGTATGCAAATGCAATGAGGTTAAAAGAATTAACTATTGCTTCTAGTTCAAGTGTTTTTATTGGAATGTGGTGATTAATGTGAGTTTTGAATGTAATGCGAATGTGTTGACATTTTGATGTACGTTGAATGTTAAATGTGATCGAATGTGTCTAAAGTCTTCATTTGAAAAAATATTTAGTTCAACACTGCTACGGTTGAGCACACCCTCCCAGGTCGACAGACCAATTGTTGAATGTTGTAAATGAAAGTTGATAGAGCTATTGTCGAAGTTTGTAAAAAAAGGTTGACAGAAAGACTGTCAAAGATTTTAAAAGAATGTTGACAAATCAACTGTTAAATAGTTGATGAGAATAGTGATGTTTAAATTTAATTTAAATTATTATTTTTATTATTTTGATTGATTATAATAGAAAAACAGTGTGTGGGAATAGACGTGCCCTTTTATAAAAATTGTTGCTATACATAAGGAAGAATGATTGTCGCATTTGGTCCCCAGTATAGTGTGGATGGTACTTTTTTTTATATATTATTATTATTATTTGCATGCATATAATTCCGCTTCCATCCATCAATCATTCAAATCAATCACAGCCAGTCTACGCAACCTACGTTTCGTTGTTCTCTTTCCACAACCACAATATAGGTTTTGTCGTTTGTTCTTAGTTAAATCTTTGTGGATTTAACTAATAAACCATATTCATGTGAATAAAAATGAGGGGCTGGCGGGTCCATGGAACTGAATGATTATAGGCCATACGAAATGAAGGTATATATATTATTATTTAGTTATTACTGACAAGGTATGCTCCCACACGCAGTTACTTTTACCACTGTCGTTCTTGCGTGGGGGTGTCGATTGGCTTTAACAAAAGTGATTTCATTAGCTTGAGCCCAAAAATGGGAAAAAGAATCCAAAGATCATTATAATTAAAATTTTAAAATTTGTTCCATTAATTGAAAACGATTATTAATTACATTGATGAACTAGTGTATATTATTTCATGTTCATTATTGCATTTCGTTGTGGAAAGAATATTTTCATTCATATGTAGCAAAACAATTATTCCAACCCATATTGATCGTCTTTACCAATGATTCAAACCTACATATTCTTATTCTACATAAGCTCAACTCCCTTTCTTTTAAAACCCAAAAGGCTACACATTTTTTATCTTTAATAATTTATGACTTTAACTTTAAAGTTAAAGGCACGTGCATGGTCATGAGGTCACTTTAACATTTATTGGGTTTGTGGGCTGTGTGGGGCTCATTTTCATTCTTTTTTCTTTCAACCGTTCACTCAGGTTTTCATATGAACACGGTGGGGATCCATGTTTTTTATATAAATATTATTATTTTATTGGGACGGTTGGATTTGAAAATACAGATGGATCTCAAAAAGATACAGCTCATCGATTCTTTAGGGTGTGTTTGTGTACAAAGTTGAAGGGAAAATGAAAGAAAGTGAATGAATTTGGGTCAAAGGGAAAGTGGTGGAAAGTAAAAAAATTTCTCTTTGACCAACTTTCCAGGTGTTTGTGCATGTGGTGGAAAAATTTTCTTTCACTTTATCTCAATTTCTCACATATGGAGAAAGGAAAGTTTTTCCCACTTTTTCTAATAAAACAAAATAGGAGAGGGAAAATGATGAAATTTTTTTTCTTTTCCTTGTTTGGCATAAATGCTAGCTTTTTGAGTGGTCAAAGGGAAAATTTTTACTTTCCCTCACTTTCATTCACTTTCCATCATGCACAAACACACCCTTAATCGCCAGGCAGAGATATCACAGAATTATTAAGCACAGGTAGTTGCATGTAAAACAAGACATGGCAAATCAGAAAATGTAGAGGCTGTTTGGTTGCACTGATTTTCAGTGCTTATTCAGCTTAAGGCTGAAAATCGGCTTTAACCATGTTTGGTAGGACCTCAAATAAGCTCTCTTTTTTATCCTCATTCAGACTTTTTGGCAACATTTTTGCAGCCTCCTTATCCTCACTTATAAATTCGCCAAACGTGTTCAGTCCGTTCGTCCCAATTGTAAAATGTCTAGAATGCCCCTGACTATGTTAACTATTTACATAGGGTATTTAAACCATTTTTCAACCCCTCAAACCTTCTCTCTCTTGCCCATTTGTCTGCACCAAAAACCCTCGAATTGGAACCCTAAAATGAACCAAACAAACTGATCTCCCTCGTCGAAAACCCTCTTCGACCTCTATCATCTTTTGCGCCCATCTCCTACGAGGTTCTCTCTCCGATCTAGTTCCTCCTCACGAAACACGACTTACACTCCAATCTCCCTCTCACCGTCTCCAACAAACTGTCTGAGTCTCTCCGATCTGCTTCCTCCTCTTTGGATCTCCTCCCCAGCCAACGATCTAGGTAAAAACCTTCACATCTCATCCGTTCATGCTTATGTTCTTCAGATCTGTTGATCTTAAACTGTGTAGGGTTTCATGAAATCGAATCTATATGAAGTGTTGGCTGAAATGTGTTGGCATTTTCCACTAGTGGGTATATCAGTTTTAGAGTTGGTGATTGATAGCGTTTCATTTGTGATTTTGTTGATTGGTGATGCTCTGATTTGTGGGGTTTTTTCTGTTTTTTTTATTTGTATATTAAGGTTGAAATTTTGCTTGTGTTTTTAAAAAATGTGACACTGCTTGTTAATCTGTGAAGAAGTTGATCTTCATTAGAAAGTGCATTACAGTTTGCAAATGTTGATTGATCTCTTGGTTCCTCCCTCTCTTTTTTTTCTCCTTCTGAAAATGGTCATAGCATTTCCCATTGCTTCATTAAATAGAAATCAAGGCAGCCGCAATATTATTTGAATCATTTTGTTGGGATATTGCCTCCAAATATTATATCAGTTTTGTCTGTAGGTCATGATCTTTATAGATTGGTGATGCCCTAACATGTGGAGATTTTAAAAATTTTCAAGTCTCATAGTTAAAACTCATGCTTTTTGAAGAAATTTTTTTTGACATTGTTTGTTTGTCTTTGAAGAAGTTGTTCTTCTGTAGGAAGTCTAGTACAATTTACAAAAGTGGGTGTTTGATCCCTATAAATCAAGCCTCTGTTGTTAAAGCTCCTTCTGAAAGGCATAGAATTTCTCATCCTTCATTAAATAATAAAACCCAAAGTCCAATATGTCAATGCATTTCTAAGGCCTCTGTTTATGTAGTTTAAGTTGATCTCTGGCCAACTTGAAGTTGTTTTAAGGATATTCCAAACTTCTTATGAGTGTCCCACAGTTTGTTTTTTTTTATCATCTCAAAAACCGTGTACACCCAAAAATGCATGTCACTTTTTGGATTTGTGAAAAGTTGTGAATCACAAATTTATGGAGGTTCCAGGTATATAATTACGAAGGAACTGTTGGGTGGGTTAAATTGTGTGTGGATCTGCATAACTAGCTTCTTTTACCTGCATATGTGCTGACATACATAATGTGTGTGTTCTGTGAGTTGCAAGACCTGCACAGCAGAAAAACTTGATGTAGCCCCTATTTTTTTTCACTGATATAATGATGCACACATAGTAAATCCTCTTAGCCCTTATTTTATAGAATCCTCTTATCCCCTATTTACATATATCAATTAGACATTATAATGATGTAGACATAGGAAATTTTTTGTTACAAGCATGCTTACAAAATAGATACATGGAATTGCTCCATAAGAAATTCATTCAACTTACATATATAAACACCCTTTACATTGACTAATTATCATGAAGTTTAATTTTCTTCATCAAATAGTGAACTGTTGTTGTTTACCTTCTTCATCAAATAGGACTTTTAAATGCTTAGATAGCCAAAGTTTTAAATACTTGGATTGATTTGGCATGCCATGATTTGTGCTATAGCTTCATGGAGATGTGTGTGATCTACTGATTGAATGCCTAATTTGGTGCAAAACACAGGTATCTATTCAAAATTGATTTGTTTGTTGCTTCTTATGTATAAACACATGATCGTTTTTATACCTTGGAATATCATGTGAAGTACTACTTCATTCCATATACTCCTTTACAAATTGATTAATATTCAGTCCCACAAGACCACAATAGATTATGAAAATAATTGCAAACCCCACAATGATGTATCTGAATTTTAGTTGAGGATTGGCAGGAAATAAGGGTCCTAGGTGTGCACTGGAACAACCAAAGTTTCATGTGTTTGATAGGAGCAATCTTACATGTAGGAAGTTGGCATTCCTCATAATATAATAACAATATACAATAATTAGATTAGTAGGTGATCACTCCATATCTTCAATGCTTTTTCAGTACCCTCTGCACCTTTGTTTTCCATTCATAGAGCTTCTTTGAGATGACTAACCCATGAATATCCATTCATTCTTGACCCTTTTAGCTTTGTGTAGCATGGAAACCAAAACAAAGATATGCATAATAGGCTTTAGATTTCATGATGGAGAGAGACAAATGACAACATTTGTTATATAGAATTTCATGTTCCGTCACATTGCAATCAATCCTAGTTGTATGTTAAAAAAACACATTACTCATTGTAGTCCATAATATCCTATTAGCTATATTTTTTTAAAATCATTTCTCATAGTAAACATCATTTCATAAAATATATATATTTTAATAAAAAAATGTATATTACTTCGTTTCTAATTTTCAGCATATTTTAACAAATGTAATTTTTTTTATCAAGGTATATACTCACCTAAGGAGGTATACACCCCTCTGAATGGCTAATGAGATATGCATGACTGCATTTGGGGCTAACCACAGACTGCGTGTAACAATGCTCAATTTATCATTTTACTAGATATATAATGTTCATTATGAATATGAACTTGTTTAATTTATATATATTTTAAATTTTATATTTTTTAACATGAATTAAAAGTTTTACTAAATTTTAACTTAGCCCACCCTAAAATCTGGCTCCGCCCCTGGTAAACATCCATAAACCATATAAATCATTGCAAACCTAGAGTCAGACATACAGGTCCTTTAAACTGTTATGGTTAGTCAATTTAGTCCATGGGTTAACTTTTTATCCAATTTGACAATATAGTCTTATAATATTTCATATCTGTGAAATTAAGCATTCATATAAATCACTGAAAAAATAGAAAAGACATATATATCCTTTTAAATGACCATCTTGCCCCTTATCAAACTCATTTTTACTTCTTTTTTTCTTTTGCGGATTTTAGAGTTATTGTAATTCTGAAAATGATTTTATTTATGTATTGTATTTAATATACTATAGATATTCTTAGATTTTTTATTTTATATTTTGATGAGGTGATTACACGAGATAAAAAACTCATATTAATCATCATGTTGTGCATTGCGGATGGTATAATAGTAAAATTACACATCTGATTAATTTTAACCATGATAGGTTAAAAATGAGTTAACAATAAAGATGTATTAAACATTTTCTATGTTTCTAAGGACGTAATTGTCCTGTCCCAACTTTATAAGGTTGGATATTTGTTTTTATTGTTCTTCGAGTTATAACACCCTGTATATATTGGGAAGGCGATAGCGGAAGTCAATAACAAACACGAGATTAAACATAAGAACAAAACTCAATATTACATGAAGAACACAAGATATATATGGTATGACCTAGACCTACATCTACGTGGAATAAAATAGAGAATCCACTTTGATAGTTGAGATATATTAAGAGACTCATTTTCTCATAGAGTTATCATCTTTTAGAACTTCTCAACTTCTCCCTTATGATATGTACATTGTATTATACTTGTCAAATTTTGCCTTGAAATTCTAGAAGATATTTATAAAGATAAATAACTTCCTCCCCAAGTAATCTTTCAATTAACAAACAAATATTGTTTTCTATTTTAGGAGATTCATTTTAAATATTAATTAAGATCAAATCTAAATTATATTTTACCCATTAGATGTTCAACTTAATATGGTTTCGATGTGATACATCGGATCGAGACATAATCCCAACAGCATAAAAATGTGAAGGGGTTGTGTGTAGTCTTTTTTTTTTCTTCTTTGAGGGAATAATTGTTACCTTTTTATCACCAATATTAGTTATAACAAGCAAAAATAAGTTGTTCTCGGGACCCATCCCTCCATTTATCATATTATCCCATAGCTATTGCCTTGCCAAACAAGACCCAAATGTTTGGGTTCATTTAAATCTTTTTTAACAGGCTGAGGGGCAACGCAGTTCAATATAATGATCAACTACATGAATGCCTGAATGATTCAAATGTATATGCGAACCTTTCAAAACTCAGTAATGTGGGCAAAGACATAGTCCTTCAGGATTTCCTTTGCGAAAAAAAAAAAGAAAAAGGAAAACATATTTAGGGCTTGAGGAAATAAAATAAATGGGTGGGTGGGGCATGCAATTAAGTTCAATATTACGTGGAAGAGATAAATAAAAGGACGACAAACGCAAACACACAGAGAGGCCCTTTGTTTATCAGTTGCAGTTGTAATTGCAGTTGCAGGGATGAGAGAGTTCATTTCTCAAAGAGAGAGACGTACTACTGTTCTTGAACACGCACACCTACAGCTGCAGCAACCAGAAGGCCTGGTGTGGGTGGGTCCTCGGTTGCTTTAGGTCAGTTCTAAATCTCATGGTAAGTAAAAATAATAATAACAAATAACTGAATCGATTCTATAACATCTGGAGAAGCTTTACATGGATCAACCTTTGTTTTGTTTGTTGTATTTTGTTTAGCACACGAGAGTTATTACACTATATCTATTTTATAGTTTAATTTGCAGTCATGTACATCATTAACAAAGTTTATGAAATCGCGTAACATTATATACAAATTTCAACATTTCAATGAGGGTGTGTCGTGTTGCGCCACAGGAAAATGAGTGTGATGGAAATTAATTTTTTTTTCTTTAACCATTCAATAATCTAATGTTTGTGCTAAATAAGGAAAAGAAAAAAAAATTCATCATTTTTCCTCCCTTATTTTATCTTATTAGAAAAATATTTTGTAAATATTTCATTTTGTTAACCCTGATTGAAAACAGAGTATACCATAAATCTTATATAATTTGTTAAAAATGCGAAAAACATTTTATACATAGTGATCTTGCCCCTCTAGCTAGATAGATTATAAAACCCTATTCATAAGGGTAAATTTATCATTTATATATGATTTTTCACATTTTTAACACATTGAAAGTGTCTTGGGTATATTATATTGCCAACCAGGGTTTATCAGATAAAATATTCACTGAATAATCGTAATCTGTCAAATAAATTTAACTTAGGGTGCTATTTGAATTTACAAATGTGTTTCAATAAGTTATATAAACTTTAGGAAAGGTCAGAGAGGGTATATGGATTTCAGTCAGTTTAGCGGGGGTTATTTGAAATTTTCCTATAAAATCAATAGAATAATGTTTTCTAAGCCCCAACTTCACATGCCCCATCACAGGCCCCGTGAGGTGACATGTATCTAATACCTGTTATACCCTTATTTGGTTATTTTATTTTTTTGATAACTGATCCCCACAAAATAAGGAGACAATTATGATTAAATAAAAAATAAAAACCGATTTTTAAATAAAAAAACAAACAATGAAGGTGAGTCTCGCGGATGCAACCTTCGAAAGAGTATTCCCTTTTTAATCAAACCCATGATATCTTCTCTTCCAACCTAAACTTTCTAAATATCTCCCAAAAAAAACCCAACTATGGAGAGTCTTATAACATGCAAAAGAAGTCAGTTATAGGCGGTGATCAGATCAACATAGAAAGGAGGAGATGATGACAATGGTGGAGGATGCTGTAAAACATTTCAAAATCCTCTGTTTCGTTGTTCTACTGTTTCTAATGTTAATTACATATAATTTATATATGATTTGTATGATGTTAATGTTACATTTCTGACATCGAACATCCTCATATTCTAGTTTTTGTTAATTCATAAATGTAACATTCTGAAATGTAACATTTATTTGTGTATTGCATTTGTTTCAATACAAATAGTAATGTATATTTGTTACATTTATTAATGTGACAGTCAAATATATATATTTGTTAAATGTATCACACAACAAAAAAAAGTGTTTGACATTTTCTATAAAATGTAACTGACTATTGAAAATACAATATGTTTCTAAATTGTTTAAACATTTAATGGAACCTAAAATATTTAGGTAAATGTAAATGTAACAGTTTTTATGTAAATGTAACAAATCGTTGTGAGAGATATAAATATTTAAGAAATATACTTGATGTAACTGCTTCATATAATAAATATATATGTTTTTTATTTAAATTTGAATACAATAAATACCCGATTTTTTTAATGTTTAGTTAATAACATTCTTAAAAAAAATTTAATGTGTATAGTAAGAATATAAGTTTGAGAAAAAAAATATAGGTCATTTGAAGAATTTTGACTAAAATAATTTATGTAACTTTTGGTGTAATTTTTGTTTAATTAACTTTACAAGGATTTCAAATTTTGAAATAGATAAATGGATTTTAGATTCACGTGGAAGGGTCATAACGGAATAGAGAAAATGGAGGGATTTGGATTAATGTGATATATTTTCAATGAAGGACATATTTGTATTTTGACATTTTACCCGTTTTGAAAGGTCAACTAACCAATTAATAAGAACTAATAAGGTGATGTCAACTCATAGGACTTATGAGTGAGGTTTATTTTTTGGAACCTAGGTATCAATACTGAAATAAATAAGATGGTGACATTTTATTATGAATTTTTATTAAAAAGAAATAAAAAGGAATATTATCAATTGAGTTATAGAAGAAATAGAACAAATATGAAGATACAGAATAAATATTATTATCAATTAAATATTAGAATAAAGAATAATGTTATGGATAATCCATATACAATCCCAAGACAATCCAAACATATTATAATTTTTTTAAATATTAAACACTGAACGACAATTTTTTAAAAATGCATCGACTATACATGAAACTGTTGTGTAACATGTATTTGACTATCTAAAAATGGGGATGGTTATTTTAATCCCACCCGTTGATGCACCACATTCAAAATTTATAAAATGCAAACTCATCCCATGCATAGTGCATATCTATAAAGTACATTCTAATGCACCGCAGTGAGTCCAAAAATCGCCCAATCGACCTACTCTGTCCGTCCAAATTAGCTGGGTTTTTTCTATACAGTACCCCGAGTTATATAGGTTTAACAAATCGACCCTTGTTTGTGTTGTGAACAGGTCCCTCTTATTTACAGACAGGTACCTGAGAAAAAATGGTCGGTTTTGTCTTTTCTTGGGCTTTCTGCAGATCCACCACTATGTTTTACCATTTTCATAACTAAACCCTATATATATTATAAACAGGTCTCTGATCCCATTCCAAGATTTATAAGCAGATCCCTAATATCGAAACATAACTTCTTGGACTTCAAATTTCATAGAACTTCATATATGAGTGATTTCTCAGACCATTAAGATGCTTATAAAATTAAAAAATACTCTATCTATTTACAAACATGTTCCTCATCCAGATTCCAAAATTTATAGGCAGATCCCTAATATCAAAACATGACTTTCCGAACTTCAAATTTCATGAAAATTCATCCAAAGATATTTTAGATCATTAAGATACTCATAAAATTCAGGAATATAAATATTTTAGTCACATTTAATAAATAAAAAATTTAAAATTTGTTTTATATCTTTTTTTTAATAGATTTTGGATCTATATGTATGAACTTCATAAAATTTGAATTATAAAATGATAAAAATAAATATTTTAGTATCTCATCATTTGAACACATATCTATACAGTACATTCTAATGCACCGCAATGAGTCCAAAAATCGTCAAATCGACCTACTCTCTCCGCCCAAATTAGCTGGGTTTTTTTTTCTTTACAGTACCCCAGGTTATATAGGTTTAACAAATCACCCCTGTTTGTGTTGTGAACAGGTCCCTCTTATTTACCCCTGAGAAAAAACGGCCGGTTTTGTCTTTTCTTGGGCTTTCTACAGATCCACCCCCAGGTTTTATCATTTTCATAATTAGACCCTATATATGTTACAAACAGGTCTCTGGTCCCATTCCAAGATTTATAAGCATGTCCCTAATATCGAAACATGATTTCTTGGACTTCAAATTTCATATAACTTCATATATGAGTGATTTCTCATACCATTAAGATATTTATAAAATTAAAAAATACTATATCTATTTTACAAACAGGTTCCTCATCCAGATTCCAAGATTTATAAGCATATCCTTAATCTCAAAACATGACTTCCCGAACTTCAAATTTCATGAAAATTCATCTAAAGATATTTCAGATCATTAAGATACTCATAAAATTCAGGAATATAAATATTTTAGTCACATTTAATAAATACAAAATTTAAAAATTATTTTATATCTTTTTTTTATTGATTTTGGATCAATATGTATGAAATTCATAAAATTTGAATTATAAAATGATAAAAATAAATATTTTAGTATCTCATCATTTGAACGCATAAAGTTATTTAATTGAAATTTTGATTCTATAGTCGATTGTGTATGCTCTCATTGAAGATAATGGTAGATTTTTTTTGTGTATGGTCTAAGTTTTGTAGTAAAAATGATTTTATTTTTAATAAAACTTCTAGTGGATATTCAGTTAATGTTAGGTACAGTTCCAAATACAATCTCAAATAATAAACATTGCACTATTTCAAATTTAATATATTTTTTTATTAAATGTTAAAAAAAATTAACAAGGTATATATCTCACCTACAGAGATATATACATCGAAAGATGATGATTAAATAATTAAAGAGGCATATGAGGGCGTATTTGAAGTTGTAAAAGTAACTTTGGCTTATAATTAATACTCGCTACATGCATATTTCAAATAATCTGGTATGGTAATTTCGAAGGAACCATGAAGTGTAATCTGGTAGAGAATTTTTCATAAATTCTTTTTTATTTCACGTGACAAGATATTTTAATGCATACATCAGTAATTCAACATTGTATTTGTATGTTTTATGTCATCAGAGAATAAAACTGTAGATACTCAAGTAAAAATAGTTAATCATGATTACATGATATGAAAGAGAATTCATTTTTATCATATTTATTTGTTATCAAATAACAAGACTTGCGAGTACCCAGATAAATAGTTAATTGTAAACATAATTTGAAACATGAAAATAGAGTTATGAAAAACTTATCAAAGCAATTATTATATATTAATTAACTTGTTTGAAGGAACCAAGTTTCAAAAGAGAGGAGGAGATGGGCTCTTAAACTAGAGTATCTAATAATGAAGGTGTCTATAAATTGATTAAAAAGAAAGTTGCATGGATTATGCTTTTATTAGTGTGGAAGCTAATTCAGTGCTAGACTTATGTGTTTTTAAGGAAAAGGTTTAAACTCATTCTCATATTCAGTCACATCACACTGTTTTTTATTTTATTTTATTTTTTAAAATAAGGCATATAACCCAATAAAATGTATAGGCTCATTTATAGTATGTTTTTAAAAAAATTTCCAACGATTTATATGCTTCATTACAATGAGTGAATGTGAAAAGTTTATTAGTTTATCATGTTTATCCGTTCATTGTTGTTTAGTTTAATATTTTATTTTTGATGGTTAACAATGATCATCTGTTCCATTCGTTTTTATTAATTTTAATCCAATGTTCTTACAATGGCTCACAATTTTTTGGTCCAGCAATGTTCCTCATATTCTTATCAAGTTACTGCTATTTTTTATGTTGAGAAGTTAATATTACTTATTTTACGCGTATTGCGCGTGCCCTTGACTAGTATATTTAACACATTACACCCTGAACCAACTCACCCCGATTTTTCATCATCTCCTTCCTGCACCTCTCTCCCTCCAAAGGTCCCTCTTTCTTTCTCTTTAAGGGCTAGTTTGGTAAAGGGATAAATGTTGGGATAAAGAATAATTATTATAATAAGTTAGTGGGGAGACAACATATCCCTATATGGTATAAAAAATAATTAGGATAAATTGGTCCCAATTTTAAAATCTAAATGGGGATATTTTGTTTCACCTGAAGGGTGGAATAACATTTATCCTCTGTTTTTATCTCAATTTTGATAAATTTAAATATGAACAAAATTGATGAATTTTTATCCCCTAAAATCAGAACAATTTATCCTTACAAATTTATCCCCTTGCCAAACTAGCCATAAAAGATCCTTATTAAAGTTGACCCACTCTTCCACCTCTCCTTCAAGATATGGTGGCTGCGTCGCTATGCATCGGTGATAGTTACTTCGTTTGATATTGTGAATCAATAGCATAACCTAGGCATTGGCTCTAATGGTTGAGCAGGACCAGATGTGCCTTAGGACGAGGCCGCGAAGAAGATGGCGGCGGACTCGGTGGTCACGGGGTAGCCGACACTACTGTGGAGGCCTTGCGACGATGATCGAGATGGTGAAGCTTGGATTTTTGGGTTTTTTTTTTTTTTTTGGTAGAGCAAAAAAAAATTTGGATATTTTTTTTTAAATTGTTGATGTGTTTTCTTGGTGATAGTGGATGGAGGGGATGGTGAAATCGCCGGAGATGTCACCGCCACAGTCAACAGAAAGAGAAGGAAGAGCTGAGAGAGAGAGAGAGAGAGAGAGAGAGAGAGAGGGTTTTTGGTTTTTGGGGTTGGATGTGCTTGTTCATTGAATGTGATAGGGGTGGGTTGTGTTTATTTCAAAATTACATAAAACATATTTTTATTTTTTAAAATTAAAATACATTTATCTGTCACTTAAAAAAATTCATTTTACCTAATGCTTTTTGTACATATTTTAAAAATTATTACATTTACCATATCAAATACACATTTCTCATATTTATTTTTAAACACAAATAATTTATACAGTGATATAATTGTAATTTAAAAAGTTATAAATTATAATTAATTTTTTATCTACCACTTATCATTTAACAATAAAAATATTATTTTTACATTTTTTAATAAAAAAGATAATCAAATAAAAATTTACATATTATTCAACATAAATTGTTATCTATTTTAATATATCCATTACGGACGAATAATCTTATTTGACACCCAGTGAAAATATTGTTAAATGTATATATGTTAGGGTTAAGGGTATATTAGTCTTTTTCCGTTTCCCCTTTTGTACTATAAATATTGATACAAACCCTAATAATATTTTTGGTTCATTCTCTTCAATTGATTCTAACATGGTATCAGAGCTTGAATCCAATTTTTTTCTTTGAAATTCTTTTTCGCTCCGCCGTCCGTGTCACCCCCGCACAGCCCCGCTGCCACGCGCAGCCCCGCTACCCCGCTGCCCCGCGCAGCCCCGCTGCCCCCGTCGCTGCCCCGTGCAGCCTCTGTTCCCTGCGCGCCGTCCCCCCGCTGCCGTTGCTGCCCCCTGCCGACACGCAGCCCGCGCAGCTGCTGCCCCGCCGCTGCTGCCCGCGCCGCTACAAGCCCCGCCGCTGCTGCCCACGGCGCTCGTCGCTCAGATCCGCGCCCCTGCGCGCTCGTCTCGGTCGAGCCCGTCCGCGCTCACGTGCCCGAGCGCCTCCGCGCAATTCCGAGCGCTCGTTTCGGTCGAGCGATCACGCCGCGCGAAGATTCCGCGCACAATCCCGAAAAATCCGGGATTTTACGTGTCTATCGCGGACTGCCGAGTCATCTCACCGAGTCGACTCGCCGGGTCAACTCGTCCGCACCAACTCGACTCGCCGGGTCAACTCGTCCGCACCAACTCGCCGGGTCAACTCGCCCGCACCAACTCGCCAGTCATCTCGTCCGGGTCAACTCACCCGTCCACTCGCCCAGGTCAACTCGCCGGGTCAACTCACTCTTTCGGTATTTTTTTTATCCGGCCGCTACGGGCTCATTCGGACTCCAAATATAGTCATATTGGTACTCATTTCGTTCAGTTTTTCGTTCTGCACGTATCTGTGACCTTATTTTCTTCATCCGAGACATATATTTTTTGTTATTCTCGTTATTTGATCATTATGGCTACGGATAACACTCAAATCATCGATGTCAAGTTTAATGGTGAAAATTATGACACCTGGTCTATCAGCCTTGAACTTCAACTTGATTTTCGTCATCTATTGGGTCATGTTACTGGCACCACTCCGGCTCCTGTACTTGAACCGTCTCCACCGGGTTCTGATGAGACCACCATCAAGGCCACAGCTGAGGCATATACTAAGGCATTGTTGACATGGAAGGAAGCCGATTCTCGGGTGAAAGCCTATATTGCTTCCTCGGTTGTTCCAAATATTCGTAAACATTTGAAGCCATTCATTACAGCCAAGGAATATTGGGACTTTCTTAAGAATTTCTACACGCAGACTGATGGTGCTCAGGAATTCTATCTGCATCAGGCCATTTCTACTTCTTATCAAGGGGAGCTTTCTATTCGTGATTTTTATTCTCTTTTGTCTGATTACTGGGATCAACTCGCGCCTATGGATCCTCAGATGGAGGGTATTTTTCTGACACGCTATCGTGAGTACCGTAATCGTCAGCGATTATACCAATTCTTGATGCGTCTTCGTCCTGAGTTCGAGGCTATTCGTGCACAGATTCTTCATCGCTCTCCCAAACCGTCTCTCGATACGGTTCTTTTTGAGTTGGTTGCTGAGGAGACGCGTCTTCGCACTGTTGTCACTCCGCCTATCGCTAATCACAGTTCTGTCAATGTTGCACATCGTCAAGACAATCGTTCAACTCGGGTCACTTGCTACTATTGCAATAAACTTGGGCACGTGCAATCTGAATGTCGCAAGCGTGCTCGTGATGGTGCTCCTCTTGTTTATGTACCTCGCACTTCAGCTCCTGGAGTACTTTCTCCAGCGCCTCGTCCACTAGATCATGCATCATCCCGTGCACCAGCACCTCGGGCACCAGCCCCTCGCCCGGCATCATCTACAGTTCCTCCACGTCGCTATCAGCCTCGACCTGCAGCTGCTGTTGCTTCTGATTTTTCTACTGATCCACCGGCTTATTCTCCCTCTCAGATCACTGAGAGTCTTGCGCAGCTCCATCTCCAACAACAACAGCTAGCAGATATGCTTCGCTCAGTGACTGGTAGTGATTCATCTACTCCCTTCTCTGCTTCTACTGCGGCGACAGGTACCCTTACTTCCTCATGGATTCTTGATTCTGGGGCTTCCCATCATATGACTTCTCAGGCATCTTTTATTAGTCGTCCTACTCGCTTGTTTCCCACTCCTGTTATTCGTACAGCGGATGGAACTCCTCTTTCTGTGTCGAGTTCTGGTTCTTTGGTTGATCCTTCTCATCGTTTTCAACTTCCTGAAGTTTTTCATGTTCCAGGCCTCTCATTAAATTTGCTTTCGGTTGGTAAAATTGCTGATCATGATTGTCTCATTACCTTTGATTCTTCTACTTGTTTTGTACAGGATCGTCGTACGGGGAAGCAGATTGGGACAGGCTCTAGACGCGGTGGGCTCTACTACATGGATCATCTCCATATTCCCTCGCCTTCTGCAGCTTCTGCTCGCATGATTTCCTCTTCTCCTTCCTCCTTTGATATCTGGCACCGCCGTCTTGGTCATCTCTCTCCTCCACGACTTCGTTATTTAATAAATACTGGTGTTTTAGGTTCCTTTTCAAAAACTGAGCTTCAACCATGTGTGGGCTGCAAGTTGGCAAAACACTTGGCTCTTCCATTTCCTACTAGTAATAACATCTCTGCCTCTCCTTTTGATTTAGTCCACTCTGATGTTTGGGGTCCCTCCCCTATTCCTTCTAAAGGTGGCAATCGTTATTATGTTATTTTTATTGATGACTTTTCTCGCTATACCTGGATATATTTAATGAATAGCCGTTCTGAGTTGTTACCCATCTATAAATCTTTTGCTACAATGGTTGAAACTCAGTTTTCCAAACGCATCAAGGTATTTCGCTCTGATTGTGGAGGAGAATATTGTTCTCGTGCTTTTCGTGATTTCTTATCCTCACAAGGCACTCTACCACAGCTTTCCACTCCTTATGCTCATCAGCAGAACGGGGTTGCTGAGCGTAAACATCGTCATATCCTCGAAACGACTAGGTCCTTACTCCTTTTTGCATCTGTTCCTGTTCAGTTTTGGGGTGAGGCAGTTCTTACAAGTGTGTATCTCATCAATCGCACTCCTTCGTCTATCACTGCTGGCATCTCCCCCTTTCAGCGTCTTTATCACAGTCCTCCCGATTATTCTCGTCTTCGTGTTTTTGGATGCACGTGTTTTGTCCTCCTTCCTCCTATTGAGCGTACGAAGTTGTCTCCTCGTTCCGCTATGTGTGTTTTTCTTGGGTACAGTACTGAAATCAAAGGATATCGATGCTATGATCCTGTTGCTCGTCGTCTTAGGACATCTTGTCATGTCACATTCTTTGAGAATCATCCATACTATGCTCTTCGTTCGCCTCCTGTTCCTCTTCCCCCATCCACGGTTGAGGAAGTCACATTTTTGGATTTTTCTATTCCTGATTTCTCATCTTCATCTTCTGCTCCTGAGTCATCTATTCCGTCTGTACCTGACCACTCTTCATCGTCAGTCCCACCTTCACCCTTGCCGTCTTTGTCCACCTCTATTCATGATGATTCACGTGGGACGATCCCGTCTACTCCTACACTTATTCCTGATGCTGCTTCACCGGAAGACGATTCTGCTCCCGCACCAATTGCTCCTCGTCGCAATCCACCTCGCGCTCGTCGACCTCCTCAACGACTTAGCTTGGTTGCCTCTGATTCTTTTTCTCCTAGTTTTCAGTGTTTTCTTTCAGCTGTTTCCACTCATTGGGAGCCCCAATCATATCGTGAGGCTGTCGGCATTCCAGAATGGGAAGGTGCTATGGCAGAGGAGCTTAGTGCATTACAACGCACTCATACGTGGGACATTGTCCCACTTCCTCCAGGGACGACGCCTATCAGCTGTAAGTGGGTCTATAAGATCAAGACCAATTCTGATGGTTCGATTGAGCGTCACAAGGCTCGGTTGGTTGCCCGTGGTTTCACTCAGCAGCATGGTATTGATTATGATGAGACATTTGCTCCTGTAGCGAAGATGACGACAGTTCGTACTTTGATTTCTGTTGCTTCTGTTCGTCAATGGCCCATTTTTCAGCTTGATGTCAAGAATGCTTTCCTTCATGGTGATTTATCAGAGGAGGTTTACATGACTCCTCCTCCGGGTCTTCCTCATCCATCTGGTCATGTATGCCATCTTCACCGCGCTCTCTATGGTCTCAAGCAAGCTCCTCGCGCTTGGTTCGCTCGATTCACTGATGCTATATGTGCTGCTGGATTTGTTCCGAGTTCTTCTGATCCAGCTTTATTTGTTCACACCTCTGGTCCTCATCGTACTCTTCTGCTGCTTTATGTTGATGACATGATCATCACCGGTGATGATTCTTCTCATATACAGTCGGTCAAGCAACATCTTCAGCGTCAATTTGAGATGAAAGATCTTGGCAAACTTCGGTATTTTCTAGGCTTGGAAGTTGCTTCTGCTCCGCGTGGTTATCTTCTCTCCCAACGTAAGTATACTGCTGACTTGATCGACCGTGCCTGTCTGACTGATGATCGCATTTCTCCAACTCCTATTGAGCTTCATGCTAAGCTCCGGCCTGACGATGGAGAACCACTTTCTGATGTTACTCGTTATAGACAGCTTGTTGGAAGCCTTGTCTATCTCACTGTCACTCGTCCTGACATTGCATATGCTGTGCATATTGTCAGCCAGTTCGTCGCTGCCCCTCGTACTGTTCATTATGCGGCAGTTCTTCGGATTATACGCTATCTACGTGGCACTATATCTCGTGCCCTACTGTTACCGTCTTCTTCTGCTCTTGAACTTCGTGCTTATACTGATGCTGATTGGGCAGGAGATGTCACAGATCGAAAATCTACGACTGGTATATGTGTGTTTCTTGGTGACTCTCTTATATCTTGGAAGGCCAAGAAACAAGACATTGTTTCTCGTTCGAGTGCTGAGGCCGAATATCGTGCTATGGCATCTGCTACTGCTGAGGTCGTTTGGCTTCGACGCCTCCTCTCTGACATAGGCATCATCCTCTCTGCATCTACTCCTCTATATTGTGATAACAAGAGCGCCATTCAGATTGCTAGCAATCCAGTCTTTCATGAACGTACGAAGCACATCGAGATCGATTGTCACTTCGTCCGTCATCACTTTCTTGCAGGCACTATATCACTCCCATATATCTCTTCTTCTCTTCAGTTATCTGACTTTTTCACAAAGTCACATACCCTTCAGCGGCATGGCTTCTTGTTGAGCAAACTCTCGGTGTATGATCCACCATGAGTTTGAGGGGGGGTGTTAAATGTATATATGTTAGGGTTAAAGGTATATTAGTCTTTTTTCGTTTCTCCTTTTGTACTATAAATATTGATACAAACCCTAATAATATTTTTGGTTCATTCTCTTCAATTGATTCTAACAAATATAACCCCCTCTAAAAATATATGTATTTTAATATATATTCTTTGTATGAGATGCTCTTATCGGGACACCCCAACCTCGTATGATGGGCTGTGTCCCACTCTCCGTTCATTAATTAATGCATTTATTGATTGATTTATGAATAGCAGTAGCAGCAGAAGAAGAAGAGCATTGAAGGATGCATTTGACCCGTCTGTACTGTGTAGGTTGTCTCCACAAATTCCACCCACCAACCAGACAACGAAATTTCTCCCGCTCAATCCCAATGGAAGTTGCTGTCAACCGCCGGTTGTGTACTCTCTCTTCTCGGTAACTGAAACACTTCACTTGGATTTCACCATCAGTTATAAATGAATCCAACAGAATTCCATAAATAACAATACCATCTCATCTTGTGAATTGTGATTAGCCCTGTCAACGGATTGGATCCGGATTGAGTTGGGGTGGACCCGGATCCGACCCGTGACAAAACCCAACAGGCAGGGGCGGAACCAGGATTCAAAATAAGGGGGGGCCAGGACCAAACAATAGACTTAAAAAAGTTATAATTATATATATATATATATATATATATATATATATATATATATATATATATATAATGAATATAATGATAATTTAAGACAAAAATATCAAAATTCAAGTCATTCATTAATAAGTTAGTGTACCAATGAACATCAAATATATATATATATATATATATATATATATATATATATATATATATAATAGCCACAAAAACTAAACAATAAATTATGTATTTTAGTGTATACTTTATTTCATATAATAACATGTCTTCAATGGGAGATTATATGATTTTTTAAATAAAAAAATAGTATGAACTACAATTGGGACTACAATTAGTGCTAGACTTTTTTATTTTGTTTACTGATTATTAGACTGGCCCATATAACCACGCAATATTTACATTTTTTTAGGAGGGGGGGGGGGGAGGCCTGCAGTTGAACCCATGGTTGAATATTAGACTTTAGCCCCTCTAACAATACCATATTTCAAATATTTTGGGGGGGCCAGGGCCCCTGTATACCCCCCCTGGATCCGCCCCTGCCAACGGGTCCGAGTCCAATCTAGGACCTGATGGGTCCGGGGAAATGTGGACTCCGACCCGGACCCGGACCCGGACCGGGACCCGACCCGTCGGGTCTGGATCCGACCTGATCCGGATGGTTGGCAAAAAAAAAAGAAAAAAAAGAGGAAGAGCTCATGTATTTGTTTGCTTTATCATTATATTTGAAAATTTTTGTAATAAAACATTATTATTAATGGGACTATGTTTAAATATAATCTTATACAATTCAAAAAAAGTAAATGAATTATTAAACAATATCCAAAACAATAACCACTAACATAAAAAACATATTAGCCTAAACAATAAAGATAACTAATTATACAAACATTCAAAACAATATTAACCTAAACAACATTCAAAACAATAAACATTAACATATTAACTAAAATAATAAACATAAATCATGCAACAAACTAATTAATTATACAAATTCTAAAGCTAATAAGTTAATTGTCCAAAACAAACCGATGGATATATATTACTAAGTTTATTACATATTAAACAATCAAGTTTTTGCAAGTTGCAACATCAACACAACGAAAAAAATGTTATGATTATGATTATGATTTATGAACTTATGGATACAAACATAAGTTAAGTAAGAAATAAAATTATGTATCAACTAATACTAATAGTATTATAATATATGAGCATATATTAATAAAACAATCGGGTCTCGGGTCCAACGGGTCGGGGCGACCCGGACTTGACCCGTTTGTTTGTTCGGGTCCGCCGGGTCGGGTCCAACGGGTCGGGGCGGGGTTGACCCGGATCTGACCCGTTTGTTTGTTCGGGTCCACCGGGTCGGGTCCAACTCGGGTCAGGTCCAAATCAGGTCGGGTATATTACACGTGTAATCGGGTCCGGGTCTAGACCAGACCCATTAACATGCCTAATTGTGATGTGATCCAACCCCTCCGGATATTCAATTCGCATGGGTAAGAGGATTGATTAGCTTCTTGTTGTTCGAAGGGCTCCAACGTCAACGTCTCCAACCCATCTATTATATATGATCAAAGATGGGTGAGCAGACTTCAAAATCTTTTGATACCTTGCGCATCAAACCCCCCATCAATTTCCAAACTCAAGACTGTACATGAATTTCATCCAAAAACAAAAGAAAAAAAAGGACTCCGAATACCCCTAATTGCCATCCAACTAAAGAGGGCCCCCCACCAAGGACTAAATCAAACTAGATACGTCTTAAGAGATGGATACAAAGAGAAACCCTCATATTAAGGAAAATAGGTGGGGGTCACTGTTGTTGCCGCTCTTTGGATTCTTTAACTTGATTATCTACTGCAGCCACATTTTTGCCCGAGTCTCCTGGTTCACCACCCTGTTTTGGTGGGGGTTTGGGGATCTCTATGAGGATTTGGACCACCTCTCTCATGGTGGGCCGCTCAATGCTCTGCTCCTCCACGTAGAGCATGGCGACTAGAAGCCGTGCATGACCTCCTGGATAGGGACAGTAGGCAGCCTCGGGTTCAGGATTTTCATGTTATATATTGTGGAGTCTGATGATGTGCGCAGAGGATTGTTGGCGCTACGCAGGGGCGGACGGGGGTCGAGCTCCCCGCAGAGCTCTGCGGGGATCGAGCTGCCCGATCAGCTTGCGAAATTTTTTTTTTGGGTGTATTCGGTGTATTGACTTTTTTGCCCTTAATGAGATGTCAGTATAAAATGGCATCTCATATTTCTTCATGAGGTTCTAGGGTTTTTATATTCGGTGTGACCATTGTAAAAACTTCTCTTGATAATGGATTGATCTTTTGTGTGCCCCGTGGACGTAGGCAAGCTTTGCTGAACCACGTAAATTTTGTGTCTTTGATTTCGATTTGTTTGTTTTTCTTTGATTGATTGCATCCCAAGATCCGAAAAATTCTAAAACTTCTGGACTCCCTCCTTGTTCGAATCCGTCATCTTTCTCATCCACTACACGATGTCCACCCCATCTCCAACTCCCCCACTGGCTTTCTCCCCGTCACCAGCTCCAATAGCACCACCCCAAGCTGTACACATCGCCCTTTTCGTCCACCTTGAGTGTATATGCGTACTCTGTGTTTAGACAGAAACCCACATTGATTTCAATATCAACTTAAAAAAGAACTAAGGACTACTAATACCTTTGGTTCATGTCCTGTAGACCTTTGCATCTAAAATTGGAGATGCATAGTTCTGCAGAGCTAGGGAATCTCTCTTTTTATTTGAAGAAACATGCTAAGAGCAAGGGAATATCTTTTCTTGTTCACAAGCATAGAAGTTGACTGGAACTCCTAATTGCGAATGCCAATCAAGAGATGCGCTGAGAGAGTGTTCCAACTTCTAATCAATCTATATTCTTTATTAGAGCAGTGGATGGAAGAAATGAAACAAACAGAACAAAATAGAATTACAGAGCAAAAGATGATTTGAGAGAGAGATCATCCTTTCCAAGTAAAGGGAACATGGCATGAAAGAGATATTCATCATCCCACTATCACTTTTACCCTTTTCAAAAGAGGAACTAAATTACTAAAGGGATGCCACATGTTTATTCTAATATAAAGATCATCAAAACTTTTCATCTTCAGAATGTGCTGCTCCACTATTGGGGTGTATTACTTAATCATGCAAAGGGCCTAATAATTTGGAATGAATATTGAAATTTAAAAACTAACAGTGAAATCAACTACCCAATTGAAGGAAAACGTTCTGACCTGGGGCGATGTAGCCGTAGGAGCCGGCGATGGCTGACATGCATTCAGAAGTGCCCGTATCCTGGAGAAATTTTGCAAGGCCAAAGTCCGCAACTTGGGCCTCAAAATTGGAATCCAGCAAAATGTTGTTGGACTTGACGTCACGGTGGAGGATGAGCGGGGAGCAGTCATGGTGGAGGTAGCACAGCCCCTTGGCAGCCTCCAATGCGATCTTGTACCGCGTGTCCCAGTGGAGGTGCCCTCCCTTCTTCCCATGGAGCACCTCCCCAAGGCTTCCATTGGGCATGTACTCATACACGAGGAGGTTTGTCTCATGGTTTGAGCAGAACCCGAGGAGCCTCACAATGTGGCGATGCCGGATCCTCCCCAGAGTCTGAATCTCTGCTGAAAACCCGTGGTCATGGGAGGTTGGCCCTCCACGGCCCATCGCAGGGAGCCTCTTCACGGCCACTTGTTCACCATTTGACTTGGTCCCATTGTACACGATCCCCGCCCCGCCCTTCCCGATCACATTCTTTTCTTTCAAAGAGTCCAAGACCTCATCGCACGTGAAATCTAGGTGCTGAAACGCGGTCAGTTTCCACGCCCGAGCCTCACTTGCCCTTTTCAAAGATCGAGCCTTGATGGTGGCAGCAACCACGTAAGCCATGGAGCAGACTAGGAGGCCGATCACCAAAAGGAGCTAGAACGATGCGGTGAGCGGGCCCTTCAAATGGGCAGTCCCCTCGCTACTGGCACTGACAGATCCGGGCTTGCAGGGGCCGAGGTAAGGCCCGCAGAGGTTAGGGTTACCGACAAAGGAGGTTGCATTGAAGTAGCTGAACTGGCCGGTTGATGCAGACATCATAGCCGTACAATATATGAACGACCGAGATCAAATGAAAAACAAGAAGAAAAGACATCTTGATGAATCGGGAGCATCGTGACTTCAAACAGCCATAATTTTTGAACCGTAGATCAGAATCGCTATTATAATATGTCCACGCGTTCGTATCGACGAGCCCTACAGGAGTAGTAGCTATACTGTTATGTCATTTTTCAGAGCGTTCTGAGATCGCCTTGGGGGTCAAATCGACGGTTCAAAGTTATTTTTACTATTTTTGGGTTGTTTTGAGATTGTTAGGATTTTATTTCTTTGTTAGGATTTACTATATTTAGATTTGAATTTCAAATCATTATTTGAATTCAAATTTGAATTTTAGTTAGGATTAGATAAAGATCTATTAGATTTGTTTGTTAGATTTAGATAATTAGTTGAGATCCTAGTTTGTTAGGATTCTCTTCTATAAATAAGCTTGTGAACCCTATTGATTATTTTAGTTTATGAATATTTGAAGTTTAGTTATTTTATCTCTTGTATTTTGTTAGGAGTATTAACAATTGCATAGACCTCCCAATTCTCTGGTATTTCATCCGAAATCAACAGATTATTGAAGCCCAACCCCCTGGCATTCTTCTTGAAGAATCAACAGCGACGTTGGAGCCTACCGATTTCGTTCTTTTGAACGAATCCGTAGAAGAGCGTGGTTACACGCTGCATCAGCTGGTATCAGAGCCTGCGTCGATCTTCGGCGCATCGTTCTTAAAAAAAAAAAAAGAGAACATGCCGCCGAGAAGACGTCCTCTTAGCGACGCCTACGATCGAGATGAGTTACAACAAACCATCGCAGCGACTAATAGGCGTATGGATGAAAGGTTTGATGCAATGACGCGCCTAATGGAGGAGATGACGGCGTTGATGCAACGCTGAAAAGGGTCTCGAACTCGACGACAACGATCACCGGTTCCACAATCTCCAACCACGCGATCTGAGGCGGATGATTCCATTGGAGGAGATTTTGATAACTCGTTCAAAGAGATGATCCATCCACCTATCTTCGATGAAGATGAATACGATGAAATTGAAAAGACAAAACCTATCTTCGATGAAGATGAAGATGAAGAGATTGAAGAGGTAGAACCTATCTTCGATGAAGACGAAGGGGTTGAAGATGAGAACTTCCCACCTATTTTTGATGAGGAGATTGAAGATGCGAGACTTCCCCATATCTTTTATGCAGAGATCGAGGAAAAAGACCTTCCACCTATCTTTGATGAAGAGATGGAGGAGATTGAGTCTAAGAGTCCCCCTCAAATATTTGGTAACAATGATCACATCCTTTCTTTATCTACTGTCACTCATTATAGCCTTTTCACCACCAAAATCAACACCCACGCATTTTATGTATCTGGAGCTTCATCCAAATCGTTCTCGCTAGACCCCTTTCAATTCACCCATACCGCTTCACCATCGAAAAAGCTATCACATAAAGTATTTCATCCACCCTACCTTTATTTTGTGGATCCATTCTTTCCCTCATTCATTTCATCTGATCCACCATCCCTTCTCAGAAAGTTATTGCTTGAAAGTTCGATTCGTGAGTATTGGTCCGATTGGATGGATGTAATGCGGCACCCTAAAAGATTCGTTGTTCAAAAGAAATCCATATCTGAAGTTCATGGTGAATGTTCCGACGAGGATCTGGATTCGAGGGTGAATTCTCTCCAACCTGGGGAGGATGATGCAGACATCATAGCCGTACAATATATGGACGACCGAGATCAAATGGAATACAAGAAGAAAAGACATCTTGATAAATCGGGAGCATCGTGACTTCAAACAGCCATAACTTTTGAACCGTAGATCAGAATCGCTATTATAATATGTCCACGCGTTCGTATCGACGAGCCCTACAGGAGTAGTAGCTATGCTACTATGTCATTTTTCAGAGCGTTCTGAGATTGCCTTGGGGTCAAATCGACGGTTCAAAGTTATTTTTACTATTTTTGGGTTGTTTTGAGATTGTTAGGATTTTATTTCTTTGTTAGGATTTACTATATTTAGATTTGAATTTCAAATCATTATTTGAATTCAAATTTAAATTTTAGTTAGGATTAGATAAAGATCTATTAGATTTGTTTGTTAGATTTAGATAATTAGTTGAGATCCTAGTTTGTTAGGATTCTCTTCTATAAATAAGCTTGTGAACCCTATTGATTATTTTAGTTTATGAATATTTGAAGTTTAGTTATTTTATCTTTTGTATTTTGGTAGGAGTACTAACAATTGCATAGACCTCCCAATTCTCTGGTATTTCATCAGAAATCAACAGATTATTGAAGCCCAACCCCCTGGCATTCTTCTTAAAGAATCAACAGCGACGTTGGAGCCTACCGATTTCGTTCTTTTGAACGAATCCGTAGAAGAGTGTGGTTACACGCTGCATCACCGGTGCTTGGGACGAGGCCTGAGAGGTTATTGTAGGGGAAATCTACGGCGGTGAGGCTCTGCATTGCGGAGATGGATGGCGGGATGGACCCGTGAGGTGGTTCTTCGACAGGTTCAGGTAGTTGAGTATCCGCATCTCCGTGATCTCGGGTTGTATCTCTCCGGAGAGATTGTTTCTGCTTATGTCGACGAACGTAAAGAGCTTGCATTTGCTAATTTCAGCGCGATCGGCCCCGAGAACTCGTTCCCGCTGAAATCGGCCTTGGAGAGCTGTTGGAGCCTACCAATATCGGGCGGGATGGGCCCAGAGAAGGAGTTCTGATTGAGGAGGAGCTTCTGGACGCCGGAGAAGTTGCCAATGGAGGGCGGTAGTGGGCCGGAGAGGCGGTTGTTGGAGAGGCTGATCTGACCGAGGTCGGGGGAGATGGGACCGGCCCCAGTGTCGGGGAAGCCTCAAGTGAGGAGGTTGTCCTGGAGCTCGACTTGGGCGAGATTAGGGAGGTTGAGAAGGCCGGAGAGGATGGACCCATTGAGGAAGTTATCATCCATCTGGATCCGGTTGAGAGACTCGCACCGTCCAAGCGAGTCGGGGATGGGTCCGAAGAGGTAGTTGTCGAGGGTGATGAGGGTCTGGAGGCAGTTCCCTGTGTAGAGCGTATCAGGGAGGCTCCCGGTGAGGCGATTGGAGGACAAGTCGAGGAGCTGGAGATTGTCAGTCGAACCGAGCTGGGCGGGGATGCTGCCGTTGAAGTTATTCTCCCAGAGCTGGAGCACCTCAAGTTCCGGGAGGTCACCGATGAATGGGGGGATCGCACCGTCGATCCTGTTCCGGAAGAGGTTGAGCAATGTGAGATTCCTGAGTTCCGAGATGCTTGGGGGTATCTCCCTCGTCAAGGTGTTGTTGGAGAGATCCATCGATTTCAAGCTGCCTTCCAAGTTCCGAAGTTATAGCCCCAGAGAGGCCGTTCACCTGGAGGAACAGTGTATCCAGGTTCACGAGCATTCGGATCTCCGGGGGATCTCCCCTGACAGACCACAGTTCGCCATGTCCAGATGGACGAGGTTGCTCAGGTTTCCGATCTCGTCGGGTATCCCGCCGTCGTAGCTGTTGAAGTAGCTCACGTAGAGCTGCTGGAGCGTGGACAGGTTCCCTATCTCCGGCGGAATGGGGCCGACTAGCTTGTTCCCCGATACGGGAGATACTCGATGCGCTCCCACCGGCCGTACTCCGGGGGGATGATGCCGGTGAAGAAGTTGCCTCCGAGGTGTAGGTGGCGTAGACGGGGATCCCAGAGACCTCGACGGGGAGAGGCCCAGTGAGGTTGTTGTTGTAGAGGTCAAGGACCTGGAGGTATCTGAGGGGGGAGAGCTGGAGAGGGAAGGTGCCGTTGAATATGTTGTTGGAGAGGTTAAGGTGGCGGAGGCCAGTGATGCGGGAGATATCCGGGGGGTAGGGCCGGAGAAGGAGTTAGTGGTGGTGGTGAGGTTGATAAGGAAGCGTTGGCGGGCGATGTCGGGGGAGAGAATTCTGGAGAGGTTGAGGTTGGAGAGGTCCAGGGAGATGACAAGGCCGCCTGCTCCGGACGAGGAGCAGGTGACGCGGGGCCAAGTGCAGTGTTCTGTGGTGGCCAAGTGCAGTGGTCTGTGGTGGAGTTTCAAGCCAGGATGGATGAAGAAGGATGGTCTGTGATGGTGGATTTCAGGGATAACATGGCCCTGTATTCTGGCATCCGTAGACCGGGGGAGGCGGCGGAGATAGGCCGGTGGAAGCAAATGTGTAGGAAAAGGAGGAGGAGGGGGTACTGAAGGATTCGCATTACTAATTGTTGCTTCTTTTCCTCTTCTCCTCTTCCAAGTTATCGATCGATCGATCGATCGAGAGAGTGAGAGAAGGCGGGTACTCTGATTCTAATCACTGTATATTCTGATCGAAGGCTTGCCTTTTTTAGTCCCCGTTTGGATAGTGGAATTGAGTTATTCTGGATAGATAACTATGTCAGTATAGATAGCAAATCTACATAAATAAGATATTTTCTGTTTGGTTGTGTTTTTCTTTATTCTCATTGGAAAATGTAAAAATAAATGTTGAGTTGTTTGGTTGATAAAGAATAAAATATAAATAAAGTGTAAAAAAGTTGATTTGACATGTGAACTTTTTAATGAATAAGAGGTGTTGATATGTGATTTGATGTGATAAGATGTAAAAAATTGATTTGACATGTGAGCTCATGAGAATATATAAAGTGAGTATATCTTATCATATGCGTTACTTAGAATTGTTATACTCTCCTATACTCGTTTAAAGTGACTTAGTAATACCAAGTTATACCCTGCAAACAAACAATCATTTTTCATATCCATTCTTATACCACCTTTATACTACCTTTATACTCGCTTATTCCATTTCCCAAACAGGGGCTTAAAGTATAAAGTTGTATTTTTTTTATATATATATTTTTTTCGGAATGGACACATGCTAATCGTTCGAACTATTTAAAAACATCCGTAGATGGGTTACATTGTGACACGTCAGAGGAAGTTTTTACGAACGTCTTTGACAGACTGTGAAAGCAAGTGCATATACACGTGAATTTTTCAAATAATTACAGCATAGGTTGGAAACATCGAGGGGGGTCGCATAGGGTTAGGAACTCCTGTGTGGGTGACACAGGGTGAGCCTGTGAACACCAACCCCCAGTTGACATCTGTCCACGCGGCACGTGCATCACTTATCAAAAAAATGGTCTCTCACGCCGTCTCTCATGCCGTCTCGTCACGATCACGCCGTCTCTTCACGATCACCACCGTTCAGATCAACTTGATTGGACGGTCTAAATCTTTAGTTTTTTTAGGGTTTTTTTGTTTGCATTCCCACCGTCCGATCTAATCTGGATGGTGGGGATTAAACGATGGAGGGTATGGATACCCTCCATCTTCGCTCTCCTCACTCAATTGATTTGCAATGAAAACCTAGCCACCCCTTTTGAAACCCTAGCCACCCTTCTTTGAAATCCTTGCCACCGCAATCCAGCACTGCTATCCGGCCATCGACGATTGACAATCGGGTGTCCAAAGCCTTCACGGTCCCCTTCACCGACGCTTGACGATCCCCGCCACCAACGCCTGACGATCCTCTGTCCGTCCCCTTCACCGACGCCTGAAGATCCCCTGTTCATCCCCTTCACCAACGCCTGAAGATCCATTCGTCCCCTTCACCGACGCAGAGGTTCGTCTCCCTCCCATGTTGATCCATTGAGTTTGAATAATATGTGATGTCGTCCGCCAATTATTTATAACATATCATAATATGTGATGTCAGCCGACAATTAATAACTGAAAATCTCATTGTTGTTTGACAGTAAATTATGACCATGTTTTGGAACATTTTTATAGCATTTACATTTGAATAATATGTGATCAATTATTGAATTTTGATGCCATAGTGATGTTTTATTATTTGTTTTTCTGTTCAAGCTGTTACATTTGATGATGAGGTTTATACTGGACTCAAGAAAGTATCCAATCCTAGTTTCAGCTTGTTGGGAGGCATTTGTGTATTGGATGATGAATTGTTGAACAATATGCAAAAGTCTTTGATAAGTAAAAGCTTCATAAATTTGGTGTTTTTTTTTTATTTTAGGTACTCAATTGTTTGTGTTTTCTTTTTCCTCTTGTGCTTGGGTTGGATTTGAATTCATCTTTGGGTATAAATACGCCTAGAAAGAGAGAGAATATGTGGGCCCCCTCAATACATTCAGGAGAAGTTTCATTGGAGTGTTTCAATGCCAATAAAAATCTACTCATTCAGATTTTTCTATATTTTTTTTGTATTTAGTTAACTTGGTTCGAAACATGAGACCTTCAGGTTTCAAGTTCTGTTGCAAACACATCTTGTGTATAGAATTCATTGCAACTTTAAATTTTCATCCATAAATATGAAATTGTCTAATTTTTGTTACACTTCAAATATGAGGCCAGGAATTTTTTATATTATGATTTCTATTTTATCTATGCCTGATTGGGTGATTTTTTTTTGTACAGATTGGGTCTTAACTGAAAATTTTATTAGCATGGAAGGAGAGAGTCAGTTTGATGAAGAATGTAGTTATAATTGTTGCTACAGCCAGCTCAACTACCTCTTTTGTACCGACCACTCTTTGTAGTATTGGATTAGATGTTTCTTCAGACTTTTCGTTATGATCCCTATAATTAATTGGATGCATCCATTCAAAATAATTGTAATTTCTAGCATTGCATGAGTAGTATAGTTTTTCAGGGTTTTTATCTGATTCGATACCTTAACTACTGCTCTATTTTTACACTCTATACAAACTTTGTTTTTGAAAGATAGTTGACTAACATTGTTCCTCGAAGAATAACTTGATGAAGCCATGTATGACAATGTGCTACAAAAGAACAGGCACATCAATCAATGACAATTTATTATAAACATTTTAATAGTATTGAAATATATTAGGCTACAAATTTAAATTGGTACACAACTCACACAAGATATTAAAACTCACAGAAGATAACAGAACATAAAACTACCTTCAAAACAAGTACCAGCATTTCCTATGAACACTCCCACACCAAGTTCCATATAAAGAGAAGAAAAATATAGAACCGCGTGTCAGAGAGTGAAGATTGGGTTCTCTTTCTCTGTTTTTAGTATTTTTTTCCTTCCTGTTGTTATCAAGTTGTTAATAATATAATGTGGGGACAATCACTCTTCTATCAAAAAACATTACAAAAAATGAAATAAAAAAATAAAAACAAATTCCTTTTAAAAAAACACTTGGGATAAATAAAAAAAGCAAATATGTAGCAAAAAAAAAAAAAGGCCAAGCAAGCATGGATAAAAAATAAAATCGAAATAAATAAAAACTCTTACAATCAAGCATTTTATACCCAACAACAAAATGAATCAAAGAAACACTAACAAAAGAAGCATCAACTCATGCATTTCAAACAAATCCCACATAATAAAGATAATAAAACAAACTCTTAATTGATGCATTAAAAAAAAATTCTTTAACAAGTTTCCTAGAGAGGAGCGCATACCCAACACTTTGGCGATCTGATGTTCTCCTCTACAAGATGATGAAGGTGCGGCTAGGTTTTCAACCCAGATAGACACTGTGAAGAGATGTTGAACAAAACACAGAAGACAGCGTGAGAGACGGTGTGAGAGACGGCGTCAGAGACCATTTTTTTTATAAGTGATGCACGTGATATGCACGTGCCGCGTGGACAGATGTCAATTGGGGGTTGGTGTTCACAGGCTCACCCTGTGTCACCCACACAGGAGTTCTCATCCCGGTCGCATATGCATCAAACGCCATTCAAATTTATTGGTAGGATTTGAACAGTTTTTTACTTTGTATAAAATTATTTTTTTTAAATCCGTTTTCAAGCAGAAAAATTGGGATAAAAAGCTACAAATAAATTTGAAAAATGATTCACAAGCCCCATTACATAGGCCCCATTTAAGCCCCATAAGGTGGCATTGATGACATTACCCATAATACCCTTGAATTCAATTTGGTTAAAATTTACCATATTAATGAGACAGTTAGACAAATGTATAGTTCTTTTTATACTCTCCTAAGTCATCTATTACTTTAAAAAATCATTCCGGTCTGCCTGTTTATCTCTGGTGACCAACATCACCACCTCTAGATTCCTCTTGTCGCCCTCTATCATATAAGAGGTAGTTTGACTACCTTTCAAGCTTTACTCCATCCTCCACCTCCTCCAACCTTCATCTCCACCGTTTTTTTTTAAATTCAGATACATTTCAAATGTATCTGACAAACCAATTACATTAATTTATGTGATATTTTTTCACATGTTTTTGTGATCTGGTGTTTTGATGTTGAAGTTTGAATCTGTAATGTTATTGTTAATATTTAAACTCAGTTACATATTCATAATTTTATTGGACTTATATGCATTAATTTTCTAAAGATAATTACATTTCAAACTAATTTGTATATTTATACACTTTTTATAATAGTTATCTTTATGAATGTAACTGCTTTGTTATATAAATATATTGTAAAAGTTAGTTATATTAACAAATATAACTAGCCTTTTTGTGCAATTGATCGATTTGACTATCGTTTTCAATGTCTGTCGATTGATGTATGATCTTTCTTATTGTTTTTTTTATATTTATTACATTTTTTCTTGAATTTGGTGTTTCATATTAAATATGGTAGCCTTTGATATGGCTTTTGGTTATAATTTTTTCTTTGAATCTGGTGTTTAATGTTAAATATGTTTTTTGAAAGATTTGATAGAGTTTTGATGTTATATTAGCATATGATTGTATTACATTTTCAAACTAATATGAACATTTATTCATTATTGTAGGGGGCAAATCCAACCGAGACAGGAAATGGGGAAATAACCCGAATAAAGCCATCTCGCAAATAATGGGAAGCAGGCCCAAAAGGAAAGATAGGCCCACGAGCCGGAACTCGAGTTTGGGCCCATCAGGTAATACCAAGCTGAGGTACCCTTGCCCGATTAGTATATGGGCTAGGTGAGTCCGAGCGCAAGCGATAAGGACAGGCGAGGGTAAGTTAGGTCGGGCAAACCTTACGTCGACCACAGCATGACCACAATAAAGATGCCCGACCATAAATACGCAGTCATCTGGAGGAGTTGCATGAACGGATAAGATCGTAGCAACCTACTCGGGACGGAACATATCAATGCCCGAGTTAAGAGGCAGGCCGGACATAAGCCCCTTCACTAAAAGCAAGACGGTTATCAAAGGGAATATTCTCTGACATCTTAGGGGACAGCGCGTCAGGGAAACCGTTATAGGTGGATGATGATCCCCAGGCGCCACGTGTCCCGAATCTGTAGGCCATGCAGGAGGTATCACATCACGTTATGGACACTCCCCGAGGTCCCAATCGGCATGCCCCAATCTAGTATAAAAGGGGGGGCTACCCCTCCCTCCTGAGGTATGCGCAATACACCCCACTCTCTCTCTTTTGGTCTAAAGTTCTTCTAAAAGGGAGGGATCACTGACTTGAGCGTCGGAGGGGCGTTAGCCGGCACCACACTGGTGTGAGTTGCAGGTCCCCGAGGACCGAAGTCGACGAGGAGCTGTTCGACTTGTAAAAGGCGAGGAGGATCTGAAGGGCTAACTGGATCGGCGAAAGCAGGAGCTCAGGTCCACACCATCTCTCCGGATTCATCAGAAGCCCGGACCAACGAGGATCCGGCCCCGGAGGGGAATAGTAGAAAATTCGCCCTCCACAATTATATTTGTAAGCCGGTTATATATTTGAAATATAGCAAATCTTTACATGCCTTAAGTAATATATTTTAAAACTAAGTTATATGCACGAAATGTAATTGACTTTTTTATATGATCTTAATGTTTGATCAAAAGTCAGTTACATTCATCAAAAAGTGGATATGAAAGTTGAAAAATGTGGAATCCGGAGGAGGACCAAAAAGGTAGTCGAACCACCTATCATATGATAGAGAGAGATGGAAGGAATCCAAAGGTGGTGACGCCGTTCGACGATGATGAGTAAGTTGGCCGGAATAATTTTTTAAGTGGTGGACATGTATTAGAAAAAAAAACAGTTAGAAACAAGGGTAGTTCTGTACTTTGATTTTTTTGCCCTTTCATAAAGGATAATTAGACAGCCAATAAAAATTTGACACCTCATGAGGCCTATGAGTAGGGCTTATATAATGGAGCTTGTGTAACAAAATTCAATAAATTTATGTGCCAAATGTCTAAAATTCGAGTTTTTCAAAAATTGTGGAGATATAGTTTTTCGCAATATCAATTTTAAATTCAGTTTTTACCTAAAATCAATTTTGTAATCGTGCTACCAAGGAAAGGGAAGGATGGATTCATAGAATCATAAGGTTGTGAGGAGGAGACAGGGGCAGATCCAGGATTTAGAACAAAGGGGGATCAAACAATATACTTAAAATAAAAAAATTATAACAAAATATAAATATAAAGATGACAATTTAAGACAAAAAAAATCAAAATTCAAGTAATTCATTATAAGTCAATGCACCAATGAAGATCTCATAGATATATTTGATAATCGTCACAAAAATAAACAAGAAATTACATATATTTTATTTTAGTTGCGCCCGATGATTTTTTACCGCATAAAATTTGTCTACAATCATGTCATTGTGAAAATTTTCATCTATTTCTTTTTCAATATATAAAATCAAATAATTTGTAAGAAATTCATTCTCTATCTTATTACAAAGTCTTGTTTTAACAAGCTTCATAGCTAAAAATAATCATTCGGTATTTGCTGTTGAAACTGGAAGAGTCAAAACAAGACGAATCAATTTATCAATGAGATAAAATGTCTTCGACTTTTCTGTTTCAACAAAAAATAAATCAAATTCAACAAAAAAAAAATAGAGATCAAATACAAAGAAAAAAATATCCAAACTAAGTATTCAAAATATTTTCATTCAAAGAAAAATATTAAACATAAAACAAGAAGGACCGGAGGGGTTGAAGATGCTTTCGATAGGATCGAAGATGTCACGACCCACGAGATACGCCACGACGAGTCGACGACCGGACACGACGGCAAACCAATTATTATTATTATTATTATTATTATTATTTTTATTATTATTATTTTTACGTAGGAGTGGGGACGTGGGGTATTAGGTTTTTTTAACAAAATTTAGTGGTCCCAGTGTCCCACCCAATCAGCAACTCTTTGTTATAGTTGGCTACCAGGCTAGGATTAAATGATTAAAAACCATATGAAGTTATGCATGTATTATTATTATTATTTTTTTTTTTTTGGTGTGTCATGTACACATTGGCTATTTAATCAATGCTTACAAAATCACTGGTGGGGCCTGGACCCTAGCCTGCCCCACTAGGTCCGCCTGGGAGGAGAGATCATTCGACAATGCGTCTCTCACTACCACAGTTGATTTTGAATTATCTAAATTTTTAAAATAATTATTTGTATGATCTGAATTTTTAGTAATGTGGTTATTCTAACATATTCTTATTTATTCAGTCATCCAAACATCGATAATGAGTTTATTCTAACTAATTCCAATTTATTCCGAGTCTCGAACAAACATGGGCCAAAGATTTGTTTGATATTTATTTTTATTCTCCTTTTATTACAATAAGAAAGTTGTATTTGAAATCCTTTATTTTTTTTGGGTTTCTTATTTTTAAGTTTCCATAAACTATATGATTTAGTGATCAATCCCTCATTTATTTATATTTTGGTTTAAGTTTTGGATTTAAAGGGTATGGTTCTTATTAGTCATTGAGAGGGACTAAAAAGGAACATATACTTTAAATTTAGGGATTTAAACCAAAAATGAAGAAGTGAAGGATCGATCATTAAATCATATAATTTATGGGGATCTAAAAATAAAAAAAAAAATTTATTTTTGAATTGATTATGTAAAATTTTTCATTCCATGAAATCTATTATAATTTAATGTCCATGAATAAAAAGTTTTACTTCTAAATCGTAGGAATCAAATTAGTTCTATCTAAATGACAAATTTTTGTTAAAACAAATGTATTTCGACTTTCGAGGAATGATTTAAAATTAAATCTATAAGATAATGATCCCACGTACTCACATTTAATGATTCCACGTGCTCACATTTCATTTAAAACATGATTAAGCTCATGCATGGACGGACCTTTTGCATGTTATAAAATAAATGACTCTGGTATGATCAGCATCTGACAGGAATTAATAGCCGCCTGAAAACAATCCATTGTATATGAGAGACCAATTCATGACTTGGTCCATTTATGTGTTGTTAGTTTATAGATTAAAATGAAGTTCAATAAGCGATGATTAAAAGTCCTGGGAAGTGGGAACTTAAGCACATGATCATCATTTATTTCTAAAATATACGCACATATTTTCAAAATAGGAACCGGATCGGAGGATCAGCAACTGTATCGTCACCTCAACCAATGGTAATGGTTGATGGAGACAGAACATGCGATCACCGTATGGTGGGGGTAGCGAGTGATAACATACATAGACCATGTTTGATGTTTGATAACTATGTGATATAATTCACCCCTGTTTTAAGCTCTTTTTTTGGCGTATGATATGTATCTATGTAAAACAAAATCATCGAAATGAGAGACAAGTGGAGTGACCCTTACTATACCGAGAACGTTGGGAACAAAATGGGTTAGATAGAGCTTTCATACGCCTTTACTTTTGTGTTACCTCCTCAGTAAAATATATATTTGTTTCCATGTGTCGTCGTCATTCTTTCATTGCTGGGTAGGAAATTGTGTTTCTACTTTCAGTTATGGATTGCTTGTAATAGTTTCATCCCCAAAAGAGAACTGGATGCTAATGGTTAGCAATTCCATTATAACACTTGCATGGTAAGACAGCATGCATATGGTGAGCTAATGCTTTGTTAGGAAGCCTCCCGTCATTTTGTGTTCTCTGGGCATTAATTATGATACAGGATCTTCTCTCTTTTTTTTTTTTTTAGAACAAAAAATTAAAAAAATAACCTTTTTCAAAAGAACCAATGAAAACAAATAAATCCAAAAAGAGGTCAAGAAAGTTCTGAGCTTACATGGAGTGAGTAGCAGGAAGCAATGCAGCTCCAGTGCCACATCCGTCATGTTTGATGATGACATTATTCGAGAGTTTTCCATGAAGCATCTCCTTCACCGCTTCATGCAAGTAATCTCTGTAGAGCCTGTAGTGCTCGTATAGCCCACCATCTACCACTACAACACTCCTCTGATGCGTCCCGTCCCTTCCCAGCTTCTTCAAGATGCCCACTATACCAGCTGCAGTCAAACGGGCGCTGCGTCGAGCAATGATGTCACAAACCTCCACAACGATTTCTCGTGACATAAGTGAGGAGTCAGGAACCTGAAATTGCGGAGAAAAAATAGGTGTTACACTTCATCCTGGATAACTGCGCAAAGGTATCCCTATTGGAAATATCAAATCAAAAAAGGTGAAAGATCTCACCACCACCAAATAAGGAAGGTAATAAAGATCAAATATTTAATTTGATATCAAATATTAAGAGAATAATTAGGAGAATAAATCACATTGATTTCTCTCCTTATTTATGAAGTCAATAAATGACTATATTAATTGATGAGTACTTTAGCATATATATGAATATATATATGGGCCACTTTTGGAAATGTTTTATTGGCCTTTATTAGGATATTTGATTTCTTAGATTTTCTCACAACACCCTATAAAAGGATGTGAAGGGGTTATGTTATTTTCAATTCAAGAAAATTAATAAAAGGAGAAATTCTCCAAAGTTTTGTGTGTTCTTTCTTTTGGGTCTTGTGGTAAGAGTGGTGTGGTGTTTTGAAAAACATCAAAGGGTATCAAAGGGATACCCAACAAAGTGGTATCAGAGCCTTGTGAGATCCATATCTCAAAGAGCGTTGGTAGAGATGGCATCCAATATGGTGCATCCTCAAGTTCCCATATTGTCAAAGGACAACTATGAGAATTGGTGCATCAAGATGAAGGCGTTGTTCGGGTCCCAAGACATATGGGAGATCGTCAACAACGGCTACGTGGAGCCGACACCGGAGGTAGAAGCTACGCATACGGCGGAGCAAAAGGCCACTCTCAAAGACCAAAGAAAGAAGGACAAGAAGGCATTATTCCTACTCTATCAAGGGTTGGATGAATCGACGTTTGAAAAGGTCTCCGAAGCTACGTCGAGCAAGGAAGCTTGGGATACCCTAAACACAATCTTCAAAGGAGTCGACCGGGTCAAGAGAATTCGCCTTCAAACTTTGAGGGCCGAATTCGAGGCGGCTCACATGAAGGAAGAAGAAAGCGTCTCCGACTACTTCTCACGATTGCTTGTAATTGTGAACCAAATGAAGAGGAACGGCGAGAGAATCGATGACACCCGTGTCATGGAGAAGGTACTTCGATCCCTTAGCTCTAAATTTGAGCATGTGGTAGTTGCAATAGAAGAATCGAAGGATTTGTCAAAAATCACGGTGGAGGAGCTCTTGGGATCTCTTCAAGTCCATGAGCAACGCATTCAAAAGAATGTGGATTCCACAGCGGTTGAGCAGATGTTGGAATCAAAGTTGACTCTAAACCCAAATGGTTATCGTGGACGTTTCGATCCACAACGTGATAACACCTATCATGGACGAGGTCGAGGACGAGGACGAGGATAGGGATATCAGCAAATCCGTGGAAACATGAGGAACATCAAGTGCTACAACTGTAACAAGTTTGGGCACTACACGTCAGATTGTTGGAGTTCCCCCAGAAATCAAGGTGAGCAATCCAATTTTGTGGATGCAACTGATGAATTTGTAGAATCTACACTTCTTTTCGTACATGAGGACATGACTAGACAACAAGATGTGTGGTTTCTCGATACGGGAGCAACCAACCACATGTGCGGAAAGAAAGAATTGTTTATGGAGCTCAACGATGTCCGAGGCAACGTGAGCTTGGGAGACTCATCCAAACTTGAGGTGGAAGGTAAAGGAAAAATAAAAATTTTTCTTAGAAACGGCAAACCTGAATTTATTTCCAATGTTTATTACGTTCCCAATATGAAATGCAATATACTTAGCATTGGGCAACTCATTGAGAAGGGGTACGTAATACACATTGAAAATAATATCCTTTCCCTCAACGATGCACATGGGAGACATCTTGCACGAATTCAAATGGCGAAAAATCGCATGTTTCCTCTCCACCTCAACATGGCGCCTCAAAAGTGCTTCTATGGACTCATGGACGATGAGACATGGAAGTGGCATCTCCGTTACGGGCATCTCAACTTCAATGATTTGAAGTTCCTATCCGTGACGCGCATGGTAGAAGGTCTACCAACGATCGACAGGCCAACACATGTGTGCGAGGCATGCACACTTGGGAAGCAACAAAGACTTCCTTTTGTAAAAGACAGATCATGGCGTGCGACAAAACCACTACAATTGGTGCACACTGATACTTGCGGTCCATTGGAGGCAATCTCGCTTGGAGGTAATCGGTATTTTGTCACTTTCATTGATGATTTTAGTAGAAAGATTTGGGTGTATCCTATAAAGGAAAAGTCTGCTGCATTTTCTATTTTTAAAAATTTTAAAGCTCGTGTTGAGCAAGAGAGCGGTTGTAAAATTAAAACAATCAGATCTGACCGAGGTGGTGAGTATACCTCAAATATGTTCAAGGACTACTGCAGACAGGTGGGCATCAAACAACAATTCACAACTGTGTACACACCACAACAAAATGGAGTAGCCGAGAGGAAGAATCGCACCATCCTCAACATGACGAGAACCATGCTAAAAGAAAAGGGCGTACCAAAGAGTTTTTGGGCGGAGGCCGTTGCATGCACTGTCTATCTACTCAATCGATGTCCGACGAAAAGTGTAGAGAAGATGACACCGCACGAGGCGTGGAGTCGAAGAAAGCCAAATGTGAAGCATCTTCGCATCTTTGGGTGTACTGCATATGTACAAGTGCAGGCGAAAGGAAAGCCTGATGATCATGGAGAAAGGTGCATCTTCATTGGATACAACGAAGCCTCTAAAACATACAGACTCTACAATCCACTTACCAATAAATTAGTGGAGAGTAGAGAAGTGGTTTTTAATGAAGACGAAGCGTGGAATTGGAGCAATGGAGAGGCGACGGAAAAACAACCATTGATGGAGGAACCTGAAGATCATCAACAAGAGGTTCTACCACCTATAGCACCGCCATCTCCTCGGCAAGCCACACCTTCTACGGCACAAAGAACTCCATCAAGAGACTCTCCAACTTCTCAAGGATCTAGTAGCAGTGGATCCTCATCAAAGAAAAGCCCCATCAACATAAGAAGTATTAGGGAGATCTATGAACAGACAGAAGATAGAGAAACAAATCTATTCTGTCTATATGCTGATCATGAGCCTCTCATCTTCCAAGCAGCCATTCAAGAAGATTGTAAGAAGAAGGAGATTCACATAGTGCAGAATAATGATACATCAGATTTGATGACACTCCCACAAAGTCACAAGGCGATTGGCGTCAAAAGGGTGTACAAGATTAAACGCACCGTAGAGGGACAGATCAATCAACACAAGACGATGTATCGTCCTCAAGAAAAACCAATCACAAAGCTCGCGAAAGATCCCATGCAGCATAGGAGGAAACACATCAACAATTGGTTCCAATTCCTCAAGGACCATGTGAAGAAGAGACATGCTTGGAATGAAGATTTTTTGATTTGAGGGGGCATATTGGAAATATCAAATCAAAAAAGGTGAAAGATCTCACCACCACCAAATAAGGAAGGTAATAAAGATCAAATATTTAATTTGATATCAAATATTAAGAGAATAATTAGGAGAATAAATCACATTGATTTCTCTCCTTATTTATGAAGTCAATAAATAACTATATTAATTGATGAGTACTTTAGCATATATATGAATATATATATGGGCCACTTTTGGAAATGTTTTATTGGCCTTTATTAGGATATTTGATTTCTTAGATTTTCTCACAACACCCTATAAAAGGATGTGAAGGGGTTATGTTATTTTCAATTCAAGAAAATTAATAAAAGGAGAAATTCTCCAAAGTTTTGTGTGTTCTTTCTTTTGGGTCTTGTGGTAAGAGTGGTGTGGTGTTTTGAAAAACATCAAAGGGTATCAAAGGGATACCCAACAATCCCCTGGTGCATTTAAACTTTCGTATCCCAAACTCTTTCATTTTCTCCCCAACTATCTCCAAATCCTGTGACGTATCTTGATGCATGGAAGCCACATCAGGAGTCTGTTGTGCATAGCGAAAGTGAGATAACAAATATCGAGATCGAAGAAAACACAAATAACAAGAAGAACACAAATTTAAATGGTTCGGCCTAAGCCTACATCCACTGGGCTGCAAAATAGCAGAGCATCCACTAATAGAGTTGTGAATTACAGATACATTCAGACTTACATGCAAACCTCTATTGGAGCCTCTTCCTAACTATCTCACTCAACCTCCATTAGTACCTCTAAATACAAATGTGCAAACAAGCCTACTTTCAAAGTCTTTCTTCATGAGATTTTATACAACCAAAATATAACAAACAAATCCCCAAAATCTCTCAATAATTGTCATTGCAAAAATAGACTTTTTTCAAATTAATGATTTAGTCAATTAGGTGTTCACCCTAAATGACTTAATCATGACCATTCAAATTTGGTATGCCGGATTTGAGACATTTTTCCAACAATCTCCACCTTGACTCATATCCGGTGAATCCAGAATTCCTCAGAGATTTTTCCTTGATGACTCTACCTCGCTCCGCATATCCATGAAGCAAGATCATGCAACCATGCAAATGCAAATGCCAATGCAAATTCAAAATGCAAACTCCACTTTAAATTTCAAATTGCAGGGATTTCAGGAACTACTTCCTCCGGACCTCTGCCACCGCCAAATGCAAATGTCGAGTCCATAAACCTGCGCCGCCTTTTCATGGATCGACTGCTGAATCAAATATGACGCAGAACCAAATCAATGTCTTGACTCAATAATAACGTCTGTGAAAATCTGACTAGACCTCCACCTCAAAAATAGAACACCCGTAAAACCGATGTATGTGCTCCATGCGCCTCGCACATATGCCTATGTGTCTCCGCGAGCCTCTATGCATCTATGCCTCATATGCACGTCACTAATGTGTATCATAAACTGACATGTCTGCCTTGAACAATCTCGGTGGAAGAACCTTTAAAACAAATCAAATCCCAAGAAAAGGACAAAAAACCGTGCACATATCTCTAAGTTGCAATCCGAACCATCTCCATGCATGCAATATTCATATGCTATTCAAAAATTTAAAATTCAAATTCCATGCAAATTCATATAAATCCGATGCAATCAGGAATGCTTATCCCACAGCCACAATCTTCAATTTTTTTTTATTTTTTAGAAACCATCATCGTCCATTCAATGCCTTCAAGCAAATCCCATGTGATCAGGAATTCACTCAAATGTTTTCAATGCCTTCATGCAAATCCCATGTAATCAGGGATTACATATCCACATTCCCACCGTCATAAGTTTCAAATTAAAATCTTTTTTCATGATCTCCACCTAGAGCGCCATAAACAAATCATATGGATAATGGACTGTAAATAAATTCCATGAAACAAGTCCATGCAAAACAAACAAAAAATCCTCCATGCACTGCCGAACATATGCATAAACAAATCCAGTGCTAAAAATCCATGCAAATAAAATACTTTTTTTTTATACACCAGAGACGGCACATGCCCTACTTTCATCCTTCTTCTTTTTTTTTTTCTTCTTCTTGTAAATCCGATGCGATGCCACTGATGTTGCCACTGTTCACAATTCTTCATATTATAATTTTTCGGATCTCATTCTCCTAATCTGGTGCTCTGATACCACTTGTTGTGCATAGTGAAAGCGAGATAACAAATATCGAGATCCAAGAAAACACAAATAACAAGTAGAACACAAATTTACGTGGTTCGGCCTAAGCCTACATCCACTGGGCTGCAAAATAGCAGAGCATCCACTAATAGAGTTGAGAATTACAGATACATTCAGACTTACATGCAAACCCCCATTGGAGCCTCTTCCTAACTATCCCACTCAACCTCCATTATGACCTCTAAATACAAATGTGCAAATCAAGCCTAATTTCAAAGTCTCTCTTCACCCTCTACCAGATTCGATACCAGGCCAATTGAAAAGGATGATAATCCCTCACCAACTCAACTATGACCAGGTTTTATACAACCAAAATATAACAAACAAATCCCCAAAATCTCTCAATAATTGTCATCACAAAAATAGACTTTTTTCAAATTAATGATTTAGTCAATTAGGTGCTCACCCTAAATGATTTAATTATGACCATTCAAATTTGGTATACCAGATTTGAGACATTTTTCCAACAGAGTCCTGGTAGCATCAACATTCCAACATTAGTATGTACCTATGAACATATCATGGTGACTTAATCAGTTATTTCATACCACTAATACACATGCTCTCATCAGTATGTGAAGAAGTAATGATCGTGGATGCAAATTTCATGGAATACACAACAAAAAAGAAGGTGAAGAATCCTCATTAGATAGACTTTCTCAAGACACCTCATAAAGCAGGAGAATAAAAATTATCCATTTTCAGACATGAAATTCACAGTGTACCTTAACGAAAATGGAATCATTAGTTTGGGAGGGATTATGTTTCCAAGTAAGGCTGTTTCTTTGGCCAATTTCAACAATATCCGCCTCACAATGTCTCCCAGATACATTCCTGACACTAGTTTTTCATAGACCTGAAAACAAAGAGAAATTTTAAACAAGAAACAAACGACTTGCCAGACCATTAGAAGCAGGAGAGGGCATCATCCTACTTTTTCATTAGGATTTGGACCCTCAGCATCTAGACAAACATCAAATTCTGTTATTGGAAGGTGAGAAGAACAGAAATTTCCCCATTCCATGTTGATAATCTGGATGACAAAAAAAAATAATATGTCAGTTTTATTGATCATTATTCAACCTCCATCCCTTTCAGCACAATCGACATTCACTAACCATCTCCTCAGCTTTCACGAGAGAGACTTGCCATTTTGGAATAGCATACGCATTCTCTATGTAGCCAGCATTTGTTCCCATTCCCAAGATAACAGCAGCTACAATATCACTGCTGGAGTATCTACCTCCAACCAGAGCTCCAACAGCATCATTAACCTAATCGTGATGAACCAATGACACATAAATATCTTGAAAATGAAATGGTTTATAATACCATACAAAAACAATATGCGTAATTGGAATTTGATTAATTCTATAATTTCGAGCTGAGAATGTATTATGAAAGAAACCTCACATAAAGCTAAAGGTAAAATGCATGTCCTGAAAGGTTTGAGAACGTTACCAGTGTAGATACACGCATTGCCACACCATGTTTCTCTAGGGCCTCATTCAATTCCAACAACACATCTTTCCCAACCTAATGTTATGTAAAAAAAGTCAATTATGATGCCACAAGAAACCAACAAATGAATTGAACTTCTAGATTATTAGCTCATTACTTTTAACCTTCTTTTTCTAAAATTATTATAACAGCTTTTCATATCACAGAAAGATTCTCTGCCTCTCTCTAAATTTTAATTTGCACTTTATCTTTGCATGCCCCAGTTACTGTAACAAAAAGCTAGAGAGACTTCTGGGGGACAATTATATCACATAATAAGGGTTTTGTAGAAGGGATTACACCTTATTTAAAGATGAAACCAAGTGGACTGGTGGAAACAGAGAACAGGAAGAATTAAAGCAGGATCCATCCACAATTGTCATTAACACAGACAATTCTCAGTGAAACCAAAACTGTATAAAGACACAACTCCATCAGCAATGGAGGTTCATCTTTCCCTCTGGTAAAAAAAAAATTTGAAGCAGGATCAAAGCCAAATGTGTGGAAAATGCTTCAGACATAGTTTGCATCTACCTACATCCAATTGGAAAGTGTGAACCCCAGGAAAGCCTTAATAGATTAAAACATCAGCAACTTTATTCCAAAGATAAGAATCCCATTCTTTTAAGAAAAACAATAAGTAGTTTTAATAATGCTGATTAGGCCAAACAGAGCACTCCTCTGCTTTCAGTTCCCAATTCTCGTGTGTATATTTGATAATACCATCAAACTGTATATATATATATATATATATTTGTAAAACTAGCACATAAATAACATAAATAACATAGTTGGAATGAATATTTGTAAAACTAGCACACCTATATGAATATTAGCAAAAAGTAGCACTTGACCTAGTCAATGAAATTTTTTTTTAACACCGGATGCGCCATATATCTATGGCGTCTCCTTTATTTTGTTTTTTTTCTTCTTAAGGAGGCGTTGTATACGACGCTTCATTTGTTTTAAGTTTTGATCATTTTTTCTTCTTTGATGAAATATTAATGGTTGAGATTTTTTTTATAAACTGTTTAATTAAATTTTAATGGCTCATATTTTTTACATATATTCATGTTTGAGAAAAGAAAAGATTATAAAAGATTTATTTCTCTTTATCTTTATCAATTAAGTTTTTTAATTAAATTTTTAAAAAGCATCATCCTTAAAAGATCTTCCATGGTTTAGGATATTTAAAAAAAAACAACTCATTTTCTTAAGATAATCACAAACAAATCTTCCATGATTTTCGTTTTTCTCAAATAAAAAAAATCTTAGCCACTCAAATTTAATATAAAAAATCTCAACCATTAATATTTAATTAAAGAAGAAAAAATAATCTCAACTGAAAACGCCGTATATACTTGGCGCCTCTAACAAAACAGAAAAAGGGAGGCGCTATATATATAGCACCTCCAGTGTTAAAAAAAGATCAAATTTGACCGGTGCTACTATTTGTAAATATTTGATTTTTAATACTATTTTTGCTGATATTCAATTTCTAGGTGCTATTTTTTGCTAATTACCCGATATAAAACTACCAATGGCATCACAGAAATAAGGATATCTAAAGTTACATGGCATATTGGTATTCTAATAATCCGCAATAAAGTTAAAACCAAGACATCAGTAAGTTAACTGGATGTTTAATTGCAAAACCCTTGTTCCACTCAATGGTGGTGCCAAGCTTAGCTGACTTTTTATTGACAGGAAATGAAAACGTACAACCAAGTTCCTTGCATCTGTCATATGGAACCTTCATGCTTTCACTCTCTGCCGATATAAATTTTGCCTACTCCGCAGCAATGAAGCCAAAAAGTTCCTGAGATTTGAATAACTTTCATCAAACTTAATCACAATATATAACAGCTGACTCATGAAACCAAAAAAAGAAAAGAAAAAAAGAAGAAGAAATCATCACCTGGGAAGATCCAACCATGAGTTTGGATGGAACAGGAATGTCAATAGATTGTTTGTCTAGGACACGACCATACATCCCTCCCAGTTTCACCCTCACAAACCGGATGTCGGTGTCCCCAAAATCCATCCCGTAGAACAGACCTTCTTCATTACTGTTATTTAGATGTATTATGCGAGTGAGAGTAAATCAAGAATTTCAACTCTTCTATGTTTAATGTGATAGAGAGAGAGAGAGAGAGAGAGACCCAGTGGGAAGGGAAGAGTGTGGAGAGAGGAGCATCCTGAGGGTGCTCTTGCCTCCATCGGAAGAAGAGAGAGCGGCTTGCATGTCGCCGACCATCGCATCCGCCAGAAGCCACAGCTTCGCGGTTGGAGTCCCACACTGTTGGGCGAGTCCATCAACGATGCGCCGAACGCGCTTCATGCGCCGCCTCCCACGTGTCGCGGCCAACCCCACGAAGGCGCCACCCACCGCCACGGCAGCAACCACCACAGCCGGAGTGAACCTCTTCATTCTCTCAAACAAGAACCAAAGACAACAAAGGAGGGCATTTGTTGTTGATGTTGATGTTGATCGACGACTTGCTCCTCTTTTTCAGGGTGAGAACAAGTTTCTCTCGCTTTCTGTTTCAGTCTCCCGCGCCATTTTATAACCGTTGTGCATCAATCTTAACAGGTGCCGGCCCAACCCCACCTGTGCTCATTGGCCCACGGGCAAGCCCGCCCGTCCTCCGAAATCAGCGCGGGTTTTGACCCTATAGATTCGGACCCTATAGATTCGGACTGGGTTGGTCGGATTTATGAGTTTCAGGTCAAAAGCTGAACATTTAACCGAGAGAGTATAATTTTTCTTTTTAAATAAAAATATGTGTTCACTGCGAATGACGTTATTACACGCGGGGTGAGTGTTTTTATTCCAAAAATCGCTCTTCAGTGTAAGTGGTTGTGGACTTGTGGGCCTGGACTTGTTTGTTATGGCTGATTATATTTGGGCCTTAAGACCTTTAATTAATTAGGAGTGCTGTTCCGTTCCGGTCTCAATTTCAGTCTCATATGCTCCTTTAGAATTATTTACTCGTATCAATAAGGTATTTATTTAGTTAATTTTTTTTATTATATTTTTATAATTGCATACATGTAATTCATGGAAAAAAAAAGTACCAAAGCAGCCTGAACTATTTTTGAACGTTGGCTTGCCTCGGTTGTAGGGACGATCCACGTTATTCTCTCATTTTATTCTGTATGTAAGTAGACCTACCTCTCCTGGTTACTGTTTTGGGTACCAAAATTGATCAAAAATAGGTGTTCTTTGTTGAAATATATATTTCATTTTTTTATAACAACATGTAATTTATTATATGAGGTATACTATTTTTTAAATAATAAAAATGTGTGGACTGGAAAATGTATTGTACGTAACATTACTCTTTAGTTTTGAAAAATGTAAGATTTAATTCTTTTTTAGTCCAAAACGTAGACCGCATATATTTTTATTTATTTTTAAATAGTAAACATCATTTAATGATATATATATGCTTTAATAAAAAAATGTATATTGTTCCATTTTGAATTGAACGAACTCATTTTTAATCAATGTAAATTTTTTTAATGATGCAAATACTTCATCTATCGATATACATGCTTCATTGGATTTCGGACGATGCATATATGACTATATTTTTTTAGAGTGCTGATACATGCTACTCGTTTTTACAGCCTATACGCTATGATAACACAATATATACTATGTTATCATAATATATATCGCACTATCATAGTATATACTGTGGTCCGTTTTTTTCATATTCCTTTAGGTCTTATCTTGGGCTATAAACTTGATTTGGGTCTTATCTTGGGCTATAAACTTGATTTGGGTGTCAAGGTAACCATTGCAAGTTTTTCCATTTTACATGAGTTACCTTGCTTTCCCTTGACTTTAAATAGTTCAGCTGATTTGAATTGTATAGTTTAAAAATTCAGAGAATAACAGTTTTTGTTATCAGTGAAATAAATGTACATGTAGCTATAATGAAAGGGTTTTCTTGCAGCCAGCCCCAATTTTAGTCCCACCAAAGGTATATAAAAATAGAGTGCAGCTACACTTAGTCACATTCACCAATCAAAACACAGACCCTATATATCTCGATAAAAGATTTAATTAAGCATATACCTCATTAGATGATGTATACATTGAAGTTTTTCTTACACTTGCTAAAAATGAGTTCATTCAATTTGAAATAGAAAGATATACAATTTTTATCAAAGAATATATACCTCATTAGATGATGTTTACTATTTTAAAAAAAATGAAAACACATGAGGTCTGAGTTTTGGTCGATGAATGTGACTGAGAGTATCATTTTCCATAAAAATATGGTATGAGTACGTATACATTCATACGAAGATATATGCGTAACTCTACACTTTTTTTATTGAATGTATGGCTGTGGAGGTTAAAAGTGAAACAAAAAATAAGGTTTGATGTATTTTTTATTCATAATGAAAAAATGTTATGGATTGCTAAGCCACATTAAGATGATGTTTTTTTTTATTTTTTCACCATGAAAAAAAATACACTAATGTATCTCAATATATACTTCATTTCATATAATATCATGCATTTTAAAAGGTGAGTGTATAATTTAATAAAAAAAGAAAAAAATAGGATGAATTGTAATTAGGGTTGCAATGAAACTACGTGTAATTTTTTCTATTTTTTTTATTAAAATTGATCTTGGTTTGGGTCTTACCATGGGTTTGTGGGCCAACCGAGGGTGGGACTGCTGGCTTTATGTCTTTAAACAGGGTATCCATGTGTGTGAGGACCAATTGATTCATGAAAAAAAATATTGTCCACATCGTTTATTTGTTATTTGGATGGAGACATAAACTATTTTTGGATTTATAACTATTATAAAAATATATATTATTATACTAGTAGAATAAGTGATTTACGTTTGGTTGTTTTTTAGTTATTCTCGTTGGAAAACCTAATAATAAATTTCTTGTTGTTTGGTTGATCATAAATAAGTTGTGAATAAAATCTGAATAAAGTGTGAATAAAGAGTTATAAAAAGTGAAAAAATTATTTGACATGTGGACCTCTTGATTTATAAGAAGTGATGACAATTTATTTAACAGTTGTGGGAGGTGAAAATGTCCTCCTCCTTGGATGGGCCGGACTCGAAGACAGTCCGGGCTTGGTTTGAGTAGATCCGCGAAGAGACGACGATGAGACTCCGCCGTGGAGGGATTGACGAGGTTTGTCTGGACTGAACCTGATGTAGATCAGGCTGCCTATGTACCCTTTTTAAGGAATCAAGCCACACGTAGTTCCTTTTTGGAGAGAACCTCCGACGATGAAGCACAATCTCCATTAAAATGAGATTTAAAGTTTGGGTCTAGGGTTCTCTTTGTTTAGGGGAAGAAGAAGGAGTATCTCCCTCTGCCCCCTCCTCACTTCCATCCCCTTTTTGTAAAGGGGATACCCTTCTATTTATAGTGGGAGGGGGTGTGCATATATCCATGGAGGTGTGAGCATATCACGGGATGAAATCTTTCACGTGGCTCTTGGATCGGTCGACACGGACTTCGTGCTTTTGATTCAAGTCGGACAGAAGCTATGCCCTCATTCACCCAGATCTGGTCGGGCATCCGACCAGACTGTTTATTGGCCCGACTTGAGGTGGTGGTGTGTTATGACGGAAAGTGATGGACCGGGGCGGTATAGTCTTTTAAACGGATCATAAGGTGTGACAGATTTTGGCTCCTACAACAGTGAACCTCTTTATACTTATGAAATGGATAAAGATAGAATGACACAATCTAGAGGGGATTTAGAATACAAATATCAGTTTATTCTTACTTATTCTGACATAGCTTATACCTACATATTCCTTGAAAAACAAACAGCTTTTTGAGCTTATTCTCTCATATTTCTCTCTTATTCTGTTACCCAAACAAGGGTTTATACTTTTATTTATAATCCACATATATTTTTAAGTATATATTTAATTAACAAAATATGTTATTGAAGAAAATGAAGTATATAATTTTGTTTACATATATAAAATCAACAGAATACATATTTTTTTACATTCTTTGTAATGAAGTATATATGTGATATGTGTTTGTTTGTTTTTTCAAATTAAATCAGCGTAATTCTGATCGAGTTAACATGTCCAAAGTTGAAAGAAAAAAAACGATGCAGGCTAGCTAATGCAGGTGAATTATATATATTTTAATTAGATGGAACATGAGGAAGGGAGCTCTATAATTAAGGAACCGTGATGCAGCACGATCATGAACCGTTCAATTGACATTGAGGACCATCAAATGGACGATTATAAATGGTTTACAATTTTTAATATTTTTGTTTTATTTGTTAGGTTTATCATATTTTTCTGGATATAATTAGTTAATATTTAAATTTCATCAAGATACGAATTTTTATTTTTATTAGTTAGGATTGAATTTGAATTAAATTTGGATTTAGTTAGTGTTTGGTTAGCATTTTATTTATTTGTGATTTGAGAGATTTGTTGAGATCCTAGTTTATCAGGATTCTCGACTTTGTAATCACAAAATTAGAACATATTTTGATCAATATAATTTTATTTTCTCTACTGTATTTTTGTGATCCTAGGAGGATTGTCAAATACATAGATTTTTATCTTTTCTGGTATTCTTGAAAATCAACAGACTCGTTAAAGCCCATCGTCCTGATATTCTTCACGAATCAACAATATCGTTGGAGCGATCTCGCATTCTTGAAAGTTGATCGGGTCAGCAGAAGAGCACGATTCTCACGCTGCATCAAACTGATTAACATAGAGTACTGGTCATTATACATATGTCCAGCACTGCAGTTCCTTCACATGAACTGGCTGAAAGCCAAGTACAGACCCTTTACAAGGTCCTTAACTGTCATGGAGAACTCCTCGTCCATCTGTTCAAAAAATAAAATAAATATATATATTAACTGATGTATCTAGATAATGCCATTATATTTTATGACGCCTTCCGAGTAAGTAGGAACTACGTATATATTATTAGTTGATTACGTACCTGAGCAACTACAGTTATGTCAAAAACAGAAGTCCCAAACGGCACCACAGCCGTGTTGATGACAGTGAGATGGAGATTCTCAATCTCTGCCAATGCCTTCACCATGACTCCCTTTAGCTTCTCGCAGTGGATCCTTATTAGGACGTTCTTGTCGGAGAGCCTTGCCTCAATTTCCGGCAGAGCAACGTTTTCTTGATCAGACAGAGCCATCTTGTCATCTTCCATGGAGAGGAGCTGAGACTTCTTAACGAAGACCACCGACTCATAGCCCTTCTTCATCCTCTGTTCCTCAAGTACCTTCATCTTCTCTTGTAGTTGCCTTATGTACGTGATCGCATCACCCAGAACCGAAGCCTTGTCCATCTGCCTCATGCGCGCAGGGAAATTATATATAATATTATTAATAGGCGGCCATTCATGTTCATATATGATCAGAATATTCCATGCATTTTTAATTAATTACGACATCTGAATTATGAAAATATTATTATCTTGATGATCGACTGGGGTATGATTAATGATATATATGTGTTGTTGCAGCTAAATTAGAGTATATATCAATTAGAAGCATCAGGTTTATCGGTTCGGATCTCCTGTGTGTGTATCACAGGCCGACCCTGTGAAAACCAACCAAATTACAACAGCTGTAGCTGTCCAGACCACCACGTGAGCAGCACGTGAATAACTTACCAAACCAACCACAATCACGCCGTGAATTCCCTCCGTCTTCGTCACATACGTATTCGTCACTCCGTCTTCCTCATTTCTAAAACCACCCTATAATTGTTTCATTTTTAAAAAAACTCCTTCTGATTAAAAATTTACCGACGATATTCATGCTTTAATTTTTTTTTAAATGATATTTTTATTTTCTAGAAATATTAAAAATAGTCATTAAATACTAGAGATATCGTTACTACAATACAGTACAACATTTTTTTCGGAATTTAGAAATGGGGAATGTGATTTTAAATTTTATTATTTAATATAAAATATTTTTCATTTATATATTTATATTATATTTCATTTAACCATAAACCTTTTTATCAATAGTGGGTGAGTAATTTGAACATTTTCTTTTCCAGTAAGAAAAAAATACACTCTCTTAAAATTATTACTTAAAAATAATAATAATATTTTTATCCAACGCAACAAAATAGTCCAAAATCTTTTTTTGTTACAGATTTGATTTTTTTTATTTATCCTGAATGTTTAATTTTATTTTTTTTAAAAATGTTTTTATTTTCTAATGCATCAGTAAAGAGTTTTGATTTTTTTTATTTATTTTTACAGATTTTGTTTTTTTTTCCAAATGTTTTAAACATCCAGCCAGCAGTGGTTCTTCAACTACCACTGTTGTGCCGACCAGTCTTTGCGGTGTTGGATTGGACATTTCTTATAAACATTTTCTCAGGGCGGCGCGATAGGGCTGGAGGGTAGGGCGGCATGGGTCAGCTGCAAGGGCTGTTAGTTTATATGTGTTATCTTATAATGTGTGTATTGCATTACATGTGTAACTTCTAGAACTTGTATATATAAAGATATTAAACCCTAAGTGAAATAAAATGATTTCCATTATTTTATTCTAACATCTGTCATGAAGATTATTTATATTTGATAATGTATCTTTTAACCAAATATTACTTTGAAAAAATAAATAAAAACTTGTTTTTAATTATTCAAATTTAAAATAAAAAACAAAAAAATATTATTCAAAGATCATGCAAAACAAAAACAACTCATGCATCATAAAAAAAAATTAAAAAATACAAACCGAAACCCATGCACGCAAACCAAAACCCATGCACGCAGGAAAAAAAAAAAAAAAAAAACCCATGCAAACCATGCATGGGTTAATGCATGGGTTTTGGTTTGCATGGGTTACCCTTTAAAAAGTTGACGTCAATTTAATAGGTTTGGGTTTGCATGCTTTTATTTTTATTTTTTTATTATGTTTGCATGGGTTGTTTTTGTTTTGCATGGATCTTTGAATAGTATTGTTTTTTATTTTTTATTTTAAATTTGAATAATTAAAAACATGTTTTTATTTATTTTTTCAGAGTAATATTTGTTAAAAGATCCATTCCCAAATACAAATAATCTTCATAACAGATATTAGAATAAAATAATGAGAATCATTTTGTTCTACTTAGGATTAAATCCATTTATATATACAAGTGTCTAGAAGTTACATGTGTAAAAAAAAATCAAAAACTTTTTACTCATGCATTAGAAAATAAAAATAATTTTTAAAAAAAATTAAACATTCAGGATAAATTAAAAAAAAAAACAAATCTGTAACAAAAAAAAATGATTTTGAACTATTTTGTTGCATTGGATAAAAGTATTATTATTATTTTTAAATAATAATTTTAAGAGAGTATTTTTTTCTTACTGCAAAAGGAAATGTTTAAATTACTCACCCACCATGGATAGAAAGGTTTATGGTTAAATGAAATATAATATAAATATATAAATGAAAAATATTTTTATATTAAATAATAAAATTTAAAATCACATTCCCCATTTCTAAATTCCCAAAAAAATGTTGTACTGCATTGTAATTTGGAATTACATTAACGATATCTCTAGTATTTAATGATTATTTTTAATATTTTTAGAAAATAAAAATATCGTTTAAAAAAAAATTAAAGCATGAATATCGTTGGTATTTTTTCAATCAAAAGGAGTTTTTTAGAAAATGAAACAATTATGGAGTGGTTTTAGAAATGGAAAAGACGAAGACCAATGTGACAGAGTGAATTCAGGGCGTGATTGTGATTGGTTTGGTAAGTTATTCATGTGTTGCTCACGTAGTGGTCTGGACAGCCGTTGTAATTTGGTTGGTTTTCACAGGGTCGGCCTCTGATATACACACAGGAGATCCGAACCACATTACATGCATGGACATGGATATGTTTTGGTCGAGTACTCGTCGGATTAAAAAAAAAAAAGAAAAACAAAAGAGCATGTACTGCAGGCGGATACATATTATAATATATATAAGAAATAAATAAATATACCTTCTTGAGGCCAGGGATGATTGCTGAAAGAGCGATGAAACGCTGGCTGAGCTTCTCCCTCCGCTTCCTCTCTGCGATTATGTGATCCGCCTGAGTATGGCTTGGTGGAGGCCTGTTAATTACACCGCCAGTGACAGTGACCATCTTCTTCTCTGATCCATATTGGCCGTAGTCGTCGTACAGCATGGACGAATATGCATCCTGCTGTTGCTGTTTCAGTACTAAAGAAGAAGATCCATTATTTTTTTGAAAACCTGAGAACCATTATTGCGTGGTAATTCTTCTGGTCCGCCGCCCATGTGGTAATCACCGAAAGAAAGGAAGCTAGGGTAGGATGGGACGAGGACAGGGTCATCAGTAATGGCCGTGCATGATGATGAGCTCCAAGTACTGTTGATGATGTTGTTGTTGGAAAAACCTTGGGTTTTGATCATGTTTTGGTTAAAATGAGTTTGGGTTCTACTAATTATGTTTAGTGAAAACTCATTAGATTACGTTCCTCTCGTTGAGTAGATGAACGTAGTATATTTATATTCTCAAAACCCATTTTGAATGAATGAGAAAATTGAATCCAAAATTCTCCTTAATACATGATGAAAGTGGTTGATGATTGGGGATGAAAAAGAAAAGACTATAGTCCCATATCGGTTAAAAAAAAATATTGATGATTTATAAGGTGGGCTCATTGTACTCTAGTGTATTGCTTTTGGTGCGCACCACGCGCGTCGCGCGCGTGAGGGCGTATTGGGCGTTTTAGGGCGCACTCGGCAGATGGGATATGGATGATCGGATTAAATCCGGACCATCGATCTAATGGATCCACAGATACGATATGGGCTGTCGGATCGACGGTTACGATCGGACTGTTAATTATTTGAAATAATGGGTGCTTGACACTCTGTTTCAGATAAAACTGAACAAAAGAAGAGACTCATCCAAGAGTCTCTTCAATCAATTTTTTTCTATATATCATCCATTCTCTGCATTCTTTAAAAAGCATTCATTCACTGCATTCGAGTCCAGATCATTCTGAGTGCATACATATATACAGTCAGTACAAAGAGAGAGTGAGAAAACAAGAGTTGGTTCACTGTCCATATGGTGTGAAGTGCTGCTACCGTAAGGAGATCGCCGTTGTATCCTGGGAGACAGTCGCCGGTACCGTAAGCACCAGTGCGGGGCGATAATTGTCTTAAGGACATAGAGTCCAACTCTAGCCTCGGCCTTCATCGGAAAAGAACAGAATCGTCAATCCAGTACAGTTGTTTTCTTTTTTGTGTTTCCAATATTGTGTTCCTATATTATTTTGTAAACATAATCATCAATTGCTTTTAAACAATTATTAGTTTTAACAGTTGTTCGATGGGTCCGCATAACAGCTGATCATGAAGGAGTTAGGATCGGAGGAAAAAGAGTCGTAGTTGTCCTCCACTCCAAGATAGTTAGCTGCAGCTACTATCCGTTCAGCAAAGGACTCCACATTCATGTGGTCCTCTGTTCCCTGCACCAACCCACATGCACATGCTAGCTCTTGTATAAGTATATATATCACAAATTAATTAAATTTATTTAGGATCATCATCAATGGACAGAAAATTAATTAATTTGGGAATAGATAGATAGATATACCAGTTGCTGCTGTTTCCACAACCAGCGAGTTGATGATATTTCCATGATCTGATGAGCAGAAGCCGAAACGCTGCTATATATTTCCTTTCTCCGACTATAAAGAAATTAAGCTCTGAGCATAAAATTAATTACCTGATATATATAAAAACTGTGAGAATAAGAAATCATAATTAAGAAGAGAGAGGATCGATATGATCCGAGTATTCTTGATCTTAATTGATCTGGAGAGGAAGGAAGGATAAAAGTAGTGTATTTAATTCCCTTAGCTTTTGTTGCTCTCACGACAATGGGTGCAGAAAAAGAAGAATACCGATGAGAGAAGAATTCGAGTCCGACTCAAAGTGGTTGTTTCCCATGTACTAAAATGAAGCGGGGGGGGGGGGGGGGGGAGAGAGAGAGAGAGAGAGGACTCTGGAATTGCTAGTGGTGGAGTTGGCCATTACCACTTTTGTGTTAGTATTCATGTACTGCAGGTTCAACTGTGGGAAACCTTTCAGGTCACACGTGTGACTTGTACCCACCACTTAAGCTCATTGGGGACACCTAAAATTGTATATAGAAATGATCACAAATGTCAAAAAAATAACATAAGCTAATATTTAAATAATAACAATAATATTTTTAACATAGTGTTTTTCGTAATCAATAATGAATATTTTTTTATAATATAAAAATAAGTATAGTATAATATTTAACATTGTTAGTAAGAACATTTATGAGTGATAAATGTGCTTATATAATGTTTATATATTTTAGCAATATAAAATTGAATGTGTAATGACATAAAAATAAATAACATATTTTATAATGGTATATATGCACAATAAATTAAAATTGAAATAATTAAGAACGTGTAAAGAAATACAAAATGGAAAAGTGATAAAATGTGGCGACTTAAAACTAATTCGAAGCGGTTGATCGACCGACCCATAATGCCATAATAATCTCTTATCAGTTTGTCCCACCAGAATTTTTTTCTTCTTTGTTAATACGCAAATATGGTATCCTTTATAAATTCCATGATACCGATCATGTTTACACTATCTGAATTACATGTTTTGATTTTTGTTTTTTCTTAATATATGTGGTGTTTTTTTTCTAATGAATTGCATTTTTTTATAAGAAAAACTAAAATGCAGACTCACATAAATTAAATACATATATTTTTATGGTTTTTATGAGTGAGTTAAGTGATTTGATACACTACATTAATGATATATCAACTATAAAATAAAATAAGTACATAACCCCTTTTTTGTTTTTTTTCTGTCAATAAAAATCTATGACTACAATATTTCCCCAATGTCTATTGTATGCATCGTATGGATGCCCGGGCCTCAACAATAATATGACCAACGACTGGTTCACCGTTCATTAGATTTTCAATCAGAGTACTCCAACTCTCGCAGGTAACTAAAAACAAAAATTTTAACGACTCTGATCGAAGAAAAGTAAGGCTCCCAAAGACACAGATTAGCTTTAACATTTTTGGTAGAACATTTCTACAAACTCCACCCATCTTATTTATTTAATACCCCGGGTCCAGGGGCGGAGCCAGGAATTAGAGTAAGAGGGGGCTAGAGGGTTAAGAAAATGGGTAAGATAAAAAAATAATTACAAATATACAATAAGTTAAGACGAAATTAAAATAATTGGTTAATGATCGATTCCTTGAAACAATGACAATCAATTCATATCGAAAATTATTTTTTTACCTATTTTTTATATTTAATTATCTAGAATAAGTTATAAAAAATCTAGAAAAAATGAGTTTGAAATTTAGTTATCTAGAAGAATCTAGAAAATCTCATTAAATCTCATAACTAAAAATAGAAAAAATGAAGTTTCAAAAAATAAAAATATGAATATGAAGAAAATAATTGATCACAAAAATATACAAAAATATTTTTTAGGTTTGTATTTTAGAAAGATATTTTCAAATCTAACTTCCAAAAAAAATGAGAGACTCAATATACTAATTATGAAAAATCAAAATAAACAAAAAAAATCATTAAACCATCCAAATATGTAATGTTTTAACACCTCAAAATCACAGATCGATATCCTATGAAAACAAAACTTATCATAATTTTCTTCTAAAAAAAGGACCCACAACTCAAAGTCCAAATGAACACTAATAAATTGAATCATTTTCTAGCCCTATTTTCATTTGTCATATCTAATGCAATATATATTATCTCCCTATACACTATTATATAAAACTTAAATAATATATATATATATATATATATATATATATATATATATATATATATATATATTTCATATGAGCATGTACTTCATTTTTATAAAAGATTAATATACTTTATTATACAAGTATACACTTCAAAGATATGCATGATAATCAGGATGCAAACAAGAATGCACATAATATTTTTTAATTTCAAACCCACTAATTTTAATTTGGGTTTTTTGCATATACCGTGAAAAGATCTCATTTTGTCAAAATAACATTAGTGAATTACTATTTTCAACAATATCCTTTTTCTAGATGGTACTCTTAAACATTAAAAAAATTAGGTTATGTAAAATACCCTCAAAAGGGCCTTGATGCAAAATTAAAACCCTTTTGAAGGTCTTGGAAATAGAATTTGAATAAGGGTATTTGATAAGGGGTTTATATGCAAAATCCCTTTAAACTATCCATTCACTACGTTGAAGCATTGCATGGGCTTGGGGGGGCCCGGGCTCCAGCCCGCCCTCCTAGCTCCGCCCCTTCCCGGGTCAGAGATTGTTGACGAACAGTCCACCACTGGATAGCGGTTCCTCATAGTTTATGAGCAACTAAGAGGATACGACGGTTATCGGTCAACTCCAACTCCGTGATCCAATGCTTCGGGGCCATCGGTCGGTGCCAACTCCTTGAAATACAGGCAGATCCATTTTCTTGAACCTCATCACCACCTATTTCGGTTGATTCTGATTTTCTCCTAAACGACGTACTGCCATGTTGCTCTGGTGTTGGATTGTCTGCGCCACCAAGCCCGAGGTTCGGCCCTCCCGGCCCGTTTTGAGGGCGGGCTGGGCTTGGGCCTGGTTCTGGGGCCCGGGCCCGGCCCGCAGGCCCGCCAGCGGGTCCAGTCCATAGGCCCATGGGGGGCATTTCAATAAATGAGTAATATGTCATTTTTATTTGAATTGTGGTTGAATTATACTTCCAAACTATTTTGATACATGTAGTTATTCATTTTTTAAAGTAATTAATTCATTTAATATTTTTATTATGAAAATTCAATAGATATAAATATATTTTTTTAACATTATACTTAAAATTTTGTGTTATTTTAACATTATATATAAATGAACAACTTAAAATTAAAAAATCAAAAGAAATAAGATGTTTAGAATTTGGGCCCATAGGCCCGCCCGTGGACAGGGCCTGGGCTCTTTTTTTTGTCACGGGCCGGCCCGGCCTGGGCCCGTTGGACAAGTAGGCCCACGGACCTAGGCCCGGTTTCAACGGGCCAGTCCGGCCCGGCCTGTTGCTGACCCTAACTAGGTTGGTCAGGGTCTGAAGATCCTGGCGCAAAGTATTGGTATTTTCCACCATTTCTGATCTCTCCTAATATGAATCGACGCACAGTTAGAACATATCCTATATGTATGCAAGCTTATGTCTCCTATTCCTTAGCCCAAACAAGAAAACATAGCCTCTTATACCATCCTGTGATGTCTCTGTACCCATTATCCCCAATTAAGGCATGCGATACGGTGCGTTACGTCAAACCATATTCATAATATATCAAATAATATAATTAAACTCATAAATTTTCAAGCATTAAAACATAAACCTTGGCATTGGCCTACCTATAATTCGCGTCTCATTCTGACATCTTTGTAGAAGTTATGCATTCCGATTGGTATTTGGATTGAATTTTGTTAAAATCCAAGATGAAGAGGTTTAAATATGATTTTTATTCATGAGATGTTCAATTTTGAGTTACTTTCATACAAAAGTGGAATTAGATCAACTGGATTCATGTAATAAAAGTTAAGGGTATTTTCCAAGTATACCCCGGGGATGCGAAAATCCTGGCAGCAGCTCTGTTTGATGTTTATCTCATATTTTAGAATAGTTGGAGGAGTTATTTGATCTGAGCATAAATATGAAAGTTGTAGATAATCTTCTTAGCTTTCCGATAAATTTAGAATTGTGCAATCCGGAGCTATATTGTGGAAGTTATGGCTGTTCTAGTGAAGCTCGTCCAGAATTTTGGGTCAAAGACGATTTTGGCATTTGAAATCCCTCTTTTGGCTATATAATGCCCCAAATGCCTCTCGTTCCCTCAGGTCCAGGCCTTTGTGCGCATGTTTTGGTGGAGGGGATGATGGAGAAGTGCTTGGAAGAGCATAGAAGAGAAGGTGTGTGTCATTATTGTTGTCTCTTCCCTCTCCTCCTCCTCCTCTAACTCCCCCACTTGAATTCATTCCATGGATCCCCCTCCCCTCTAGTTCAGCAAGCAGAAGAGAAGTGAAGGCTGAGATGGTGGTAGTGGTGGTGGCGGTTGAGGTAGTCGTTGGCGTGCTTGCGAGCCTCACACCTCCCCCTTCCCTCCCCCTCTCTTGGTAAGCTTTCCCCTCTTCTTTTTCTAGTTTTTTAACACATTTGGTGTGTTGGGAGGTGATGCATGCCATGTGTTTGTAATTGTTTTGTCAATGACTTTTCATAATACTTGAACACTCATTACATACAAAGTTACAGAAATATAATGTGACATAAGTTACAAATCAAATACACACACACACACACACACACAGATATACGGGGGCGATGGGGTGCGGTCGTGCGACCGTGCACCCCATTGTGCGTCCAAGTCGTGGACCGTGCGATTGCTGCACTCACGATCGCACGGTCCATGTTTTTTTTAAAAAAAAAAGAAAAAACGTGAGGTGACTCTATCATCTCTCTCTCTCTCTCTCTCTCTCTCTCTCACACACACACACACACACACACACCAAATTTTCAGATTTGAAAATCGGTCCCCCATCGACGCCCCTCCGTCGTCCCCCATGCGACCCCCCATCGATGACCACCCGTCGAGCGCCTGTGACCGACCATCTGCGACCACCGCCATCCACACACAACGGTCCCTGACCACCCGTGACCACCCCTCATCAACTATCCGCAAGCAACCCCGATTCCAGGTTCCTCTCTATCTCTGGATTTTAATTTGTTATGATGATTAAGGTTTCTCACCTAGGTTTATGATGATTAAGGGTTTTCATTTAGGTTTCTAGTGATTAAGGGTTTTGAAGATAGGGTTTTAATGGATTTATCACTGCACCCCATCGCCCCTTTATATATATATATATATATATATATATATATATATATATATATATATATATATATGCCGACGATTAGGTGCGGTTTGCGGTCGGTGCGGTGCGCGACGTGGGCCGTCCGATCGCGGGTCCATCGCATCCAACGGTCGACGTGAATCGCACCCGACCGTCCGATGCGATGGACCCGTGATCGACGGCTCATGATCGCGCACCGCACCGACCGTAAACCGCACGTAATCGGCTCCCTATATATATATATATATATATATATATATATATATATATATATATATATATATAGGGACGTGCGGTCGTGCGGTCGGTGCGCCCGCGATCACGGGCCGTCGATCACGGGTCCATCGCATCGGACGGTCGGGTGCGAATCACGTCGACCGTTGGATACGATGGACCCCGATCGGACGGCTCACGACCGCGGGCGCACGACCGCACGTAAGTATTTCCATATATATATATATATATATATATATATATATATATTATATATATATATATATAAACAGCTCGACCTGTTGAAACAAGGCCCTGGCCCGTGAGCCTGCTTAGCCAATGGGCACGGGCCGGCCCGTGACTGAACAAGAGGGCCCAGGCCCTGCACATGGGCTCGGCTTCGGGTCCACGGGCGGGCCTACAGGCCCAGATTTTAAACATCGTATTTCTTTTGATTTTTTAAATTTTAAGTTGTTCATTTGTATATAATGTTAAAATAACAGCAAATTTAAAGTATAAAATATTTATATCTATTGAATTTTTAAAAATAAAAATATTAAATGAATTAAGTATTTGAAAAAATAAATAACTACATGTATCAAATTAGGTTGACACATACAAAAATATCAATAATTTATATAATTCAACTACAATTCAAATAAAAATTACATAAAATTACATGTCTCATTTATTGAATTGCCCTCATGGGCCTACGGGCTGGGCCCGCGTGCGAGTCTGCGGGCCAACATATATATATATAGAGGCCCGATTGGGTAAGGCCGAACGGCAGGTGCGGACTCATTCGTAGTCGTCCGATGTGGTCGAGGAAAATCGGACGGTGGAGAATTAAATTCGAGTGGTTTTAGTGAAACCGACTAAACAGGTAATCTCTCTCACCTATCCCTCTCTCTCACCTATCACACACCTCACCTCGTCTGAAGAAACCCTCGGAGCCCCCCTGCGACCCCTGTTCACCCCCCCCCCCCCCCGTTCGGCCAACCTATTCGGCCCCCCTGTGCCGGCTCCACCGCCCCCCACTCGGCCCCCCTGTGAGCCCACTCAGAGCCCCACTCGGCCCCCCTGCGAGCCCACTCGAAGGGGGCTCAGAAGAAGGAGGCTCAGAAGAAGAACGCTGCCGAAAAGGGGGACGAGGAGGCCGGGTCCCTGGTCATGGCGGAGAGGGAGGCATCCGAAAAGAAGGACGAAGAGAATTAAAAATGTGGGTGGGTTAGTCTTTCTTATCAAGATTTATGATTAAATGTTGGGTTTTGGTTCCCTGGGTTTTTTTTATTCCTTCTTTCTCAGTCTCTTTATTCACTTGGTTGATCATGGGTTGCCGAATAGAGAGTTGGGTTTTTTTTTTTATCTTCGGCACGCAATTATTGGAGGCATGCATATCTGGGTTTTCCCTTTCTCTTTGTTGGTTATGATGTGATCGATCTCTGGTGGGATCAGGCATGAATTACAGATGGAAAAGGATTCAACAGATGAGTGAGGTGGGAGTGTGAGAGACGGATCAACTCTGTTTTAACCGTTTAAATTTATTGTGCATTGTAGGATCCTTACTTTTATTTGGAATTTTAAAGTCTTCTTCTTTGATCTAGAAGTGTTTCCCTCTTGTCCACTGATCTCAGTTTGGTTTTTAGTCACATTTTATTTTTGTGTCAGTGGTTATCTTATTCAACTCTGGAAGTTGGGATGTCTGCAATATCTCTCTATAAAAAGAAATTGTGTGAATCAAGTATTCAATCAGAATCTCATAAACAGCAAGTTGTAGGTTTTCATGTGTCAGTATGTTATTTTCGTATTATACTTGTACATTGTGTTCTGCAGCAAAGTTACTCTTGAATCATGTATTATGTGGGTATTTAACTTCTTCATCTCTGACATGTGGGATGTGTTCGAATCCTCTATAGAAGAATTGTGCAAATTCATTTTGTGGGTTTGTTTTATGCAGGATTTATTGATTAGTGAGTTAGATGATTGCATCATGGAGATCTAATATGTTTCATATTTATTATATACTTGTTGAATAGGTGCATGCATTGCTATGGTTGATATTTCATAATATTAAATGAGGATCCTTACACCATTTGTTTTTGTTGATGATGTGTTATGGTCAGATGATATGTACAATGCGGTTTGCACTGAAGTTGTTCTATCTTTATTTTTTTTCTAATGAGTAAATCAAATGCAAAGTAGAAAAAAGAAAATTGGTTTTGAAGAGGAAAGACTTAATAAATAAAGAAGATCACTGGTCCAGATATAATGGTTTTCTTTCTTTTTCAGAAAATAGTGTGAAAACAAAAGATAATGAAGTTTCTGTAGTAAGTTTCAGGAAGAAAGATGCATCTATCTCTATTTTTAGCCTCATTTTTAGCTAGTCCACGATGGAGCCATCCTAGTTCTATGTCCTGCTGTTTATGGCTTGACATTAAAGAGAAATTGTGCCCAAATGAATGTATAATGTCATTCATGTAATCTCTTTTGCATACGCACACGGTTTGGATTTTTTTCCTATTTTTGAAGTGTAAATTTGTTTGATGAAAGTATATACATTTACAAAAAAAACATACTCGAAAGAATTGAATGCATTCATTTTTGCATTTTTTGTAATAAATCATATACAGTGTTAGGTGATTTCATATACTGTAAAATTGTTCAAGTGTAACAGTGCCCCTGACATTTTGTTTTATTTTTCCAGCCGGGATACATGCTCTATGAACACGTTCTTCGGCCCGCTGAAGTTGGCGTCACCAAAGTTCTGGATGGCGAGGAGAACCAGAGCTCTGAGGGTTGAGTGTTTTAGGAGCAGGCTTTTCAAATGATGTTCAGATTTAACTGGGAAAGTAGAACATGAAATTAAGTTATGGTATCAAGTTCAATATCTGTTCTCTCGCTACTGGATGAATATTCACCGATGTTTTCATTCAATAAAAATGCAGTGTCATTTGTTATTTACATTGATGAAGGGTAATGTTGATTGAACTGGAAATGATAAATGGTAGACCTTTTGTTGATTATGACATTAATTTTTTGCCCCAACTACGAAACCAAATATAGGCATTTATATGATTTTGTGCTGAAATTTTGTTCACTCACTGAACATTTTTTATAAGGATTCAGGCAGCACAATTAGACAGACCAAATTAAGAATCATTTCTAGCAACACTTCAGTCAGTTACATTAGATAGTCAAATACAATCTCATCACCTAATCAATTTGTATATAAGAACTAAATACAATGCCACTTAATTTTTTTCTTCTTATGTAGAATCATACATAAATAATGAAACTCTACCTAATCTCAAGTGCACGAAGGAAATGCAGTCATAACATAATCAGGCCTTAATAAAATGATCATACTTTGCAGACTCTTGGTTTATGTTCTGGTATTAATTTCTGAATGTGATGTAGGTACGCATACTTGAGCCTATTATCATTGATCAGCCACCTTCATTTTGTTTTTAAAATTTTTGAATCAGTTTCACGGTCTCCTTCATGGGATTTCAACCCCAAACTCAAATCCAGATTTGCCTCATTTAATTCTGTTGGTGCTGCTTGCTTCTTGGCTGAAGCCTGAAAATAATTTCAATGGGCAAAATAAGTGAAACCTACACGACAGGTTAAAGATCACACAATCAAATACAAATACATTATTTTTCTTCGTGTGAGATGCAAACAATAGTAATCAAATGGTAGGAATGAAACAACCAAGATTAGATATCTACATGTGTTCAAATCTAGTAAGTGTTTGTAGAATTATAAATGAGAATTAATAACCTGAGCACCCAATGAGCTATGGAATTAATTGGTATCTAACCTACAAATAAGAAGCATAATCACAATTCACAAGTGGTCTATATGGTTTTCTAATGAAAGGCGGTTTATTTTATCAAAATGTAGATGCTTTACTGTCAAACAGAGAGAACCCAAAAGTCACCAAAATGGAAAGTCACTTCATATTGCATCTACAAAAATAAAAGAATCCAATTACTTTGGTAGTATCTCTATCATGCATCATATGCAGCAATCTATGTAGGTGGACTTAGGTGCACAAGCAAATACAGAATATAAAATAGTCAGCAATTGCATTCAACATTAACCTCACCCCAACAATACAACCCACAATGTTCTTAATCCACCAAATGATCTTGCTAAATCTCTTTCACACTGACATGGAAAAGAAAACTGGATTATTGAAGAGAAAGAGAACAGGCAAGATGTCATTAGCAGAATTTACCAAACTGAAAAGCAGCAAGCATTGTTTGAATGAGCTGATGTAAAATCAATATATACCATGCTGTTTCAGTATTTTTTTATTGGAAAAAAGGGAAAAGAGAATCTTTATTGGAAAAATTTTAAAATAGTATAACTCCATATATAAATATCATGTAACCATATTCCATTGACACATCAGGATCAAAGAGAATCTTTATACAACTTGATGCAAAGTATAGGAATCCATCCAACAAAATAGCATTACTGGGTTCACGCTTTCATGGTGTTATTAAAATTTGAATTACATAAAATTAGAATATAACTAATGTTATTGGGATCAGCATTATATAATGATCTATAAGTATAAGAATTAGTACCTTGTCTGTGCTGAGATATTGCACTATGGTCCCATGTTCAAACTGACTTAAAAGAGCGATTTCCTAAAATATTAAACAGACCTCAGAGAAGAACAAACTCTTGCACACAATTTGAATCATGAAAGGAATTCCTGTTGCTGAAGAATCAGATTTTCTGAACTACAAATTGTGAAGATGTGTTTCTAAGTAATGATCTATCTTAACATATCTATCTTTAATAAGACTACATAAGATAACCACTGACACAAAAATAAAATGTGACTCAAAACCAAACTGAGATCAGTGGGCAAGAGGCAAACACTTCTATATCAAAGAAGAAGACTTTAAAATTCCAAATAAAAGTAAGGATCCTACAATGCACAATAAATTTAAACGGTTAAAACAGAGTTGATCCGTCTCTCACACTCCCACCTCACTCATCTGTTGAATCATTTTCCATCTGTAATTCATGCCTGATCCCACCAGAGATCGATCACATCATAACCAACAAAGAGAAAGGGAAAACCCAGATATGTATGCATCCAATAATTGCGTGCTGAAGATTAAAAAAAAAAAAAAAAACCCAACTCTCTATTCGGCAACCCATGATCAACCAAGTGAATAAAGAGACTGAGAAAGAAGGAATAAAAAAAACCCAGGGAACCAAAACCCAACATTTAATCATAAATCTTGATAAGAAAGACTAACCCACCCACATTTTTAATTCTCTTCGTCCTTCTTTTCGGATGCCTCCCTCTCCGCCTTGACCAGGGACCCGGCCTCCTCGTCCCCCTTTTCGGCAGCGTTCTTCTTCTGAGCCTCCTTCTTCTGAGCCCCCTCCGAGTGAGCTCGCACGGGGGCCGAGTGGGGCTCCGAGTGGGCTCACAGGGGGGCCGAGTGGGGGGCGGTGGAGCCGGCACAGGGGGGCCCAACGGGGGCCGAACAGGTTGGCCGAACGGGGGGGGGGGGGTGAACAGGGGTCGCAGGGGGGCTCCGAGGGTTTCTTCAGACGAGGTGAGGTGTGTGATAGGTGAGAGAGAGGGATAGGTGAGAGAGATTCCCTGTTTAGTCGGTTTCACTAAAACCACTCGAATTTAATTCTCCACCGTCCGATTTTCCTCGACCACATCGGACGACTACGAATGAGTCCGCACCTGCCGTTCGGCCTTACCCATAGAGTCGTGATATTATACGGTCGTGCGGTCGTGCGGTCGCGATTCAGTCGATCACGGGTCCATCGCATCGGACGGTCGGGTGCGATTCACGTACCGTTGGATATGGACCCGCGATCGGACGACGCACGTCGAATCCGCACGACCGCACCGACCGCATATTATCGGAAATCTATATATATATATATATAGTCGAGTGATAGCGTGTGGTCGGTGCGGTCGTGCGGATTCGACGTGCGTCGTCCGATCGCGGGTCCATCGTATCCAACGGTCGACGTAAATCGCACCCGACCGTCCGATGCGATGGATCCGTGATCGGACGACGCACGTCGAATCCGCACCGACCGCACGTAATCACGAGTGCCGACCGGTATGCGCGACATGGATCCGTCCATGCATCCAACGGTCGACGTGACGCACCCACCGTCCGTGCGATGGACCCGTGATCGACGGCCCGTGATCCGCGACCGACACCGCACGTAACGACGTGCTTACCGCACGTCACGGGTCCATCGCACGACGGTCTGCGAATCACGTCGACCGTTGGATGCGATGGACCCGCGATCGGACGATATAAGTATTTCCATATATATATATATATGAAAATTATTATGTGCAGCGAACGGCAGGTATGGTCGCGACGTGGGTCGTTCGATCGCGGGTCCATCACATCCGACGATCGATGTGAATCGCACCCGACCGTCCGATGCGATGGACCCGTGATCAGCGGCCCGTAGTCGCTGCTGCACCTCCGTTCGCCGCACGTAATAACTTCTCATATATATATATATATATATATATATATATATATATATATATATATACGCTCGCGATTTTGTGCGGCGAATGGCAGGTGCAGCCGCGATGTGGGCCGTCCGATCGCGGGTTCATCGCATCCAACGGTCGACGTGAATCGCACCCGACTATCCGATTCGATGGACCCGTGATCGCTGCCGCACCCGTCGTTCACCGCACCTAATTGGTTCCCTATATATATATATATATATATAGAGGGGTGATATGCTGCGGTCGGCCGCACCGTGCGGCATCGATCACGGGCCGTCGATCACGGGTCCATCGCATCGGACGGTCGGGTGCGATTCACGTCGACCGTTGGATGCGATGGACCCGCGATCGGACGAACGAGGTCGATGCCGCACCGTGCGGTCGGCCGCATATTATCATTCGACTATATATATATATATATATATATATATATATATATATATATATATATATATATATATATATATATATATATATATATATATATAGTCGAGTGATAGCGTGCGGTCGGTGCGGTCGTGCGGATCCGACGTGCGTCGTTCGATCGCGGGTCCATCGCATCCAACGGTCGATGTGAATCGCCCCCGACCGTCTCATGCGATGGACCCGCGATTGGATGACGCACGTCGGATCCGTACGGCCCATGATCGCAGCCGCACCCGCCGTTCGCCGCAACTAATCGGTTATATATATATATATATATATATATATATATATATATAAATGTTAGCTAGGAATCAAACGCATCAGCTTGTGCAAATTGATTTACATGTAATTAATGAGAATTTAAACACATGCAAAATGATAGAATAGAATGAATAAAGTATCATACCATTACTAATGCACCATTTCATGCATAGCATTATCATATTCATAATAACATAAATATAGGTATTCTAATATTATAACATATATTTAAATTCATACATAGCATATTATATTAATTTAATTAAAAAATCTATAATTAAATTTATATGGTTACATTTGGATTGCTAAATTTCACATGTCATGTCATTTTTTTTTCAAATATAATTTAAAATAATATTCATAATATAATTTCAAACAAAAAAAAGTTTTAGAATTGGAACATCGATTAGATATTATAAAAAACAAATATTTTTTGGAACAATTATTTAAATCAGTTTTAATTATGGATATATAATTTGAAAGGTCTAAATCTAAGAAAAATTAAATAATATCAATTATCTTATAATAAAATAAATTTATTTCTCACCAATTTATCAATTTTTAATTTAAAATTTTAATCAATTTTAATTCTCAATATGAAAAAATAAAATAAAAAAATTAATTTTTTAATTTTTTTATTTATTTAATATGGATAATACTAAAATTATCTATCTAATTAAATTACCGATTTTAATATAGGAATATTATCCATTTTAATTTAGTATATGGACATTATCTTATAATATATTATTTATCCATAAATTATCAGTTTTAAATTAATTTTGTATTTTTTTTATCAATTAATCCATATCCTACTAATAATTATTTTATCCTTATCTTAAATATTTAAATAAATTTAAATATTTTTTCCATATCTCATTAATCCATGTATTTTAATTTAAAATGATAATATTTTATCTATGCACACTTTATCAATTTCTCACCAAATAATAATTTAAAATGTATTTATTTCTCACCAATTTATCCATTTTTAATTTAAAATGATAATATTGAAATTGATCTTGTAATATCCTATTCATCTACAAATTATCAATTTTTAATTCCGGGGCTAATCAATTTTAAGTTACATGAACTCAGGAGAGCATTTTGATTTAATCGATGATCCAGATTAGTAATTTTGTTTATAGTTAGATTTTATTATATGGTTTTAAGATATATAGGATTTTATGTTAGCGTTTATGGTTCCATTAATGTGAATATATATAGTTTGTGCAAATAATTTTTTTCTTTTTGCTTTGATATGGGAGGTATCCCAAACTTTTCAGACAAGGACTGGTGTCTGCATCACCTATTCGGATTTGAGACATATGTTTGAGTCCCATATCGAAAAATTGTTTTTTCAATCCATTATATATATTAAGATACCCATTGCATTTATGAAAAATAAGTGATCTTGGCACGTATATTATTTAAATATGAACCATATAAATTTAATTTTTTAATTTTAACCATCCATCAAAAGGCTTATCAATTTAAAAATGTCCTTATGATTCGAAGAATTAAATGGACCATTTAATTCTTAATTGATGAATCAGGACCATTGATTGAGTCTTATGTGATTATTAGGAAGGTGAACTATTCTATACTTGATGGAACAATCGGGGTGAGCCGTTGATTGAGTGTCTTGATTGATCTCTACAAAATAGGGATGGGGGACCATACAAGCTTTGATGAGCGAATCAAGACCATTAATCGGATCATACGGGTCCATCTTTACAAAGTGCATATGTGAAAGATGGTTGGTGAGAAAGACAATTTGTGAGAACCATATGTTAGTTGGAAGTGATTATTGGTATCTGCAAATCAAAATTCAGAGGCTCCATTATATCCTGGGAGCGTATTTGCCATCAAACCGTTTTGCATCGGAAGGGGGCGAAATACGTTTCGAAAATTTTGTCACTTCGATCGAGCTTTGAAGTCAAGTTCTCATTTTTGTACCGGTTCTGCATCCTACACTCGGTGTCTCTTCGGCATGTCCTCCAAACACATTGTGCTAGCCAACTCATCAAGAACCCAGTGGGTATTATGCAAAGAAGATTAGGTGGATGTGTGTATATAGTCTATGCAAAGAAGATGAAGCGGATGAAAATCATTTATTTTGATAGTTCTGTTTTCTGCATTCGTTTGGTATTTTATGGAATAAATAACTTTGATGTCCAGATTCTTATATTCTGATTTTTAAGAATCTATACGATCCAAGAATGCTATTTGTAGATGATGAGTTCACTATCCATTCCCATCATATAAAAAAAAAATCTGCATTGTTCAGATCATTGGAATTTTATACGGGAGAAATCCATCCACATTCAATATCCGCATTTTCGTAGTTTGTTTTTCCAGGATTACTTCATCATACGTGGAAGATATGCAAAACAAAACCATCAAAACTAGAAAAATTTATAAAATCAGCAGCTGTTTTTGAGGAGCTCAAACTTTAAACCCCCCTTTCACAATGGTATATTGACATGATATATCGCTAAAATGGTGTTATAATACAATTTGCAACAATGATGTTAGGAATATATCTTGTTTTAGTACCATTTTTTTTTAATCCACAAACAGTGGTTTACTTTAATCGATAAAACGGTATATTGACATGATATATCGCTAAAATGGTATCGCTAAAAGTAAAAACCATGACAGTGTGTTTTAATATAAAAGATAAGCGCATCCGTCATCCCTCTCCTCTCTTTGTTATTACACATCTACTTAGGATTAAAACTAATATTTTAAAAAAGATGAATAAATTGTACAAAGGGCAGGCCAAATATAAAAGTGGTTTATATAACATGACCAACTCATTAAGTTTCGATATATAAAAGTGGTCTATACAAGAAGACTAATAACTTATATTGTTTCCAAAGATAAAAGTGGATTAGGTTCATATATTTTACAGTACCCTGTACCAAAAAATATTAACCCACTGCCAACAAAGGCAACATTACAAAAGTGATTTATTTTATATTAATTTTTTCCTACCACTTTTCAAAGTAGGCTTTTTCACATGGAAAGAAGAATTATTCATGTCTAACTAATATAGAGATTTTGTTCTATTTGAATTAAATATTCATTAAAGTTTTTCAGTATTAAAATATGATCAATAATACGTACAATACACTAGTGTTATTTTATTCTAATAAAAAAATGAAATTAAGAGCATCAATAGAAGTGTAATCTTGCTGATACTCAATAATATTTCTTTTGAATGTTTGTTATTCTATATTAGGCCTGTCAATGGGTCGGGTCGGGGTGGACTCGGACCCGACCTATTTGATTGTCGGGTCCTTCAGATAGGGTTCATATCGGGTATCGGGTCAGGTCGACCCATTAACAAGTCCAGGTCAGACAAAGAGAGGTTGATGAACTTTTTAATGGCATACAATGGCTTCATTTTTTCTTCTTTTTAATAGAATCTAGTGTATTATAAATAGTTCTTCAATATTTTGATTTTTAAATGTTTTATGATGAATATTTGGAATACAGTTTGGATTATTATACTTTTACGTGAAGTCAAAAGTTATAAAAATATTACAAATGTTTAAAATTTTAAATGATTATTCAATATTTAGTTATAATCATGAGTATTAGGTTGAATCATAAATAAAAAAAATCACATAATATTTGGGTTGGATCAATCGGGTCCAACGGGTCCATAGGATCGGGTCGGGATGGACCCAGATCCGACCTGTTTTGATTGTCGGGTTCTTCGGGTCAGATATTTATGTCTTTTATCGGATCAGATTCGGATTGAGTTCGAATCGACCCACGACCCATTGAGAGGCATATTTTATACTCGAGAAGTCAGATATATAAAGCACACATATTAGATATTTCTCTATGAAAATGAAACTCAATTGTCTGCCAGACAAAAAATAGCCTAACATGATAGGTGGTGTTAGTTTGATTTTCTTTTCTTGTGGAAAAGTGAGTCTTCATTTGAAACTGTGCACATATGTGCTACAGAGTAAATGAGATACATGGAAAATAATTTGAACCATCAGGCTCAATCAAGTTGGCCTACGTGAAAAATGCCTACTGTAATGACGGCAGATATATTCAACTCATTTTACTGTCTCATACATTATGATAACGTAATATATACTGTGGTATTATAGTGTATGAGAAATTATCATAATTTATGGCGTCAATTTTTTTTTATCATTTTTAATTTAAAAAAAATATTAATGTTTTCAAATATATATTTTATTTCATATAATAGCATACACTTCATTTAGAGAATATGTGATTTAAAAAAAAAATTGACGTGAACTGCAACTGGGACAGCAATTGAGTTTATACGTATCATTTTCAGTACTATAGTATATACAGTGGTTCCTAATAGACTGAAATAAATGATGAGGTGATAGATGGGCATATATAATATATGATGAATTTTTTGGTCAAAAAATGATTATATATGATTTTAATATATTATTGTGGTTGGTTTAAAAAGATAGGTACGCGTGCAACCTATAAAAAAAAAAAAAAAGAGACCCATTTGAATGGGGGCGATTGCTTGCCTCACTGGTCCCCAAAAATATAAAATCCAAAAAAGGGGGGGGGGGGGGGGGGGGTGGTTTGATGTGTGATGGATCCCCAATGTATATAAACGAATAATAATATAATATTTGATAGTCCATCAAACACGGGACAAGTTCTTGTCAGGATTGAATACTATCAGTATTATCAGTGTCAAATAGACATTTGACATCTGTCCCCAACAAAAAAAAAATTTAATAACCCTAACGGGGATCTGTTGTTAATGTCTAAACAACCCAGCCAAACCCATTTTCAGATTTTTCCTCTTTTTCTCTTTTCCCTCCACTCCCTCTCTCCTTTGTTTTCAAAAAAAAAAAAAAAAACCATATATAGTGAGATCTTTTTTTTTCCCGCTCTGTTTTCTTTCTTCCCCTCTATCTCTGTTTTCCTTCTTTTGTTTCCCTCCCTCTCTTCTCTCTCTCTCTCTTACTACATGATTTAAGATCCATATTTTTTTTAAGCATCTGTAATATGGTTTATTTTATATTTATTATAAATATATTTTGTATCCCTTGAATGATTTCCTATTTTAGGGAATTTGTATTTTTTGTATACATAGATTGTATGGTTCGATTCTAATGTTGTGCATTTCGATTTATATATTCTTTAGTTTGATTCTGATTTTTACAGTTCTAATCATATATTGCTCAATTTAATTCATATAATGTGCATTTTGATTATAGATTGTAAGGTTGGATTCGTATTTAAGATTTATATGTGTGTAGTTCCGTTCATAGATTATGTAATTTGATTCATGAGTTGTGCAATTTTATTATTAGGTTATGCAGTTCGATTTATAGGTTTGCAATTTGATTCATAGGTTTTACCGTTCGACTCTTATGTTATGCAGTTTGATTAATAAGTTTGCAGTTCAATTCTAATGTTGTATAGTTTCATTCATCGATTATGCATTTTTGACAAGTAATGGGTCATGTAGTTTGATTTATATGTTGTACTATTCGATTATTAGGTCGTGGAGTTCAATTTATCATTTTTATTTCTTATGCACCTAAACATTAACTTTTAATGTCTGGATATGTTGAATCTTTCAACAACAATCACCCTATCAACCCAAAAAAGTCAAGTCTATCCCAATTCCAACAACTCGAATATTGACAAAAAAAATTTCTTTCAGCCGTTCATTATACATTATTTATATTATTTGCAGGAGTCAAGAATAGTTATATCAATGCCATATGACAAGTTATAGAGAACAAAGTCAAATGTTGAATGAAGATGAAATATAGTCCGACTTGCTTTGTTAGTTGTTAGTTTTGCTGTAGTTAGATTTGTAATTAGAGTAGTAAAGAAATTTTGTTATAGTTATAGTTATAAAAAAATATTTTAGCTTGTAATTAGTTATATAAAGGAGAAGTTGTATCTAGGATTTGGTTTGTTCATTTCAATTCATGCGTGCTGTAGTTTGATTCATTAGTAATTCAGTTCGTTTCAAAATTTATCCAGAATTTGGTACATTCATTATTCAGTCCAATTAACAAGTGTCATTTCAGCTTTGAGGCATCAACAAATACTTCAAGTATTATTCAAACAATGATTAGTTTAACTACAAATGCTTCAGTTCATACAAGTCCCATTTCAAGATTGAGTCATCAACATTTAGTTTGATTAATAAATACTTCAATTCGATTAATAAATACCGATTCAACCACGATTCAGTTCGTTTCATGAGTAGTGTAGTTTACTTCAACCAAACATCAGTTTATTTCATGTAAACAAAAGTATACACTGCAAACATATCTATATATCAACACAATGACTTTCATTCAACAACTTTCAACACAGTACATCAATTCAACATAGTCAAGGGATCGACAAATTTGTTCTCCACATCCTTCGTAAGAGAATCATACATGAATAATTTATGTTTTTTGGATGAAGCACCGCAAGTAATCAATGACTATTCTTAATGATAGGGATAAATATATGTGTAAAATAAAAAAATAAGCACATGTATCAAGTGATATCTTAGAATTATTTATAAGAAAACCAAAAAAATCAATTCTCACATTTTAACAGTGCTATATATCATACCCTAAGCTATCTGGATTTACAAAGCAACGGAGAGACATATTTGTCACCATTCAACATTAAATGAATATGATCATCCAAATCACTTTATGAGAAGAAAAAATTGTCTATCCATCGTTTATACTTATTATTCAAAAATGTCTAACAATGATATAAAAATAAATATAATAAATATTTTGATAAACTAATTGCTCAATATATACAACAAATATAAATGGTTGCATTACTACCATATATATGGGATCCAAGAAACAAGCTGACATTTGATCGCTTCTATTCTTCTATTTCTCTTTGAGTAACTCGCAATATGTCGCCATTATCTCCAATTGCATAATCTATGAATGGAAGTGCACAACATTAAAATCAAACTGCATAACTTATTAATCAAACTGCATAACATAATAATTGAACTGCATAACATATTAATCGAACTGCAAACCTAATAAATCGAACTGCCTAACTTAATAATGAAATTGTACAACACATAAATCAAATTACATAACCTATGAATGAAACTACACGCACATAAATCTTAAATAAGAATCCAACTGTACAATCTATAATCAAAATGCACATTATATGAATTGAACTAAGCAACATATAATCAGAACTACAAAAATCAGAATCAAACTGCACAATATATAAATTGAACTGCACAACATTAGAATCAAACTGCACAACTTATTAATTAAACTGCATAACATAATAATCGAACTATAAACCTATAAATCGAACTGCATAACCTAATAATAAAATTGCACAATCTATGAATCAAATTACATAATCTATGAATGAAACTGCACACATATAAATCTTAAATACGAATCCAACTATACAATTTATAATCAAAATACACATTATATAAATTGAATTGAGCAACATATGATCAGAACTGCAAAAATCAGAATCAAACTGCAAAATATATAAATTGAACTGCACAATATTAATTAGAATTGAACCATACAATCTATGTATTCAAAATTACAAATTCTCTAAAATAAACCCTACAAGGGATACAAATACTCTCATCAACAAAGTTTGAAACCCTACAAGAGATACAAAATATATTTATAATAAATATAAAATAAACAATAATATAGATGTTTAAAAAAGATATGGATCTTAAATCATGTAGCAAGAGAGAGAGAAGAGAGGGAGGGGAAAGAAAAAAAGGAAACAGAGAGGGAGGGGAAAAAGGAAAATAGAGAGGGAAGAAATAAAAGATTTCACTATGTTTTTTTATTAAAAAAAAAACAAAGGAGACAGAGGGAGGGGAGGGAAAAGAGAAAAAGAGAGAAATATGAAAATGGGTTTCGCTGGGTGTTTAGGCGTTAATGGCAGGTCCATGTTAGGGTCATTAAAATTGTTTTTTTTATTAGGGACAGGTGTTGATTGTCTATTTGACACTGATCGGACTGATAAACTTTAAGCATGAGGGGATCCGGACCCAACATCAAACACCACTACCACATGCAAATCTCAACGGCTCCCTGTCTTTGTAGATTATTGTGATTTGCACTCTCTCCTTCACAAGTAAAAACACATCTTTGTGCATAAAGAAAAAAGAAAAAAGGAAGTCAATAAATGAATAATGATAAGAGTGATGATAAAAGTACGAAGCATATTTCAAATATAATACTTTCATCATCTCAGGTATAACTCGTGATTGCTGTGATGAAGAGTTTTGTAGAAAAAAACACACATGCAAAATTGAAGGTGTGAGTCGATCTTTAAAAAGAAGCGTCCATGTAAATCCTAGTGCGTCAACATTTGCTAACGCGGACCACCTCTAGTTGTTGAGACTCCGGTCTCTTCTTTTTAAAAAGATACAACGTAATTAAGTCCGTCAATCAAATGGATACGGATCGGATATGTTAATATCCATATCTTAACTTTAGGATTCAGATACAAATATTAATTTTTGGATTCGGATCCCTCCGAATACGGATCGGATACGGATATTTTTCGGATAATTGATATGTTTGAATATTAACATTATTTTGAATAATCAAGTAATAATTTAGAGAGATATCAAAATTAAAATTGATATTTTGAAGCTTATTATCCTTTTCAGATATCATACATTGAAAATTTAATAGTATTATAGTATATTATCATTATGATTAATCACACATGATAATAATATGGACAATATATAAGACAAATATATATTTTTATAGTATATGTCGGATACGGATATTTTTCGGATTGGATAGACTGATATCCATATCCGCACTTCGGATGTTCGAATATCGGATAATTCTGATTTTTCGGATATGGATTCGGATCGAATTCAGATTTTTTCGGATAATTGACAAGCTTAAATGTAACGGGAGACAACCACTTCCGCTGCCCCTGAGGACGTGCACCATCTTTTCTGCGCATGCCCGGTGGCGATGGAGTTTTGGGGAGCGGTCAGCATACAAACTGGCCTACAACACTCCTTTGCATCGATCAACGATGTCTGGGCAGCAGACAAAGCAATGAAGCGGGCTTCTATGAACAGTTTTGAAGCAATGATCTCGCAGCCATCATTCCGGCAGGGGCTTGGACAATATGGTGCACGCGCAACAAGGTTATTTTTCGAGGCGCATGCACCTACCAAGAAAACATGTTCAAGGGATGCATGCGGGATTGGGGCGTGCTCCTGACAAAAGCGGAGGCAGTCTCGTTCAGGGACGGGGTGATGCGAATCACGGGGTGACCGTGGGGCGTTGAGGACATTCTTCTCCCATGTTAAAAGTCTCATCTAACCGGGAGGGAGACGTCTCGTGGTTTTCTTGGTTCTCGTACTTGATCTTTCTGTTTGTCTTTATTTTCGTTTTCTAATCTCTCTCCGTTCGGAGTTTGTAATTCAAAATTCAACAATAAAATCGGGTAGTAAACATCTACCTTTTATTCAAAAAAAAAAAATGGGAGACAACCATATCAACAAGGATAATGTAACGTCCAACCCTCTTTTCAACTTCAATTTTGATCTACACATGTTCTGATTTTTGTAAAATAATATATCTCATCTATGAGATGCATTTAAAAAAAAAAACATATACTCCAATAAATTGCATTGATATATTTATAGAAAATGTAAAAAAAATTTATAAAAAATATATCTCGTTAATATGAGTATATGACACTAATGAAACGAAACATATGAGACTGAAATTGAAACCGAAAAAAAAAATGTATGGAACACTCTTTCAACAATGGACATCGATACCAGACATGTGTGCAATAACATGTTAGTATACATTATATTAAGAAAAACATAAATATACATGCATTCAATTCATAGAGTATTAAATTCATTTTTTATAAAAAATTAAATTCATGGACAGATATATACTAAAAAAAATATCAAAACATGTGCAGTTAGCAAATGTAACATTTTCCTTCAACAATATTTTAGCACAAATAACTTCATCACCTCTTCAAAATGTCTGTAGCAACCATAAGATTCTGTTCTGCGAAGATATCTACTTCATACCCCCATAAGTTCATCCTTTGTGTGGCAGACTATTAGGATGAGGCTGCAATTGGTCTTTCCGCACACATGCGCCTTGATCTCTAATACCCATATCTTGACAATCCATTTTCCTCATACTGGAAACACTGATGTGCTGCTTGGGGTGAAACACTTTAATCTGCTCAAACATCTAAAACTCATTCACTCAACATTCATCACACTCAATTATACACACACAATCCACCTGCATGTCAGGATCAGACATCCCCCTTTGTTTTTAATGGAGAATGCATACATACTAAGCATTGCTATAATTGATATAGATCCATTAAAACCTGAAATGACTGAATGCGCACAGCTTAATGAATTAGACTACATGAACCTCTCATTTTATTTGGATGTCAAATACTAGATGGGGCTTTACATCAACTCATTTCCTTCACCTAATTTAAAATCTGGCAACTCCTCATAAATGAGCAGAGTGGAGAGGCTGCGTTTCATCTGTTCTACAATACATGGAGCAGGAGAACAAAATTATCTTTTGAATCTGCTCCCTTTTTCCATGAATGTCACATGAACAAACGGGAGAGCTAGCCTTCAAACCTGTACATGTAACAGACGCTAAGAGGATTCTTCATTCTACTAGACTATTTTTTCAAAAAATCAGAACTTTACCAGTGTGAAACATAAAACCTAGCAAGCAATCTATATTGCCACTTAAATCTGGAATGTTGGAGAAAAAATAAATTAGCAAACACAAAGGAACTTTTATGTTCCATGGAGCTACAAAAAAAAAAAATGTGAAATGGATATATCTTTCTGTTTTTTTTTAAAAAAAGCATGGGTAGGCTGAATGAGTGAAGATCCATATCATCGTCACATATTAGCTGCCGAAGCATTACAATGTGGTGAGTGAATAAATGTGCTTGGCTGACATGTGGATGCTAAACATATGGCAGGCAATCACAAAACGGAAATTTTTCTGTTGACCCTGTTACTATTTCTTAAGAAAAAAAAATTTATGAGATAGTTTGCATATCCAACAGAGCTCTAGAGTGATTGGTGCAGTGGCTGTGCAAGAACAAGGGCTCAGCTCCATCAATGTGCTGGAATACAAGGCAGTCCTTGAGGGGCTCCGCCTTTGTCAAAGCATGGGTGCTACTCATGTCCTCATGGAGAGTGACTCGTCAACCTCGATAGCATGGATAAAAGGCACTGGAAATTTCCCATGGCAGCTCCTTCGAGCACGAAATGAGGTTCAGCGAATTGTGTGCACCCTCTTGGGATGGCAGGCCTCGCATACATATAGGGAGGAAACCAGGCAGCAGACTATCTGGCGGCTTGGCGCTCCTCACATGGTATTTCCATCCTCTCGCCGGACCAATTAGATGCTGCTCTTCAGGCAATAGTTGCCCGTGACTCTGCTGGTACTGTTTTCATCAGGACAGGCAAACCGCGATGAGCATTCTGTCATACGCAGGACTGGGATGCAAATGCAAGTGATGGGTTCCTCCTTGCACTCACCTCCTTATCTTGAATTGGCTTGAAAATTTTTCACTTTTGGTTTAATGTAAAGTTATTAAACATGTAACCCTCTATGACCTTAGCTCCAACAGCAGCAATACAAATTCTTTTTTACCCACCGAAAAAAAAAAAAAGAGCTCTAGAGGACCAGATCATGGAGGGGGCATGCTGGTTATAATAAACATATAGAACACTGTGAGAATCCAATCTAATCAGGACAAATAAGATGAAAATGAAAACAGAACCCCATACATTACTAGGATAAAATACATATAATGTCCAAAATAAGCTAATATTTCATTAGCATACAAAAGTATAAAAAAAATAAAAAATGATCACAACACATGAAGTATACAGCAAAAAAATTGGGCATAATATAATACAAACCAAATTTTAATTCACCCCTAAAAATGGATATTGGTATATGCTCGCTGACCCCAATCTCAACTATTACTTAATTGACTTCAACAGATGCACTCAATTTGCAGAATCCAAAGTAAATATATTACATAGGACTCCATAAACCAAACTACATCTACTATGAATGTGACAGGGAGGGCAATGCCAGGATCTATGTCACTGTTTATACACGAGATCAATGTCATTAACCTCCTGTTGCTAAATCTTAACCCAATAGATTAATATAGGTCAATTTATAGGAAGGTTAGGATAACATAGAAATGGAAAAAATGGGGAAACAGATGATGACATTACTAAGAGAAAAAAGAAGAAAGTGGAGCTATAGTGTGGATTCATCCATAGGCTTTAATGCCCCTTTTGTCTGGTATGTCATCAACATAGAATATAAGCAATGTTTATAAACCATGTGCAGACCACATATACAGTTGGGTCTGCACATGGTACATGCGGCTGCATGTTCGACACATTATAAGGGAACACCTTCTTGAAAAGGAGATGTAACCTTGAGACATGGAAGATAATCCAATACACCCACCAAAGAATTGGACTCTTAAACTAGACCACATAACTCATGTGTGTGATGAACAGGACAGAAGTATCACGAAAAGGTCTGATCGACCACATCATATTAATCTCCAGAAAAGCATAAATTCATTTCAACTTCTTTTGGGCGGTACCACCAATTCATTATTGATTCCAGAAGGGGAAAAATATTCCTGGGAGGAAATTCCATCCCAACTCGACTGTAGAAGATTATGGTAGATGGACATGAGATGACAACACTCCACCGCCTTTCCACACTTCCCCTATATACCTCACTCACCTATACATAAAACTACATACTCAAGTAAAGTTCAGATCCCAACCAAATCCCAAACCCACCCCCACACCCCCCCCCCCCCCCCCCCCAAAAAAAAAAAAAAAAAAAAAGGAAAAAACAAAGAAAAAGAAAAGAAAGAATTAAAGAGAACCCCACCAGCAAAGGAAACCATCCAAGAAAAATCATCCAGCCACACCCTCCACATTATGAAGATAACGCCAATAGGTTCCAAAATCTACAGGTCCCTCATCCTTCCTATACATGTGGATTTATACAGAGGCTTCGCATTCTGCAGTATTAGTCTTTGTCATAGCATGTACATAGAAAAGATAAAATTACGTGACAAAACCTTCACAGTGCAAGAACATAATATAACAAGTCAAAGAAAATTGAAAAAAGACCCATATCAGAATATCAATATTCAAATACACTGTTATAGTGAAAAGATAAATTGTATAATGCTGAATTGCTGGTTTGCTAAACGAGATCAAACCTGCCAATGAGAGGGGACTTACCAAGATGACAAAACATTTAAAGATTAGTCAGACTTTCCCTGAAACCAGATCTTTACTGTCATATCATTTCCGAGAGCGCCTGATGCTATCATGTTCTCAGATGGGTGGCATGAGACCCCAATGACAGTATCGGTGTGACCCTGCAGTTTCTGAACCACCTTCTTGGACTGAAGCTCCCACAGGTAGACACATTTATCCTCTGAGCCGCTCACAATGTACTTTCCATTCCTCACCGAAAATGCAGAAGATATGCAATAATTTGAATTGGCATGCCCCGTGTACATCTTTTGAAACTTCCCAGTAGAAAAGTTCCATAACCTCTGCAACCATGCGAGAATTGAAAACCCAAAATAACAGTAAGCAACTATATTCTCTAACAGATTCACATAGAGAGAAACCAGGCAAGTTAAGGTAAAAAGGGAAACCGTGGGAGGCAACTTGGATCTAAGAATCAGAAAAAGGGGAACAAAGGAAAGGGCATAGACTGGGATATAATAAGTGTTTAAGAATATGAAATCTATTTAGTTACTTGCAAAAATGCACCCTCAATGCAGGGATGTGTGCGGACACACACAAAAACTAACAAGTGGATTTCATGTGGACAATGAATCCAAATCAATGATAACAATTCAAAGCATAAATCTGAAGAAAGACTTTGAGGTAGTAAAAAGAAAAAAAAAATTCATAAAAATGAACTTTTTTTTCAAGGGAATATTTTAAGGGAATATTGTTTCTACTGGAAGGCCAGAAAAACTTTTTTTTTTCGCAGTAAACATGATATTGCCTCTCGGATCATGGCTTCCACTGTTGCTCATGTTTAGTTTCTGCATCTCTTACAAGACATAAGCATCTTTATCTTCACTCCTACTCCACAATACCATGGCAACAAGAGAATCATTCATATTACTAATATCTGGTTTTTCATGAGTGGATAATTAATACACATCAGAATCCATTGTCATTTTGTTCGATATTATTTTCTTACTAACACATTGGTGTTACCTTATGGTCTATATCCTCTCTGACTTTTTTACACAGCCACACATGCTACAACGTCATTTGTTTTTCTTGAACAAACTCTTGCTACTTGATCCACCATGAGTTTGAGGGAATGTTAGATATACTATATATATCTTAGGGTGCGTTTGGTTGCACGATTGCAAAACTGATTCTGCAGGAATCTGCGATTGCAAACCTGATTCTGCAGGAAGCTCACTTTCTCAGCTTTTTGAAATCGCAGCTTTTGGGCACTATTTGCCTGCAATCGCTGGGTTTAAAACTGCGATTACAAAACTGTTTGGTTGCGCGATTGCAAACGCAGCTTCCTGTAATCGCAATCGCAGCGCAATCGCGCAACCAAACGCACCCTTAGCCACCGTTTGCATCTGTGTTTGAACATATTCAATATTTGAAAAGCGAAAGATTCTTAAATGTGGACCCAAACACATTTTTAGCTTTCAACTTTTCACCAACACACCCCCCCCCCCTTTTTGCTTTTTGAGGCCGAAACAAACCAATGATTAAAAAGCTAACAAAACAATTCTTTTTCAAAAGTTGAGATTGAAACACGAGATTTTAAAAATCCTAGCGTTTCAACCGCACATCCAAATGCAACCTTAGGATATTTTGGCATTTCCTTTGTATAAAAGCAGTTTAGACGTCTATTCCTCTGTTTACTATATATTTCGGTTAAAAGTTTTAGGGTGTGTTTGGATACCCGATTGTGCACATTTGGCGATTAGAAATAAAAAAAATTATGAACCCCACATCCAAACATACACCAACGATTTAAAATCAAAGATAAACTTTTAGCTTTTGTAGTGTAAAATACCCAATGTTTCAAAAACCATCATATGTATGATTTTGAAAATCAACATATTTTTATGTTTGATAAGCAACCACAGAACCTTGTAAAATGTTTAGTTTGCCCTTATAGAAATCAACATATCACACCCTCAACCCAACTATGTAAATCAGGTTTTGTTCAGGATATTTAACGTGTGAATCATATTACAATTTCTCTTAAACAAGTGAATAAGATGTTCCCAACAGGTCTTTTGTGAAATTTATAGAATCCAAGAAAAAAAAAAGATGTTTGTAAATGAATTTCAATATTAACAGCAGGTTTCCATTTTGAAATTTTATACGAGTGAGGATGGGGAGTTTTGTAATCACCCTTTTAAAATTCCAAATGCACCTAGTTTGGCTGTCATTGCCAAACACAGATTTGATTATGGAGAGTGAAAAGCTTACTTTTACCTGACATTGCCAAACATAATTTTCAGAAGCTGATGTGGGTTTTCAAATGAGGGTCTCAAACAGAGCTTTTTGAAGATCATATAGTTTATATCACATATCTAAACACACCCTTACCCCTGTTTGGGTAGTGGACTGGGGGGGATAAAGGGGAATAGGGATGAATAAGCTCTAATCCTTGTTTGTCTGCAAGGAATAAATGTGTATAACTATGCCAGAATATGTGAGAATAAGTTGGTATTGATATTTATGATCCCCTGGAATTGTGTTATTCCACTCGATTTATCCTATTGGTACAAGGGTGAACCATATGTCAAATCAATTGTCATAGCCTCTTATAATTCAATGTCAAATCATTTTTAACCTTTTATATATAATTATTCACATTTGCATTTAATCCGCAACTTATTCATGGTCAACCAAACAACAAAAATTCATCATTACGTTTCCTAACAAGAATAACTATAAAACACAACCACATAGAAAAAACAATTATTTCTTATCTATACTGAAATAATTACCAATCCGGAAATAACTTGTGTCGTTACCCAAAAAATGAGGAAAAAGAAGTGGAAGAGAAAGAGTGGACTCACAAGGCATCCGTGAAGGGAGGCGGCGAGGATGAATTTCCCATTGGGGGAGAACTTGGCGAAGGAGATGGGAGGGTTCTCATCGTCGATGAGGGTTTTGATGCAGTGCCCTGTGGAGGTGTCCAGATGCGGCAGAGGCCGTCAAAGCTGCTGGAGACGATAAGTGAACCGTCTCTATTGAAGTCGACGGAGGTGACAAGGTCGGCATGGGCGGGGAGAACGCGGAGACAGGCCCCGGTCTTGACGTCCCAGACCCTGACGGTTTCATCGAATGAGCCGGAGGCGATCATGTTGGACTGGGGGTTGTAGACGGAGCACATGACGTAGTTAGTGTGGCCGCGGAGGGTCTTGACCTGCTGCGACGTCTCGACATCCCATATGCGCACCGTGTTGTCGTCGGAGGCCGTGCACACGAAACGAGAATCACACGACCAGGAGACGTCTGAGATACCCTCGTCGTGGCCAGTAAGCTCGGTACATGGGAATAATCAGAGCCGTCGCGGGACCAGATAAGGACGGTCTTATCGGCGGAGGAAGAGGCGATAAAGCGGCCTCCGGAGGAAGGGGGGGAGAACTTGACAGAGGAGATGGATCGCTTGTGACCAGCTAGGGTTTGGCGGAGGGCGTACGGGGGTTCGATCGAGGCTTCCGTCGTCTCACGATCCGTCATTGGGTATAGGGCTGGTAAACGAACCAAGCCACTCGGTTTCTGACTCGGGCTAGGTTCGATTTGAGCTCGTTAATACTCGTTCATTTAGACTTGAACAAGTTTTAAAGCTCGGTTAGGCTCGAGATCTGGATTGAGCTTCATTTTATATTCAAATTCAACATGTTTGTGTTACTAAAACTTAATTGAAGCTTTACTAAACTCCTTTATAAAATCAGAATATTAAATTAATACAAAGTTATGCTCGTTTAAGCTCATGAACTTGGCTCATTTAGGCTAAAATTTTGTTTTCAATCCTTAAAAACCCTAAAATGAAGAAGAACGTTGGACTCGTTGAGCCCGTGAGCTCGACTCGACTCGTTGGGCTCGTTTACCACCTCTAATTGGGGACGTGTCACTCACTGTCAGGGGCGGAGCCATGAATTAGAATAAGGGGGCCAAAAGGCAAGTGAACGAATAAGATAAAAAAATTTTTTTATTGATATACGATAAATTAAAATAAATTAACAGTTGAAAAAAAATAATCCTTGAAATAATGACTGTTGATTCATATTAAAAGATTTTTTACTTATTTTTATTTGTATTTAATGATTTAAAATAATTTATAAAAGAGTTAAAAAAATCATTAAGTTTCATTATTCCCACCACAATAAAATATAAAAAAAAATGAAGTTTCAAAATTTAAAAAAAAAATGATCACAAATACATACAACGATATTCTTCAAGCTTATATTCAGAAAGAGATTTTAAAATTTAACTTTTAAATATTTGAGAGACTCAATATAGTAATAATGAAAAATCAAAATAAACAAAAAAAATAACTAGAACATCCAAATCAGTGATTTTTTAACCCTTCAAAATCAAATACAAATATTCTCGTGCAAACAAATCTTTTCACAAATTTTTTTAAAAAAGAAGACCCATGATTACAAATCTCAATGAGAAAGCTAATACACTTTGTTCATTTTTTCTCCTTATTTTCATTTACCATGTCAAATGCAGTATATAAAATTAGTTAATGAATTATATATTGTACTATATTCATATACAGTATTATAGAAAATATAAATAAAATATATTGATTTATTTCATGTGAGCATGTATTTCATTTTCATAAAATTAATATACTCTACTATATAATTATATACTTCAAAAAAATCAAATGCATGCATGCTAAACAAGATGCAAACGAAACTGCGCGTAACATTTTTCAATACTCTTTTGAAGGGTATTCTTATAAAATTAAAAAAAAATTATATCGTGTAAAAATACCCCTCAAAAGGGTAGTGATGCAAAAATTAAACATTTTGTGGGTATTAGGAATAAAATTTAAAAGAGGGATATTTGACAATATAAGATTTTAAAAGGGTAAATATGCAAAAGACACATTCAATTGTAATAATCTATGTTGAACCATGCAATATTTTGCATGGGCCTTGTGTTGGGATTATGTCTCGATCTGGTGTATCAACATCGGATGACCATGTTCAATTATATCAACATCAACATCGGATGGTAATTAGTTAAAATTTGATCTTAATTATGATATAAAGTGAATCTCCTAAAATCAAAGAAACAGATTTGTTTGTTAGGAAATTACTTAGAAAGCAATTTATTTATTAATATAAATATGCTTGGCTTGGCATAATGTAGAGATCCATGAGAGAGAGGTTGAGAGGGTTTAAAGGAAGGCAACTACATGAGAGTTTGTAAGGTTTTTTTGTATCTCAACAATTATAGTGGATTCTCTTTTTTTCGTTCCGTGGATGTAGGCTTAGACCGAACCACGTTATTTTTGTGTTCTTCGTGTGATTGTTATTCCGTTCTTATGTTCGATCTCGTATTTTATCGATGACTTCCGTGTATCCGTTTTCTAACACCTTAGGGGGCGGGCCCCCATCCTGCCTTTTTTCAATCTTTCTTTTTTATTTTTAAAAAATATTTCTTCTTATTCTATTGGTTTAGACAATAAACAACAATGCCTTCTTTATTTTAAATAAAAATTTAAATATAAAAATTTAAATAATAATATTATATTACAAAAACAAAAAAATAATATTTAAATAAAAATCTATTAAAAAACAAATTACATGACAGCTTCTTATTGAGTGTCACACACACTCAGTGATCAGATGGGTCAAAATGGTGTGCGCGCGGAATTTGAATGCGATACCCAACATCCAAATAAAATCTTTGAACGCACGGTCTTAAAGCATCTCCAATGGACATGTTAGTTAACTAAGATGTTAGAGTGTCATGTCAACACTTTATCACTCAATTAGACACTCATTTACTACATCTTTATTTAATTGGTTGTTGTTACTCCAATGGACAAGCTAAATAACTAGTCAAAATAATAGTGGGTCCACCTCTCCACCCACTCAAACCTCTCCACTCACACAAAATAATATTTTTTTGAATATTTTAAATGGTAGGGCTCACATTTGGATGGCTAAAGCATTAGTCAAATTTAACACTTCCCTTAACATATGACAGGTGAGACTCACATTTAGCATGTCTTTAACACTTCATTGGAGCACTATTTTTACATATTTTTTAAAAATCTGATACTAATTAATGAGTTAACATGTCCATTAAAGATCTCTTATCATGTGAGCTTTCTTAAAAAGACTTTAGATTTATCTTGATGTATGAGCGCCATCTGTGTTTATGGATGGTAGAAGAATAAGTGGGATTTAATTTCCATCATGATAGAAGAAACACAACCGTCAGAGGTGAACCGAAACGCTCTCAGATCATTCGACACGCAGGCCTTTTACAACTAACTACGCATCAGCCAAAGCCAAAATAAGCAGTCACACATATCGAGGCACCCTTTCCCAAAATATGACCCACCACCACCTCCTCCTCCTCTTACGTACTCACTTCTTCTTCTTTTGTCCCAAAATACAGAGCAGAGGAGGATGACAATCCCCGGCAGGCATAACACGCGAGGGAGGCCCCCGTCTGCTTCTGCTTCTGCGTCTGTCGCTACAACAACCAGGGTTCCCCTGAGGAAGCTCTTCAGGGTGGCTTCTGTCGCATGCGGTATACAGTTCGGGTGGGCTCTGCAGCTGTCTCTTCTGACCCCTTACGTCCAGGAGCTCGGCATCCCCCACGCGTGGGCCAGCCTCATTTGGCTCTGCGGCCCACTCTCCGGTCTCATTGTCCAGCCCCTCTCCGGACACGTCAGCGACCGTTGCACCAGTCCCTTTGGTCGCCGCCGCCCTTTCATCGCCGCGGGCTCTGTTTCCGTTGCAATCGCCGTGCTCATCATCGGAAACTCCGCTGACATTGGGCATGCCCTCGGTGATGATCCCCAAGCTCCTAAACGCACGCGCGCGTCGTCATATTTGTGCTAGGCTTCTGGCTGCTCGACGTCGCCAACAACGTCACACAGGGCCCTTGCCGGGCCCTCCTCGCCGACCTTACAGGTCTGTTTTCTTTTCCTTCTCCCTCCCTCCCTCCCTCTTCAATTGTCATATGCCATTTTGTTTTGTTTGAAATATATATCCTATATATCAAGTAACTGTTATTTTCGTCTTGCACAGTTTTGGTGGGTCAATGTAGGCCCCCACCCCCTTTTTCTATTCATATGATTTTATTCTTTTCTTCTATTGCAAAATTATAAACAATAATTGACCAACTGCTCACTTTTTTTTTTTTTTGATCAAATGTTACCGTTTCTCATAATCGGTCTCAGCTTATTAAAGAATTGAGCACAAAGGTGGATGTTAATTTTATCAAAAACTTTCCATGATGTCACACTTCTTGAATCATGCCTCTTGAAGCTAGCTGAGGATTAAGCCATTCAATCTTCCAGGATCAGTTTTATTTGAAAAGCATTCTTTCACCAGTTTTTCAAATGCCAGGATTTTTTTGTAAAGAAAATGCTGGGATGTGAGGTGGGGACGCAGATGCGAAAACTCATTGTTTCATGTTTAGGATTTATCGGATTTTTCACCCTGAATCCGCCCAAACATGGATGCAAACAGTGCCTTAGGCGTATGAAAATTTCGTTGGCTTTTCAAAAAAACATTGTTTCAGCACATTTTGAAACGTGGGAGAAAAAACATGATGAACACAGAAAACACAAGTGCATTGGGAAAGTTGAGATTTTCAAAAAGCATTGTTTCAGCGGATTTTTCAAATACGGCAAAAAGAACATGACTATGCATAAAACATAGTGTTTGGAAAAAACCATTTTGGATCTGCATTTGATGTTTAGACCGCAGCATCCGCTCAACTGCGGATCCAAACGGCTTCTTAGACTAGTAAGCAAAAGCGGTCAAGTTTTCCTTCCTAATAGTTTTCGTGTTGTGATACCTTTGTTGCATGTAAGGTCATAGTTTACCATCTGATTGCTATGCAGAAACATGCTTAGAATGAACCTTGCTACTCATGCAGAGTGAGAGCCACTTGTCTACGAAGTATGTCAGTCACTTCTCCGTCAATCATGATGGGTGCATTCCCCACCAGTCACCATATGAAAGAATGCATGGATATGAACCAAACTATCTTCTTTTTTTTTTGCTGTAAACCAATGCAATATTTGAGGGCCATTTTAATCAATTTGGGGCTCTTGGAAAATCTTATCAAGATTAGGGCCCAATTTTCCTTTAAAGTGGAATCATTGAATCGAGAACATAGTGCTAATTCATGGCTGTTGCACTATCTCCTACATTCTGTGTTATCTGGAAAGAAGAAAAAAAGAAGGAAATGCTCATGATATTTTGTTTCTTATTTATCCTTTTTTTTGTGTAAATGCTACCATGATAGGAAAAGATCACAGGAGGACTCGCATAGCAAATGCATATTATTCGATGTTCATGGCATTCGGAAATGTTCTTGGCTTTGCTGCTGGATCCTATAGCAGCTGGTACACCATTTTCCCATTCACTGTTACCTCCTCCTGCAGCATCAACTGTGCCAATCTCAAGTCTGCCTTTATTCTTGATGTTAGCCTTCTTATCATCACTTCATGTGTAAGCATCTCTTCAGCTCAAGAGCTGCCTCTGAGTACTGGCAATGGGATAATGCATTCTGCAGAAGAAACACAACAACAATTGAATAATGACCAAGAAGCTTTCTTTTTTGAGTTGTTTGGATCTTTTAGATATCTTTCAATGCCAGTCTGGATAATTCTAATTGTAACCACCTTCACATGGATCGGATGGTTTCCATTCCTGCTCTTTGACACGGACTGGATGGGTAGAGAGATCTACAGAGGAAAGCCAAATGTAGGAAAGAATTATCACACTGGAGTAAGAATGGGGGCATTAGGCTTGATGCTGAATTCTATTGTTCTTGGTTTGACATCAGTAGGAATTGAGAAACTCTGTAGGAAGTGGGGAACTGGCTTCCTATGGGGCATCTCGAACATCTTTATGTCATTGTGCTTCATAGCAATGCTTGTTATATCCTTTGTGTCAAAGAATTTGCAATTTCCTCGTGACGGTCTTCCTCCTGATGGCATTGTTGTTTCTGCTCTCATTGTTTTTGCTGTTCTTGGAGCTCCATTAGCTGTAAGTGCTTCCATCATAGTGTTTTTTTTATTAGTATCCCTTGTGGCCTTTGTTTTTGGCTAAAATTATTTCATCACTTCCCCAAAAAATGTCCTTGCAGGTAACTTATAGTGTTCCATATGCAATGGTTTCTACTCGTGCAGAGTCTTTAGGTCTTGGCCAAGGTGATTGGTGTTTGCATTGGCTCTTCTTTTTTACTATGTTCATTTCGCATTCTGAGATGCTAGTGAGGTTTGATGGTTGCTTGCTGGTTTGCAGGATTGGCAATGGGTGTTCTGAATCTGGCGATTGTGATACCCCAGGTTGTTCTTGCTCTTCATTACTCTGCCAGTTTGTTCAAGTCTTTTTGTTCATGACATGTTTCTGCCAGAATAACAAGACAAACATATGGATTTTTTTTCTTAGTTAGGAAATCTAGCAATTTTTCCATGATGGTATGTCATAAAAAATATCATATATTTGCAATATGTTTATTGGATTCATATCTGTAACAATAAGCTGAAAAATGCTGGTGTATATCAAATTGACAACATGAGAAACACAATTTCCCCACCTCATCTTGTTTTTGTACCACTCAATCAGGAAAGTTGCTTGTGGTAGGCTAAGGTCAATTGATTTCATCAATAAACCTGATCAATGATTGTAGAAATCTTCCTAATTCTTTATCAATCCTTATGCATTGAAGTTGGCTCATCAGATTTAATCAGGTAAGTTTGAATTCAATAAATCCGGCAGTCCAGGATATTCAAATGCTCTGCGTTAGATCATTCTTTTTAAGGCTCCATTTCTTAGATCAGTAGTAAAGAGTTCAGGCGACTAAGTCCTCTGTTTGTCTCTTGAGTGCAGCACTTTGTGCAGAAATTATGCCAAAGATTAGGGACTGTATCCTGTCCCTCCTCTCATAATACCACGCCATATGCATGACTGCTCAGGGTGATGACATTTTTTTTCACTTGTTTAGTTTTAAAGTCTTTTTATAACATATTCGCAATATATATGAAGTTTTCTTTTTCATATAGGAATTAAGCTAATACCAATGCATGAGGTTCTTATGACATAATGGGCAAGAGTATTTGTCATTTGCTTAATCTGTATGCATGTCAATGTTGCTCCTCTTGAACTGGAACTACAGCCATCTGGCCCATATGATAAAAGCAATACAGACCCATTCATTGCACATGACCAGGTCACCATGTGATAAAAATTCATTTACTGCATCCTTTACTGTTAGCCCCATGACACAGAATGAAGATTGGTACATCTTAAATTTATGTTTGTGTATTTTGGAAAATACTTAGATCTCTAAATATCCGACAACTGCCCAGTATTGCCTGATACTGATATTGGTTTTAGGTAACTGGATTGGGGAGAATGGTTGATCGAAGGACATATTTTACAGCATTTTTCATCTATTGTCTAATCAAAATGTTTTTGTGGGTGGTGCAGGTTATTGTATCTGTGGGAAGTGGACCATGGGATCAGCTATTTGGAGGAGGAAATTCACCAGCTTTCGCTGTTGCAGCAGTCGCTGCCTTTGTCAGTGGGCTAGTTGCGATTCTTGCTCTCCCTCGATCTCCTCCTATAAAAACAAGGCCCCACCACTGAGGTATGCATTTGTTCCATTGACTCATCTTAAGAGAACTGTTGCCCATTGGCAAAAACAAATGTGAATAGATTTATATACATTTGTTAAAGTAAAGACATTATTACTAACCTGTTAAATTTTCTTGGCTGATCATGTATGTGTATTTAGTGATGAATACATATATGTATGTATATACATTATTGATATACAATTGACTTGGCTTAGGTCCAGCTTACCTATATACAGAGCACAGGTCACAGAGGAGTTCAAGACGATCAACTCTGTTTTTTTTTTTTTTGACTAAACTACGCAACGGAATAGTTCAGTGAAGGCCGATGATGAAAAGTGATAAAACAAGGGACCATGGTATTTGTTTCCAGCTGCATTGGATGGCTAATGCCATCAGATTTGGCGATTGGTGCATAAATTTTATGAATACTGATTGTCAACTATATACATATTTGATGGGTAAGTGGTGGGATTTGAAACCATGACTTCCTGATGGAAAATTTTATTGTCAACTAGTGAGATATTGATCCAATCCTGACTGTGAACTGTATTAGTTGTAGAGTCATATATATTATTTAACTGCGTGTTGGGTGCACGAGGAATTGTTCCTCCTTTTTTTTCCCCTCTGGTTAAGACCATGAAGAACACATGGCTCTCAGCAAAAGAAAGTGGAACACAAACTTGTTTTATACATCAATGGTTCCCTCTATCTTTCCTGGCTGCAATCAATCCCGTTGAAAGCAAGCTACATATCATGTAATTGGAACATCCTCCGCCACAAAGAATGTTTCGAATTTAGTCATGGGGAACCATTGTGCCTCTATCAAGCCTTTCTGCGATATTTGAGTGGAATCTCAGGTCGGTGCAGCCAAATGGTCAAATTTCCTGATAAAAGATAACCAAGAGGTATTAACCCAAGGTACAAGCCTTTCATTTGAGTTGTTTGCCAATTCATTGAATTAGAAGATTGCTTGTCATGGTTTTTCGCACATAACTTCTTGTAATCTTCTTGGCTTGATTTCTGGGTTGATTAGTTGTTAGCAATTTGCTATTACTCGGTGAGAATAACATTGTTCTACCAACATGGGAGTAGGGAATGATGCCTTGATGCAGAATTTCTTGTAATGCTTGATTACTTTTGTGGTCAACATTAATTGCTCATCCTTTTTTGTTATTCTTCATATTAGAGGAACTTGGAATCAATTCCTTTTGTTTAGTGATATCATGATCTCCATTAGATTCTGATCGTCCACATTAGATGATTGTGCGGGGTTCCAGAACATGATGATGATGAGTTGCACCACCGTATCTTGTTCGTCATTACTGTTAATATCATCCAAGAGTGTTCATAACATACAGATTAATGCTAGCAAGATAATAATTCATTGAGATTGTTGTTCATCAATGCAGTTGCACATGATCTCCCATATCCGCCATGAACCCATCAACACATACATAAGCGAATGGAGGAGAATTGGTCTTACAGGTTCATAAAACACTTCTATTGTTGCCTGATTGCAGGACATGAATTATCAACAGCATCCAGGTGTGCATGATTTAGGATTTGAACAGCAACATTAGCAGGCCACTCACTGATGGGGACAAGATGAAGCAGGAAATGAGACACTGTTTGAAAAGAAGAAAGAATAAATACAAATAATAGTTAGGTTCTCTTCTTTTGAGGAGTGTTTGGGGATTTGGAATAAATAGATATGCAAATCCAATTGGAAACTTGTGAAGCACTGCCCCGTCTCCTGGCACGGGGTAAAGATAATGTTCATGTTTTTTTTTTCCTGGTAAGAAAAGATAATGTTCATGTTTGGGTCTTCATTGGCAAAACGCGATGGACAGTCACCAATTGCATATCTTGGTCAGATATTATGCCTTAGGCAAAATCTTAAGAACGGATGGCATAGATGGATGCACAGTCAGCAATGTGTTGGGGGTGTCTGATCTGCCTGCCCATCTGGATGCACGTGCATCTTGTCATGTATGGGGATGTTGAGAGATGGGGGGTTGAAACAGATACCTGCAGCAAAGAAACAGAGACTCTGAGTGACAAAAGTGCAGGGAAACTGTGTGTGTGAAAGAGAGAGAGAGAGGGGTGGGGGTCCTGTTCACAAGAGGGAAGCTGAGGCTGTCCTGTTCACAAGAGGGAAGCTGAGGCTGACTCAGGCTTTCCTGCTGCCAAAAAGGGATGCAATTTAAATGGCTAGAATTGGGGCACGTATGAAATGTGATGTCCTCCCCTTTTTTTCTTGTTGTTTGTAAATGGTTTGTTGTTCCCTGCCTTCCCGGCTGCCACCTCTAACCACTACCATCCGCACTCACTGCACCTTTCCCCCTCCCTTTTTTTTTTTACTACAGCAGTGCCGTGTCACGTGGTCCCCCCCCCCCCCCTCCCCCCCCCCTTTTTTTTTTTGTATTGTATTTACTGCAGTCTGCATATGAAGCAACAAGGACAAGAAGGTGACTGATCACAACATTGACCTACAACATTTGGAATTAGGAAACACAAGATTTTTCCCTCACAAAAGCCCAGTCATCTATAGTCACCGTAATCATCATCCAAATGATGGCATGAGATAAGAAGGTAATTCACCAAATGCAAGAAAACCAGGATAAAAAGAAGGAAGTATATTCTTGTTTAGGTGATATATTTACAAGCAACAAAAACAAAACATGCTTTCCCCGTCCAACCAGAACTCCACTTGTTGTTAAAGCCCTCTAGCTATTTAGATGCCCTTACCCTTTTAAGGCAGTCAGTCCCTTAATGGAACACTATAATGAAAGAATAAGGATGCATATAATAAAGTAGACTATGCGCAGTCCAAAAAAAAAAAAACATGAAAGAAGAAAGAAACCAAAAGAGAAAAAAAAGTGTGTTCAATCTTGTGTGAGAGGATCCCAAGTGTCACATAATATGACGAGCCCGAAAAGATAAAATGTAGAGAGGGCCCTATTATTTTTCCATGTAAATCTATAAAATTAGGAAGCCCCTCCGTCCAAGCACACCTGATCATGCATTTTGACTAGAAAAAAAAAGGAATCTTATTCTTATCATCACAATGGGGCAATGGGCATACAATTTCTTGCATATATGTACATGAAAATTTTAAAAAGAATCTTATCATCACAATGGTACATAATTCTTTTTACATATTGTATTGCTTTCTTTTTCGATCCCTAAAAAAAGAATAGGAGAGTTCTCAAAAGGAAGAAGAGCATCCCAGCCAATCCATTGCCATGAAATCATCTCACTTATGGAAAACATAAAAATAAAAATAAACCAGCAACTCCTCCAAGATATGGCTTCGTGTCCGTCCTTCTGTTGTTGTTGGTGCTGCTGTTGTTGCTGTGAGACTTTCCAACTTATAAAGCCCATCACCCACCCTTCGTCCCTTCCCCCTGAAAAGTTCAATCGGATTATTTACTACTCAGTCCCATTTGGTATCATTTAATTAAAATAATTTTATTTTTAATTAAACAGAAAGTTAAAAAGTAATATCAAACACAATATAAAAAATTGGTTTAATTAAAAAGTTATTTTAGTTTTTAAAACAAAAATTGTTGATTTTTTAAAAACAAAAAAAATCTTGTTAATTTATTTACAATCTTATTTTTAATACGCTATTTTCAAACACAGTGTGATTTGATCTGGCTGCTATTAAGAGAACATGGTGAGATGTATGCAGAAGGGGACCCACGTATTTTTTCTAAGACTCCGTTTGATAACAAGGTTTAGGCGGATTCCACTTTTTAAAAAGCTAAAATCTCAAAATCGTGCAGCCAAACGGGTTGAATTCTGGCGGAATCAAAAGCTGGATTCCATTTAATTTCTTTATCGAAATCCGTGTTTTTAAAATCTCAAAAACAACGATTTTTTATCGGAATCGATTTTTGAATTGAAAAACAACTTTTTCTACCAAACATTAAATTCCTTCCAAATATTGATTAAAAAAAAAAACATCCCAAAAAAACTAAGATCTAAAATCATCTTAAAAAGCAGTCTTATTTTAAAATCTACTTTTCAAACGGAGCCTAAAAGAATATAAACTGAAAAAATAATGACGATCCAGCAGAGTGGCTTGCGAGAGGTACGGAGATAGAGGCGGCCCCTACACTCCTAATTCTTTTCCCCAAAACATAGCCGCTTTTATGGTCCCATCTATATCCTAATAAAGGTTAGCGACACACCTATATTATTTATTATTATTATTGTTAAAAAAATTTAATCCCCCAAATGAAAACAAAATTTCTCTGTCCTATTTGACACCTTGTTCTTCCCCCTTCATCATATTCATTAATATATATATAAGCATTGCCTCTCTCCCCGGAAAAACATGAGACCACCACCACGACCAACAACAACAACAACAACACAACCACCACCAACACTAGGGAAGATTTAAAAGGGCTACTATGTATACTTCCACCATGTGCAACACAACCACCGCCTCCCTTTCCTCTTTTGAACCACTCCCCGCGATTAAAAAGGACCACCACCTCCTCTTTAGCAGCATCTCCACCACCGATAATCCTACTAACCCAATCTTGAAGGACGTCGATGGTCTCCACCGTTGGCCAAGTCCCACCGAGGTAATTAAAAAAAAAAATTTGCATGTTAACATCACGTTGTTCGTCCACCAACCAACACTCTTATATATAAATTTCTGTTGATCGATCGAGTTTGTTCATGACCTTGGCTTGCATGCATGTGGCGTAGGTGGTGGAGGAGCTGATGGCAATAGGGAAGATATCGGGGCCGACCGCGTTGACGGGGCTGGTACTCTACTCGAGGTCCATGATATCGATGCTGTTCTTGGGCTACCTGGGGGAACTGGAGCTGGCAGGCGGCTCGCTCTCCATCGGTTTCGCTAACATAACGGGCTACTCCGTCCTATCTGGGCTTGCCATGGGCATGGAGCCCATATGCGGGCAGGCTTTCGGAGCCCGGCAGCCCAGGCTGATGGGCCTCGTCCTCCACCGTACAGTGCTCCTCCTGCTCAGCGTCTCAATCCCCATCTCCTTCCTGTGGCTCAATATGAAGTCAATGCTCCTGTGGTGCGGCCAGGACGAGCAGGTGTCCTCGGTCGCACACGTCTTCATAACCTCCTCCGTTCCCGACCTCATCTTCCTTTCCTTCCTTCACCCTCTCCGCATCTACCTGCGGGCCCAGAACGTCACGCTCCCCGTCACCTGCTGCTCCGCCGCATCCGTCGCCCTACACGTCCCCATCAACTTCTTCTTGGTCGTCCGGTTGAGGATGGGTATCTCCGGTGTGGCGCTGGCGATGGCATGGACTAACCTCAACATGCTCATTCTCCTGTCCGCTTTCGTGTACCTCTCAAGGGTGTACAAGGCATCATGGGTGGCACCAGGACCGGAGTGCTTCAAAGGATGGGGACAGCTTCTGCGCCTGGCCGTGCCGACGTGCGTGTCGGTGTGCCTGGAATGGTGGTGGTACGAGCTGATGATCCTAATGTGCGGACTCTTGGCCAACCCAAAAGCGTCCGTGGCATCCATGGGAATCCTCATACAGACAACCTCCTTCGTTTATGTGTTCCCCTCTTCACTCAGCCTCGGCGTGTCCACCACGGTAGGGAACGAGCTTGGTGCGGGCCGGCCCGCCAGAGCCCGCAACTCGGCCTTGGTATCCATCGTATGTGCGGCTGCGTTAGGCGTCTCCGCTCTGCTTTTCGCAGTCATGGTCCGACACCGGTGGGCCCGGCTCTTCACTTCGGACGAGGAGATTCTCGGGCTGACAGCGGTCGCCCTGCCCATCATGGGCTTATGCGAGCTTGGAAACTGCCCTCAGACCACGGCATGCGGAGTGCTTCGGGGAAGTGCGAGGCCCACCGTCGGGGCCCACATCAACTTGGGCTCATTCTACTTGATCGGAATGCCTGTTGCCGTCTGCATGGTCTTCCTCGTTCGTTTGGGCTTCCCTGGGTTCTGGCTCGGGCTCCTCGCAGCCCAGGCATCCTGCGCCGCCCTCATGGCGTATGTCCTCGCCAACACCGACTGGATGCTCCAGGCCCAGAGGGCAAGGCAACTCACTCAACTTCATCATTCTTCTGATCATCATCATCACATCACCATCAAGCCGCCTCATAACAACAACAACGTATTAGCCTATGATGATGATGGAAAGACAACGGTGACTGATCCGGAAGAGATTCTGTGCTTAGGTGGTGGAGATGTCAAGACCCCGCCGCCTGGCTTGCTCGAAACAGACCCTCTCATTCCAACCCTCACCCCTACATGTTTAACAAATTGATTGATTAATTGGAGGCCTACTTTGTTAATTTGTTAGTAAATACATTTTCACTTGTAATATGTAGTTCGATCACCAATAATGTCTAATTTATTTTCTTTTCCACGCGCGTGATTTTGAAGGACTGGTGTTTGTATCATATTATTTCACTTAATAGTCAAAGTATCTAGGTATATAATCAGTTATGGGTGCGACTACAACAAGCCCAGCCAGAAGTAACACTGGTCAAAATTTGTATTATTTATCACTACTCATTTTGCTTTTCTATTGCATTCACATGCAATACTCTGAGATGCTATAATAATTCATCACTCATTATTATTATTACTACTACTATCACAACGTACTGTTGTTGCTGCACTTACTTCTTTCTACCAAGGACCCATAACAAAAAAAATAAAAAAATAAAGCACTCAATTCTAGCGCTGGAAGTTTTGTCTATCATAATTGCTTTAGTTAATCCTGAAGGCACCCGGTTGGATCTTTTTTCAGTAATTGCCGAATTTTGGTAACAACAAAGATGGACCATCCGATGAGAAATAATATTTAGAATAGTAGATATATGGAAAAGCTACCCTTACATGCATTAGATAACCATGGTTTCGGTGGATGCAAAGCGCCCGATAGTTATCTTTTATAATACAAAATATAATAAAGGATTGCCACAGAAGTTGATTGTATATTTATACGATTACGGATCCATAATTTGAACTTTCCACTTAATTAATTTTATATTAGGAGAAGTCGATCACCATTTTAGGATCTTTAACACCTTTTTTTATGATTAAAATAAATATCAGAATAAACACTTTTAAATTTTAAAGAAGTCAAAATGAGATGCTCCTCCAAGGAATCTGAAAATACAACCTCTTACACGTTACCCATTAACCCACCCATAAAAAAAGGTGGAGTTCCTCGTATTGGCTTCAATGAAAGTACTAACAAGGGCAACCCCATCATGGATGCGAGTGAGATCGACTCAATAAAGTCTTGTCATTCATATCCGGTTCAAACTTAAATACCGCGACCTTGATAATGGGTGTTGGGGGTGTTAATATAAGCTAACTCCGATCATTGGGTTTGGTCTCGTTACTACAACAAAGATCACCTGGCGCCTTATTGCCTAAGAAACAATATATATATCCTTATTTCTTATTTCAGTCCTTCAGTCCTTCACTTGACCTAATCGTTTCTATATATGGGACGTGATTAGGTGCGGTCGTGCTGTCGGTGCCACCGCGATCACGGGCTGTCGATCACGGGTCCATCGCATCGGACGGTCGGGTGTGATTCACGTCGACCGTTGGATGCGATGAACCCGCGATCTAATCATTTATATATATATATATATATATATATATATATATATATATATATATATACATACATACGGGGGCGATTACATGCGGCGAACGGCAGGTGCGGCGGCGACGTGGGCCGTTCGATCGCGGGTTCATCGCATCCAACGGTCGACGTGAATCACACCCGACCGTCCGATGCGATGGACCCGTGATCGACGGCCCACGATCGACGCCGCACCTGCCGTTCGCCGCATGTAATCGGCCCTCTCTATATATATATATATATATATATATATATATATATATATATATATATATATACGCGAGTGATAGCGTGCGGGTCGTGCGGTCGTGCGGATCCGACGTGAGTCGTCCGATCGCGGGTCGATCGCATCCAACGGTCGAGATGAATCGCCCCCGACCGTCTGATGCGATGGACCCGTAATCGACGGCCCGTGGTCGATGCCGCACGATTGCACGACCCGCATCTAATCACTCCTCTATATATATATATATATATATATATATATATATATATATATATATATATATATATATATATATACGCGAGTGATAATATGCGGGTCGTGCGGATCCGACGTGAGTCGTCCGATCGCGGGTCCATCGCATCCAACGGTCGAGATGAATTGCCCCCGACCGTCTGATGCGATGGACCCGTGATCGACGGCTCGTGGTCGACGCCGCACGACCGCACGACCCGCACCGTATCATTTCCCTATATATATATATATATATATATATATATATATATATATATATATATATATATATATATATATATATATATATATATATATATATATATATATATATATATATATATATATATATATATATATATAGTCGACTGATTAGGTGCGGCGGCCGCACGGTGCGGCAACCGTTCGATCGCGGGTCTATCGCATCCAACGGTCGATGTGAATCGCATCCGACCGTCCGATGCGATGGACCCGTGATCGACGCCGCACCATGCGGCCGCCACACCTAATCATCTCTCCATATATATATATATATATATATATATATATATATATATATATATATATATATATATATATGAAAATTATTACGTGCGGCGAACGGCGGGTGCGGCCGCGACGTGGGCCGTTCGATCGCGGGTCCATCGCATCCTACGGTCGACGTGAATCGCACCCGACCGTCCGATGCGGCCCGTAGTCGCTTCCGCACCCGCCGTTCGCCGCACGCAATAACTTCCCATATATAGGGAACCGATTAGGTGCGGCGAACGGCGGGTGCGGCAGCGATCACGGGTCATCGATCATGGGTCCATCGCATCGGACGGTCGGGTGCGATTCATATCGACCGTCGGATGCGATAGATCCGCGATCGAACGGTCCACATCGCGTGTGTGTATCCCTTCATTATTGCCTTTGTTGACTGCTCTGACGACAAAGTTACTTTTGGCATTGTCATCCTCCATGTCTAGCCCATCCCCGCAATTCTTGTTTTTCTCACACATAAAAAGCCAAACATTTGAACAAATGCATATAAGCCTTTATGCATAACCAAACTATCAGTGTCTTTTTCTTTTTTATTTTTTGCCAGAGTATGACAGTTTTGGCAAATGCTATATTTATGGGTTAAATACATGTAACCCCCTGAAAGTTAACGTATATCTAAAAAATTCCTTATTTCTTCGAATATCTATATAACCCCCTCAAAGTTATCGATTAATACAAATACCCTCCTACTGTTATCTTGTTAAGTAACTACGGTGTTTAAGTTAACATAATAAAATTATCAATACACTCCTCCCTCACTTTAACCTAACTTCTCTCCCAAATAAAAAAAAAACCCATCCGTCACCAGTCCCACCCCTTCCTCCATGAACCCTGCCTCCGCCGCCTCATCTCCTCCTCCCTGCACCATGTCCTCCAAAGCACCCTCAAAGTCACCGGATCTACCTTCCCGACCTCTTCTCCTCCCGTCATTGGATGCATTTATCTGTTTTTATATATTTTTTATGCATTATTCCTCTGTGTTTTTACATCCCTTGATAATAAACTTGGTTACATTGAACTTTGATATGATTAAATGGAGGAGGTGGATGTGATTTTAGGTAATTGACATATTTGAATCAGAACTTAAACTTCAACCGCACCCAAATTAGTGGCCGCAAAAAAAAATTCATTGAAATAAAGAATCAGGCCGATCAATTTTTTTGCCATGCCATGAATGGATATATAAACACATACATAGAAAGTCTATGATCAGCCTCTAAATGATGTGAGGATCACTAACTAAGAGAGAAAATAAAAGAACACAATGGAAAGGGCAACCCTCAAACCAACATGCCCCTTCTTTTTTTCCCCCAAATCATCCTCACCCACAAATAAACTGGTTGTCCAAAACAAAAATGACCGTTGGGAAGAAGAAGAATGAATCCTTTTGCATTTTTTGTGTTTATATATATGAATATGTGAAATCAGAAAGTGGGTCCTTTTGGATTTATGGTACAAATCAGGGGGTTATATGAATATTTTACATAGCTTCCAATAACAAGGGTATTTTCATCAAATATTTGAGTCCTTTTGGATTTATTAAACAAATCAGGAGGTTATTTGAATATGTAATAGTCGATGAAATATTCTTAAAATACTCCTTTTATTTAACGGAAAATTAACCATGGGCCTAAATGCTTATCAATGTCAACTTTGAGGGTGTTATATAGATATTCGAAGAAATGAGAATTTTTTTTAGATATACGATAACTTTTCAAGGGGTTATATGCATTTAACCTTATATTTAATGATTCATGCGGTCATTTTCCCAAACATGTTTTAAAACTGTTTAAAGTAATGAAATAATACATATTTTCATAAAATGAAATACATACGAATAAATTGAATACACTTATAATTTTTTGATAATCGAATATATACTGATACATTAATGTTATGTGAATTAATAGAGGGTGATGTGGAGTGGACAATAATGACCGCAAAAGTGTGTGTAACAACAACATATGAGCAATTCCAACCACATTTCATATCTCTAAATTTGGAGGATGGTGTGCTCCAACCATACTCCATATCCACCTCTAAATTTGGAGGCCACATCCAAATCATATTTTTAACTTTTTACTTTATATACTAATTAATTCAACTTAATATATATTTAGATCCGCTAATCCATTTTTAATAAAATTACTATAGTTGGAAGATCTCATCGAGATCTTCTAAATGAGACTAATATTAAATTATTTTAGAATTGATTTTAAATAAATCCTCATACATTTGATTATTCAATAATTATTTTATTTATTTAATTAAAAATTTATTAATTTTAAAAATAACTTTAAAACCATTTAATATTAGACTAATTTTAAAGGCTTTAATAAGATCTTTTCAATTGTATAATTTTTATATAAATAGATTAATAATAATAATAATATTTATTAATGAGTTTTCATATAACATTATATAATTTTAAAAATGATAAAAAAAATGGAGGGTGATGGTTGGAGTGTAACACCCTCCAAAAATGAATTTCTTCCAAATATGGAGGGTCAAACCTCCATATTTGGATGCTTGGGTTGGAGATGCTCTAATAATTTTTTTGTTAATTTTTTAAAAATTACATCATAGAAATAAGAGGTCTAGCTTGCATGGTATCCAATTCATATTGGATCAATCAATATTTGTTAATCTCCAATATTTTAATAAAAGAATGACATATGATGACACCACATGTTTATATGTGAAGTCTGATGACCATTTAAGCCATTAACAAACATTGATGAGATTTAGATTCTAAACTAATAGTGATGAATATTCATGTACCACTCAACGGCTAACATTCATGTTGCAAAAATCATTCAAACTAAACACTTTCTTAGGTTATGCGATTTTTTCGTGCATCTGCCATTGTGAATTCTCTCATCTCCAGGGCCAGCTGCGCAACTAAGGCAGTCGCCTAAGGCCCCACTTTTTAGGGCCCCAAAAATGTTATGCATCTCTATTTTATTGGGATTTTATTTTTATTTTTTTTAATTTTATTTTTATTTTAAATTCTTTTCATATTTTATAGTTGTTCCTAATTTATTGGGATTTATTTATTTGTTATTTGATTTGTGGAGAAGAAATTCAGTTCATACATTTTTTAAGATTATTCATTTTGGTTTGTTTGTCAATTTCTTTTCATTTGTTTTTATCTTCTTTTTTAATTTATGTTTTTTTTATCCTTACTTAATTGGGATTTTGTGTTTTCATTTGTTATTTTTGAATTATTTTGTTTAATTTTTAAAAACTTATCTATATGTAATGTTAGTTTTGTTTGTTCTATTTAATTAGGCTTAGTTGTTTAAAAATATATATATTAAATTTTTTAAAATATAATTTTTTTATAATAATAAAATTTTGAAAGGAAAAAAAAAGTGAATTAGGGCCCTCTTTTATAAATATGCTTAAGGCTCCATTTCATTTTGTCAATCTCAAGCCGGCCCTGCTCATCTCATCATGCATCTCCAGCAAATGGAGCATGAGGATCTACATCTACATGCACACATTGCCACCCTCATTTCGCCTATCAAGTATCCACATCCATGGAGTGACAACTTGCCACCCCTCATATCCATATGACAGGACTTCTAGTGGACTTCTACATACCCCGCACTCTCTAATTGTGGCCGCACCTATACCATTTACTCCTGACACCCAACAATCTCAGTTACACACATTTATTCACCAAGTATCATGCATCAAGTGTGCACAGCATAAGTTCTCTATAATACAGTTTAGGGAAATTTTTTAAAATAACCCTCCTTAAATAAAAAATTTCAAATTTGACCCCGAGATCAAACTATTAGCAAAACTGACTCTGAGACCAGTTTGACCTTAGTCAACGCGCCACGTTGGCGCGCTGACAGAGCAAGGAAACGCCACGGCGGAGGAGTGATCCAAAATCACGTCTCCGCTTGAACCCGCGCGCGCAGGTTCATGCACGTCTCCCCCACAGGGGGAGACGTGATACACTATCATGTCACAGGGGGAGACGTGCATGCAAGACCCGCACGCACGCGCCTCGTTGCACGTGCGTGCGGGGGTTTGTTTTTTTTTTTAAAAAAAAATTAAATTTTTATAAAATTAACAGAATCATATAGTAAAAATTAAAATTGATTTAATAAGGCTTAACTTTGATTTAAAATTAAAATTAATTTTAAAATTTTAAATTCAAATTAAATTTTAAATTTAATATTCAAATAATATTTAAAATTTGATTTGATAAATAACCATTTATAGAAAAAAAAATCAACAAGTGGAAAAACAATTTATAAAAATTTAATTTTATAAGACAACCATTTATATTAAAAAAAAAAGAGAAAATAATAATATCAATTTTCATTTAGCAAATTATCCATTCCCAAATACAAATAATACTCATTTTAAAATTTTATAATTCATATCATATTTAAAATTTAAAATTTAGATAATATTTAAAATTTAATTTTATAAAACTATCATTTATAAAAAAACATTACATGCAAATATATATAAATGGTTGCTTTGCAAAATTAAATTTGAAATAATAAATAATACTCATCATAATTTTTGCTAACCAAACATTTCAAATTATCCATTCCTAAACAAAAAATAATCCTATTTCAAATTTAATTTTCTAAAGCAATCATTTATATATATTTGCATGTAATGTTTTTTTTATAAATGATGGTTTTATAAAATTAAATTTAAATATTTTCTAAATTTTAGATTTTAAATATGATATGAATTATGAAATTTAAAAATGAGTATTATTTGTATTTGGGAATGGATAATCTGCTAAATGAAAATTGATATTATTATTTCCTCTTATTTTTTGTTTTAATATAAATTTTAAATATTATTTGAATATTAAATTTAAAATTTAATTTGAATTTAAAATTTTAAACTTAATTTTAATTTTAAATCAAAGTTAAGCCTTATTAAATTAATTTTAATTTATACTATATGATTTGGTTAATTTTATAAAAATTTAAATTAATTTTTTAAAAAAATAAATAAATCCCCGCACGCACAACGCCGCGCGTGCGTGCCGGTCATGCATGCACGTCTCCCCCATAAGTGATCTCAGGTCATGCACGCACAGGGGGAGACGTGCATGAACCCGCGCGCGCATAAGTGATCTCAGGTCAGTTTTGCTAATAGTTTGATCTCGGGGTCAAATTTAAAATTTTTTTTTAAGGAGGGTTATTTTCAAAAATTTCCCTACAGTTTATGGGGCATGCATGTTGTTTTGTGACTTCTTTTAAGAACAGTCAGTATGAATGACGATACCATGGGTGTGTAGAATGAATCATCTAAATAATGGCTAATAGTAATTCCTTCTCGTGCAATGCTGGACCCATTTTGTCAATCTCGAACTTGTTGCCCTTCCAATTGAGAATTATCTAGCTTTGTTATTCTATGTTTGAAGTGTTTTCTTGTACAAAGACCCCATAAGTGATATGTCCAACTAGCATACATTGCACCACAATAATTGGTTATTGAGATGGGTAGTGGGGCCATCATTTGTACTTTGATTGAAATTATGAGCTGCCACGTGCATGCACAAAATGTTCCTCCTTATGTTGCTTTGAGTGGACGGGGGCAATTGCATCGTGGCAAACAATAGTTACTGTATTACGTAAGAACATTCATGCGCCCGCTATAAAATAGACAAATCTATCAAGCATTTGTCCCTAAAACTAACATGCATGCTACACTACCTTTCTCATAAGCTAGTAAAAGCCTCATGAACCACATGCGCTTCCCTGCTTCAATTCCCATACAAATATTGTGAAGGGACGCGCTTTGGCTAAAGCGCTAAAACACGACCAATGCTCCCCCTATGTGAGACTACCAAGTAAACGATTGGGGGTCTCACCTAAGGGGAGCATATAGCATACGCTTCGAAGAAGACTGTATTCGAGTGGGTGACTAGCGGGCGGGCATCACTGGGGTGGGGGGGGGGGGGGGGGGGGGGGTTAGAAACTTTTTTTTACTCTTCCGTCGCATTCGTTTTTTGATGTTTTTGTAATATTTTTTTTTCTTTTTTGTATGTTATTCTTTTTTTATTTTCTCTTCATCACTATTCGAACATGATCTATTTTATATAAATTAATATGTCCACAGTTTAACTATAAAAGAAAAAAAAAGAGGTAATTTTAAAAAATTCAAATAAAAGATCAAAATTGAAACCAAAAAAAGTAAGCAGAATTTGACATGTTGCGTTTATCTAAAAACAGAATTCAAATAAACTCCTAAGCCCGCACGTCAGTGTTGATCACATTATCATACTGCGGTCTATCAATAGGCGGATTTGACATATGGATACACTGCATCAAATGAAAGGTGAAAAAGAAAAGGAAAGAAGAAAGGGCATTTCTCACTAAAAAAGATTGGGTGCTTAGATGCTTTCTTATCTAAAGTAGTAATCTATCTATTATATTAATCAAAAGTGTTTAAGTTATCATGTTTGTTCTTGTGTATGTAATATTTTCATATTTCAATTTTACTTTTGGCTATTTATGATATTTGAATTTATATTAAATCGTAGAATTGAAAAAAAAACACATTTTTAATATTTTAAAAGATAATATGAGATATTCATCAAATTTATATTTTTAATATTTATCTATCCATATTAATGATATATTGAATGTATAGCGGTAATTGTGTCACATCATTATATCTTTTTGTTATTTTTTATTAGATTTAAATTAAGATAATCATAGAATATATGTGATAAATAGTTAATTTTGGATCAAACATGAGTTTCACCATTTGATCTCACTTTTCAATTTTCATCATGTAATATCATAAGTATATATAAAAAAACTCTTTCCAATGAGTTATTGAGCACCCCAATCAGAATTATACTTGAAAAATTATGAATTTTTAAGAATTTTGATAATAATTTAATTCTTGTTTTTTATTTTATATATATATCTTAAAAAATCATATTATTAAAAAATCACATTATCTTAAAAAAATCACATTATACATGAACGTCATTTTTTTAATCTATTCAAGCCATATTGTTGGTTTGAGAGGTTCAAATGAGGTATTTCACAATATAGGATTAGTCGATGGGTATATATGCAAAAGACTCATTTTCAATTGTAACATATCTTTTTTATGTGTAATTTCATATAAATTTTATAAAAGATTTATTTAATCACTATTAAAAAATTTATCATATCATTTTTATATATATTACATGATATATTATATTGCATATAAATGAATTTAAAAAAATTGAATTCAAAATATTTTTTTTGTTTACATGCACATCGTGCCTGAAAGAAAGACTAATATAATGCTAAATAGTATATATACGAGAATGTGGATTATGTGAACAACTTAAATCTTCAAAATAATGTAAATCTTCCAAAGAAAATCAAGACTTCCATTAGCTAGTCTAGTATAGAAGTCAGGAAAGAATTAAACGGGGAGTCCGCAATTGACATAATATTTTTCCTTGTATACTTATATATTAGCGTTTCAACTTCATGCTTTTGTTTTTGTTCATTTGAGCTATTGCAATTCAGAAAAGATGAACAATTCAAATAAATCTTATCAAATTTTTCTATATGAATGTTTGAATATTTTGTTAGAACGAGTGAAATTAACATATCAATGTTTTTACTATAACAATTATATTTATCAATATTATTCATAGGAGGGCTCTCTTGGTTGGTTATGTTAGATAAGATGTTACCAGGCATGCTTACCATATCATGACGTAATATATATTGCGTTATCATAGTTTAATCTTGTTTTACCATAGAATTTTTTTTTTCATTTTTATAAAAAAAAAAATATTAGTGTATCTTAATATATGCATCACTTCATATAACAATAAATATTTCAATAGAAAGACGGTCTAATTAAAAAAAGAAAAAAAGAAGCAGCATGAACTGCGGACTGGACAATATCATTTTCCTTAAAATTAACAGGCCAGCCCCGAACAGTGCGGTCACCTGTTTTTCTAACGGGCCAAACCAGTTACGACAGCCCATTTTACACCTAAAAATACCATACGCTAAAAAAGGATATTTAAATCAAAGAAATTAAGTACATAGGATCTACTAAACAATAAACAAACGGTCTTGATTTACAAAGTGGCAAGTGGCCAACATGATTTGGTTAAACAATGTACCATTTCTCAGTCTCATCTTCCTTCCTGGTTTCAACTAGTGGTGCATCCTCCGTTTCCTCAATCCCATGCTTTCTATGAACTCTTTTTACTTTGTGTATCACCATAGCTAGAGGTGTCAAACGGACGGGACGGGCCGACCTGGCAGGCCGGTCCATCATGCGGCACGGTACAGACCGTACTGTGGGTCGGTCCGTTTAGGTGGCAACGCGGGCTGGGTCTACCGCCACAGAATATTAAATACCAAGGTAGAATAGAAGATAGAGCTGTTTGTAAATATTGTAACAAAAATTTTAGTTGTGCAAGCGCAGGTGGTACCAGACATCTCAAGAGACATGTTGAATCATGTCTGAAAAGGCATCAACAACAACTGAATCCCGGTACGCAGTCTCATATTGGGAGTTTCGGACAGACAGATAGTACTGAAGGTACAATTTCTACATTCACTTATAATCAATCTAGTATGAGAGAATGTTTATCTGTATATATAGCATCTGATGAACTACCATTTACATTTGCTGAAAAGTAGAAGATTTGAACGTTTTCAAAAAATGCATGTTAATCCACAATATAGAGTTGTTTCTAGAAATACTATTAGATCAGATATAATTAGAGTTTACAATGAAATGAAAAATTATTTAATTCAATCATTCATGAACATTCAAAAAATTTCATGCACATCTGATTTATGGACCGGTAAGAATGATTCACTTCACATTATATTGATTCTCATTGGATGTTATCGTCCACTTACATTTACACACACCAGCACAGTAATTATCAAGCAATAATGGATATTTTTAGAGAATATAATATAACTGAAAAAATTTTATCCATAACTTTTGATAATACTAGTAATAATGTTAGTGTTATTTCAAAATTTAAAATCTTATATGATTTTGAATTTTATGATTGTAAATGCGTATGTCATATTATTAATTTAATTATGCAAGATGGATTAACTCATATTGAAGCATCTTTAGTAAATATTAGATTTGCAATAGAATTGATTACTTGTACACCTTCTAGAGTACAAGCATTTGGTGATTTTTGTGCGACACGCAATATTCCCCCTAGAAAATTTCCTCTTGATATGCATGTTCGTTGGAATTTTACATATATAATGTTGCAAAGTTGTGAGGGTTATGAAAACTTGATTATTGAATCTGATGAAATGTTTAACAATCGTGTTAATATTTCTCCTATTTGATTGGAAAATTTTAAAAGTTTTTATTCAATTTTTAAGTGTTTTTTATGATGCTTCAACTGCTTGTTCAGGTGTTTATTATCCTACATGAAATCTTGTACTTAGACAATTATTTAATATTTTTTGTGCATTTAAAGAATATAGAGATTACAGTATACTTCAACAATCTATTATCTTGATGGAACAAAAATTTTAAAAATATTTTGAAGATATTCCTATACCTTTTTGTTTAGCTGTTGTAATGGATATTACTATTAAATTAGATACTGTTAAAACTATAATTTCAAGAATAAGTTATAATGTTAGATTTTCAATGGTTATAACTGGTGAAGATGTAGAACTTGCTTTAACTAAAATATATAAAAAATATGAAAATAAATATGCAAATAGAACTAGAGCATCATCCTCCACTTCATCTGTTAGTTTATTAGGCAAAGGTAAGAAAAAAAAATTATTTCTTTGATTTTGTTTCACAAGGTTCACACACTTCACATGATTCTAATAGTGGTAGTTCTCATCTTAATGAACTGTTTAAATATTTAGAAATGATTAGAAGTTTCTTTTAACTGAAAAAGAGATGAAAAATTTTGATCTCTTGCAATGGTGGAAAGCACATGAAGTGACATTCCATATGCTTTTTATAATGGCAAGAGATTTACTAACTCCTCGAGTGTCTACAGTGGCATCAGAATCTTCTTTTAGTAGAAGTGGGAGAATTTTATCTGAGAGAAGGACCAGACTGACAGCAAGTTCACTGGAAGCTTTTATTTGTCTGAAGGACTGAAGTGATGCTGATGAAAGAGAACAATAATTTATAGATAATCTTGAGGTGGATTTTACAAAATTCAACATAGATGATGATCAATGAAGATTTGACATTTAAATCTTCTCGTTATTATATTTTTTAATTTTTTGGAAGGTGAGTTGCAAGTGATTGATAATTTTAATAGGTGTCAACCTAGTTGGGATGTATTAAAATTATAATGATGCAATTATCACTCACCTTTTATGTTATATTAATTTTTTGTATTTGTCAATGTATTTTTTAATAATTGTATCATTTATTTTTATTCATCAATGCACTATTTGTGAATTTTTAATTCATTTTATCATTTATTTAATTAATATTCAATTGTTCATGTACACAAAAAATTCAATATTCAATAAACTAAATATTTGTATTCTTAATTCCTTTTACTTTTCAATTTTCATGAATGATTTATGAGTATTTTTTATTTTTCAACTTAAATCAACTAGTAAATTAAACATGGAATTAAATATTGAACTTTAAATTTTTTTTAAAAAAGAGGCATTTAAACGGGCGGACCCGTTGGTCCGTCAATGGGCCCGGCCCGTTTGGCCCATCGGGCTAGCATGACACGGCGGCATGTCGGGCTGGCACGGAGGGCCGTGCTGGGCCAACCCCCTGTGCCGGCACGGCACGGGCACATGAAACGGGCCGGGCCGGGCCGACACGGCCCGTTTTACACCTCTAACCATAGCCTTGAATCTCCCACTACAAGAAAACGAGGCATTTACAAACCGCCGCAAATACCAATTGCGGCAGTTTTGAGGCGGTTTAGGGGGAGACGTAATAACGCGCGTTGTAAATTATGTGCGGCGGTTATGGCGGTTATAAACTGTCGCAAATTCATTTATGCGACGGTTTAATGCAGCTGCTGTTAATAAATATTATTTACCAGGGGATTATTTGTCGCCGCAAATAATGAGTTTTTGCGACACTTTTTAATACCTGCAAAAGGTGTTTAAACTGATGTATATATATAGATATTTGCGACGGCCCAAACCTCCGCAAATAGTGTTTTTTAAAAAATATGAATGTAAACTTTGATTCAAATTATCCTGTAATAACAAATTAAGTAATAGTTCACATAATTCAAGTTAACAGTCATTCCATTTCATGTAGACATTAACACATAAAAAAAAGATTCAATTCTATTGTAATCATCATTCAAAAACATTAAATGACAAACACAACATGAGTTTTAGTGGTTTATTAAAAAAAATAGTGAGTTTCTGTGTATAATATGGACAGATCATCCGATGCAGTGTGGAAACACGCTCTTCTACGGAATTCAATCAAAGACGCGAGATCGGCAGACTCCAGTGACATTGTTGATTCTTCAAGAAGAATGTCAGGGCGTTAGGCATCAACAATCTGTTGATTTCTTGACAAAATACCAGATGATAAAACTCTACGTAGTTGATATTCACCACGAATAACAAAAACAAAAGGAAAATAATGAACTCTAATAATTAATAACTTTTTTTAATCAATTGGTTTACATATCTATTTATAGAGTAGAGAGTTTTTAACAGATTAGGATCTCAACTGATTATCTAAATCTGTAAACTAAGAGCTTAACAGATTATCTAAATCTGCAAAAAATCATAAATAAATTCTTATTTAATTCTAACTAATATTTAAATTTGAATTCAAATCAAGATTTGAAATTCAAATCTAAATATAGGTCCTAAAATAAGGGAATAAATCATAACAAACTCAAAGCTCATTAAAATTGTAAATGAACCATAATCACCTATTTGATAATCCTCTGTGTCGATCGAACGGTCCATGATCGCACTACATCATTCCCTCCCTCTTGAGAAAAACTCGTCCTCGAGTTTGGTTGAAGGATTTGATGGGGTAGTCCAAGCATTTGATGACGTGATTCACCGACTTTTATGCAACTGGGGTCCACATCGAATGCCTGTGACCAACGCTCTTTGTACAATTTTAATGTAGATAATTTAGGAGTTGTAACCATGATTTCTGAAAAGAATGGATCATCAAAATGATGGTCGCACATGTGAATTGAATTGAACGGGGTCAAATATTTGAGGGGAACTCTTAAGCTTGGTCTTCTCCTTCTCGTCCACGATCACTTCATCAATGATTGGTGGAAGGTTTGAATCCTCAATTTCTTCATCAAAGATAGGTGGAAGGGGCTCGCCTCTTCAATCTCTTCATCGAAGATAGGTGAAAGGTTTGCCACTTCAGTCTCTTTATCGAAGATATATGGAATGTTCGCCTCTTCGAATAGATTGTCAAAATTACCATCAATAGGCTCCTCCTTCACAAATTATGGAGTTGTCGGTCGTTCTTGATGTCGCATAAGCGTCCATTTAATGAATGAATTGTTGTGCTATGCCGTGGATGTATGGCTCTCTAATGGGAACATTGCATGGAACCGGACGTCTTTTTGACGACATCTTTTATATATATATTATATATATATATATATATATATATATATATAGGGATTATTAGGTGCGGCGGCCGTACGGTGCGGCAGCGATCACGGGTCCATCGCATCAGACGGTCGGATGCGATTCACGTCGACCGTTGGATGCGATGGACCCGCGATCGAACGGCTGCCGCACCGTGCGGCCGCCGCACCTAATCAGTCGACTATATATATATATATATATATAGGGAACCGATTAGGTGCGGCGAACGGCGGGTGCGGCAGCGATCACGGGCCGTCGATCACGGGTCCATCGCATCGGACGGTCGGGTGCGATTCACGTCGACCGTTGGATGCGATGGACCCGCGATCGACAGCCTACGTCGCGGCCGCACATGCCGTTCGCCGCACCTAATCGCAAGCGTGTGTGTGTGTATATATATATATATATATATATGGAAATACTTACGTGCGGTCGTGCGCCCGCGGTCGAGTCGTCCGATCGCGGGTCCATCCTCCAACGGTCGACGTGATTCGCACCCGACCTCCGATGCGATGGACCCGTGATCGACGGCCCGTGATCGCGGGCGCACCGACCGCAAGCACGTAAGCACGTCCCTATATATATATATATATATATATATATATATATATATATATATATATATATATATATATATATACTCTTTTTCTCTCTTTTTTGTTGGTGGACTGGAATGGAAAATTAATGTGGGGTGGGTGTTTGGAATGAAAACTTGAGTTGAAGGGGTTAAATGAAAATTCTCTTTAAATATATATATATATATATAAAGTCGGATGATAATTGCGGGACGTGCGGTGTGCGGGAACGACGTCGTTCGTCCGATCGCGGGTCCATCGCATCCAACGGTCGAGATGAATCGCCCCCGACCGTCCGATGCGATAACCCGCGATGGACCCGTGATCGACGGCCCGTGGTCTCGCGCACGACCGCACGTCGCGCACCGTATCATTCCTCTATATATATATAGATATAGGGGTGATTACGTGCGGTGAACGGCGGCGGGTACGGCAGCGATCACGGGCCGTCGATCACGAGTCAATCGCATCCGACGATCGATGTGAATCGCATCCGACCGTCGGATGCAATGGACCCGTGATCGACGGCCCGTGATCGTTTCCGCAACCACCGTTCGCCACACGTAATCACCTATATATATATATATATATATATATATATATATATATATATATATATAGGGAGCCGATTACATGCGGTTTACGGTCGGTGCGGTGCGCGATCACGGGCCGTCGATCACGGGTCCATCGCATCGGACGGTCGGGTGCGATTCATGTCGACCGTTGGATGCGATGGACCCGCGATCGAACGGTCCACGTCGTAAACCGCACCGACCGCACACCGCACGTAATCGTGACCATATATATATATATATATATGTGGGGTGTATGGGGGCGGGGGTATTGATTGATTTTTTTTCTTTTCAGGGTGGCAAGGACGAGCAGAATGGGTTTGAGGAATATTGGTTTTAGATATTTTTTTAATAGGATATATAGATAAAATAGGATGGGATATAGATTACCTTGATGAGGCTCTAATATCAATTGATATAGCATGGAAAAATACTCTTTTGCATATTCGATCAAAGACGCGAAATCGACAGGCTCCAATGACACTGTTGATTCTTCAAGAAGAATATCAGAGCGTTGGGTTTTAACAATTTGTTGATTTCTTCACGAAATACTAGATGATGGAACTCTACGTAGTTGATATTCATCACAAATAACAAAAACAAAGGAAAATAATAAACTCTAATAATCAATAATTTTTTTAATCAATTGGTTTACATGTCTATTTATAGAGTAGAGAATCATTAACAAATTAAGATCTCAGTTGATTATCTAAATCTGTAAACTAGGATCCTAATAGATTATCTGCAAAAAATCATAAATAAATTCGTATTTAATCCTAACTAATATTTAAATTCGAATTTAAATCAAGATTTGAAATTCAAATCTAAATATAAATCCTAAAATAAGAGAATAAATCCTAACAAACTCAAAACTCATTAAAATTGTAAATAAACCATAATCATTCTTTTGATAATCCTCCATGATCACGCTACATCAAAGATTGTCTTTACGTTTTTCAAGTTTTTCACGTGTTGCCTTGTGGAACCAGTTCAAATGTTGGTTCATCTTTTGGTTGTAGAGCCTATGTTGGAGCTATGGGTGCAACTCGAGCGGATTGGGTCAGATTGAAGGCCTGTCCAAACCCAATTGGCATTGCATAGAGCCCAACTCGAATCCGGGCTTGAACCCGACGTCAACCTGCGGGTTCGGTTGGGTTCGGGTTATGACCGGGTTTGGGTTGGGTCAAGCCGGGCCCGGGTTCAGGCTCGGGTTTGTTTAATATGAAACAATGAGATGATGAAGAAGAAGCGAAGAGAAGTTGATGAATTCTCCATCTCCTTTGTCTTTTATGAACTCCAAATGAACCTATGCTCTCTTCATAAACCCATCAGAAAACAAAATCCTGACTGGATAGCCTAAAAGCATCAAGAATTCATAAGTGTTGTACAAATCTTCTTAAAAATTAAAACCCAACATTTTTTTAAAAGAACATGGGCATTCAAAGACAAACCCTTTTGTTCACACTTCACAGCACATATTCACAGCACCTTCCATGCTCTTCAATGAGGAATCTGTGATGACATGGAGGAGGGAGCTGGTGATGGCTTGTGAAAAACCTTTTTGTTCGATTGGATAGAGTGAAAAACAAGGAGACTAGGAGAGGATGAGAGGCTGAGTTTGTTTTTTTTTTCCAGATCCATGATTTGTGACGGCAAAAGGAGGAAGGGGACATAAAGTGAAAAACTAGGGTTAGTGTGGAAAGGACGGTGTAGATTAAATGAAATGTGGAATAGATGGTGTAGATTAAATGGGCTGATGGTGATTTTTAATAGCCGCTTCGGGTTCGGGTTCGGGTTTAACCCGACGAACCCGAGCCTCTAGCCCGAACCCGACCCGAAATGGGTTCGGGTTAGATCGGGTTTGGGTCAGTTAAGCCCGTCAGTGAAAAGCCCCAACCCAAACTCACCCACTAGTCGGATTGGGTCGGGTTCAACCCGTCCAAGTTGCAACCCTAGTTGGAACTGTTGGTCACTTGGTGAATTCAGGTGGGCCGAGCTTCTTTTCATCTTCCCGGTATGGAAGAAAACGCGGTTCAGTTAGTTTTTGTTGATTGAGAATGTCCGTTCGATAGATATGAAGAATTATCAAATAGATGATTATAGTTCATTTACAATTTTAATATATACTTTGTTAATTCATTTTTATACATTGTTAATTTTTATAATATGAACAATTTAATTGTCATTTCTTCTCAAATTTTTTTTAACCAAACATAGATGTTATTCAATCTACTTTACCAAGACCATGACTGAGATGATAGTGAGGGACTGTCACCAAAAGCTTTTGAAGAAGACACCTTTTTACATTTTAGTGAACATCCTCCTACCGTTTCACACCACGTTAGGTATGAGGGAGGGGGTGATGGAAGGCCATACGGAGGAGAGGTGTTGCCGTTTATGTGGATAGGAGGAGACAAATAAAAGTTGAAAGCATGAGCAAAAGTAAAAAAATGGTTAAAAAAAACCCTCATTAGAGGGAAAGAGAAAAATAATTTCCCAACTAACTTGGGATATAAAATAAATCTAGATTTTTTTAAATTTAAAAATAATTTCAGAATTATATTTGTATAAAAAAAAAATTTGGAATAATTCCGTGTGCAAGTAGGCCTGACAACGGGTCGGGTCCGGGTCCACCTTGACCCGGCCCGGACCCGACCCGTTGTCAGGCCTACTTGGGTCCGGGCCGGGTCAAGGTGGACCGGACCCGGACCCGGACCCGTCCGACCCGGGTCAGGTCCGACCCGACCCAAATATGATTAATAATAAAAAAGGGAGTGCTCATGAATTTGTTTGCCTTATCATTCTATTAAAAAAAAATTTATAAAGCATTAGTTTTGAGTTTTCTAAACTGGTGTCCTGACATTATATTTGAACATATTTTTGTACAATTTAAAACAATAAACACTAACATATAACATTCAAAGTAAACAAAAATCTAAACAATATAATAATGAACTAAAAGAGAGAGTTAATGGTTATTTGTGTTACAAAGTAAACATTCAAAACAATATACATTACATATTAATCTAAACAACATTCAAAACAATAAACACTACCATATTAACAAAAACAATGAACATAAATCATGCAACAAACCAATTAATTATACAAATTCAAAAACGAAAAAATTAATAATGCTTACTAACGGGTGAGTTTGGTTGGTTATGGGTTATGATTTATGGGCTTGGTTATGAACTTATGGATACAAAAATGAGTTAAAACTTGATAAATAAGAAACAAAATTATAGGTCAACTAATACTAATAGTCTTGTAATACATGAGCATATACTAATAAAACAGTCAGATCTCGGATCCAACGGGTCGAGGCGAGATGGACCCGACCCGTTTGTATGGTCAGATTCAAATCAGTCGAGTATATTACATATGTAATCAAATCCGGATCTGAACCCAACCCGTTGACAGGCCTATGTGCAAGAGACCCATCGATATAAAGCCAATCCATGTGCAATCTGCAGTGAGACTTATCCATGTGCAATCTGCGGTGAGATTTCTTTTTTTTCTTCTTCCCCGCACCCGCACCCGATTTATTTAAATTTTGCGTACATACTGATACAGTCGAATCGGGTGCGGGTGCAGGGAAGAAAAATGTATATAGGTTTTATACATTTTGGTTTGTTGATAGTATAAAAGCAGGTAAATGAAGTCAGCAACTCACCTAACGATCCTTTCAAACTGCTTTGCACTTCACAGTATGACCGCAGTTTTCCCACTCTCAATGCTTGTCATTGAGAGAGATTTCACATTCCGGACAATCCGGACCAGTCCATCACTCTTTTTGCTCCGAAATGATGCATCACCAACTTCCACTGAAGTTGGCAATGGTTTGATGAAAACGAACCACCCCCAACCCAAATACACATAACACGACACAAGCGAGAATATATTAACTCTACTAGTAAATTAAATAAACATATTCTCTAAAATAAATATACATTGCAATAAAGTGTGTATTAACTGCTTAGGCACGCAACAATTCCTCAATCTCTTATTATCATGCACATGCGAGATTGTCAACATTAGGTGCATGCACTTGACTACCAAAAGACCAAGACTATATATTTTTAGGGTTGAATACTGCATTACAGTTAAAAATTTAGTCTCAAAAGTTCTAATTATATTTCCATAACAAGGATAAGGATCTGCTAAAAAAATAGTTTAGACACGGTTTAAGATGCAACCTTCCCTCTGGCTCGGCTCGTAAGCTTCACGGTGGAAAATGACTAATAAATGAGAGGAGATTTATTCATAGTGAAATGGGGAATATTGCCCACTTTCTTAACTTTTGTTTTTGTCTGTTTCTGACTTGGAATTTTGAAACTTCCTCTGTTTTCAAGTACTAACTAGCCCTTAATCCACTTTTATGTTATTTAGTTACAAAATTAAATGGAACCACATTAAATCATATCGATTTGGTTTAACTACAAAAAGATTGGTATAAACTGATAAATCAGATGATACAAAAACACATTTTCATCCATATTCAGACAATTCATAAAAACGTGAATGAAACTTACTGACCACAAATATTGGCTCACTTTTTCTGCAAAAGATCCATGGACATAAAGTCAATCTATATGCAATCTGCAGTCAGAGACTCCGTCGACTCAGCTGCCACACAAACTGATCAACAGCCAGCATTGCACGAGAAGCTGAACCAATTGAACCATCATACCTAAAACATATTGACAAGGAGATTATACATAGCATCAAATTGAATGGAGCATCATTATTGCAATCCAAGTCTAAGAGGAGCATAACATTAAGCCTGGTCCAAAAGTAAATTTCAAACCCATCTTCTGTTACGTCGTTGGCCCTTACATTGCAACCAAAAGAAATGCTGAACTCTGCATGACAATAACACCCTCACCAGCAGGTTCTGATGTATTCACGCACCTTGCACCGAACCACTGCTCATGGATGGATGTAACTAAATCTATCATAAATAATCAGTTATCCAGAGTCACATAAATTGAAAAACCATAGCAGGACAAAATAAGAGAGCTTTCATGCATGATGTAGATACCACTATATCAGTGGGACAGTGATCCAAACTACTTTGTAATTACATTGAGAACACATTACATATATCGACCAATCATGCCCTAGTTCCATTGAAGCAGTGCAGGATGCGATCATGCTAAATCTAACATCTCTAGCACTTAACACCTGATCTTATATTTTGAAGAAGATGGAGAAATCTTATGAAGAAAAAGATGCCCCCGACCTGAGTTAACACCTGGTCTTGACATTTAAATATCTTAATTAATTAATATGACAATTCCCATGTTAAAATTTGGTAACTTATTCAGCAAGCTCCAGTATAAGAATTATAATTTGATCATTTAACTCACATTGTTTTGGTCCAATAAAGAAGAATTCCGACTGATAATTTCCCCGTTTCATGAAGTCAAGAAATGATGCCAACTCCGCAGGCTTTGCTTTCATACCCTGTTGCTCTGCTCTGCCAAAACAAAGCAATCTTTAACAACTCAGGAATATCTCAAGTCCTTGGTCTGCTATCAACAGTTTTGGTGGGCCTGATGGTTCTCAAACCCAGAAAAGTTTCCATGAACAAAAGAAATGTAGTGTGCCAAATAACTGTCTGTTCACTTCAAGATGACAAGAGAATGCTTACCAAAAATAACAAGAAATGCAGTTGATCACAAATAATGCAATGAGAATAAAGTTCCAATTGAAAGATGAGATGCCTGATGAGATTTTGCCAACAATAATCAGGATATTGATAGTCAATGGTCCAGCAACATATCATGAAAAAAAATGAAATGGAATATACCACTCTTGAATGTGTTATAGCTTTCAGACAATCAATTTATGAAAGCAGAACAGCAATCACAGGAATAGGAAAGATAATGGAACACATTTCCTAACACAAAAGCTAATGCTGACGACACCTAATCTCTCCAAACTACATTTATCATATAATGACAATTTCCCGATCCATTCACAGACACAGAATAAATTTCTTGCAAATACGGTCCATGATCAATTGATTTTTTTGGAGTAAAGGTGGGTTGTCCAACAAATTATTTTAATGGTCAAATATCCATGAAATGAAAATTCATCTCTCAAAATGGAAGAACAATTGGACAAACACAAAAAATGATCCATTTTAGCCCATGTTACAAGATGTGGACCCTGCCACACATCTCCCCTCCATATGAATGCTTAAATTGGATGCTTCTGGAAAGTGTTCTCCCCACACCCTTCAGCAGTCCACACTGCTATCTTAAATATTCTAGACATAACTTGGTTTTCTTTGGAAATTTATGTCAAGTTTCCGAGTCAATTGATAAAGAGGTGAAAGAGAACATTTCAAGTTTTAGAAGATTGGAACACAGAGTATAAAAAGATACAGTCATACAGATGAAAAAAAATCCTTGGTCTTGCATTTATGAAAAATACAACATTGTGATTAATGTATTAACAAACAGAAAGGAAGGAGAGAGCAGAAGACGTGATATCAGTTTAATTTGTCCAAATTCTTGAATAAATGCTTCTGATAATAATTGATTCATTTTTCCAAACTAAAAAGAGAGGGTGATGTGTGATGGGATTCAATCGAACATGTGCAATGGATTCCTACTTTTACTTTTCTAGCAAATATGATTATGTGGAGCAAACTGGTCCTGTCATTGTTCACAGGACACTGCTGCATCCAATCCCTTAACAATATATCTAACTTCTATTTCTTCTGAAAAAAGGGGAAAAATGAAATGTTCATAAAATATGGAAAACACGTGTATGACAATGTATATTATTATTTTCTAACTGCCAAAACAACGTAGTGTAACTTCTTTTTAACTGCCAAAACAACAACAAACATCGCATAGTTCAGAAAATTCAGCTGTATCCATCTTTCTCTACCATAATAGAAACGGAGAGGCAAGAGATAATAGTCCAAGAGAATGTTAGAGCTATACACGGGAAAAGGCCTTTTACATAGTGTAGACTTATAGGAGGTCCACATTAGGTGGACTGGGTTTTAATTGAGGCAACTGCTTGCTATATATGGTTTTTAGCAAGCTGGATCAGCTGATTAAGGAGCTGTCTCAACAGCTAATTTTTCAATTCTCACTAATAGAAACTAGAATTTTTTATAGCTTGGTTGCAACTTGAAAACCTTTCTCCTTCAATCTCCTGGATGGAAACTGTCTTCAGCAGAACGTGTATCAAGGTAGAAGGAGAGTGGTAATTAAAAGGGGCAACAATTGGGAGAGGTAGGTGAGTGGTTTCTCATCTTCAATATGTGAATGGTACACTTGTATTGTGTAAAGAAAGCCTCAATCACCTTCTTGCCATTTAGTTTACCTCAGGTATTTGAGATGGCAATGGACTTGAGAATTAAATTCTCCATAGCACGTTGGTCGGCATTAATATGATGTAAAGGGATGTAAGGTGCTATGAGGATCTAATGGGATGTGCAATTGAGAGCTTTCCAATCAAATACCTTGTCCTATCTCTACAAATCTCAAGCTTGCGTATCCAAGATTGGTCAACATTAGTGGAGATATTTGAGAAAAGGCTGACTTGGAGATGGGTGGGGCTTCAGCTTTAATGGACAACGCTCTATGCCTGCTTGGAACATGGGTGTGGTGGCAGTGGATTTCAGATAATTGAAATAGATGGTTATCGGAGTAAAGTTTTGCATGATCTTTTGTTCATGGTTGCATCTGATAGAAATGATAAAGTCCAAGATGTGTGCAGATGACAAAATGGACGAGGAGTTTTTGGAGATTGAGGCCATGTTGAGGTGATTGCAAGAAATGTACAACAATTGAGATCTGGACGACTGCATATGCTGGAAGAGAAGGAATGGAAGGGTTTTTCTGCTAAATCATTTTATTCACTTCTTGGTTATCCTGAAGGGAATGAGCTAGGAAATCACGAATAAGTTAAAAGAAATTTATGGAGTCAAGTCTCATATAAAGATTTGAGATTTCATGCAGCTTGCCTCCCTGAACAAGATCTTAAAAGATGTGAATAGGGACAAGTGGTCACGTGATGTTAACAAAGGAGGAACTTATACAAAGTTGATTCAGTAAGCCATCTTGTGCAATCTGTGGGTCACAAAAAATGAGAAAATTTTCTGATAGAAGCAATGCTAGTTGGTGAATGAATGTGTAGTTATTGAGAATGAGTAGGTTGAATAACTTCTTTTTGAATGTGAATCAATCTAATGTGTAGTTATTGAAAATGGTAGGTTGGTATTGTTCTTAAGAATGCGACGTTTGTTGAGTATGTGCTTGAAATTCGGATGTATGAGGTTCCCCAACAAAAAAAAGGTGATATATTTGATCTACTAAAAGACCATATGTCGACTATGGCCGCCCAGTACGACGGAGTTTCTATTGAAATATTGATGCCTATTCGACACTATCTCTTTCGAGTAAGTGTTATTCATGGACTATTTTTGGCCATTAATCGACATGAACAAAGTCACATAATCAAGTCCACTTTGATAGACCTTTAGTCATCCAGACCAGTTAAGATCGACTAACACGGCATCGAACCCGAGGTTCATAAGGCCATTAAGATGGTTTCAAAACACCGCAACCGAGCTGGTTCTTGCAATAAGATATGTGGAGGTGGTTCCAGGATCGCATATAGAAGGGGGATAGAAGCAATCAAGCTAAGTTTCAATGATTGATTCCTCATGCTACTTATTGGTCCATTTAATTAATGCGCAATGGGGGAGTCTTTCAACACAAAATAGTGTATTGGGAAAATACTTGGACCGCGATCACATAGATGCTTATGGATTGGGTAAAATTCATCTTGAAAGAACCTTTACCTAGTTCATTATTGGGCGATGACTGAGACAGAGGATAGTAATTTCGGGAGTTTTAAATTAATCTAGTATTTTGCATTTTATTTTTTTATGTTGTAAGGAAATCCCTCATCTCTTAATTTCAAGGGGTTCCTGCAATAAGATACTCCTATATTACCTTTAAAAAAATACCCCTCAAATGTGTTAAATTGTGCATGAATGCCCTTTTGAAGGATATAAATGTACAATATAAATACTTTAAATTTTATACAAGCACCCCTCAAAACAACATTCATGCACAATTTATACCCTTTTGAGAGTATTGTTGAATATAACAATTCTCAAAGTTATTTTGACCTAATGTGATTTTTTAGGGGTATATATGCAAAAAAAAAAACCCATTAAAAATAAAACCAATAAAATATTAAAGAAATATAAAGTTATGATATGGCATGATCCATACCATTCATTCCATGTATCTTTACAAAATTATTATTTTATTTAGTGTGACGAAGGTAGGAAGAAAGTTGAAAAACTGTGGTTAGTAATATTGATAGATAGATAGATATGTTTGCAAGGAATTGAATATCTTGACAATTTACTTTATGACAATGCCTACATTTCTAAGGAAAAATAATTCTCATGAGAAATTCGTGAAAAATTAAATTTCCCACAAGAATATATCAAAATATAATGATGTAAACCCGTACGAGGGACTTAGCAACTCCAGGGGACGTACCTCTCTCGACGGATCATGGGGAAGCCGAGGCAGAAGACAACAGCTCCTCGGAGAACAACTCAGCGGAATTGTTCATGGTGAACTCGCGGGTTGGAGACAAACGAGGAGTTGAGTCCAAGTCGGTCAAATCCATACGAGGAGGCGTGGGGAGGCCTGACATAGCGAGTAGAGGTTGCGTGGTCAGGCGGAGGTCATTTTCCATACCCGGGGGTGTACAGCGCAGAAAGTCCTCTGGTAAGAAGCCTCGTTTGGGATCCTTGTCTCGAGGTAAGACAGGCAGTCTGTTAGGCCTGTGTCATTTGAAGTCCTAATTTCGATCGAAGTCGCTAAAATTTTGGCTTTTAGCTACCTACTGGGGTTGAGGACTCTAATTGAAATTCTAACTGCATATTATGGGTCCTCGTACCATTTTGTACTGCCCATAAAATTTTCATTTAATTCCGATAACGTTTTTGGAATTATGCAGTTTTGATTTGGTATTCGGATTTGATTTTGTTAAAATCCAAGATGATGAGGTAAAAATCCGATATTATCATGAGATGTTCAGTTTTGAGCTAGCTTTCATATAGAAGTGGAATTGGATCAACTGGATTCATATATCAAAAGATATGGGTATTTTTTCCGAGTATATACCCCGAAGATGAGAAATCTAGGCAGCGGCCCTTGTTCAATGTTTAGCCTAGATTTCGGAATAGCTGGAGAGGTTATTTGATCTGGGTATAACATAAAAGTTGTAGATAATCCTCTTGACTTTCCAATGGCATTGGAATCGTGCAATTCGGAAGCTGTATTGTGGAAGTTATAGCCGTTCAAGTGAGGGTTGTCCAGAGTTTTTAGTCTGAGGATGGCTTGGTCATTTCATCCCTCCTTTGCCTATTTAAGCTCCCCAAATGCACGACCTTGGCCTCTTTTTCCCCTCTTTTTGATCTGGTCCAGCTCTTTTTGGGTGTGTATTGGGTGGGGGAAGTGGTGGTGATGGCGGGGAAGGAGCACAAGATGGAGAAAAAGAAAGGGTGTGAGTGTGGTAGTGCTTTGTCACCCCTTCCCCCTTCTTTATCCATTGTTTCTTAAGCCCCTCTAATGGTTTCCCCTCCCTTTTTGGTTCAGCCCCCCAAGTGTTTGTGTTTATGCAACAAGAAAAGAAGAAGAGGAAGGAAGTGCAAGTCAAGATTTGTGTTGTTGTAGAGGTTGTTGTTGTTGTTGATTCTCTTCTCTCAACTCCCTTTCATGTCTTTCACCCCCTGTTTATCAGCCAAAGAGGGCTGTGGAGAGGCTGTGGAGGTGGTGGTGGTGGTCGAGTCTCGATTATGATTATTGTGATTTCTAAGATTGGATCGCGTCTCAATTATGGAGCTTCTTTCCCGGACATCGGTATTGCTGGTAACCATGGAGTTCGTGCGCGGCGCCGGTTTCAAGTTTTGAGGATGTGGCGTATTATTCATTAATAGGAAATGCCTTCTTCCGTTTTCCTGATAGGGATTAAGGGGCCTTGCGGGGTCATCGTTGAGACCCGAGCTATGGTGTTCTGTGTTCCTTATTTGGTTGTCGGGATATCCTATATCGGGACCTCAAGGTGCCCTCCCTAGGTGTTCTTTCTCCCAGTCGGGGAACATCTTTGAAACATCTATTTGATGATTGCCTTTCCCTCTCACTTGAAAGGTGCTATAGCGAGTGGTGATGCGTACGATCGGGATTAAGTGCGTCTTTTCACAGCTTAGTGGGCGATAACTTATGGACAAGGGTTTCCATAGCCACATCTGGAGTCGCTTCGATATATCATCGTGCGTTGTAGCGGCCCGGTAGCGGTAGAGTCCTGTGGGATGCTCCCAGGTACTATCCACGATGCTTGTTGGTGTGCCCATATAGCAGAGATAGTGGACGTGGGAGGCTACTAGGTAGAGGCCACACCGGGAGAGTTCTACCGGATGACGTCGAGAGCTTGGACTCCCCGTGAGCCCATTGAGTGCAGGATGCTGGAGTTCCAATGAGTATAGTTGGGCGACCTGTGGGTGGTGGCGTGTGAAGCACAGTCCGCGGTACTGTCGCGTTTTCCCCTACATGGGTCATAAATGAGGAGACGCGATGCTAGCGTTCACGATGGGACTCAACCGCCATATCAGATAGATGACGTCGCACAGGCGTTGTTGGGATTCGACAACCTCCTGTTGCGTGTCTTAGGGATTAAGTGCGGTCAAGCAGCTTACCCAGCGAGTAAGTGTCATCATGAGCGCCAGCCATGCTCGAGGAGCGGGAATCTGGACTTAATCGTCCCAGGAATTATTTTGATCTCCCCATAGGGGTTGAAGATCAAGTACCTTTGCCACGAATTGATGATCCAGCTTTGGGAGCCAGTGTCTTTCTGTTGATCGATCTTCGTACCCTATTTGGATATCCGAGAGTTGGGCATTCCGTAGTTGGCCTTTCATGATCGTTTCGGACACTACAAATTTTGAATACTGCCGTCGGGGTAGACGAATGCGCCAGATGCCTGCAATGATCTCAAAAGTTTTATTGGGCCTTTCTGAGGTAGCCTTCGTTGAGGTTATTGGTCGGCATGCCCTCAGGCGAAGTTGTGGATCGTCGTGTTGGAATGCGTTCGTTCATCGAGATTCCTCAATGGACGTGAGAGTGAGTTATCATGGTTTTCGTTGCGGGCTCGCTAAAGTCACGTTCGGGTCACGACGCCGTCTGGGTGATCACTGACCAACTGACTAAGTCCGCACTTCCCTCCCTATCTGGCTAACTGAGTCTCTGGACGCTTCATGGCACTCCGGTCGACGCTAACTGAGCCTTCGCGATTGTTCGTTCCTCATGGCACTCCGGTCGGCGCTATTTCGGATCGAGACGCGTGTATTACTTTGAGGTGCTTGCACAGCCTTTGATAGGCTTTGGCGCGAGCCTTCATTTAAGTATGACGGACAGCCAGGCAAAAGGAGATTTAAACCTTGGAGGTTTCATTGCGATTGTGGGGTTTGTGCGAGTCACTGCTGTTCGAGCATCCAGATGGAATTGAAAAAGGCACTCTACAGACGCATTTTTATACCTCCCTTGTGTTGGGATGGTTGAGGTGCGCTAGTTGGAGGGGCCATAAGTTATTTAATTGACTTTACGGTGGCCAAGATGGTTCGTGCGTGCCTCTGCACCACCCAGAACCGTCGGAAGGGCCACGCAGGTCATAGTCGTTAGGAGCCTACCTTCGGGTTCGACGACCATGTTATCATAAGGTGTCTCGATTTAAGGGCATCCTCTGCTTCGACGTTCGGGGCTAGTTGAGTCGGCCTTCCATCAGACCGTTCTCGTCCTTGAGTGGATTGGGGGAGGTGGCTGTCATGAAGCCTTGCCCCCCCCCCCCCCCCGTAGCTGGCTCATGCCCGTGATGTCATCCCTGTCTCATAGCTAAGACATTATGTCCACGATCCTGCTCATGTCATTCCGTTCAAGCCGCTCATCCTCGAGCAGGATTTGTCGTTCGTGGAGCAGTTGATCGAGACCATGGACCAATGTGAGAAGAAGCTCCGCACCAAGACCGTTCCTTCGGTTAAAGTGTGTTGGTAGCGCTAGTTGGTGCCGAACCACTCGGGAGCCAAGGGACTCTATGCGTGACACCTTTACGTTCGGTCTTCCCTTTGGGTTTCCTTAAATTTCGAGGACTAAATTTCCTAAAGAGAGAGAATGTTAGGCATGTGTCATTTGGAGTCCTAATTTCGATCGGAGTCGCTAAAATTTTAGCTTTTAACTACCTGCAGGGTTTGAGGACTCTGATTGAAATTCTAACTGCATATTATGGGTCCTGATACCATTTTGTACTGCCCATAAAATTTTCATTTATTTCCGATAACGTTTTTGGAATTATGCAGTTTTGATTTGGTATTCGGATTTGATTTTGTTAAAATCCAAGATGATGAGGTAAAAATCCGATATTATCATGAGATGTTTAGTTTTGAGCTAGCTTTCATATGGAATTGGATCAACTGGATTCATATATCAAAAGATATGGGTATTTTTTCGACTATACCCCGAAGATGAGAAATCCAGGCAGCAGCCATGTTCGATGTTTAGCCTAGATTTCGGAATAGCTGGAGAGGTTATTTAATCTGGGTATAAAAGATAATCTTCTTGGCTTTTCAATGGCATTGGAATCGTGCAATTCGGAGCTGTATTGTGGAAGTTATAGCCGTTCAAGTGAGGGCTGTCCAGAGTTTTTAGTCTGAGGTGGTGGTGGTGGTGGTCGAGGTGGTCGCATGTGCATCAAAGGCCCGTGAGCGGGACGTGCGCGCGTGTGAGCGCAGGCGCGTGAGCGTGTGCGCGGGGCGCGGGCGCGCGCGGTTGCGCGTCTGGGCGCGGCAGTGCGCCGGGGGGGTGCGGGGGCACATGCGTGTGTGGCTGCCCGGGGGTAGGTGCCGAGGCACTCGGATATGCGTGCGTACGCGCGTTCTTACATACGTGCGAGCCCGTATGCGTGCATGTCTAAGTCTTAGGCTTTCCTAGTAAATTTTAAGTGTTTATTGTGCTTTTACTCACCCCTATTGATACCCTTACCTTGCAAATCTCGTCAGAGGGGATGCGCGACTCGGGTATCGGTGAATGGGTCAATCCAACCCAGTTGGAAGGTGTTCGATGCACATTGGAGTGCATTGCCCTCCCCTGGGGCACCATAATTGCATATAAACTTGATGTATGCATGCATGTTGTTACCCAGCTTGCTAAGCATGTAATCATGTCATGCTAGATATTGAATGTTAGGATTATATGTCCATGTATCATGTATAGGAGCCATACATGCTAGATATCATGTCATATGTTAGAATAACCCCCATTATGCATGTCCCCACCTAGTTAATTTGATTAACTTATATGATTGTGCATAGAATAGCATGTCTTAAACAATATATTGTTGTATTGTATTAATTCATTTTAAATGTTTCCAATTTTTCCTGCTCGGGATTAAGGGGCCTTGCGAGGTCATCATTGAGACCCGGGGTAGGGTGCTCCGTGTTACTTGTTTGGTTGTCGGGATATCTTATATCGGACTTCAAGGTGCCCTCCCAAGGGGTTCTTCCCCCCCCCCCCCCAGACAGGGAATATTTGGTTAATTCTTTAATTATTTATACGTTGTATATTTATTTATATCTGTATGAGCCATGCATTTTGTCTAAATGAGTTTGGACAAGTGTAGGACCTATTAGGGGGTCATACCATGGCATAGTCACTACGAATGATATGATTTCTCCGCATCTGAGTTATGCGCCCTGGAGGGAATTCTTGAGAATTTGTTGCCGTACCGGTGTGTAGCCACCAATGACGACGGATCTAAGAGGATCGTATCCGCGAGTTTATATTATTTTCTCTCCTTCGTTGGATCCGTGTGGGAACTACCCGGCGTTGAAAACGCTGATCTGACAGAGAGCTCCCATCCATAGGTACTACCGATGCGTGCGGGAACATACTGATCATGGGAGTATACCAGGTAGAGGCTATCCGGGTAAAGAGCTACCGGTGGACCTAGGGTGTAGAGCAGTCTAAACTCTCCCAATAGGCCTATGTCACCCCGAGGTGGGGGTGAGGGTGAGGGTATTGCTCCCAAAAATCATGACCCACCAGCTTAAGTAGTTTATTTTTCCCGTATGGTTCGCATTGCGAACATGTAGTAGTAGTTCCTCCCAATATCGTCGTATCTGAAGCCCGAAGTTGAAGCTGTCCTGACAGAGGACTCCTACTTGTAGGTACTTCCGATGCGTTCGGCAGAGGTACTGACCATGGGAATGTACCAGGTAGAGGCTACGTGACGGTGGGCTACTGGATGATATTGCGAGCGTGAAATCATTCTCCCCTTCATCGGATCCGCGTAGGGACTTCCTGGTTGAGACAGCCGGCCTGACAGAGGGCTTCCATCCGTTGGTGCTGCCGATTTGTGAGGATGTGCTGATCATGAGAGTATACCAGGTATGGGCTTCCTTGGATACGAGCTACCGGTGGACCAAAGGCGTAAAAACAATCTAGATTCCTCCCAAGAGCCTATGTCACCCGTCGGGGTGAGGGTGAGGGTTAGTACAGTTGCTCCCAACAGTCTAGGTCACCCTTCGGGGTGAGGGTGGGGGATTTAAATGATTATTTGGATGTTATATGAGTTATGTTGCATGGATTGTTCCATTCACTTAGCGTGTGGCTCACCCCTCGCGCACTGTTTCTTTTACAGGGGGTTGTTGGGCGTGGAGCTGGAGTTTCCTTTTGGCGTGGTCTTGTGTGCGTGGAAGCGTCCTGTCCGGCGGATTGGCGAGTGCGATGCTGTCAGCAGTCCTAGAGTCATGTATTTGCAAATAGTGCATGTTGCACCAGTTGTATTTTATTTGGGCTAGACTTGGCTCTCACAGGACAGTGATTGTGTATTCGAGTCTGTAATAATATTTTAGTTTACAGACTTATTGCTATTTTTATGCTTCCGCATTTTCAGTAGAGTTATCAGTTATCTTTGCCGGTTAGCTTTGTGTATAATTTATTGGAGTCATTGTTGACCTCTTGTACTTGATAACTTATATTATTGCCACGTCTCGAAGACAGCCGCCCTGGGGCGTGACATGGTCCCTGCTGAGAGGGATCCCGCCTTTTTGCCAACCTATCTATCTGTTGGGGAAGGTAGTGCAGAGAGAGAAGGTTGGGAGTTGGGGCTCCTCTCTAAAATGACACCAAATGTGACGATGATACGTGGAAAGGACCTTGGCCGGGTGGGGTTGTTCTCTGGGCTTATTGAGGAAGCCAGTGGGTCTTACCAATCGGGTCGGATCCCGGACTCAATGGGTGATAATCAAGTGGGCCAGAACACTCTCAGGGGCTGATCTCTCATGGGTCTGGAGGGGTTTTTATCCATTTGGGTCCAGAACTTGGGCCAACTGTACTTTGGCAAATGGTCAGGTGGGTTGGGTGTGGGACCAGGAGCCAACATGGGTGGGTTCTCAGGGTGGCTTATGTTCTTCGGGATCGAATGGGGAGTCTTTGGTGTCGGGGGGGGGGGGGTTGTTTTGTTGGCAACCAGGCTGGTAGTCTGCATCGCCAGCATGCGGGTGATCAGGGGGGCAACAACATAGACTCCTTCAGAGCAGGGTCACCCGAGTCTCTACCCCAATCATCTGGTAGTTCATGCGAGGGGAGTAATGCAGGTGCAGATCGAGAGTTTGGGGGATGGGCTCTAGGGCTGAGAGGCAGCAGGGGGCGGAGGGCTTTCGAAGGGGATCTGCGAGGCCAATCGAAGAGAGGGACGGCTGGTCTTTTGCCCCTACACAGGGAACGGTAACACGGCAGGAGGGGCAGCAGCAACACAACAAGAGGAGGATTGATTCGGGAGACAATCAGCTTCCCCCGGATGAGATCGAATCTTCTTATGCCGGGTCCCCTGTTGCGGTAAAGCGCAAGGGATGGGGGTCCAAGTGCTAATTGATGGACGGAGACTGCAATTCCATTCCAGAGTAGCAAAAGCAGATCGGGAGGGTCGGATGGCAGGTCCTCCAGGTGCTGCCTAATTGCGAGAGGACCGATGGAGGGTGAGGGAACATATCAATTAGTCAATGTTGAAGATTCTCAACTGGAATGTTAGAGATCTGAATGACCAAAGGAAGAAGATGTCAGTTAAGGAACTTATTGCGTCTCAGGCGGTGCAATGCGTTTGCATCCAAGAAACTAAGATGGAAGATGTTGCTTTGGCGGATTTCCGATTCATGGGTGGTGGTCGCATTACAGACTGAGTTTTCGGTTGGGGCTTTGGGTGGAATCCTGACAGGGTGGAATGGTGGTGCATGGCGCAAAGTTGACGAGGTGGTGGGTGAGTTCTCTTTGTCAGTGGTTTTAGAAGATCAGAGAACGGGATGGCATTGGATCTGCTCAAATGTCTATGGACCAAATGATGATGTGCAGAGGGGAGGGCTATGGGATGAATTGTCAGCGTCTCAGGAAGCAAGGGGTTTACCGTGGTGTATTGTAGGTGACTTCAACATCACACGGCATGTCCAAGACAGGAATCGCGAGGGCACTATCTCCCCTGCAATGACTGAATTCTCGGATTGGATAGCGATGAAGGAATTCTCGATGTTTGTTTGGCGAATAAATCTTATACTTGGAGCAACCTTAGAGAGGAGCTGGCCTGCCTAGTAAGTCCATCATGGGAAGACCGGTTTCCCCTCTATTCCCTCATAGGACTGCCAACACTTTGCTCAGACCATTCACCACTAGTGCTTGACGGTGGGGAGATCGAGGAGGTGGTCAAGCATTTTAAATTCGAAAACTGGTGGCTGCTTTGTCCGGATTTTCAAGGCGTTGGTGGAGGGATCTTGGGCTGTGCCAGTCCTAGAGTTGTGGGGGCCCACAAGCTGGGGTTTAAGCTTAAACGACTGAAACTGTGCCTTAAACAATGGCATAAGTTGAAGGTGTTTGAGCGTAGAGAACAAAACGCAGCCTTATGGAGGAGATGAAGTACTTAGAAACATGGGAGGAAGCAGGTCTGCTTGGGGAGGATGAAAAGAACAAACAGGCGGAATGCAAAGCAAAGTGGATGACGATCATGCGTATGGAGGAGGCGAAATGGAGGCAGGTCTAGAGCAACTTGGCTAAAAGAGGGCAATAACAACACGGCCTTTTTTCACAAAGTGGCAAACAATAGACACCGCATTAACAAAATTGAGGTTCTCCAAGTCAGAAACAGAGTTGTGGACGATCAAAGGGAGGTCGAAGAGATTTTGGTATCTCACTTCAAAAATTCATACAAGCAACAGAAGGTCTGGACACCAAAGTGGCTTGATGAAGGCTTGAAAAGGTTGCCCAATGACTACCTACCAGCATTAGAAGCCCCATCCAGTGAAGATGAGATTAAAAAGGCGGTATTCGGGGCAGACAAGGCGCCTCGACCGGACGGATTCGGGCTGTGCTTCTACCAGAAATTTTGGGAGGTGGTGCACCAAGACGTGGTGGATATGTTCACCAAATTCTATATTCACTCTCAGGGGATAGGAGGTCTAAATGCTACTTTCTTGACCTTAATCCCCAAAAAGGAGGGTAGAGCGGTGGAAGATTTCAGACCAATTTGCCTTATTAACGGATCCCTAAAGATGCTCTCTAAGGTACTTGCAAACACGATTCGGGAGGTGGTGGGCTTCTTGGTGGAGTCTAATCAAACCGCATTTATTCTGGGACGCTTGCTTCAAGATGGATTCCTCACTGCCCATGAAGTTATTTCTGCCCTTCATAGATAAAAAGGAGGGTGTAGCAATCATGCTCGATTTTGCAAAGGCGTATGACAATGTAAACTGGGAATTCATGTTTCATGTCTTGGAATGTCAGGGTTTCAGCCAAACTGGATCAGGATGATCCGGGCATGTGTGTGTACTACTAAAGCCTCAGTCCTAGTAAATGGTAAACCATGTGATTTTTTTCACTTGGGAAAGGGACTTCGGCGGGGAGACCCCCGTCCCCGTTGCTCTTTGTGCTGGTAGCAAATGTATTCAACCGGCTATGAGTTTGGCGGAGGATGATGGATGGATGCGGGGTATTAAAAGTAGTGGGAGGGACCCAAGCATCTCACACATCCAATACACAGACATACTCTAGTAGTCTAGTCCTTTGCCCGACGGAGGAGTCCATTGTCCGAGGGGTCAGATTCATATGCGTGGTGTTTGAGATTTTGTCGGGGCTAAAGATCAACTTCGCAAAAAGCTTGATCCTAGCAATTAATGTGGATGAACCTCGGATGGAACTTAGCTGCTCGATTTGGATGCCAGATCCAAACATTCCCTATAGGGTACCTAGGCCTCCCATTACAGTGGGGGAAGGTGCCTAGAAGAAAAGGGTCGCCTCTAATAAACCGGTTTGAAAGAAGACTTGATGGTTGGAAGAGCAACGCCCTTAGCTATGGCGGGAGACTGACCTTGCTTCAATCGGTATTATCTAATCTCCCTATTTTCCTGTTGTCTATTTTCAAAATCCCATTGGGGATTCTTAATCAATTGAGAAAATTAGGAGGAGATTTTCTTGGGGAGGACGCCGCGGAGAGAGCAATTGAATCCACCTGACTAATTGGGCAGCATCATGCAGCAGAAAGATTGAAGGTGGGGCAAGGGTATTGAACCACTCTTAGAGATGAACAAGGCATTGTTGTGCAAATGGTTGTGGAGATGGATTGTTGGGAAAGATTTAATGTGGCGGCAGGTTATCCAGGGCAGATATGGCGAGAGGCGTTGGGGTCAAGGCATCTTTCCCCGTTCTTCGCGAAGAGCTTCTCCAATATGGAGAGGGATCCTCTCATTGGCTGCCAAATTCGTGGCAACGGTTGAATGGAAGGTGAGCAACGGTGAAAACACATATTTCTTGCAGGATGCGTGGATAGATGGAGCTCCCCTTCAGTTTGCATTCAATAGATTATTCGAGGCGGCTAGCAACAGAGTGTCGACAGTGAAGAGCTGCTGGGTGGACGACAATGAGGGCGGGCACTGGCGGGTCACCTTTGCGCGGAGTTTGTCAGAGATGGAACGGGAAGATTTGGTCGGGTTCTCTGCTATCCTGCAACGAAGAGGACTGGATGGGTAACGCAGGACGTCCCAGTCTGGCTACCGAGCAACGATGGCACCTTCACAGTCCACGATTGTTATGGATGGTGGCGGAGAAGCATGGCACCCTTCCCTTGGGTGCGGTGGTCAAAAGAAATATGGATGCCGAAAGTGCCTTCAAAGTTCGGGTCATTCTTTGGTTCCTACTGCAAGACAGACTATTCACAAAGGTGTGCAGGGCTACTTGGTCTCATCAAATGGATGTTCTGTGTAGACTGTAGAGGGGAGGCAAAAACGACGTCCCATCTTTTCGTTACATGTTCCTTTGCGAGACAGATATGGACTCTCATGGGGCTGGCGACCGGGTTGGATGTGCGGTTTACTGATCTAAATGGCCTATGGGAGGTGGGAAAGATGATGAGGAGGACAGGGGACCGAAATATAGCGGCAAATTTTACTTTATCGTTCATTCCCGCGGTAACATGGGCGATTTGGCTCACTCAGTATCAGGTGCTTTTCAAAGGATCGATCCCGTATGTGGAGAATACATGGAACTCGATAATATGCTCAGTACAAGATTGGGGTGTATACTGTGCGGGGGCTCCCGGGTGGGATTTGTAAATGGGAGATTCGTTTTAAATTGATGTAGTGTGAGTTTTGGTTTTGAGAATAGAAGCTAGGTAGGATCCTCTCCTGCTTAGTTCTGTTCTTGTTATGTATTTCCCATTTGGGCCCTCTTATCTAATAAGAAGTAGCCTATCGTTTATATTCAAAAAATATATATATATCAAAAAAATCGATATTTTAAACATTACCAAGACCATTCACTCCTCAATTAATAAAATACCCTCCACGAACTTCACTCTTGATGCCTTGGCAATGCATCTCCCCAATCCAAAACAAAGGTCTGAATATTCTCTCAAATTCCTTCCACAATAGGGGTGGACCCTTTGAAGATAGTTTAATTTCTAGCAAGCCACACAACCCACACAACTCAAATTTCGGCTTGAGCTTCTTCCCCTCTGCTAAATCTCCTCGGTGTTTGTCGGGCACCCATTGAACTCCGTCACTCGACGAAGACTCCCCCATAGCTTCAATGCCATTGGGCACTTGCAAAACAAATAAACCGTAGTCTCCATCACCCCTCCGCATAACGCACAAGTGGGCTCACCTCCACCTCACATTATAAGCTCTTGTAAGCCTTGTTACAGATAACGCCGCATTATTCATTAATGAGCATATTAAACGTGCAATATTAAAAGAAAAAAATTTAACTTGTATTGATCGCGCCTTAAAAGGAAAGTACGCGTTTTATTGAATTAAATGCGTATTACGCATATTAAATGCGTATTGCGCGTTTAATGCTAAATGACAAACTCACCAAAAAAAACACTTACAAAAAAAAAACCGTCAGAAATTAATTCCCATTACTCCTCCCCCTCACAAAAAAAGTTAGAAATTAAAAACCCTAAAAGTTCTGCACCCTCACAAAAAAAACCGAATCCTAACTCCACCCCTTAAAACGGCTTCCCTTCTTTTAACAGCAACAACCACAAGTTCTCTCTGAATGTTTCTATTTTGATTTGTTGTCCAGAACTACCCCAAACTATACCTTGTTTTTGCTCTGAAACCCCTAAAAACCCTAAACCCTTGCACACATTCTCCCAACATACGAGATGGACCTTCATAATGCTCTCTGCTGCACTGCACCACAGGAAACGATGCCGAATAAGGTCAATCCTTTCCAAAACCCCAACTGGAACCTTGAATCAAGACAAGAAAGGGAGGTTCAACAGAACAACATGAGTGAACCTGCCCCCAACCTACCGTTTACCTTCAAAAAACCTGCCCCCAAGCTCAAAACCTTGCACTTCCACTGGCAAGCCTCTTCTCGAGCCACCCATTAGACCCTTCCAGTCCAAAGCCAACAATGACCACTCGTCAATGTTAGTCCGAGATGTCCCGTTAGGAAAAGACTTCACCTTCATTACATCCAAAAATCTTGGAAAAAGTGAAGCCCAAAACTGTACAACCCGGGAGCTAATGCATTTCATACAACGAGAAAGGCATAGCAAAATGATCAATGAACAATCAAGCACAAAAGAGATGTATTGTAAGAATAAGAAAAAATAATAAATCACATTATAAACTAAGAAATAAAAATAAAAGGGCATACTGCTCACATGACGGACATGAGGCGAGAAGGAGCACTTGGGTCGTAATGGATCAACAAGGCTGCCTTCAGTGGTGGTAATCCTGCACCTGCACTTGCATTCAAAGACAAAGAGGGTGAAACCCACCAACTTACCCCTCCTTTCTAATTCTTTTTCTCAAATGCTCAAAACATTCATCGCTATAACAGAAAGGGAAAAATTTTAAAAATAAAATAAAATGAAACAAAAGAAGGTGAAAGGGAGAGAGTAGATGACGGGGTAAAGGGGAATATAACAATACGGGGATTAAAGAGAGTCTAATCATCAATTGAGCGATAGACACTTTCGTAAAAAAAAATCAATTGGGTGACAGACTCACCTGAAGCATCACCATCAACACCACCGGCATAGTAAATGGAAGCCCACTTGGCCCACAGTCTATGCGCATGCGTCCAGTCCACCATGGTCTTCCTAATGATGATCTTTCTTCCCACTCTTTCAGCTTCTTCGACAATACCTTCCTCTCCCCCGTCTCTAAATTCAATGTTCATTCATGCTGAAATCCTGAATCCAATGGCCAGTGGTGATTTGGGCCATAATTTTCAGTTCTCAGGCCATCCCCCTAGATGTGTTGTTTTGGGTCGGATGGTGGGCCGACACCCCGACTTTCATCTACTACCATTCAAAAAGTAAAGGTTTGTTTGATAACTCTAGTCCAAAAATACAATTTTATTTGGTGGAAATTTTTTTTTGTATTCCAGGAATGAACACAATAATGCAAGATTCAAAACATGTGTTTCAACAAAATATCAACACCAAACTGTGTGCAATTTTGGACTGCAAAATCAAATTACACCCGTGGGCAAATCCTACTTAAGATCTGAAATTCCTTTTGTAGTGCTATATAGGATGTAGAGGGAGGGTAACTAGTTTTTTTAGAACTTCTAATTGAATTTATTAGTTTGACTTACAGATCTAAATTTGCCTTGAGAAATTAAAAACATTCAATTCCAACATTCAAACTATTCAGGATTTCCAATTCGAATTAGTATAACTAAACATGCAATCGGGTAGATAAAAAATAATTTTGTGTAAGAGACATTTAGAAAAACACTGTGACCTTGTCTAGAACAACATAAACACCAAGAGGTGGCACATAATCCGGATGAAGAATTGGAATACAGGATGTTGAACAGTGTTTCATGAATTCAAAGTGAGCTTACAAAGAAAATGATTGACAAATGATTGAGTCATGGCGGCCATTTTGTCTTGTTCGAGTTAGTATTCATATCATATTATGTGTGATTGCCTACCATTTGAATGAAGTTTCAAACTGTTCAAATTTGCAAAATTTATATTTTTCTAAATTGAAGCCCATTTGCATATACAATCTGTCGGATTGAATGAACTCATATTGCTAATAATAGAAAGCAGTTTGGGTGGAATTCTAAATGTCGAGTTGACATAGTAAATGTCCAATCATCTGTCGAATGAGAATTCTAAACGTGAATGCGCAGGTTAAAAACTAAATCTGTGTTTTTCTTAAGGTAACAACTAACAACCCAACATTTTTGTCTTAAACTATACTAAGGCCTCTAAAAAATATTTCCATTGGCAATTAAGGTGAAAATACATGCCTACCAACTTGTGTGAGATGATGTGATCCGGAGAGTATTCATTTTTTTTACTTGAAATTATGATCAATCTTCAACAAGGTGACAACACACCTAATAGACATTCAATATCTCAACGACTTTCATTTTTTTCACAATGGAATTCGTCAATGCTTTTATAGCTTACTAACAATATCAAATCAATAGCTTTAGATTAAGTACAGTAATGTAAAAGGCATCAAGCTTCACATTGACAGAATTTAGGCTTTTGGTGAATTCGCTGCTTTTGTCTTAAATTGAAATGTCATAAGGTTCTGAATGCCTGAAATATTAATTCCCTTGTAATATATGTACTAAAAATGGACATATTAATGTGCCAAAAGACACAAAACTGGAAAGATAAGAATGGAAATAGGTAGAGGAAGCATAGTAGTAAATGTGAGAGGGATTGAAAAAGTGGAGAGTCATCTTAAATGATATGGATTCACATTGAGCGACATATATCACTGACCATACCATATGAGTAACATGAGACCTAAAAAATATGGATGAAGCTGTAAAGGAAGGATATATTTGAATGTCAGATATTACTGAATGACTTCTAATAGTGGCTAGCAGTGTAGGATTCTAAAAGGCGATGGGAATTCCTTGGAAGACAAATCTAGTTGAGTGCAGTTTTGAGTCTTATCTGATTAGCATGCTCCCCCCTAGTTAGGCCTATCAACAAGGCGGGTTAGAGCTGGATCAGGATTCACCTGGACCCAACCTGGCAGTGGATCAGCGGTCCTGTCAAGGACCCAGAAGACCCTGGATAAAACTGTTCTGGGTCCAGATCCAGTGGACCCCTATAGATCAAAATAATCATAATAATAATAGACAATGTAGAATGCATCATTTCATCATTCCTTCTTGCACAAACCTGTTAAAGCATGTCAGATAATTGAAAAACCAAATCTCCAATGGTATAACCAGCAAGATAGTTTGAGAAAAAAAATTGAACATTCAAAACTTCAATTACCCAAAGATCACACAACATAGATAACACATAGATCAAAATTTTCAAAAAGAAATCAAGATCCTGTGAATAAACTAAATCAAACACACAAACAAATGAAGATCATAAGATTAAACTAAATAAAAATCAAATTCAAACCTACCAGGTGAGGGAGATCGGAGGCACGAGGAGACTGGAGAGAGAGACGGCGGAGATATCTAAAGAGAGAGAGGGGAAAAAAAGGGCGGCGGCGTGGGAGATCGCAAGCAGAGGGGCCGGCAGCGTTGGGAATCGAGAAGGAGAGAGAAAATGAAACCCTAGGCATCGGGTTTTATTTTGAAAAGCGTGATAAATAATCAAGGGCTTTTTGCATATTTGCCCTTTTATAATCTGATTTTGTCAAATAACTCTTATTAAAATGATCCTTCAGAAAATACCCCTTAAATTTTTAAAATATGTGCATTTTTATCCCTCCGTTACAGTTAACATTAATTACCAAACTATTGTTATTTGAGTAACCGTATGTGCAATTATCTTTCACCCTTAACCAGATGAAAAGATAAAATTGTATCAATTTCAATTGTTGATACTCAATCCATGTATTACATCGGACATAAGGGCGAACCTAGGGGGCAAGCTGGGGAAGGGCCCCATTGATTTTGTAAACATTAAATAGCCCATGCACACACAAAAAAAAAATAGCTCATGCATAACTTTATATAGTTTTTAATAAATCTCCCCAGCCCATTAGCCCAACAATTAGAAAGAATTTTTGATTTGTGTGGGTGAGACACTTGGGACCCATTGAATTAAAAAAAAACTCAAACCCTATTACCCCACGTCCCTAGTCCATACGTACGGCCGAAAAAACAAAATTGGTGTATCATCATAGCGTCTCTCGTGACATCTCGGATCCTATCGAAAGCCTCTTCAGCCCCTGCTATCCTTCTTATTGTATGTTTAATATATATTTTTTTAATGAAACATATTTTGAATACTTAGTTTATTTTTTTTCTTTATATTTGATCTTTTTTTATTTTTTTATTGATAAATTTGATTTATTTTTGTTAATTGGATTAGGAGGTTTGAAAATATTATGTTCATCGTCAATTCTTTAAATTTTTCTATCAGTAATATTTATGGGAAAAATCAATATAACTCCATGAAACTTAGCTAAATCGAAAAAGGTCCTTACAAAATTAATAAATCTACACAAGTCCCTATCTTATTAAAAAAATTATTGTTTTAGTCCCTTCAGTCACCCCCACCAACTAACTATACATAGTAGATTACCAAAATACCCTTTGACACGAGTTATTATTTCCCTCCCTCTCTCCCCTGTAAAACACTTCCACGAAGAAGAAAAAGCTATGCGAGTCCGTCTCCCATTCAAAACCCGTCGAAGCCTCCAGGGAGCCATTCAAAGCTTCCCCTTCCTCTCAACCGTCCGATTGTGCCACACAAAGATTTTTAAGTGAAAAACCTTCCAAGATTTGAATATATATCACTTATCCATATGTGCTTCTTCTTTCATGGAAACCCATCTCTCAAATTCAAAACATATGGACTAAATGAGGCTTCTCTGTGGAAAAAAACCCTTCCAAGTTAGTTCTGTTAAGACCAATATGTGCTTCTTCTTCCATGGAAACCCATCTCTCAAATCCATCACCCACTCCTCAAAATCGTCATCCCCAATTGTCACTTACCTAACTTCAGATCAATTTTCTTGGTCGCTTACCTAACTTTTCCTTCACGGAGTCAAATTTGCTGATTCAGATTGTTGTTATCTAGGGTTTGTAATCTACGATTTGATTTCATTAGGGTTTTGTAGGGTATGTTTTAGAAATAGTTTGATCACATGGTTATGATTAGGGTATTGTAGGGTTCAATTTCGAATTGCATTTGTGATTTAGGGCATTTTTTATTTGATTTTCAAATGGAATTTGTGATTTAGAATTTGTGAATTGTGATATGGCATTTATGATTTTCAAACAGGATATGCTTATCAGCTTGTGCATTTCAAATTGGGCATGCTCATGTTATGTTCTGTTTAAGTCAGTTGAAACAGGGTAAAGCTCTTTTTGTTCTTCAGTTTTTGCATTTCAAACAAGGTATGTTGGCTGTTCTTTTTGTCAGTTCAAACAGGGTCTCCTTCTTGAATTACTATTGATAAGTGTTTGAATAAAAACTGAGTTTGTGTTAGAATGCTAGTTGGAACAGAATGGCTTAAACATCTGGATTAACAATGGAGACAAATAGAGGGTGTTAAAGTTCTTGTATCAATTTAGTTCAAAGAATTCAATTGGAGCTATTTAAATCACAAAACAGGGCTCCTCTACATCGAGTCATGGCCAGAAAGCTTAGTTCAAAGATGACGAGGCAGTAATAGACTTTGTTGAAAAATTTCAAGACAGTTGAGAAGATAAGGTTACTTTGGTAATTAGAATGACTAAAACCTATTTAAACTACTTTTCGGGGACTTGAATGAATGAAATTTTGTACGTCACTATTATCATAACGGAATATTCTAGGTATATGCTATATGAACCAACAGAGCTTTAAATCAGGGACAAAAACCATTAACTGTGACAAAATATAGGGTCTTTGACGATTTTCAAAGTTTACAGGGATCTAAACCTATTTTCTCAAATTTTCAGGGAGTTATATCGATTTTATCCAATATTTATTTATTTTTTCCAACCCCACTTTAGTAATTTATACATCGATAGAAAATCACCGGAGCATATACTTAGATTGATGAGGTATATGCTTCGATAAAATTTTTGTTGGGACCTATTTATTTATTTTATTTGGATAGAATTATTTGTTATTTTTGTTGATTTTCAATTGAATTTTCAAGTTAATCATGAACAAGTTTAAAACAATTGACTTATTCTTTAAAAGAAATTGTTCCAACCCGAGAGCAAATTCACTTCCTTCTTCTGATATCAAACCAAATCCAGTTATTGAAAGTGAATATGAAGAAGGAAGTGTTTAGGGCTTAGGGTCTAGGGGTTTAGGGTTTAATGTTTAAAGTTTGGGGCTTAATGTTTAGGGTTTGGGGTTTAAGGTTTAACTCAAGCAGCATTTTTCTAATGCAAACAAAAAAATTTGAACAAACCCCTATTTCTTCACCGCAAAACCGCAAATTTTGACCCAAACTCCATTTTTTCGATTGAAATTGATTTTTTCGATCCAAACACGACCCAAATGTTATTTTTCTACCAAAACAAATATTTTGACCCAAACAGTATTTTTTCCACTGAAACATTATTTTTTAACTCAAACAATATTTTTTTCGACGTAAACGACATTGTTCAACCAAAAGACAATTTTCGACGCGAAAAACATTTTTTTATCCAAATACGACCCAAACAACACTTTTTCAACCCAATCAGCACATTTCGAACCAAATAAAATTTTAGAACTCAAACATCATTTTGAGACCACAACAATATTTCTCAACCCAAACTGCATTTATTCGACCGACAACATTTCTCTCCCCAAGTATAATTGTTTGACCCAAACATACCTAAATACCATTTTTTCGACTAAAACACCATGACTTCAACCTAAATATCAGTTTAAGATGCAACAACATTTGTTTTTGCTCATACATCATTTTTTGAACCGAACAGCATTTTTCGACCCAAAAAACACCATGACTTCAACCCAAATATTATTTTTTGGCCCAAAGCAAAATCTTGTCAACCCGAACATCACTTTACAACCGGGACAACATTTTTTGACTAAAACACAACCCAAACCCCATTTTGTTTTACCAAAATAACATTTTGTTATACAAATGGCATTTTGTAACCCAAATTGTATCTTCGGCTAAAAAACGGCCTAAACAACATTTTTCGACCAAAACAACACTTCCCATACCGAAATTTTTTTTCCTGACCAAAACAGCATTTTGTCGACGTTAACATCATTTTTCAACTAAGATAGTTTTTTTCGACTAAAACATGACTCATATAGCATTTTTTGGTACCAACCAAATTTTGGGACCCAAATTGCATTTTCGACCGATAAACGACCTAAACATCATTTTTTTAGACCAAAAGAACATTTTCATAACCAAAGAGCATTTTGTCGACCCAACATCAATTTTTTTTACCCAAGCTGCGTTTTCCGACCTAAATAATTTTTTGACCTGAACAACATTTTTCGACCCAAGCAACTTTTTTTTGACCTAAATGTCATTTTTGACCCGAACAACATTTGTCGACCTATTCACAACTCAAACACCATTTTTTTTACTCAAACAAAACCCAAACAACAAATTTTCAATCTAAACAACAATTTGACCCAAACATCATTTTTCAACCCAAACTGCATTTTTCTACCCAAACATAAAAATCAATTTTCGATCTAAACACATCCTAAACTGCACATTTTTAACCCAAACAATGTTTTTCCACCCACGCATTACATAACAACCCAAACCTAACCCAAACATCATTTTTAGACCCGAACAACATTTCTAAACACAAACTACATTTTCGACGCAAAAAAAATTATTTTCCGACCGTAGCATGACCCAAACACTGATATTTTGACATAAACTGCATTTTTCGACACAAACACGACCCAAATGGCATTTTCAACCCAGAGACCATCTATTTTTACCCAAGCAGCATTTTTCTAATGCAAATTTTTTCTCAGAACCAAACCCCTATTTCATCAACCCAAACCGCAATTTTCGACATAAATCCCATTTTTATTTATTGAAATTGATTTTCTCGATCCAAATACTTCCTAAATATCAATTTTCTACCTAAACAGAATATGTCGACCCAAATAGTATTTTTTCGTCCCAAACATAATTTTTTGATCCAGACACGGTATTGATTAACCTAAAAGGCAATTTTCGACGTGAAAAATCATTTTTTGATCGAAAAACGACCCAAATAGCTAAATCCAATCAGCACATTTCGACCCAAATATAATTTTTGTACCCAAATATTATTTTGAGACCAAAGCAAAATTTTTCAGCCCAAACTGAATTTCTTCGACCGAATAGAATTTCTTGGCCCAAAAATAATTTTCCGACCCAAACATACCTAAGAACCTTTTTTTCGACAAAAATACCACGGTTTCAACCTAAATATCACTTTTAAATGCAAACAACATTTGTTTTTGCTGAAACATCATTTTTAGCCCCGAACAGCATTTTCCTAACCAAAACAACAATTTTCAACTCAAATATCATTTTCTAACCCAAAACAGCATCTTCTCGACCCGAACATCACTTATACCACCAAGAAATCATATTTGGACTAAAACATGACCCAAACACCATTTTCTCGACCAAAACAACAATTGTCGACCAGAACATCACTTTACAAGCAGGATGACATTTTTGGACAAAAACACGACCCAAATTCCATTTTCTTTTCCAAAACAGCATTTTGTTATACAAACAGCATTTTGTAACCCAAATTGCATCTTTCACACAAAAACGACTTATAAACATTATTTTTTCGACGAAAACAGATTATTTCGAATCCAGAAGTTTTTTCTCGACCCAAACATCATTTTTTGACCCAAAGAACAATTTGCAGAGGCAAATGGCATTGTTCAACCGAAACAGCAAGTTTCAACGTGAAAAACATTTTTGATCAAAATAACAATTTTCGACCCAAACAACAATTTTTAAACCCAAACAACCATTTTTTCAACTAATACACCATGTTTATGTTTGCTTTCTAAATATCACTTTTATCGTAAACAACATTCGTTTTTGCTCTAGTATCATTTTTAGAACCGAATAGTGTTTCTCGACTCAAAACAACAATTTTCGACCGAAATATCAGTTTTTGACCCAAAACACCATCTTGTCGACCCGAAGATCACTTTACAACCACGACCAAATTTTCAGACAAAAACACGACCCAAACTCCATTTTCTTTTCCAGAACAGCATTTTGTTACCCAAACTCCATTTCTTCGACCGAACATAATTTCTCGGCCCAAGCATAATTCTTTGACCCACACATAACCAGAAAGCATTTTTTCAACTAAAACACCATGTATGCAACCAAAATAATATCACTTTTAGTCGTAAACAGAATTTGTTTTTGCTCAAATATCATTTTTGAACCCAAACAGCGTTTTCATACCCAAACTTCATTTTCTTTTCCAAAACAGCATTTTGCTATAAAAACAGAATTTTTTTTAACCCAAATTTCATGTTTGACTAAAAAACGACCTAAACATCAGTTTTTTGATGAAAACCGATTATTTCGACCCAAGAGTTTTTTCTCGGCCCAAAGATCATTTTTCAACCAAAATGACAACTTTCAACGTGAAAAACATTTTTCAATCCAAACACGTTCAGAAAAGATCTTTATCAACCGAATCAGCCCATTTCGAGCCAAATATAATTTTTCCTTCCAAACTGCATTTCTACAACTAAACAACATTTCTGGGCCCAAGCATTATTTTTCGACCCAAACATTCCCAAAAACCATTTTTTCGACTATAATTCCCTGTTTGCAACCTAAATATCACTTTTAGACGCAAACAACATTTGTTTTTGCATAAATATCATTTTTAGAACCGAACAGCGTTTTTCCACTCAAAACAATATTTTTCGACCCAAATATCAGATTTTGACCCAAAACAGCATCTTGTCTACCAGAACATCACTTTACAACCAGGACTGCATTTTCGGACAAAAACACGACCCAAACTCAATTTTCTGTTCTAAAACAGTATTTTGTAACCGAAATTGCATCTTTGTACCGAACATCATTTTTTGACATACAGAACATTTTACCGACACAAATGGCATTGTTCCAACCCAAACGGCAATTCTTGACGTGAAAAATATTTTTCGATCCAAACAGATCTTTATCAACAGAATCAGCACATTTCGACCCAAATATAATTTTTGTACCCAAACTTCATTTTGAGACCAAAACATCATTTTTCTACCAAAACTGAATTTCTTCGACTAAACAACATTTCTCGGCACAAGCATAATTTTTTGAACCACACATACCCAGAAAAAAAATTCAACTAAAACACCATGTTTGCAACCTAAATATCAATTTTAGTCCCAAACAACATTTTTTTTACTCAAATTTCATTTTTGGAACTGAACCACTTTTTCCGACTCAAAACAACAATTTTCAACCCAAAAATCTATTTTTGACCCAAAACAGCATCTTGTCGACCCGAGCATAACTTTACAACCAGGACATCATTTTTGGACAAAAACACGACCTAAACTCCATTTTCTTTGACAGAACAGCATTTTGTTACCCAAATTGCATCATTGACCCAAAACGAAAAATAAATTTTTCGACGAAAACAGATTATTTCGAATCCAACAGTTTTTTCTCGACCCAAATGGCTTTGTTCAACCCAAACGGCAATTTTCAACGTGAAAAACATTTTTGGACAAACATACTACCCAAACTCCATTTTCTGTCCCAAAACTGCATTTAGTTATACAAACAGCATTTTGTAACCCAAATTGCATCTTGACCCAAGAACGACCTAAACATCATTCTTTCGACGAAAATGGATTATTTCGAACCCAACAGTTTTTTCTCCGCCCACACATCATTTTTTTGACAAAGAGAACATTTTTCGGACACAAATGGCATTGTTCCAACCCAAAGAGCTATTTTCGACGTGAAAATTTTTTTCCGATCCAAACACGATCCAAACAGATCTTTATCAACTGAATCGGCACATTTCGACCCAAATATAATTTTTTAACCCAAACATCATTTTGAGACCAAAACAACATTTTTCAACCAAAACTGCATTTCTTCGACTGAACAGCATTTTTTAGGCCAAGAATAATTTTTTAACCCACACAAACCCAGAAACCGTTTTTTCAACTAAATCTTCATGTTTGCAACCTAAATTTCTCTTTTAGTCGCAAACAGCATTTGTTTTTGCTCAAATATCATTTATGGAACCGAACACCGTTTTCCGACACAAAACAACAATTTTCGAACCAAATTTCAGTTTTTGACCCAAAACAGCGTGTTCTCGACCGGAACATCACTTTACAACCAGGACAGCATTTTTCGACCCAAACAAGACCCAAAAGGCTTTTTCGAACCGGACACCCCATATTTTTACCCAAGAACTGATGAAAACAAAATTTTTTGAACCACCCTATTTCTTCAACGCAGACCGAGAGTTTGACCCAAACCCTATTTTTTCGAAGGAAATTAATCATTTTGATCCAGACACGACCCAAACGTCATTTTTTAACTCAAACAGTATTTTCTCGAGCCAAACATCATTTTTTTACCAAACAATATTTTTCCGACGCAAATGGCATTGTTCACCCCAAACGGCAATTTTCGACCCAAATATCATTTTTTGACCCAAAACAGCATTTTGTCGACCCGAACATCACTTTACAACCAAGACAGCATTTCTGGACAAAAACACGACCTAAACTCCATTTTCTTTTCCAAAACAGCATTTTGTTACCCAAATTACATCTTTGACCCAAAATGACCTAAACATCATTTTTTCAACGAAAACAGATTATTTCGAATCCAATAGTTTTTTTCATGACCCAAACATCTTTTTTCTGCCAAATAACATTTTGCAGACGCAAATGGCATTGTTCAGCCAAACGACAATTTTTGACGTGAAAAACAATTTTCGATCCAAACACGATCCAAACAGATCTTTATCAACCGAATCAGCACATTTCTACCAAAATATAATTTTTGAACCCAAACATCATTTTGAGACCAAAACATCATTTTTCAACAAAAAAAAACTACATTTCTTCGACTAAACAACATTTCACCGCCCAAGCAAAATTTTCTGAACCACGCATACACGGAAACAGTTTTTTTTTTACTAAAACACCCTGTTTGCAACCTAAATATCACTTTTACTGGAAAATAACATTTTTTTTTCTTCTCAAATATCATTTTTGGAACCGTACAACATTTTCCGACTCAAGACAACAATTTTCGACCGAAATATCAGTTTTTGACCCATAATAGCATTTTGTCGACCAGAACATCACTTTATTAAAGAGAGAGCATTTTTGGAGAAAACACATGACTTAAACTCCGTTTTCTTTTCCAGAACAGCATTTTGTAACCGAAATTGCATTTTTGACCACAAAACGACCTAAATATCATTTTTTCGACGAAAACATATTGTTTCGACCCCAACAGTTTTTTCTAATCCCAAACATCATTTTTTGACATAAAGAACATTTTTCCAACGCAAATGGCATTGTTTCAACCCAAACGGCAATTTTTGACGTGAAAAGCATTTTTCGATCCAAACACGATCCAAACAAATCTTTATCAACTGAATCCGCACATTTCGACACAAGTACAATTTTTTAGCCCAAACATAATTTGGAGACCCAAACAACAATTTTCAACCAAAACTTCATTTCTTCGACTGAACAACATTTCCTGGCCCAAGCATAATTTTTTGAACAAACATACCCAGAAACCATTTTTTTCAACTAATTCACCATGTTTGCATTCGAAATATCACTTTTATCGTAAACAACATTCGTTTTTGCTCAAGTATCATTTTTGGAACCGAACAGTGTTTTCCGACTCAAAACAACAATTTTCGACCGAAATATCAGTTTTTGACCCAAAACACCATCTTCTCGACCCGAACATCACTTTACAACCACGACAGAATTTTCAGACAAAAACACGACCCAAACTCCATTTTCTTTTCCAGAATAGCATTTTGTTACCCAAACTCCATTTCTTCGACCGAACATAATTTCTCGGCCCAAGCATAATTCCTTGACCCACACATAACCAGAAAGCATTTTTTCAATTAAAACACCATGTACGCAACCAAAATATCACTTTTAGTCGTAAACAGAATTTGTTTTTGCTCAAATATCATTTTTGAACCCAAACAGCGTTTTCATACCCAAACTTCATTTTCTTTTCCAAAACAGCATTTTGCTATAAAAACAGAATTTTTTTTAACCCAAATTGCTTGTTTGACTAAAAAACGACCTAAACATCAGTTTTTCGACGAAAACCGATTATTTCGACCCAAGAGTTTTTTCTCGGTCCAAAGATCATTTTTCAACCAAAATGACAACTTTCAACGTGAAAAACATTTTTCTATCCAAACACGTTCAGAAAAGATCTTTATCAACCGAATCAGACCATTTTCTTTGACTAAAAACACGACCTAAACTCCATTTTCTTTGGCAGAACAGCATTTTGTTACTCAAATTGCATCATTGACCCAAAATGAAAACATAATTTTTTCGACGAAAACAGATTATTTCAAATCCAACAGTTTTTTCTCGACCCAAATATCTTTTTACTGCGAAACAACATTTTGCAGAAGCAAATGGCTTTGTTCAACCCAAACGGCAATTTTCAACGTGAAAAACATTTTTGGACAAACATACGACCCAAACTCCATTTTCTGTCCCAAAACTGCATTTTGTTATACAAACAGAATTTTGTAACCCAAATTGCATCTGTGATCCATGAACGACCGAAACATCATTCTTTCGACGAAAATGAATTATTTCGAACCCAACAGTTTTTTCTCAGTCCACATATCATTTTTTTGACATAAAGAACATTTTTCGATCCAAACATGATCCAAACAGATCTTTATAAATCAAATCAGCACATTTCTACCAAAATATAATTTTTGAACCCAAACATCATTTTGGGACCAAAACATTATTTTTCAACAAAAAACTGCATTTCTTCGACTAAACAACATTTCTCGGCCCAAGCAAAATTTTCTGAACCACGCATACACGGAAACAATTTTTTTTTTTACTAAAACACCATGTTTGCAACGTAAAAATCACTTTTTGTGGAAAATAACATTTTTGAACCAAAACTTTATTTCTTCGACCGAACAGCATTTTTCGGGCCAAGAATAATTTTTTGAACCACACAAACCCAGAAAACATTTGTTCAACTAAAACATCATGTTTGCAACCTAAATATCGCTTTTAGTCGCAAACAACATTTGTTTTTTTTTTATCAAATACAACAATTTTTGACACAAATTTCTGTTTTTGACCCAAAACAGCATCTTGTCGACTGGAACATCACTTTACAACCAGGACAGCATTTTTGGACAAAAACACAACCCAAACTCCATTTTCTTTTCCAAAACAGCATTTTGTTACCCAAATTGCGTCTTTGACCCAATACGACCTAAACATCATTTTTTAGACGAAGGCAGATTATTTCTGATCCAACAGTTCTTTCACGACCCAAACATCATTTTTTAGACGAAGGCATTGTTCAACCCAAACGGCAATTTTCGACGTGAGAAACATTTCTCGATCCAAACACGATCCAAACAGATCTTTATCAAGCGAATGAGCACATTTCAACCCAAATATAATTTTTGAACCCAAACATCATTTTGAGACCAAAACAACATTTTTCAACCAAAACTGCATTTCTTCCACCGAACAGCAATTGTCGGCCCAAGCATAATTGTTTGACCCACACATATACCCGGAATCCTTTTTTTCAACTAAAACACAATGTTAGCAACCTGAATATCACTTTTAGCTGCAAACAACATTTGCTGTTGCTCAAATATCAATTTTGGAACCGAACAGTGTTTTCCGACTCAAAACAACAATTACTGACCCAAATAGCAGTTTTTGACCCTGAACAGCATCATGTTGACCCGACCATCACTTTACTACCAGAACATCATTTTTGGACAAAGACACGATGCAAACTCCATTTTCAGTTCCAAAACAGCATTTTGTTATACAAATAGCATTTTGTAACCCAACATGCATCTTTGACCCAAAAACGACCAAAACATCAATTTTTTGGCGGAAACAGATTATTTTGAGACCAACTGTTTTTTCTCGACCCAAACCGAAATGGCAACTATTAACATGAAAAACTTTTTTCGAATCAAACACTATCCAAAAAGATCTTCATCCACCGAATCCGCACATTTTGACCCAAATATAATTTTTGAACCGAAACATCATTTTGAGACCAAAACAACATTTTTCTACCAAAACTACATTTCTTCGACCGAACAGCATTTCTCGTCCCAAGCATAATTGTTTGACCGACAGACACCCAGAAACCATTTTTTTTCAACTAAAACAGCTTGTTTGCAACCTAAATATCACTTTTATTCGCAAACAACTTTTGTTTTTGCTCAAATATCATTTTTGGAACCGTGGAGCGTTTTCCGACTCAAAACAACAATTTTAGAGCCAAATATAAGTTTTTGACCCAAAACAGCATCATGTTGACCCGAACATCATTTTACTTCCAGGGCACCATTTTTGGACAAAAACATGACCCAAACTCCATTTTCTGTTCCAAAACAGCATTTTGTGACCCAAATTGCAACTTTGACACGAAAACGACCTAAAAATAATTTTTTTGGCGTAAACGGATTATTTCGACCCCAACAATTTTTTCTATACCAAAACAGCATTTTTGGACTCTGCAGAACTTTTTTCCGACGCAAATGGCAACTATAAACGTGAAAAACATTTTTCGATTCAAACACGATCCAAAAAGATCTTTATCAACCGAATTAGAACATTTGGACCCAAATATAATTATTGAACCCAATCATCATTTTGTGATCAAAACAACATTTTTCAACCAAAACTGCATTTCTCCAACTGAACAGTATTTCTCGGCCCAAGCATAATTGTTGGACCCACACTTACCCAGAAACCATTTTTTTCAACTAGAACACCATGTTTGCAACCTAAATATCACTTTTAGTCGCAAACAACATTTTTTTTTACTCAAATTTCATTTTGGAACCGAACCACTTTTTCCAACCCAAATATCAGTTTTTGACCGAAAACAACATCTTGTCGACCCGAACATTACTTTACTACTAGGACTACATTTTTGGACAAAATTATGACCCAAACTCGATTTTCTGTTCCATGACAGCATTTTGATATACAATCTGCATTTCGTATCCCAAAAACGACCTAAAAATAATTTTGATCCAGACACGACCCAAACGTCATTTTTTAACTCAAACAGTATTTTCTCGACCCAAACATCATTTTTTTACCAAACAGTATTTTTCCGACGCATACACGGAAACAAAATGACCTAAACATCAATTTTCCAAAACAGCATTTTGTTACCCAAATTGCATCTTTGACCCAAAATGACCTAAACATCAATTTTTCAACGAAAACAGATTATTTCGAATCCAACAGTTTTTTTTCACGACCCAAACATCTTTTTGAGACCAAAACATCATTTTTCAACAAAAAACTGCATTTCTTAGACTAAACAACATTTCTCGGCCCAAGCAAAATTTTCTGAACCACGCATACACGGAAACAATTTTTTTTGACTAAAACACCATGTTTCTAACCCAAATATCAGTTTTTGACCCATAACAGCATCTTGTCGACCCGAACATCACTTTACAAAAAAGCCAAACACATGACTTAAACTCCATTTTCTTTTCCAGAACAGAATTTGTAACCGAAATTGCATCTTTGACCCAAAAACGACCTAAATATCATTTTTTCGATGAAAACATATTGTTTCCACCCCAACAGTTTTTTTGCAATCCCAAACATCATTTTTTGACATAAAGAACATTTTTCCAACGCAAATGGCATTTTTCCAACCCAAACGGCAATTTTGGACGTGAAAAGCATTTTTCGATCCAAACACGATCCAAACAGATCTTTATCAACTGAATCAGCACATTTCGACCCAAATACAATTTTTGAGCCCAAAGATAATTTAGAGACCGAAACCACAATTTTCAACCAAAACTTCATTTCTTTGACTAAACAACATTTCCTGGCCCAATCATAATTTTTTGAACAAACATACCCAGAAACCATTTTTTTCAACTAATACACCATGGTGTTTTAGTTGAAAAAATGGTTTATGGGTATCTGTGGGTCAAACAATTATGCTTTGTCTGAGAAATGCTGTTCGGTCGAAGAATGATGTTTTGGTAGAAAAATGTTGTTTTGGTCTCAAAATGATGTTTGGGTTCAAAAAATATATTTGGGTCGAAATGGGCTGACTCGGTTGATAAAGATCTTTTTGGATTGTGTTTGGATCGAAAAATGTTTTTCACATTGAAAGTTGCCATTTCGGTTGAACAATGCCATTTGTGTCGGAAAAATATTCTTTGGGTCAAAAATTGGTGTTTGGGTCAAGAAAATGCTTTTGGGGCAGATATAATCTGTTTACGCCAAAAAAATGATTTTTAGGTCGTTTTTGGGTTACGAAATGCAGATTGTAACAGAAATCAAAATACTATCTTGGAACAGAAAATCGAGTTTGGGTCGTAATTTTGTCCAAAAATGTAGTCCTGGTTGTAAAGTAATGTTCTGGTCGACAAGATGCTGTTTTCGGTCAGAAACTGATATGGTTGGAAAACGCTGTTCGGTTCCAAAAATGATATTTGTGCAGAACCAAATGTTGTTTGCGACTAAAAGTGATATTTAGGTTGCAAACATGGTGTTCTAGTTGAAAAAATGGTTTCTTGGTATGTGCTGGTCAAACAATTATGCTTGGGCCGAGAAATGCTGTTCAGTTGAAGAAATGCAGTTTAGGTTGAAAAATGTTGTTTTGATCACAAAATGATGATTGTGTTCAAAAATTATATTTGGGTCCAAATGTTCTGATTCGGTTGATAAAGATCTTTTTGGATCGTGTTTGAATGGAAAAATGTTTTTCACGGTTATAGTTGCCATTTGCGTCGGAAAAAAGTTCTTCAGAGTCAAAAAATGGTGTTTGGGTAAAGAAAAAACTGTTGGGGTCGAAATAATCCGTTTACGCCAAAAAAATAATTTTTAGGTCGTTTTCGGGTCAAAGTTAAAATTTGGGTCACAAAATGCTGTTTTGGAACAGAAAATGGAGTTTGGGTTATTTTTTCGTCCTAAAATGGTGTCCTGGTAGTAAAATGATGTCGGGTCAACATGATGCTGTTTTGGGTCAAAAACTGATATTTGGCTATAAAATTGTTGTTTTGAGTCGGAAAACACTCCACGGTTCCAAAAATGATATTTGAGCAAAAACAAATGTTGTTTGCGAATAAAAGTGATATTTAGGTTGCAAACTAGCTGTTTTAGTTGAAAAAAAATGGTTTCTGGGTATGTGTCGGTCAAACAATTATGCTTGGGCCGAGAAATGCGGTTCGGTCGAAGAAATGATGTTTTGGTCTCAAAATGATGTTTCGGTTCAAAAATTATATTTGGGTCGAAATTTGCGGATTCGGTGGATGAAGATCTTTTTGGATAGTGTTTGTTTCGAAAAAAGTTTTTCATGTTAATAGTTGCCATTTCGGTTTGGGTCGAGAAAAAACAGTTGGTCTTGAAATAATCTGTTTCCGCCAAAAAATTGATGTTTTGGTCGTTTTTGGGTCAAAGATGCATGTTGGGTTACACAATGCTATTTGTATAACAAAATGCTATTTTGCAATAGAAAATGGAGTTTGCGTCGTGTCTTTGTCCAAAAATGGTGTTCTGGTATTAAAGTGATGGTCGGGTCAACATGATGCTGTTCAGGGTCAAAAACTGCTTTTTGAGCCAGTAATTGTTGTTTTGAGTCGGAAAACGCTGTTCGGTTCCAAAATTGATATTTGAGCAAAAGCAAATGTTGTTTGCAACTAAAAGTGATATTCAGGTTGCAAACACTGTGTTTTAGTTGAAAAAAAGGATTTCGGGTATATGTGTGGGTCAAACAATTATGCTTGGGCCGACAGTTGCTGTTCGGTGGAAGAAATGCAGTTTTGGTTGAAAAATGGTGTTTTGGTCTCAAAATGATGTTTGGGTTCAAAAATTATATTTGGGTTGAAATGTGCTCATTCGCTTGATAAAGATCTGTTTGGATCGTGTTTGGATCGAGAAATGTTTCTCACGTCGAAAATTGCCGTTTGGGTTGAACAATGCCTTCGTCTAAAAAATGATGTTTGGGTTGTGAAAGAACTGTTGGATCCGAAATAATCTGCCTTCGTCTAAAAAATGATGTTTAGGTCGTATTGGGTCAAACACGCAATTTGGGATACAAAATGCTGTTTTGGAAAAGAAAATGGAGTTTGGGTTGTGTTTTTGTCCAAAAATGCGGTCCTGGTTGTAAAGTGATGTTCCGGTCGACAAGATGCTGTTTTGGGTCAAAAACAGAAATTAGTGTAAAAAATTGTTGTATTTGATAAAAAAACAAATGTTGTTTGCGACTAAAAGCGATATTTAAACATGATGTTTTAGTTGAACAAATGGTTTTAGTTGAACAAATTATTCTTGGCCCGAAAAATGCTGTTCGATCGAAGAAATGAAGTTTTGCTTCAAAAATGTTATTTTCCACTAAAAGTGATTTTTACGGTCGAAGAAAGGAACACTTGTCAGGCGATGGGGATTCTGCTCACCATGCACGTCTAGGTCACATTAGGCACCTCGGCCACGTGATGAGGCGTATTTCCCTACCACCGAGGATCGCTCCTCTAAATGTTGTTTGGGTCTCTAAATTATGTTTGGACTCAAAAATTGTTTTTGCGTCGAAATGTGCTGATTCAGTTGATAAAGATCTGTTTGGATTGAAAAATGCTTTTCACGTCAAAAATTGCCGTTTGGGTTGGAACAATGGCATTTGCGTTGGAAAAATGTTCTTTATGTCAAAAAATGATGTTTGGGATTAGATAAAACAGTTGGGGTCGAAACAATATGTTTTCATCGAAAAAATGATATTTAGGTCGTTTTGGGGTCAAAAATGCAATTTCGGTTACAAAATGCCGTTCTGGAAAAGAAAACGGAGTTTAAGTCATGTGTTTTCTCCAAAAATGCTGTCTTTTTTGTAAAGTGATGTTCTGGTCGACAAGATGTTGTTATGGGTCAAAAACTGATATTTGGGTCGAAAATTGTTGTCCTGAGTCGGAAAATGTTGTACGGTTCCAAAAATGATATTTGAGAAGAAAAAAAAATGTTATTTTCCACTAAAAGTGATATTTAGGTTGCAAACAGGGTGTTTTAGTAAAAAAAAATTGTTTCCGTGTATGCGTGGTTCAGAAAATTTTGCTAGGGCCGAGAAATGTTGTTTAGTCGAAGAAATGCAGTTTTTTTTTTGTTGAAAATGGATATTTGGGTCTCAAAATGATGTTTGGGTTCAAAAATTATATTTGGGTAGAAATGTGCTGATTCGGTTGATAAAGATCTGTTTGGATCGTGTTTGGATCGAAAATTGTTTTTCACGTCAAAAATTGTCGTTTGGGCTGAACAATGCCATTTGCGTCTGCAAAATGTTTTTTGGCAGAAAAAAGATGTTTGGGTCGTGAAAAAAAACCGTTGGATTCGAAATAATCTGTTTTCATTGAAAAAATGATGTTTAGGTCATTTTGGGTCAAAGATGCAATTTGGGTAACAAGATGCTGATTTGGAAAAGAAAATGGAGTTTAGGTCGTGTTTTTGTCCAGAAATGCTGTCTTGTTTGTAAAGTGATGTTCGGGTCGACAAAATGCTGTTTTGGGTCAAAAACTGATATTTGGGTCGAAAATTGCCGTTTGGGGTGAACAATGCCGTTTGCGTCGGAAAGATATTGTTTGGTGAAAAAATGATGTTTGGGTCGAGAAAATACTGTTTTGAGTTAAAAAAATGACGTTTGGGTCTTGTCTGGATCAAAATGATTAATTTCCGTCGAACAAATGGGGTTTGGGTCAAACTCTCTGTCTGCGTTGAAGAAATAGGGTGGTTCGAAAATTTTTGTTTTCATCAGTTCTTGGGTAAAAATATATGGTGTCCAGTTCGAAAAAGCCTTCTGGGTCGTGTTTGGGTCGAAAAATGCTGTCTTGGTTGTAAAGTGATGTTCGGGTCGACAACACGCTGTTTTGGGTCAAAAACTGAAATTTGGTTCGAAAATTGTTGTTTTGTGTCGAAAAACGGTGTTCGGTTCCATAAATGATATTTGAGCAAAAACAAATGCTGTTTGCGACTAAAAGTGAAATTTAGGTTGCAAACATGAAGTTTCAGTTGAAAAAATGGTTTCTGGGTTTGTGTGGGTTAAAAAATTATTCTTGGCCAGAAAAATGCTGTTCGGTCGAAGAAATGCAGTTTTGGTTGAAAAATGTTGTTCTGATTGAAAAATGATGTTTGGGTTCAAAAATGATATTTGGGTCGAAATGTGCAGATTCAGTTGATAAAGATCTGTTTGGATCGTGTTTGGATCGGAAAAAAATTTTCACGTCGAAAATAGCTGTTTGGGTTGGAACAAGGCCATTTGCGTCCGAAAAATGTTCTTTATGTAAAAAAAACAATATGTGGGCTGAGAAAAAACTGTTGGGGTCGAAATAATCCATTTTCGTCGAAAGAATGATGTTTAGGTCGTTCTTGGGTCAAACATTCAATTTGGGTTACAAAATGTTGTTTGTATAACAAAATGCAGTTCTGGGACAGAAAATGGAGTTTGGGTCGTATGATTGTCCAAAAATGTATTTCACGTTGAAAATTGCCGTTTGGGTTGAACAAAGCCATTTGCTTCTGCAAAATGTTGTTTCGCGGTAAAAAGATATTTGGGCTGAGAAAAAACTGTTGGATTCGAAATAATCTGTTTTCGTCGAAAAAATGATGTTTAGGTCATTTTGGGTCAAAGATGCAATTTGGGTAACAAAATGCTGTTTTGTCAAAGAAAATGGAGTTTAGGTCGTGTTTTTGTCCAGAAATGCTGTCTTGGTTGTAAAGTGATGCTCGGGTCGACAAAAAGCTGTTTTGGGTCAAAAACTGATATTTGGGTCGAAAATTGCCGTTTGGGGTGAACAATGCCGTTTGCGTCGGAAAGATATTGTTTGGTAAAAAAATGATGTTTGGGTCGAGAAAATACTGTTTGAGTTAAAAAATGACGTTTGGGTCTTGTCTGGATCAAAATGATTAATTTCCGTCGAACAAATGGTGTTTGGGTCAAACTCTCTGTCTGCGTTGAAGAAATAGGGTGGTTCGAAAAATTTTGTTTTCATCAGTTCTTGGGTAAAAATATATGGTGTCCAGTTCGAAAAAGCCTTCTGGGTCGTGTTTGGGTCGAAAAATGCTGTCTTGGTTGTAAAGTGATGCTCCGGTCGACAACACGCTGTTTTGGGTCAAAAACTGAAATTTGGTTCGAAAATTGTTGTTTTGTGTCGAAAAACGGTGTTCGGTTCCATAAATGATATTTGAGCAAAAACAAATGCTGTTTGCGACTAAAAGTGAAATTTAGGTTGCAAACATGAAGTTTCAGTTGAAAAAATGGTTTCTGGGTTTGTGTGGGTTAAAAAATTATTCTTCGCCCGAAAAATGCTGTTCGGTCGAAGAAATACAGTTTTGGTTGAAAAATGTGGTTCTGATTGAAAAATGATGTTTGGCTTCAAAAATGATATTTGGGTCGAAATGTGCCAGATTCAGTTGATAAAGATCTGTTTTGGATCGTGTTTGGATCGGAAAAAAATTTTCACGTCGAAAATAGCTGTTTGGGTCGGAACAAGGCCATTTGCGTCCGAAAAATGTTCTTTATGTAAAAAAAACAATATGTGGGCTGAGAAAAAACTGTTGGGGTCGAAATAATCCATTTTCGTCGAAAGAATGATGTTTAGGTCGTTCTTGGGTCAAACATGCAATTTGGGTTACAAAATGTTGTTTGTATAACAAAATGCAGTTCTGGGACAGAAAATGGAGTTTGGGTCGTATGATTGTCCAAAAATGTATTTCACGTTGAAAATTGCCGTTTGGGTTGATCAAAGCCATTTGCTTCTGCAAAATGTTGTTTCGCGGTAAAAAGATATTTGGGCTGAGAAAAAACCGTTGGATTCGAAATAATCTGGTTTCGTCGAAAAAATTGTGTTGTCGTTTTGGGTCAATGGTGCAATTTGGGTAACAAAATGCTGTTCTGTCAAAGAAAATGGAGTTTAGGTCGTGTTTTTGTCCAAAAATGATGTCCTGGTTGTAAAGTGATGCTCGGGTCGACAAGATGCTGTTTTGGGTCAAGAACAGATTTTTTGGTTGAAAATTGTTGTTTTGAGTCGGAAAAAGTGGTTCGGTTCCAAAATGAAATTTGAGTAAAAAAAAATGTTGTTTGGGACTAAAAGTGATATTTAGGTTGCAAACATGGTGTTTTAGTTGAAAAAATGGTTTCTGGGTATGTGTGGTTCAAAAAATTATGCTTGTGCCGAGAAATGTTGTTTGGTCGAGGAAATGCAGTTTTGGTAGAAAAATGATGTTTTGGTCTCAAAATGATGTTTGTGTACAAAAATTATATTTGGGTCGAAATGTGCTAGTTCGGTTGATAATGATCTGTTTGGATCGAAAAATATTTTTCACGTCAAAAATTGCCGTTTGGGTTGGAACAATGCCATTTGTGTCGGTAAAATGTTCTGTATGTCAAAAAATGATGTTCTGTACAAAGATGCAATTTCGGTTACAAAATACTGTTTTAGAACAGAAAATTGAGTTTGGGTCGTGTTTTTGTCCGAAAATGCAGTCCTGGTTGTAAAGTTATGTTCGGGTAGACAAGATGCTGTTTTGGGTCAAAATCTGATATTTGGGTTGAAAAATGTTGTTCTGAGTGGAAAAACGCTGTTCGGTTCCAAAAATGATATTTATGCAAAAACAAATGTTTTTTGCATCTAAAAGTGATATTTAGGTTTCAAACAGGGTATTATAGTCGAAAAAATGGTTTTTGGGAATGTTTGGGTCGAAAAATAATGCTTGGGCCGAGAAATGTTGTTTAGTCGTAGCAATGCAGTTTGGGAGGAAAAATTATATTTGGCTCGAAATGGGCTGATTCGGTTGATAAAGATCTTTTCTGAACGTGTTTGGATGGAAAAATGTTTTTCACGTTGAAAGTTGTCATTTTGGTTGAAAAATGATGTTTGGGCCGTGAAAAAAACTGTTGGGTCAAAATAATCGGTTTTCGTCGAAAAACTGATGTTTAGGTCGTTTTTGAGTCAAACATGCAATTTGGGTTAAAAAATTCTGTTTTTATAGCAAAATGCTGTTTTGGAAAAGAAAATGAAGTTTGGGTATGAAAACGCTGTTTGGGTTCAAAAATGATATTTGAGCAAAAACAAATTCTGTTTACGACTAAAGGTGATATTTTGGTTGCATACATGGTGTTTTAGTTGAAAAAATTGCTGTCTGGTTATGTGTGGGTCAAAGAATTATGCGTGGGCCGAGAAATTATGTTCGGTCGAAGAAATGGAGTTTGGGTAACAAAATGCTGTTCTGGAAAAGAAAATGGAGTTTGGGTCGTGTTTTTGTCTGAAAATTCTGTCGTGGTTGTAAAGTGATGTTCGGGTCGACAAGATGGTGTTTTGGGTCAAAAACTGATAATTCGGTCGAAAATTGTTCTTTTGAGTCGGAAAACACTGTTCGGTTCCAAAAATGATACTTGAGCAGAAACGAATGTTGTTTACGATAAAAGTGATATTTAGAATGCAAACATGGTGTATTTGTTGAAAAAAATGGTTTCTGGGTATGTTTGTTCAAAAAATTTTGCTTGGGCCAGGAAATGTTGTTTAGTCGAAGAAATGAAGTTTTGGTTGAAAATTGTTGTTTCGGTCTCTAAATTATGTTTGGGCTCAAAAATTGTTTTTGGGTCGAAATGTGCTGATTCAGTTGATAAAGATCTGTTTGGATCGAAAAATGCTTTTCACGTCAAAAATTGCCGTTTGGGTTGGAACAATGGCATTTGCGTCGGAAAAATGTTCTTTATGTCAAAAAATGATGTTTGGGATTAGATAAAACTGTTGGGGTCGAAACAATATGTTTTCGTCGAGAAAATGATATTTAGGTCGTTTTGGGGTCAAAAATGCAATTTCGGTTACAAAATGCTGTTCTGGAAAAGAAAACGGAGTTTAAGTCATGTGTTTTCTCCAAAAATGCTGTCTTTTTTGTAAAGTGATGTTCTGGTCGACAAGATGTTGTTATGGGTCAAAAACTGATATTTGGGTCGAAAATTGTTGTCCTGAGTCGGAAAATGTTGTACGGTTCCAAAAATGATGTTTGAGAAGAAAAAAAAAATGTTATTTTCCACTAAAAGTGATATTTAGGTTGCAAACAGGGTGTTTTAGTAAAAAAAAAATTGTTTCCGTGTATGCGTGGTTCAGAAAATTTTGCTAGGGCCGAGAAATGTTGTTTAGTCGAAGAAATGCAGTTTTTTTTTTGTTGAAAATGGATGTTTGGGTCTCAAAATGATGTTTGGGTTCAAAAATTATATTTTGGTAGAAATGTGCTGATTCGGTTGATAAAGATCTGTTTGGATCGTGTTTGGATCGAAAATTGTTTTTCACGTCAAAAATTGTCGTTTGGGCTGAACAATGCCATTTGCGTCTGCAAAATGTTTTTCGGCAGAAAAAAGATGTTTGGGTCGTGAAAAAAAACCGTTGGATTCGAAATAATCTGTTTTCGTCGAAAAAATGATGTTTAGGTCATTTTGGGTCAAAGATGCAATTTGGGTAACAAAATGCTGTTTTGTCAAAGAAAATGGAGTTTAGGTCGTGTTTTTGTCCAGAAATGCTGTCTTGGTTGTAAAGTGATGTTCGGGTCGACAAAAAGCTGTTTTGGGTCAAAAACTGATATTTGGGTCGAAAATTGCCGTTTGGGGTGAACAATGCCGTTTGCGTCGGAAAGATATTGTTTGGTGAAAAAATGATGTTTGGGTCGAGAAAATACTGTTTTGAGTTAAAAAAAATGACGTTTGGGTCTTGTCTGGATCAAAATGATTAATTTCCGTCGAACAAATGGGGTTTGGGTCAAACTCTCTGTCTGCGTTGAAGAAATAGGGTGGTTCGAAAATTTTTGTTTTCATCAGTTCTTGGGTAAAAATATATGGTGTCCAGTTCGAAAAAGCCTTCTGGGTCGTGTTTGGGTCGAAAAATGCTGTCTTGGTTGTAAAGTGATGCTCCGGTCGACAACACGCTGTTTTGGGTCAAAAACTGAAATTTGGTTCGAAAATTGTTGTTTTGTGTCGAAAAACGGTGTTCGGTTCCATAAATGATATTTGAGCAAAAACAAATGCTGTTTGCGACTAAAAGTGAAATTTAGGTTGCAAACATGAAGTTTCAGTCGAAAAAATGGTTTCTGGGTTTGTGTGGGTTAAAAAATTATTCTTCGCCCGAAAAATGCTGTTCGGTCGAAGAAATACAGTTTTGGTTGAAAAATGTGGTTCTGATTGAAAAATGATGTTTGGCTTCAAAAATGATATTTGGGTCGAAATGTGCCAGATTCAGTTGATAAAGATCTGTTTTGGATCGTGTTTGGATCGGAAAAAAATTTTCACGTCGAAAATAGCTGTTTGGGTCGGAACAAGGCCATTTGCGTCCGAAAAATGTTCTTTATGTAAAAAAAACAATATGTGGGCTGAGAAAAAACTGTTGGGGTCGAAATAATCCATTTTCGTCGAAAGAATGATGTTTAGGTCGTTCTTGGGTCAAACATGCAATTTGGGTTACAAAATGTTGTTTGTATAACAAAATGCAGTTCTGGGACAGAAAATGGAGTTTGGGTCGTATGATTGTCCAAAAATGTATTTCACGTTGAAAATTGCCGTTTGGGTTGATCAAAGCCATTTGCTTCTGCAAAATGTTGTTTCGCGGTAAAAAGATATTTGGGCTGAGAAAAAACCGTTGGATTCGAAATAATCTGGTTTCGTCGAAAAAATTGTGTTGTCGTTTTGGGTCAATGGTGCAATTTGGGTAACAAAATGCTGTTCTGTCAAAGAAAATGGAGTTTAGGTCGTGTTTTTGTCCAAAAATGATGTCCTGGTTGTAAAGTGATGCTCGGGTCGACAAGATGCTGTTTTGGGTCAAGAACAGATTTTTTGGTTGAAAATTGTTGTTTTGAGTCGGAAAAAGTGGTTCGGTTCCAAAATGAAATTTGAGTAAAAAAAAATGTTGTTTGGGACTAAAAGTGATATTTAGGTTGCAAACATGGTGTTTTAGTTGAAAAAATGGTTTCTGGGTATGTGTGGTTCAAAAAATTATGCTTGTGCCGAGAAATGTTGTTTGGTCGAGGAAATGCAGTTTTGGTAGAAAAATGATGTTTTGGTCTCAAAATGATGTTTGTGTACAAAAATTATATTTGGGTCGAAATGTGCTAGTTCGGTTGATAATGATCTGTTTGGATCGAAAAATATTTTTCACGTCAAAAATTGCCGTTTGGGTTGGAACAATGCCATTTGTGTCGGTAAAATGTTCTGTATGTCAAAAAATGATGTTCTGTACAAAGATGCAATTTCGGTTACAAAATACTGTTTTAGAACAGAAAATTGAGTTTGGGTCGTGTTTTTGTCCGAAAATGCAGTCCTGGTTGTAAAGTTATGTTCGGGTAGACAAGATGCTGTTTTGGGTCAAAATCTGATATTTGGGTTGAAAAATGTTGTTCTGAGTGGAAAAACGCTGTTCGGTTCCAAAAATGATATTTATGCAAAAACAAATGTTTTTTGCATCTAAAAGTGATATTTAGGTTTCAAACAGGGTATTATAGTCGAAAAAATGGTTTTTGGGAATGTTTGGGTCGAAAAATAATGCTTGGGCCGAGAAATGTTGTTTAGTCGTAGCAATGCAGTTTGGGAGGAAAAATTATATTTGGCTCGAAATGGGCTGATTCGGTTGATAAAGATCTTTTCTGAACGTGTTTGGATGGAAAAATGTTTTTCACGTTGAAAGTTGTCATTTTGGTTGAAAAATGATGTTTGGGCCGTGAAAAAAACTGTTGGGTCAAAATAATCGGTTTTCGTCGAAAAACTGATGTTTAGGTCGTTTTTGAGTCAAACATGCAATTTGGGTTAAAAAATTCTGTTTTTATAGCAAAATGCTGTTTTGGAAAAGAAAATGAAGTTTGGGTATGAAAACGCTGTTTGGGTTCAAAAATGATATTTGAGCAAAAACAAATTCTGTTTACGACTAAAGGTGATATTTTGGTTGCATACATGGTGTTTTAGTTGAAAAAATTGCTGTCTGGTTATGTGTGGGTCAAAGAATTATGCGTGGGCCGAGAAATTATGTTCGGTCGAAGAAATGGAGTTTGGGTAACAAAATGCTGTTCTGGAAAAGAAAATGGAGTTTGGGTCGTGTTTTTGTCTGAAAATTCTGTCGTGGTTGTAAAGTGATGTTCGGGTCGACAAGATGGTGTTTTGGGTCAAAAACTGATAATTCGGTCGAAAATTGTTCTTTTGAGTCGGAAAACACTGTTCGGTTCCAAAAATGATACTTGAGCAGAAACGAATGTTGTTTACGATAAAAGTGATATTTAGAATGCAAACATGGTGTATTTGTTGAAAAAAATGGTTTCTGGGTATGTTTGTTCAAAAAATTTTGCTTGGGCCAGGAAATGTTGTTTAGTCGAAGAAATGAAGTTTTGGTTGAAAATTGTTGTTTCGGTCTCTAAATTATGTTTGGGCTCAAAAATTGTTTTTGGGTCGAAATGTGCTGATTCAGTTGATAAAGATCTGTTTGGATCGAAAAATGCTTTTCACGTCAAAAATTGCCGTTTGGGTTGGAACAATGGCATTTGCGTCGGAAAAATGTTCTTTATGTCAAAAAATGATGTTTGGGATTAGATAAAACTGTTGGGGTCGAAACAATATGTTTTCGTCGAAAAAATGATATTTAGGTCGTTTTGGGGTCAAAAATGCAATTTCGGTTACAAAATGCTGTTCTGGAAAAGAAAACGGAGTTTAAGTCATGTGTTTTCTCCAAAAATGCTGTCTTTTTTGTAAAGTGATGTTCTGGTCGACAAGATGTTGTTATGGGTCAAAAACTGATATTTGGGTCGAAAATTGTTGTCCTGAGTCGGAAAATGTTGTACGGTTCCAAAAATGATGTTTGAGAAGAAAAAAAAATGTTATTTTCCACTAAAAGTGATATTTAGGTTGCAAACAGGGTGTTTTAGTAAAAAAAAAAATTGTTTCCGTGTATGCGTGGTTCAGAAAATTTTGCTAGGGCCGAGAAATGTTGTTTAGTCGAAGAAATGCAGTTTTTTTTTGTTGAAAATGGATGTTTGGGTCTCAAAATGATGTTTGGGTTCAAAAATTATATTTTGGTAGAAATGTGCTGATTCGGTTGATAAAGATCTGTTTGGATCGTGTTTGGATCGAAAATTGTTTTTCACGTCAAAAATTGTCGTTTGGGCTGAACAATGCCATTTGCGTCTGCAAAATGTTTTTCGGCAGAAAAAAGATGTTTGGGTCGTGAAAAAAAACCGTTGGATTCGAAATAATCTGTTTTCGTCGAAAAAATGATGTTTAGGTCATTTTGGGTCAAAGATGCAATTTGGGTAACAAAATGCTGTTTTGTCAAAGAAAATGGAGTTTAGCTCGTGTTTTTGTCCAGAAATGCTGTCTTGGTTGTAAAGTGACGTTCGGGTCGACAAAATGCTGTTTTGGGTCAAAAACTGATATTTGGGTCGAAAATTGCCGTTTGGGGTGAACAATGCCGTTTGCGTCGGAAAGATATTGTTTGGTGAAAAAATGATGTTTGGGTCGAGAAAATACTGTTTTGAGTTAAAAAAATGACGTTTGGGTCTTGTCTGGATCAAAATGATTAATTTCCGTCGAACAAATGGGGTTTGGGTCAAACTCTCTGTCTGCGTTGAAGAAATAGGGTGGTTCGAAAATTTTTGTTTTCATCAGTTCTTGGGTAAAAATATATGGTGTCCGGTTCGAAAAAGCCTTCTGGGTCGTGTTTGGGTCGAAAAATGCTGTCTTGGTTGTAAAGTGATGTTCCGGTCGACAACACGCTGTTTTGGGTCAAAAACTGAAATTTGGTTCGAAAATTGTTGTTTTGTGTCGAAAAACGGTGTTCGGTTCCATAAATGATATTTGAGCAAAAACAAATGCTGTTTGCGACTAAAAGTGAAATTTAGGTTGCAAACATGAAGTTTCAGTCGAAAAAATGGTTTCTGGGTTTGTGTGGGTTAAAAAATTATTCTTCGCCCGAAAAATGCTGTTCGGTCGAAGAAATACAGTTTTGGTTGAAAAATGTGGTTCTGATTGAAAAATGATGTTTGGCTTCAAAAATGATATTTGGGTCGAAATGTGCAGATTCAGTTGATAAAGATCTGTTTTGGATCGTGTTTGGATCGGAAAAAAATTTTCACGTCGAAAATAGCTGTTTGGGTCGGAACAAGGCCATTTGCGTCCGAAAAATGTTCTTTATGTAAAAAAAACAATATGTGGGCTGAGAAAAAACTGTTGGGGTCGAAATAATCCATTTTCGTCGAAAGAATGATGTTTAGGTCGTTCTTGGGTCAAACATGCAATTTGGGTTACAAAATGTTGTTTGTATAACAAAATGCAGTTCTGGGACAGAAAATGGAGTTTGGGTCGTATGATTGTCCAAAAATGTATTTCACGTTGAAAATTGCCGTTTGGGTTGATCAAAGCCATTTGCTTCTGCAAAATGTTGTTTCGCGGTAAAAAGATATTTGGGCTGAGAAAAAACCGTTGGATTCGAAATAATCTGGTTTCGTCGAAAAAATTGTGTTGTCGTTTTGGGTCAATGGTGCAATTTGGGTAACAAAATGCTGTTCTGTCAAAGAAAATGGAGTTTAGGTCGTGTTTTTGTCCAAAAATGATGTCCTGGTTGTAAAGTGATGCTCGGGTCGACAAGATGCTGTTTTGGGTCAAGAACAGATTTTTTGGTTGAAAATTGTTGTTTTGAGTCGGAAAAAGTGGTTCGGTTCCAAAATGAAATTTGAGTAAAAAAAAATGTTGTTTGGGACTAAAAGTGATATTTAGGTTGCAAACATGGTGTTTTAGTTGAAAAAATGGTTTCTGGGTATGTGTGGTTCAAAAAATTATGCTTGTGCCGAGAAATGTTGTTTGGTCGAGGAAATGCAGTTTTGGTAGAAAAATGATGTTTTGGTCTCAAAATGATGTTTGTGTACAAAAATTATATTTGGGTCGAAATGTGCTAGTTCGGTTGATAATGATCTGTTTGGATCGAAAAATATTTTTCACGTCAAAAATTGCCGTTTGGGTTGGAACAATGCCATTTGTGTCGGTAAAATGTTCTGTATGTCAAAAAATGATGTTCTGTACAAAGATGCAATTTCGGTTACAAAATACTGTTTTAGAACAGAAAATTGAGTTTGGGTCGTGTTTTTGTCCGAAAATGCAGTCCTGGTTGTAAAGTTATGTTCGGGTAGACAAGATGCTGTTTTGGGTCAAAATCTGATATTTGGGTTGAAAAATGTTGTTCTGAGTGGAAAAACGCTGTTCGGTTCCAAAAATGATATTTATGCAAAAACAAATGTTTTTTGCATCTAAAAGTGATATTTAGGTTTCAAACAGGGTATTATAGTCGAAAAAATGGTTTTTGGGAATGTTTGGGTCGAAAAATAATGCTTGGGCCGAGAAATGTTGTTTAGTCGTAGCAATGCAGTTTGGGAGGAAAAATTATATTTGGCTCGAAATGGGCTGATTCGGTTGATAAAGATCTTTTCTGAACGTGTTTGGATGGAAAAATGTTTTTCACGTTGAAAGTTGTCATTTTGGTTGAAAAATGATGTTTGGGCCGTGAAAAAAACTGTTGGGTCAAAATAATCGGTTTTCGTCGAAAAACTGATGTTTAGGTCGTTTTTGAGTCAAACATGCAATTTGGGTTAAAAAATTCTGTTTTTATAGCAAAATGCTGTTTTGGAAAAGAAAATGAAGTTTGGGTATGAAAACGCTGTTTGGGTTCAAAAATGATATTTGAGCAAAAACAAATTCTGTTTACGACTAAAGGTGATATTTTGGTTGCATACATGGTGTTTTAGTTGAAAAAATTGCTGTCTGGTTATGTGTGGGTCAAAGAATTATGCGTGGGCCGAGAAATTATGTTCGGTCGAAGAAATGGAGTTTGGGTAACAAAATGCTGTTCTGGAAAAGAAAATGGAGTTTGGGTCGTGTTTTTGTCTGAAAATTCTGTCGTGGTTGTAAAGTGATGTTCGGGTCGACAAGATGGTGTTTTGGGTCAAAAACTGATAATTCGGTCGAAAATTGTTCTTTTGAGTCGGAAAACACTGTTCGGTTCCAAAAATGATACTTGAGCAGAAACGAATGTTGTTTACGATAAAAGTGATATTTAGAATGCAAACATGGTGTATTTGTTGAAAAAAATGGTTTCTGGGTATGTTTGTTCAAAAAATTTTGCTTGGGCCAGGAAATGTTGTTTAGTCGAAGAAATGAAGTTTTGGTTGAAAATTGTTGTTTCGGTCTCTAAATTATGTTTGGGCTCAAAAATTGTTTTTGGGTCGAAATGTGCTGATTCAGTTGATAAAGATCTGTTTGGATCGAAAAATGCTTTTCACGTCAAAAATTGCCGTTTGGGTTGGAACAATGGCATTTGCGTTGGAAAAATGTTCTTTATGCCAAAAAATGATGTTTGGGATTAGATAAGACTGTTGGGGTCGAAACAATATGTTTTCGTCGAAAAAATGATATTTAGGTCGTTTTGGGGTCAAAAATGCAATTTCGGTTACAAAATGCTGTTCTGGAAAAGAAAACGGAGTTTAAGTCATGTGTTTTCTCCAAAAATGCTGTCTTTTTTGTAAAGTGATGTTCTGGTCGACAAGATGTTGTTATGGGTCAAAAACTGATATTTGGGTCGAAAATTGTTGTCCTGAGTCGGAAAATGTTGTACGGTTCCAAAAATGATATTTGAGAAGAAAAAAAAATGTTATTTTCCACTAAAAGTGATATTTAGGTTGCAAACAGGGTGTTTTAGTAAAAAAAAAATTGTTTCCGTGTATGCGTGGTTCAGAAAATTTTGCTAGGGCCGAGAAATGTTGTTTAGTCGAAGAAATGCAGTTTTTTTTTTGTTGAAAATGGATGTTTGGGTCTCAAAATGATGTTTGGGTTCAAAAATTATATTTTGGTAGAAATGTGCTGATTCGGTTGATAAAGATCTGTTTGGATCGTGTTTGGATCGAAAATTGTTTTTCACGTCAAAAATTGTCGTTTGGGCTGAACAATGCCATTTGCGTCTGCAAAATGTTTTTTGGCAGAAAAAAGATGTTTGGGTCGTGAAAAAAAACCGTTGGATTCGAAATAATCTGTTTTCGTTGAAAAAATGATGTTTAGGTCATTTTGGGTCAAAGATGCAATTTGGGTAACAAAATGCTGTTTTGTCAAAGAAAATGGAGTTTAGGTCGTGTTTTTGTCCAGAAATGCTGTCTTGGTTGTAAAGTGATGTTCGGGTCGACAAAAAGCTGTTTTGGGTCAAAAACTGATATTTGGGTCGAAAATTGCCGTTTGGGGTGAACAATGCCGTTTGCGTCGGAAAGATATTGTTTGGTGAAAAAATGATGTTTGGGTCGAGAAAATACTGTTTTGAGTTAAAAAAAATGACGTTTGGGTCTTGTCTGGATCAAAATGATTAATTTCCGTCGAACAAATGGGGTTTGGGTCAAACTCTCTGTCTGCGTTGAAGAAATAGGGTGGTTCGAAAATTTTTGTTTTCATCAGTTCTTGGGTAAAAATATATGGTGTCCAGTTCGAAAAAGCCTTCTGGGTCGTGTTTGGGTCGAAAAATGCTGTCTTGGTTGTAAAGTGATGTTCCGGTCGACAACACGCTGTTTTGGGTCAAAAACTGAAATTTGGTTCGAAAATTGTTGTTTTGTGTCGAAAAACGGTGTTCGGTTCCATAAATGATATTTGAGCAAAAACAAATGCTGTTTGCGACTAAAAGTGAAATTTAGGTTGCAAACATGAAGTTTCAGTCGAAAAAATGGTTTCTGGGTTTGTGTGGGTTAAAAAATTATTCTTCGCCCGAAAAATGCTGTTCGGTCGAAGAAATACAGTTTTGGTTGAAAAATGTGGTTCTGATTGGAAAATGATGTTTGGCTTCAAAAATGATATTTGGGTCGAAATGTGCAGATTCAGTTGATAAAGATCTGTTTTGGATCGTGTTTGGATCGGAAAAAAATTTTCACGTCGAAAATAGCTGTTTGGGTCGGAACAAGGCCATTTGCGTCCGAAAAATGTTCTTTATGTAAAAAAAACAATATGTGGGCTGAGAAAAAACTGTTGGGGTCGAAATAATCCATTTTCGTCGAAAGAATGATGTTTAGGTCGTTCTTGGGTCAAACATGCAATTTGGGTTACAAAATGTTGTTTGTATAACAAAATGCAGTTCTGGGACAGAAAATGGAGTTTGGGTCGTATGATTGTCCAAAAATGTATTTCACGTTGAAAATTGCCGTTTGGGTTGATCAAAGCCATTTGCTTCTGCAAAATGTTGTTTCGCGGTAAAAAGATATTTGGGCTGAGAAAAAACCGTTGGATTCGAAATAATCTGGTTTCGTCGAAAAAATTATGTTGTCGTTTTGGGTCAATGGTGCAATTTGGGTAACAAAATGCTGTTCTGTCAAAGAAAATGGAGTTTAGGTCGTGTTTTTGTCCAAAAATGATGTCCTGGTTGTAAAGTGATGCTCGGGTCGACAAGATGCTGTTTTGGGTCAAGAACAGATTTTTTGGTTGAAAATTGTTGTTTTGAGTCGGAAAAAGTGGTTCGGTTCCAAAATGAAATTTGAGTAAAAAAAAAATGTTGTTTGGGACTAAAAGTGATATTTAGGTTGCAAACATGGTGTTTTAGTTGAAAAAATGGTTTCTGGGTATGTGTGGTTCAAAAAATTATGCTTGTGCCGAGAAATGTTGTTTGGTCGAGGAAATGCAGTTTTGGTAGAAAAATGATGTTTTGGTCTCAAAATGATGTTTGTGTACAAAAATTATATTTGGGTCGAAATGTGCTAGTTCGGTTGATAATGATCTGTTTGGATCGAAAAATATTTTTCACGTCAAAAATTGCCGTTTGGGTTGGAACAATGCCATTTGTGTCGGTAAAATGTTCTGTATGTCAAAAAATGATGTTCTGTACAAAGATGCAATTTCGGTTACAAAATACTGTTTTAGAACAGAAAATTGAGTTTGGGTCGTGTTTTTGTCCGAAAATGCAGTCCTGGTTGTAAAGTTATGTTCGGGTAGACAAGATGCTGTTTTGGGTCAAAATCTGATATTTGGGTTGAAAAATGTTGTTCTGAGTGGAAAAACGCTGTTCGGTTCCAAAAATGATATTTATGCAAAAACAAATGTTTTTTGCATCTAAAAGTGATATTTAGGTTGCAAACAGGGTATTATAGTCGAAAAAATGGTTTTTGGGAATGTTTGGGTCGAAAAATAATGCTTGGGCCCAGAAATGTTGTTTAGTCGTAGCAATGCAGTTTGGGAGGAAAAATTATATTTGGCTCGAAATGGGCTGATTCGGTTGATAAAGATCTTTTCTGAACGTGTTTGGATGGAAAAATGTTTTTCACGTTGAAAGTTGTCATTTTGGTTGAAAAATGATGTTTGGGCCGTGAAAAAAACTGTTGGGTCAAAATAATCGGTTTTCGTCGAAAAACTGATGTTTAGGTCGTTTTTGAGTCAAACATGCAATTTGGGTTAAAAAATTCTGTTTTTATAGCAAAATGCTGTTTTGGAAAAGAAAATGAAGTTTGGGTATGAAAACGCTGTTTGGGTTCAAAAATGATATTTGAGCAAAAACAAATTCTGTTTACGACTAAAGGTGATATTTTGGTTGCATACATGGTGTTTTAGTTGAAAAAATTGCTGTCTGGTTATGTGTGGGTCAAAGAAAGTTTGGGTCGTGTTTTTGTCTGAAAATTCTGTCGTGGTTGTAAAGTGATGTTCGGGTCGACAAGATGGTGTTTTGGGTCAAAAACTGATAATTCGGTCGAAAATTGTTCTTTTGAGTCGGAAAACACTGTTCGGTTCCAAAAATGATACTTGAGCAGAAACGAATGTTGTTTACGATAAAAGTGATATTTAGAATGCAAACATGGTGTATTTGTTGAAAAAAATGGTTTCTGGGTATGTTTGTTCAAAAAATTTTGCTTGGGCCAGGAAATGTTGTTTAGTCGAAGAAATGAAGTTTTGGTTGAAAATTGTTGTTTCGGTCTCTAAATTATGTTTGGGCTCAAAAATTGTTTTTGGGTCGAAATGTGCTGATTCAGTTGATAAAGATCTGTTTGGATCGAAAAATGCTTTTCACGTCAAAAATTGCCGTTTGGGTTGGAACAATGGCATTTGCGTTGGAAAAATGTTCTTTATGTCAAAAAATGATGTTTGGGATTAGATAAAACTGTTGGGGTCGAAACAATATGTTTTCGTCGAGAAAATGATATTTAGGTCGTTTTGGGGTCAAAAATGCAATTTCGGTTACAAAATGCTGTTCTGGAAAAGAAAACGGAGTTTAAGTCATGTGTTTTCTCCAAAAATGCTGTCTTTTTTGTAAAGTGATGTTCTGGTCGACAAGATGTTGTTATGGGTCAAAAACTGATATTTGGGTCGAAAATTGTTGTCCTGAGTCGGAAAATGTTGTACGGTTCCAAAAATGATGTTTGAGAAGAAAAAAAAAATGTTATTTTCCACTAAAAGTGATATTTAGGTTGCAAACAGGGTGTTTTAGTAAAAAAAAAAATTGTTTCCGTGTATGCGTGGTTCAGAAAATTTTGCTAGGGCCGAGAAATGTTGTTTAGTCGAAGAAATGCAGTTTTTTTTTTGTTGAAAATGGATGTTTGGGTCTCAAAATGATGTTTGGGTTCAAAAATTATATTTTGGTAGAAATGTGCTGATTCGGTTGATAAAGATCTGTTTGGATCGTGTTTGGATCGAAAATTGTTTTTCACGTCAAAAATTGTCGTTTGGGCTGAACAATGCCATTTGCGTCTGCAAAATGTTTTTCGGCAGAAAAAAGATGTTTGGGTCGTGAAAAAAAACCGTTGGATTCGAAATAATCTGTTTTCGTCGAAAAAATGATGTTTAGGTCATTTTGGGTCAAAGATGCAATTTGGGTAACAAAATGCTGTTTTGTCAAAGAAAATGGAGTTTAGGTCGTGTTTTTGTCCAGAAATGCTGTCTTGGTTGTAAAGTGATGTTCGGGTCGACAAAAAGCTGTTTTGGGTCAAAAACTGATATTTGGGTCGAAAATTGCCGTTTGGGGTGAACAATGCCGTTTGCGTCGGAAAGATATTGTTTGGTGAAAAAATGATGTTTGGGTCGAGAAAATACTGTTTTGAGTTAAAAAAAATGACGTTTGGGTCTTGTCTGGATCAAAATGATTAATTTCCGTCGAACAAATGGGGTTTGGGTCAAACTCTCTGTCTGCGTTGAAGAAATAGGGTGGTTCGAAAATTTTTGTTTTCATCAGTTCTTGGGTAAAAATATATGGTGTCCAGTTCGAAAAAGCCTTCTGGGTCGTGTTTGGGTCGAAAAATGCTGTCTTGGTTGTAAAGTGATGTTCCGGTCGACAACACGCTGTTTTGGGTCAAAAACTGAAATTTGGTTCGAAAATTGTTGTTTTGTGTCGAAAAACGGTGTTCGGTTCCATAAATGATATTTGAGCAAAAACAAATGCTGTTTGCGACTAAAAGTGAAATTTAGGTTGCAAACATGAAGTTTCAGTCGAAAAAATGGTTTCTGGGTTTGTGTGGGTTAAAAAATTATTCTTCGCCCGAAAAATGCTGTTCGGTCGAAGAAATACAGTTTTGGTTGAAAAATGTGGTTCTGATTGGAAAATGATGTTTGGCTTCAAAAATGATATTTGGGTCGAAATGTGCAGATTCAGTTGATAAAGATCTGTTTTGGATCGTGTTTGGATCGGAAAAAAATTTTCACGTCGAAAATAGCTGTTTGGGTCGGAACAAGGCCATTTGCGTCCGAAAAATGTTCTTTATGTAAAAAAAACAATATGTGGGCTGAGAAAAAACTGTTGGGGTCGAAATAATCCATTTTCGTCGAAAGAATGATGTTTAGGTCGTTCTTGGGTCAAACATGCAATTTGGGTTACAAAATGTTGTTTGTATAACAAAATGCAGTTCTGGGACAGAAAATGGAGTTTGGGTCGTATGATTGTCCAAAAATGTATTTCACGTTGAAAATTGCCGTTTGGGTTGATCAAAGCCATTTGCTTCTGCAAAATGTTGTTTCGCGGTAAAAAGATATTTGGGCTGAGAAAAAACCGTTGGATTCGAAATAATCTGGTTTCGTCGAAAAAATTATGTTGTCGTTTTGGGTCAATGGTGCAATTTGGGTAACAAAATGCTGTTCTGTCAAAGAAAATGGAGTTTAGGTCGTGTTTTTGTCCAAAAATGATGTCCTGGTTGTAAAGTGATGCTCGGGTCGACAAGATGCTGTTTTGGGTCAAGAACAGATTTTTTGGTTGAAAATTGTTGTTTTGAGTCGGAAAAAGTGGTTCGGTTCCAAAATGAAATTTGAGTAAAAAAAAAATGTTGTTTGGGACTAAAAGTGATATTTAGGTTGCAAACATGGTGTTTTAGTTGAAAAAATGGTTTCTGGGTATGTGTGGTTCAAAAAATTATGCTTGTGCCGAGAAATGTTGTTTGGTCGAGGAAATGCAGTTTTGGTAGAAAAATGATGTTTTGGTCTCAAAATGATGTTTGTGTACAAAAATTATATTTGGGTCGAAATGTGCTAGTTCGGTTGATAATGATCTGTTTGGATCGAAAAATATTTTTCACGTCAAAAATTGCCGTTTGGGTTGGAACAATGCCATTTGTGTCGGTAAAATGTTCTGTATGTCAAAAAATGATGTTCTGTACAAAGATGCAATTTCGGTTACAAAATACTGTTTTAGAACAGAAAATTGAGTTTGGGTCGTGTTTCTGTCCGAAAATGCAGTCCTGGTTGTAAAGTTATGTTCGGGTAGACAAGATGCTGTTTTGGGTCAAAATCTGATATTTGGGTTGAAAAATGTTGTTCTGAGTGGAAAAACGCTGTTCGGTTCCAAAAATGATATTTATGCAAAAACAAATGTTTTTTGCATCTAAAAGTGATATTTAGGTTTCAAACAGGGTATTATAGTCGAAAAAATGGTTTTTGGGAATGTTTGGGTCGAAAAATAATGCTTGGGCCCAGAAATGTTGTTTAGTCGTAGCAATGCAGTTTGGGAGGAAAAATTATATTTGGCTCGAAATGGGCTGATTCGGTTGATAAAGATCTTTTCTGAACGTGTTTGGATGGAAAAATGTTTTTCACGTTGAAGGTTGTCATTTTGGTTGAAAAATGATGTTTGGGCCGAGAAAAAAACTGTTGGGTCAAAATAATCGGTTTTCGTCGAAAAACTGATGTTTAGGTCGTTTTTGAGTCAAACATGCAATTTGGGTTGAAAAATTCTGTTTTTATAGCAAAATGCTGTTTTGGAAAAGAAAATGAAGTTTGGGTATGAAAACGCTGTTTGGGTTCAAAAATGAAATTTGAGCAAAAACAAATTCTGTTTACGACTAAAGGTGATATTTTGGTTGCATACATGGTGTTTTAGTTGAAAAAATTGCTGTCTGGTTATGTGTGGGTCAAAGAATTATGCTTTGGCCGAGAAATTATGTTCGGTCGAAGAAATGGAGTTTGGGTAACAAAATGCTGTTCTGGAAAAGAAAATGGAGTTTGGGTCGTGTTTTTGTCTGAAAATTCTGTCGTGGTTGTAAAGTGATGTTCGGGTCGACAAGATGGTGTTTTGGGTCAAAAACTGATAATTCGGTCGAAAATTGTTCTTTTGAGTCGGAAAACACTGTTCGGTTCCAAAAATGATACTTGAGCAGAAACGAATGTTGTTTACGATAATAGTGATATTTAGAATGCAAACATGGTGTATTTGTTGAAGAAAATGGTTTCTGGGTATGTTTGTTCAAAAATTTTTGCTTGGGCCAGGAAATGTTGTTTAGTCGAAGAAATGAAGTTTTGGTTGAAAATTGTTGTTTCGGTCTCTAAATTATGTTTGGGCTCAAAAATTGTTTTTGGGTCGAAATGTGCTGATTCAGTTGATAAAGATCTGTTTGGATCGAAAAATGCTTTTCACATCAAAAATTGCCGTTTGGGTTGGAACAATGGCAATTGCGTTGGAAAAATGTTCTTTATGTCAAAAAATGATGTTTGAGATTAGATAAAACTGTTGGGGTCGAAACAATATGTTTTCGTCGAGAAAATGATATTTAGGTCGTTTTGGGGTCAAAAATGCATTTTCGGTTACAAAATGCTGTTCTGGAAAAGAAAACGGAGTTTAAGTCATGTGTTTTCTCCAAAAATGCTGTCTTTTTTGTAAAGTGATGTTCTGGTCGACAAGATGATGTTATGGGTCAAAAACTGATATTTGGGTCGAAAATTGTTGTCCTGAGTCGGAAAATGTTGTACGGTTCCAAAAATGATATTTGAGAAGAAAAAAAAATGTTATTTTCCACTAAAAGTTATATTTAGGTTGCAAACAGGGTGTTTTAGTAAAAAAAAATTGTTTCCGTGTATGCGTGGTTCAGAAAATTTTGCTAGGGCCGAGAAATGTTGTTTAGTCGAAGAAATGCAGTTTTTTGTTGAAAATGGATGTTTGGGTCTCAAAATGATGTTTGGGTTCAAAAATTATATTTTGGTAGAAATGTGCTGATTCGGTTGATAAAGATCTGTTTGGATCGGAAATTGTTTTTCACGTCAAAAATTGTCGTTTGGGCTGAACAATGCCATTTGCGTCTGCAAAATGTTTTTTGGCAGAAAAAAGATGTTTGGGTCGTGAAAAAAAACCGTTGGATTCGAAATAATCTGTTTTCGTTGAAAAAATGATGTTTAGGTCATTTTGGGTCAAAGATGCAATTTGGGTAACAAAATGCTGTTTTGGAAAAGAAAATGGAGTTTAGCTCGTGTTTTTGTCCAGAAATGCTGTCTTGGTTGTAAAGTGATGTTCGGGTCGACAAAATGCTGTTTTGGGTCAAAAACTGATATTTGGGTCGAAAATTGCCGTTTGGGGTGAACAATGCCGTTTGCGTCGGAAAGATATTGTTTGGTAAAAAAATGATGTTTGGGTCGAGAAAATACTGTTTGAGTTAAAAAATGACGTTTGGGTCTTGTCTGGATCAAAATGATTAATTTCCGTCGAACAAATGGGGTTTGGGTCAAACTCTCTGTCTGCGTTGAAGAAATAGGGTAACAAAATGCTGTTTTGGAAAAGAAAATGGAGTTTAGGTCGTGTTTTTGTCCAGAAATGCTGTCTTGGTTGTAAAGTGATGTTCGGGTAGACAAGATGCTGTTTTGGGTCAAAATCTGATATTTGGGTTGAAAAATGTTGTTCTGAGTGGAAAAACGCTGTTCGGTTCCGAAAATGATATTTATGAAAAAACAAATGTTTTTTGCGTCTAAAAGTGATATTTAGGTTGCAAACGGGGTATTATAGTCGAAAAAATGGTTTTTGGGAATGTTTGGGTCGAAAAATAATGCTTGGGCCCAGAAATGTTGTTTAGTCGTAGAAATGCAGTTTGGGAGAAAAAATTATATTTGGCTCGAAATGGGCTGATTTGGTTGATAAAGATCTTTTCTGAACGTGTTTGGATGGAAAAATGTTTTTCACGTTGAAAATTGTCATTTTGGTTGAAAAATGATGTTTGGGCCGAGAAAAAAACTGTTGGGTCGAAATAATCGGTTTTCGTCGAAAAAGTGAAGTTTAGGTCGTTTTTTAGTCAAACATGCAACTTGGTTTAAAAAATTCTGTTTTTATAGCAAAATGTGGTTTTGGAAAAGAAAATGAAGTTTGGGTATGAAAACGCTGTTTGGGTTCAAAAATGATATTTGGGTCGAAAATTGTTGTCCTGAGTCGGAAAATGTTGTACGTTTCCAAAAATGATATTTGAGAAAAAAAAATGTTATTTTCCCCTAAAAGTGATATTTAGTTTGCAAACAGGGTGTTTTAGTCAAACAAAATTGTTTCCGTGTATGCGTGGTTCAGAAAATTTTGCTTGGGCCTAGAAATTTTGTTTAGTTGAAGAAATGCAGTTTTTTTTGTTGAAAAATGATATTTTGGTCTCAAAATGATGTTTGGGTTCAAAAATTATATTTTGGTAGAAATGTGCTGATTCGGTTGATGAAGATCTGTTTGGATCGTGTATGGATCGAAAATTGTTTTTCACGTCAAAAATTGTCGTTTGGGCTGAACAATGCCATTTGCGTCTGCAAAATGTTATTTGGCGGAAAAAAGATGTTTGGGTCGTTAAAAAAACTGTTGGATTCGAAATAATCTGTTTTCGTTCTAAAAATGTTGTTTAGGTCATTTTGGGTCAAAATGCAATTTGGGTAACAAAATGCTGTTTTGGAAAAGAAAAATGAGTTTAGGTCGTGTTTTTGTCCAGAAATGCTGTCTTGGTTGTAAAGTGATGTTCGGGTCGACAAAATGCTGTTTTGGGTCAAAAACTGATATTTGGTTCGAAAATTGCCGTTTGGGGTGAACAATGCCATTTGCGTCGGAAAAATATTGTTTGGCAAAAAAATGATGTTTGGGTTGAGAAAATACTGTTTCAGTTAAAAAATGACATTTGGGTCGTGTCTGGATCAAAATGATTAATTTCCGTCGAAAAAATGGGGTTTGGATCAAACTCTCGGTCTGCGTTGAAGAAATAGGGTGGTTCGAAAAATTTTGTTTTCATCAGTTCTTGGGTAAAAATATGTGGTGTCGGGTTCGAAAAAACCATTTGCGTCTTGTTTGGGTCGAAAAATGTTGTTTTGTGTCGGAAACTGAAATTTGATTCGAAAATTGTTGTTTTGTGTCGGAAAACGGTGTTCGGTTCCATAAATGATATTTGAGGAAAAACAAATGCTGTTTGCGACTAAAACTGAAATTTAGGTTGAAAAAATGGTTTCTGGGTTTGTGTGGGTTAAAGAATTTTTCTTGGCCCGAAAAAAGCTGTTCGGTCGAAGAAATGCAGTGTTGGTTGAAAAATGTTGTTTTGATTGAAAAATGATGTTTGGGTTCAAAAATTATATTTGGGTCGAAATGTGCGGATTCGGGTGACAAAGACCTGTTTGAATCGTGTTTGGATCGGAAAAAAATTTTCACGTCGAAAATAGCTGTTTGGGTTGGAACAATGCCATTTGCATCCGAAAAATGTTCTTTATGTCAAAAAAATGATGTGTGGGCTGAGAAAAAACTGTTGGGGTCGAAATAATCCATTTTCGTCGAAAGAGTGATGTTTAGGTCGTTCTTGGGTCAAACATGCAATTTGGGTTACAAAATGCGGTTTGTATAACAAAATGCAGTTCTGGGACAGAAAATGGAGTTTGGGTCGTATGTTTGTCCAAAAACGTTGAAATTGCCGTTTGGGTTGAACAAAGCCATTTGCTTCTGCAAAATGTTGTTTCGCAGTAAAACTATATTTGGGTCGAGAAAAAACTGTTGGATTCGAAATAATCTGTTTTCGTCGAAAAAATTATGTTTAAGTCGTTTTGGGTCAATGATGCAATTTGGGTAACAAAATGCTGTTCTGTCAAAGAAAATGGAGTTTAGGTAGTGTTTTTGTCCAAAAACGATGTCCTGGTTGTAAAGTGATGCTCGGGTCGACAAGATGCTGTTTTGGGTCAAAAACAGATTTTTGGGTTGAAAATTGTTGTTTTGAGTCGGAAAAAGTGGTTCGGTTCCAAAAATGAAATTTGAGTAAAATAAATGTTGTTTTGGAAAAGAAAATGAAGTTTGGGTATGAAAACGCTGTTTGGGTTCAAAAATGATGTTTGAGCAAAAACAAATTCTGTTTACGACTAAAAGTGATATTTTGGTTGCATACATGGTGTTTTAGTTGAAAAAATGCTTTCTGGTTATGTGTGGGTCAAAGAATTATGCTTGGGCCGAGAAATTATGTTCGGTCGGAGAAATGGAGTTTGGGTACCAAAATGCTGTTCTGTCTAAGAAAATGGAGTTTAGGTCTTGTTTTTGTCCAAAAATGATGTCCTGGTTGTAAAGTGATGCTCGGGTCGACAAGATGCTGTTTTGGGTCAAGAACAGATTTTTTGGTTGAAAATTGTTGTTTTGAGTCGGAAAAAGTGGTTTGGTTCCAAAAATGAAATTTGAGTAAAAAAAATGTTGTTTGGGACTAAAAGTGACATTTAGGTTGCAAACATGGTGTTTTAGTTGAAAAATTGGTTTCTGGGTATGTGTGGTTCAAAAAATTATGCTTGTGCCGAGAAATGTTGTTTAGTCGCAGAAATCCAGTTTTGGTACAAAAATGATGTTTTGGTCTCAAAATGAAGTTTGGGTACAAAAATTATATTTGGGTCGAAATGTGCTAATTCGGTTGATAAAGATCTGTTTGGATCGAAAATTATTTTTCACGTCAAAAATTGCCGTTTTGGTTGGAACAATGCCATTTGTGTTGGTAAAATGTTCTTTATGTCAAAAAATGATGTTCGATACAAAGATTCAATTTCGGTTACAAAATACTGTTTTAATTTGGGTCGTGTTTTTGTCCGAAAATGCAGTCCTGGTCGTAAATTGAAGTTCAGGTAGACAAGATGCTGTTTTGGGTCAAAATCTGATATTTGATCCAAAACAGCATCATGTTGACCCGAACGACACTTTACTACCAGGACACCATTTTTGGACAAAAACATGACCCAAACTCCATTTTCTGTTTGAAAATAGCATTTTGTTATACAAACAGCATTTTGTGACCCAAATTGCAACTTTGACCCAAAAACGACCTAAATATAATTTTTGGACAAAAACGACCCAAATTGCAACTTCGACCATAACCGTTTTTTCTCCAGCCAAACACCATTTTTTTACCCTAAAGAACATTTTTCAGACGCAAATGGCATTGGTCAACCTAAAAGGCAACTATCACTGTGAAAAACATTTTTCAATTCAAAGACGATCCAAAACGAACTTTTTCTACCGAATCAGCACATTATGTTGATACCAAAACAAAAATTTTCAACCAAAACTGCATTTGTTCAACCGAACAGCATTTCTCGGCCCAAGCATAATTGTTTGACCCACACATACCCAGAAACCATTTTTCAACTAAAACACCAAGTTTGTAACCTAAATATCACTTTTAGATGCAAACAACATTTCGTTTTGCTCAAATATCATTTTTGGAACCGAACAGCGTTTTCCAACTCAAAACAATAATTTTTGACCCGAATTTCAGTTTTTTTTATCGAAAACAGCATCTTGTCGAGCCGAACAACAGTTTACAACCAAAACTGCATTTCTTCGAGTAAACAACATTTCTCGTCCCAAGCTTAATTTTTTGTACCACACATACCCAGAAACCATTTTTTCAACTAAAACACAATGTTTGTTACCTAAGTATCACTTTTTGTCGCAAACAACTTTTTTTCTTTTGTCAAAAATCATTTTTGAAACCAAACAACATTTTCCGACTCAAAACAACAATTTATGACCCAAATATCATATTTTAATCCAAAACAGAATCTTGTCTACCCGAACACCACTTTAAAGCCAAGACAGCATTTTTGGACAAAAAAACAACCCAAACTCCATTTTTATTTCTAGAACAGCATTTTCCTACACACAAACAGTATTTTGTTCTACAAACAGCATTTTTGGACCCTTATTGCACATTTGACCCAAAAACGACCTAAACACATTTTTTTCGTCGAAAACAGATTATTTTGACCCAACAGTTTTTTTCTCGTCCCAAACGTCATTTTTCAACCAAAATGGCATATTTCAACGTGAAAAACAATTTTCGTTCCAAACAGATCTTTATCAGCCGAATCAGTGCATTTCGTCCCAGACATAGTTTATGAACGCAAACATCATTTTGAGACAAAAAGAACATTTTTTTAACCAAAACTGCATTTCTTCGACCTAATAGCAATTGTCGGCCCAAGCATAATTGTTCGGCCCGCACATTCCTAGAAACCATTTTTTTCTACTAAAACACAATGGTTGCAACCTAAATATCACTTTTAGTCGCAAACAACATTTGTACTGGTTCAAATATCATTTTCTGAACAGTACAACGTTTTCAACTCATAACAACAATTTTAGACCCAAATATCTGTTTTTGACCCAAAACAGCATCTTGTTTACCCGTACATCACTTTACTTCTCGGACAGCATTTTTGGACAAAAATACAACCCAAACTCCATTTTCTGTCCCAAAACAGCATTTGTAACCCAAATTGCATCTTTGACCCAAAAACGACCTAAATATCATTTCGACCACAACAGTTTTTTTTTCTCTACCCTAACAAAACCTTTTGACCCAAAGAACATTTTTCCGATGCAAATGGCATTGTTGAACCGAAATGGCAACTTTCAACGTGAAAAACATTTTTCAATCCAAGGACGACCCTAAAAGATCTTTATCAACCGAATCAGCACATTAGGACCCAAATATAATTTTTGAACCCAAACAACATTTTGAGAGAAAAACAACATTTTTCAACAAATTTCTTCAACCGAACAGCATTTCTCGGCCCAAGCATAATTGTTTGACCCACACATACCCAGAAACCATTTTTTCTTCTAAAACACCACGTTTGCAACCTAAATATTAATTCTTGTCGCAAACAAAATTTGGTTTTGCTCAAATATTGTTTTTGGAACCGAACAGCGTTTTCCAACTCAAAACAACAATTTCAGACCCAAATATCAGTTTTTGAACCAAAACAGCATGTTGCGACCCGAACATCACTTTACAACCAGGACTGCATTTTCTGTTCCAAAACAGCATTTTGTTACACAATCAGCATTTTGTAACCCAAATGGCATGTTTGACACAAAAATGACCGAAACATCTTTTTTTCATCGAAAACGGATTTTTTCAACCCCAACAGTTTTTCTCAGCCCAAACATCATTTTTTTTACAAAAAGAACGTTTTTCCGATGCAAATGGCAAAGTTCAATCAAAATAGCAACTTTCAACGTTTAAAACATTTCTCGATCCAAACACTATCCAAACTGATCTTTATCAACCGAATCAGCCCATTTCGACCCAAATTTAATTTTAGAACCCAAACATCATTTTGAGACCTAAACAAAATTTTTCAACCCAAACTGCATTTCTTCGACTGAACATCAATTGTCGGCCCAAGCATAACTTTTCGATCCACACATACCCAGAAACCATTTTTTCAACGGAAACACCATGTTTGCAACCTTAATATCACTTTTAGTCGCAAACAACATTTGAGTTTTGTCAAAAATCATTTTTGGAAGCGAACAGCGTTTTCCGATTGAAAACTACAATTTTCGACCCAAATATCAGTTTCTGACCCTAAACAGTATCATGTCGACCCGAACAACACTTTACAACCAGGACAGCTTTTTTAGTAAAAAACGCGTCCCAAAATCCTTTTTCTTTTCCAAAACAGCATTTTGTTACCCAAATTGCATCTTGGATCCAAAACGACATAAACATCATTTATTCAAAGAAAACAAAATATTTCGAATCCAACAGTTTTTTCTCAACCCAAACATCTTTTTTGACCCAAATAACATTTTGTAGACGCAAATAGCATTGCTCAACCCAAACGGAAATTTTCGATATGAAAAACATTTCTCGATCCAAACACGATCCAAAAAGATCTTTATTACCCGAATCAGCACATTTCGAACCAAAAACAGATTTTTGAACCCAAGCATAAGTTTGAGGCCAAAACAATATTTATCAACCAAAACTGCATTTCTTCGACCGAACAGCAATTGTCGGCCCAACCAAAACTTTTTGACCCATACATATCCCGAAACAATTTTTTCGAGTAAAACACCATGTTTGCAACGTAAATATCACTTTTACTCACAAACAACATTTATTTTTGCTCAAAAATCATTATTGGAACCGAACAGCATTTTCCCACTCAAAACAACATTTTTCGACGCGAATATCACTTTACAACCAGGACTGCATTTTTTGACAAATACACGACCCAAACTCCATTTTCTGTTGAAAAACAGCATTATTTGTCATACAAAGAGCATTTTGTAACCGAAATTGCATCTTTGCCCCAAAAACGACCTAAACATCATTTTTTCGACGAAAACATATTATTTCCAGCCCAACAGTTTTCTCTACGCCCAAACATCATTTTCTGACATAAAGAACATTTTTCAGACGCAAATGGCAATGTTCCAACCCAAACGGCAATTTTTGACGTGAAACACATTTTCCATCCAAACACGATCCAAACAGATCTTTATCATTCGAATTAGCACATTTCGACCCAAATATAATGTTTTATCCCAAACATAATTTTTGAGACCAAAACATCATTTTTCAACCAAAACTGCATTTCTTCGACAAAACAACATTTCTAGTCCGGAGCATAATTTTTTGTACCACACATACCCAGAAATCATTTTTTCAACTAAAACACCATGTTTGCAACCTAAGTATCACTTTTTGTCGCAAACAACTTTTCTTCTTTTGTCAAATATCATTTTTGAAACCTAAAATTTTCCGTCTCAAAACTACAATTTTTGACCCAAATATCAGTTTTCAACCCAAAACAGCATCTTGTCGACCCGAACACCACTTTAAAGCCAAGACAGCATTTTTAAACAAAAAAATGACCCAAACTCCATTTTCTTTTCCACAACAGCATTTTGTTATATAAACAGCATTTTTGGACCCATATTGCACATTTGACCCAAAAACAACCTAAACACATTTTTTTCGTTGAAAACAGATTATTTCGACCCATCAGTTTTTTTTCTCCTCCCAAACGTCATTTTTTAACCAAAATGCCATATTTCGATGTGAAAAACAATTTTCGTTCCAAACAGATCCTTATCAGCCGAATCAGCGAATGTCGTCCCAAATATAATTTTTGAACGCCAAAAACAACATTTTCCAACCAAAACTGCATTTCTTCGACCTAATAGCAATTGTCGGCCCAAGCATAATTGTTCGGCCCGCACATTCCTAGAAACCATTTTTTTTCTACTAAAACACAATGGTTGCAACCTAAATATCACTTTTAGTCGCAAACAACATTTGTACTGGTTCAAATATCATTTTCTGAACAGTACAACGTTTTCAACTCATAACAACAATTTTAGACCCAAATATCTGTTTTTGACCCAAAACAGCATCTTGTTGACCCGTACATCACTTTACTTCTCGGACAGCATTTTTGGACAAAAATACGACCCAAACTCCATTTTCTGTCCCAAAATAGCATTTTGTTATACAAACAGCATTTGTAACCCAAATTGCATCTCTGACCCATAAACGATCTAAATGTCATTTCGATCCCAACTTTTTTACCCAAAGAACATTTTTCCGACGCAAATGGCATTGTTGATCTGAAATAGCAACTTTCAACGTGAAAAACATTTATCGATCCAAGCATGATCCAAAAAGATCTTTATCAACCGAAATATAATTTTTGAACCCAAACATAATTTTGAGACCAAAACAACTTTTTTCACCCAAACATAATTTTGAAACCAAAAATACCTAGGAAAATCAAGGTATTCCTTTGGCTTCTATCACACGAGAGACTCCTCACGCGCGTGTACAGGTCCAAATGGCGAGAGGGTGACACAATACAATGTGCACTGTGTGGTCTGGTCCCGGAGACGGTTGCCCATCTATTCTGCGAATGCCACTGGGCGCAGGAGCTATGGCACATGGTAGGAGACGCGACATCGCTAGCCAGGTTTCATGACCTAGCCGGGATGTGGGCGGCAGATGCCGCGCTGGGTGCACAACTAGAAGCAGGGAATCAGAGACGAGTGGCGCACCTCATTGTTCCAGCGTGCACATGGACCATTTGGCTGACAAGAAATGACGTAATTTTCAAGGGTGCACGGGTTTACACCGAGAATATGTGGGCCATGGCCGCCATGCTTGTATGGGAGTGGGCGTGCGGATTGGCGGGAACGAGAGGAGCGATCCTCGGTGGTGGGGATATACGCCTCATCACGTAGCCGTGGTGCCTATTGTGGCCTAGACAAGCTTGGTGAGCAGAATCCCCATCTGCTCCCATCGCCTGACTAGTGCTTCCTTTTATACATATACTCCTATATCCTCTCACCCCCTTCAGACCTGTACTAATCCATTTTCTTAATGAAATTGATTGGTAGCAAGCGTCTACCATTTTCAAAAAAAAAAAAAAAAAAACAACTTTTTTCAACAAAAACTGCATTTCTTCGACCCAGACATACCCAAAAACTATTATTTCTACTAAAACAGCGTGTTTGCAACCTAAATATTAATTCTAGTCGCAAACAAAATTTGGTTTTGCTCAAATATTATTTTTGAAACCGAACAGCGTTTTCCGACTCAAAACAATAATTTTCGTCCCAAATATCTAATTTTCCACCGAAAACAGCATCTTGTCAACCCGAACATCACTTTACCACCAGTACTGCATTTTTGGACCAAAATACGACCAAAACTCCATTTTCTGTCCCAAAACAGCATTTTGTTATACAAACTGCAATTTGTAACCCAAATTGCATCTTTGACCCATAAACGACATAAACATTATTTTTTCGACGAAAATGGATTATTTCGACCCCAACAGTTTTTTTCTCAGCCCAAATATCCTTTTTTGACATAAAGAACATTTTTCGGATGCAAATGGCATTGTTCCAACCCAAACCGCAATTTTCGACGTGAAAATGTTTTGACGATCCAAACACGATCCAAACAGATTTTTGTCAACCAAATCAACATATCTTCGGCCGAACAGCAATTCTCTGGCCAAGCATAATTTTTTGAACCACACTAACCCAGAGACCATTTGTTCAACCAAAACACCACGTTTGCATCCCAAATATCACTTTTTGTCGCAAGCAACATTTGTTTTTGCTCAAATATCATTTTTCGAACCGAACTGTGCTTTCTGACTCAAAACAACAATTTTCGACCCAAATATAAGTTCTTCACCCAAATTCCCTTTTCTTTTCCAAAACAGCAGTTTGTTGTACAAACAGCATTTTGTAACCAAATTGGATCTTTGACCCAAAAACGACCTAGACATCAGTTTTTCGACACTAACAGTTTTTCTCGACCCAAACATCATTTTTTGAACCAAAGAACGTTTTTCCGATACAAATGGCATTTTTCAAACAAAATAACAACTTTCGACGTTTAAAACATTTCACGTTCCAAACACGATCCAAACAGATCTTTATCAACCGAATAAGCACATTTCGACCCAAATTTAATTTTTGAACCCAAACATTTCTTGTTCCAAACACGATCCAAACAGATCTTTATCTACCAAAACTACATTTCTTTGACCGAAAAGCTATTGTTGGCCCAAGCATAACTTTTTGACCAAGACACCCAGAAACCATTTTTTAAACTAAAACACCATGTTTTTTTTTTTTGAAAAAGGTAGACTCACTCTACCAGTCGATTTCATTACGAAAATGGTTTAGTACAGGTCTGAATGACGGTGGGAGGATAAGATAATTCAAGTACTGAAATAATATAAATGTATAATGTCCTAGTTTGCAACCTAAAATATCACTAAAACACCATGTTTGCAACCTAAAATATCACTAAACACCATGTTTGCAACCTAAATATCACTTTTAGTCGCAAACAACAATTGTTTTTGTTCAAATATCATTTTTGTAACTGAACAGTTTTTTCCGACCGAAAACAACAATTTTCGACCCAAATATAAGTCTTAAAACCCAAAACAGCATCTTCTCGACCCGAACAACACTTTACAACCAGGACAGCATTTGTGGAGAAAAACACGACCCAAATTCCATTTTCTTTTCCAAAACAGCATTTTGTTGTACAAACATCAGTTTTTTGAAGAAAATAGATTTTTCGACACCAACTGTTTTTTCTCAACCCAAACATCATTTTTCAAACAAAATAGCAACTTTCAACGTTTAAAACATTTCTCGATCCAAAGACTACCTAAACAGATCTTTATCAGCCGAATTACCACATTTCGACCCAAATTTAATTTTTCAGCCCAAACATCATTTTGACACCAAAACAACATTTTTCAACCAAAATTGCATTTCTTTGACCGAACAGCAATTGTCGGCCAAAGCATAATTTTTTGACCCACTCATACCCAGAAACCATTTTTTTCAACTAAAACACCATATTTGCAAGCTAAATATATCTTGAAGTCTCAAACAACATTTGTTTTTGTTATATATGTGTCACTTTTTAGCTTATGGGTAACCTTTGGGTCAATTCTGGCCATTTTCGAAATTTTCTTTTTCGGTCGGAACCGCTAAAATTTTGGCTTTTTAGCCAACTGCGTGAGCTAGAGAACTCCGATTGAAAATCTAACTGCATATTATGGGTCCTGGTACCGTTCTCTACTACCAATAAAAATTTCATCGAATTCCGGTAACGTTTTGGAAAATATGCAGTTCCGAACCGCATCCGGGTTTTCTTCGAAACTGCTTTGTTAGGTGGAATAGTGATTAGATATTTATGTGAATGTGGTGACCTTGGGTATGCTCACCCCCCCCCCCCCCCTTTGCTTAGTTATGAAGGAACCTTTGGTTATTTGTGGTGTGTGAGGGTGATTTTAGGTCTAAAGTGACCTCCCTCTTTTTCTCTTCTCCTCACCCCCCCCCCCCCAAAAGTGAGATTTTCACTCACTCTTCCTCACTCTCTACCTCTCACGTCTCTCTCTTCCTCTCCCTCTCCCTCTCCAGCCCTCTTGTTTGTGAGTTTTGTGTGTATTTTGTTGTGAAAGACAAGGAAGAAGAGGATCAAGAAGGCTTGGGAGCACACAAAAGGTGTTGTTGGTTGTTGTTGTTGTTATTCCTTCTTTCCTTCTCTTCTCTCATGCTCCCCCCCCCCCCTGTTTTCAGCCATTCGAGGCTGAAGTGTGGCTGGGGAGGTGCATGCCCGAAGAACCTCCCTTTTCTTTCCCCTCCCTTGGTAAGATCTCCTCCTCCCATAACTTTGTGTTTTCTTGTTGTTGGGGTGGGTGGGGATGTCTTGCATGCTGGTTGGGTGGGTTTGGGGGTGTGGGAGGGGCTGGTGAGGGGTTCAGATGGTTTGGGCGCGCGTGCGGCTCTGTTCGCGCGCGTGCGCGCAGGCGGGGGCTGGCGGGTTCTGGCGGACGCGCAGGCGTGCGCGAGCGTGTGCGGAGGGTCAGTAGGCGCGTGCGTACGCGCGACCGTGCGCGTACGGGCGCGGGACGTCTGCGGGCGCGCGCGAGGGGCGCGTGCGGGCGCGGGAGTCTGTCTAGGCGCGCGGAGAGGGCGCCAGGGGCGCGGGGCGCGCGCGCACGCGGGCGCGTGCGTGCGTGCGCGCGCGGGGCTGTGCGCGGGGGGTGCCGGGAGGCTGGGATGGGTGCTGGGGGCTCGGGCATGCGTGCATATGCGCGTGCAAGCTCGTATGTGCGCGTGTCTTTGCCCTCCCGCTCCGTTTTTGCCTAAGTATGGATGTTTTATGTGGCTGTACTCACCCTATTTTATACCCTTGTCTTGCTGATATTGGCGAGTGACCACGCAACGACCCGGGTTGCGGTGAGTGGGTCAATCCAACCCAGTTGAGAGGTGTTCGATGCACGTTGGAGTGCATCGCCCTCCCCTGGGGTACCATAACTGCATATAACATGTTGTATATTGTATAAATGTTTATGTAAATGCCTGTTTCGCTAAGATTGCAACCAAGTCATGTTGTATGTAGTATGCTAGGTATTATGCATCCATGTATAGTGTATGAAAGTCATCCTTGCCTAGATATCATGCCTCATGATTAACATAACCCCGACCTAGACATGTCCCCACCTAGTTTAACTTTATTAAACTTATACATATGTGGTTGCATAAGATAAGCATACCTTAGATAAATCATGTCTTGTTATATTGATTCATTTAAGATGCTTCCATGATTAATATTGTTTCTTGTTAAGTGTTTAGCGCATGCTTAGGCCATGTATTCTTGCATATTGTTAATAAGCAAGCGTATGACCACCTGTGGGGTCATACCAAAATATTGATGTTACGAATGATAGAATTTTTCCCGCATCTGAGTTATGCGCCCTGGAGGGAATTCTTGAGAATTCATTTACGTGCCGGTGTTTAGTAACCGGTGACGACGGATCCAAGAGGATCGTATCCGCGAGCGTAGATTGTTTTTTTTTCCTTCGTTGGATCCGTGTAGGAACTTCCCGGCATTGGAAACGCTGTCCTGGCACCGGGCTCCCATTTGTAGGTACCATCGCTTCGGTCGAGAGTGTACTGATCGTGGGAGTATGTCAGGTAGAGGCTACCCGGGGAAAGGGCTACCGGTGGACCAAGGGCTTAGAACAATCTAATCTCTTCCCAAGAGCCTGAGTCACCCTTCGGAGGTGAGGGTGAGGGATTAGTACAGTTACTCCCAACAACCTAGGTCACCCTTTGGGGTGAGGATAAAGGACTTTGATGATGATTGGAAGTTATATGAGTTGTGATGCATGAATTGTTCCATTCACTGAGCGTGTGGCTCACCCCTCGCATATGTTTTCTCCAGTTGTCGCTGATCCGGATCCGAAGGAGGAGCTCCCTGAGACGCGATTCCAGTAGGAGACAGCGTTCACGTTAGACATCTTGCGAGTGAGAGGCCCACAGCATCCCCCGTTTTCTTGTATGTATCTCTACTTGTGCTTGGGCACTGTGTATGGGTTGGTGTTGTCTTTTGTTGTATATATACTAGCTCTCACATGACAATTTGATTGGGTACTCTAGTCTGTTAATATATCTTTGAAATACAGACATAGTCGTCTTTGCTTTCGCTATTTTTGTATGTGTATGATTTCAGTCACTTGGTTTCGCTTTATTGCCTTTGACATACTGGTGTATTTATTGACTTCGTGTATGGATTATTGATATCATATATATACTTGCCACGTCTCGGGGACGGCCGCCCTGGGTCGTGACAAAAGTTGGTATCAGAGCCTGGTCCTGTCAGAGCCAATTGTTTCTTGTTAGAGATGAGTCCTAGGATTTCTATATGAGTTTCCTGATCCTAGTGCTGGTTCTTTAGGTTGCTGATACGTCGACGTGGGGATTGATACGTCGACGTGGTCGCCCTCGGGCTTCGGTGGATTCCAGACCTGCCGGAGACGAGGAGTCTACTGAGGGGTCCTCGGCCGTTGGGCCAGGACCTGCGCAGGAGCCTCCTGCATGGGAGCGTGCTTACGCTCGGATAGCGGATCTTCTGGAGAGTCAGACGAGGGCGCTGGAGGCTCAGACGAGAGCGCTGGCTGAGCAGGCGCGAGAGATCCAGGAACTGCGGGCAGCTCGCGAGGCGGCTCCGCAGGTACCCTTAGCAGCAGATCCACCCGTGGTGCCAGAGGTACCCCCTGTACCAGTGGAGATTCCTGCAGTCGGAGCTCATGGACCCGAGCAGAGGGAGGAGGAGCTAGAGGCAGCGGCCCGTGTGCATCAGACCGGCCTCACCGCCTTTTTGAAGCTTCATCCTCCTGGGTTCCATGGCTCGACGAGGGACCCCCTTGCCCCATAGCGTTGGTTGATGGAGATAGACAAGATCTTCTCGACCATGCACTGCACCGACCGCCAGCGTGTCTCGTTGGCCACGTTCATGTTGAAGGGTAGCGCCGCTGACTGGTGGGCCACCCGATCTGTGGACATTCCGGAGGGTGTGGAGTGACTCCTTTGGGCCGGGTTCCGGAACTACTTCTTGGCGGAATACTTCCCGCTCTCGACGCGGCAGATCGAGATGCGGGAGTTCGAGCAGCTGACGCAGGGTACCATGTCAGTGTCGGACTACTCCACGCGTTTCATGAGGCTCTCGCGGTTTGCCCCTGCCTTGGTGATGGACGAGGAGACGGGATGCCGTCGGTTTGAGATGGGTCTCAACAGCGCCATCAGGGTGCACGTTTCCTCAGAGGCACTCTCGAGGTATACCAACCTGGTGTCTCGGGCGAGGACAGTCGAGCGTGATCTTGGGCTCTCCTCAGCTGTTATTCCGTTTGAGGATCAGAAGCCACCTAGGAGTCGGGATTTGGGGCGTCGCAAGAACAAGCGGGCGCGCTTTGATCAGTCAGCGACCGCCACTACTCCAGTAGATGTGATGCCAGTGCGGGGTCCTGCACCCATTGCTGCCATTCCATCCCAGGCCAGGCGACCGGAGACGCGACGTTGCTACCACTGCAATCGGGCCGGGCATCTCGCCTACGCTTGCCCCGATGCTGGTTGCCCTCCTGTGCCTCGTCAGCAGCCACGCCAGTATCAGCAGCCACAACTGCAGCATCCGCGCCAGCATCAGATATCTTTTTTTGACCCGAACAGCATTTTCCGACTCAAAACAACAATTTTCGACCCAAAACAGCATCTTGTCAACCCGAACATCACTTTACAACAAGGACAACATTTTTGGTAAAAAACATGACCCAAACTAGATTTTCTTTTCCAAAACAGCATTTTGTTGTTCAATCAGAATTTTCTAACCAAATTGGATCTTTGACCCAAAAACGACCTAAACATCAGTTTTTCGATGAAAATAGATTATTTCGAACCCAACAGTTTTTTCTCTGACCTAAACATCAGTTCTTTGCCCCAACGTTTTTCTGTTGCAAATGGCATTGTTCAAACAAAATAGCAACTTTCAACGTGAAAAACTTTTTCGATCCAAACACGATCTAAAGCGATCTTTATCATCCGAATCAGCACATTTGGACCGAATTATAAGTTTTAAACCGAGACATCATTTTGAGACTCAAACATTTTTCAATAAAAACTGCATTAATTCGACCGAACAGCATTTCTCGGCCCAAGTGTTATTGTTTGACCCACACATACCCAGAAAACATTTTTTCTACTAAAACACCATGTCTGCAGCCTAATATTAATTAGTCGCGAACAACATTTGGTTTTGCTCAAATATTATTTTTGGTACCGAACAGCGTTTTCCGACTCAGAACAACAATTTTCGTCCCAAATATCAGTTTTTCACCCAATTCAGCATCTTGTCGACCCGAACATCACTTTACAACCAGGACTGCCTTTTTGGACAAAAATACGACCCAAACTACATTTTCTGTCCCAAAATAGCATTTTGTTATACAAACAGCATTTTGTAACCCAAATTGCATCTTTTACCCAAAAACGACCTAAACATCATTTTTTTTCGACGAAAACGGATTATTTCTCCCCCAACAGTTTGTTCTCAGCCCAAACATCCTTTTTTGACATAAAGAACATTTTTTGGACACAAATGGCAATGTTTCTACCCAAACAGCAATTTTCGAGATGAAATTTTTTTTCCGATCCAAACACTATTCAAACAGACCTCTTTATTTGGAGCCAAATTTAATTTTTGACATCGAATCAGCACATTTGGAGCCAAATTTAATTTTTGAGCCCCAACATCATTTTGACACCAAAACAACATTTTTCTGTAAAAACTGCATTTGTTCGACCGAACAGCATTTCTCAGCCCAAGCATAATTGTTTGACCCACACATACCCAGAAACCATTTTTTCTACTAAAACACCATGTTTGCAACCTAAATATTAAATCTAGTCGCAAATAACATTTGGTTTTGCACAAATATTATTTTTGGAACCGAACAGCGTTTTCCGACTCCGAACAACAATTTTCGACCCGAATATCAGTTTTTCACCCAGAACAGCATCTTGTCGACCCGAACATCACTTTACAATCAGGGCTGCATTTTTGGACTAAAATACGACCCAAACTCCATTTTCTGTCCCAAAACAGCATTTTGTAACCCAAATTGCATGTTTGACCCAAAAAAGATTATTTCGACCCCAACAGTTTTTTCTCGACCCAAACACAATTTTTTTTACCCAAAGAACATTTTTCCAATGCAAAAGGCATTGTTCAGCCGAAATGGCAACTTTCAACGTGAAAAACATTTTTCTATCCAAACACAATACAAAAAGATCCTTATCAACCGATCAGCATATTTCGACCCAAACATCATTTTGAGACCAAAACTGCATTTCATCTACCCAATGGCAATTCCCGGCCCAAGCATAATTGTTTGACCCACACATACCCGGAAACCATTTTTCAACTAAAATACCATATTTGCAACCAAAATATCACTTTTAGTCGCAAATAACATTTGTCTGTCCTCAAATATCATTCTTCGACCCAAATATCAGTTTTTGAGCCAAAATAGCATCTTGTCGACCCGAACATCACTATACAACGATGACAGCATTTTTGGACGAAAACACTACCCCAAACTCCATTTTCTTTTCCAGAACAGAATTTTGTGATACAAACAGCATTTTGTTCCCCAAATTGCATCTTTGACCCAAAACGACCTAAACATCATTTTTTCAACGAAAAGAGATTATTTTGAATCCAACAGTTTTTTCTCAACCCAAAATCTTTTTTGACCCATACAGCATTGTTTACACAAATGGCATTGTTCAACCCAAACCAACATTTTTCAACCAAAACTGCATTTCATCGACCGGGCAGCAATTGTCTGCCCAAGCATAATTTTTTGACCCACACATACCCCGAAACCATTTTTTCGACTAAAACACCATGTTTGGAACATAAATATCACTTTTAGTCACAAACAACATTTGTTTTTGCTCAAATATCATTTGTGGAACCAAACAACATTTTCCCACTCAAAACAACATTTTTCGACCAAAATATTTGATTTTGACCCAAAACAGCAACTTGTTGACCCGAACATTACATTACAACCAGGACTGCATTTTTGGACAAAAACACGACCTAAACTCCATTTTCGTTTCAAAAACAGCATTTTGTTATTCAAACAGCATTTTGTGACCCAAATTGCATCTTTGTCCCAAAAACGAAACAAACACCATTTTTTCGACGAAAACTTATTATATCCCAACAGTTTTTTCTAAAAGCCCAAACATCATTTTTTTGACATAAAGAACATTCTTCCGACGCAATTGGCATTGTTCAAACCCAAACCGCAATATTTGACGCGGAAAACATTTTTCAATCCAAACACGATCCAAACAGATCATTATCCACCGAATTAGCACATTTCGACCCAAATTTAATTTTTGAACCCAAACATCATTTTGGGACCAAACCAATATTTTTCAACCAAAACTGCATTTCTACGACTGTATAGCAATTGTCGGCCCAAGCATAACTTTTTGACCCACACATACCCAGAAACCATTTTTTAAACTAAAACACCATGTTTAAAACCTAAATATCACTTTTAGTAAACAAACATTTGTTTTTGCCTAAATATCATTTTTGGAACCGAACACCGTTTTCCGACTCAAAACAACAATTTTTGACCCAAATATCAGTTTTTTTACCCAAAACAGCATCTTGCCGACCCAAACAACACTTTAGAAGCAGGACAGCATTTTTGGACAAAAACATGACCCAAATTCCTTTTTCTTTTCCAAAACAGCTTTTTGTTAACTAAATTGCATCTTTGACCCAAAATGCCCAAAACATCATTTTTTCGAAGAAAACAGTATATTTTGAATCCAACAGTTTTTTCTCGACCGAAACATCTTTTTTGAACCAAATAACATTTTGAACACGCAAATGGCATTGCTCATGTTACGCCCCGAGGCGGCCGTCCCCGAAGCTTTACCAATCATACAATAATCAACTGGGATCAAATAAGATAACAAGGCTACAGGAAAGTGGTAACCAATAAAAAGAAATGATGCGGAAGTATAATATACAATTAAGTCTGTAAATCAAAAATATTATTACATACCCGAATACATGATCACTATCCTGTGAGAGTCCAAGTCTAGTCCAAATAAAATCATAGGTGCAACATGCACGATTACTAGTACATACACAAAATGATAGGACTGCTGACAGCCTTGCACTCGCCAACCGAAAGGTGGGACGCTCCAAGCACGAACCACGCCAGAAAGATGCTCTAGCTCCACGCCAACCCCGTCCCTGGTGGATAACAAAACACAAGGGGTGAGCTACAAGCTCAGTGAGTGGCAAAAATCCAAGCTCTATAATAATCATATGATATTAGTTCATTTTTCTTTCCAAGGAAATGGAATATGAGATGAAACCCAACATATATAAATGTCACGTGGAGACGTGACCTCACCTCACCCTAACCCTCGACCCGCAGGGAGGATCTCTTAGAACTCTTGGAGAGGAACCAAACGGTAAACCATAATGCAAATCATTAGAGGATAACACAGTACTTTAAATCTAATCGCAATGCCTCACATCATTCATTAGATGTATTATGCATTGGGCATTCCCAATACAAATGTCACGTGACAACGTGACCCCAACTTACCCTAACCCTCACCCCTACGGGGTGAAATGGGACTATTGAAAACAGAAACCAGCCCGCTAACCCCCTTAACCTTCTGGTAGCTCTCTCCCGGGTAGCCCTCTTCCTAGAAACCATCCATGGTAGGTCCGATGCCAAAACAATATTAAAATATACCTTTAGCATCCTACGATAGAGGCATAGTCCAGGATAGCTTCAACACTGGGTAGCTTCAACCCGGATACGAGGTATGGGAGAAACATTCAACGCTCGGAAAATCCGACACACGATGATACGGGAGGAAGCACTCCAACCTCATCCCCACCTTCACCCCTAGGATGACATGGGACTGTTAGAAAGGAAATCAACTCGCTAACTCCCTTAACCTTCCGGTAGCCCTCTTCCTAACGGCCTTTCCGATAGGTACGAAGCCACAATAGTATCAAAATACACATTGAGCCTCCTATGATGTAGGAGCAGAATCCAAGATAGCTCCAACGCAGGGTAGCTTCAACGTGGATACGAGGTAAGAGAGAAGCATTCCATGCTCACAATACGATACTCACATATCAACTATGATCCTCTAGCAATTACCATTGCTATACAGAATTCTCTTGAATTCTTGAATTCCCGCACAGATGCATCAATTGGATGCGGGGGAAAGAAGCTAAGTCCTCGCACTCAATCATGACAAGACATGATCCTAAAGGCGAGTCATGCACACACCTAACAGAGATAGGACTGATATTCTATCATCATAGCTTTTAGATAACAAACTCTAATACAACAATGAATTCTCATGAATTCCCATAGAGATGCATCAATCGGATGCGGGCAAGATAGCTACAACATTTGCATATTAAACATGTATGATCCTGACAACAATAGATCACAGATATACCTATCACAAATAAGGCCAAACAATTGAATATATACACAATTATTACATGAGATTTTCTATCACAATAAGGTGCATGGACCACATGTCCAAAGAACCTAGGATTCAATAATTAACTACATTTTCTAAATCAATCACATGATTCCACTATATGCACAAGATAATAGTGAGACCCATTTATTATCTATCAATAAGTACAAGCATATGGAATTAGATTCCCTAAACAAGCGGGGAATCAACAAATAACAAAGTTAAGTAACTTATGAAATAAATAAGTTCACCACTCTTCATAGAATATTCTAAAGAAATGAAAGAAAATCACATTTCCTAACACAACCAAACTTCATCACTATAATTTTACATAACTCATCCAATATCAAGTAGAGGCAAATAAGGCCCATCTAAAGTTCAAGGTAAAGGCAAAAAACATCAAACAAACAAGAATTTCATAATTGAATGAGTCTTAACCACATTCTCACATGGAATAGGTTACTTAGAGGCATACAAAATAGTATAAGCAAAACACTGTGTAACTTATTTACATAAGGTCATGTCACACTCTATACTTCATGATATATAAGATACCACAAATAAAACTAACAAATATAGGATCCTACATATCATAATTCACATATAAACCTAGCATGCAAATTATTTAGCATAGTATGGATCTGATATAGCAATATAATTCAGGAATCAAGATTGAGTATAACTATACAGCCCCACGGATGCGCGATGTAGGACTACATGCATCGAACGCATCTCAAAATGGGTGGATCAAACCACTCACAGGTACTTGGATCGCCGCACGTCCGGTCTACGAGATATGCAAGAACAACCAATGTCGCTCAATTAAATATAAAGCATTTTGACACATATACAAGCCTTCTTCATGAAGAAAGCAACTCCTGATATTGCCCACACCATGCATAATAACTCTTTGACACATATTTATATAAGATTTGTCCATCTACTGCAACCAGCCCCAAACATTGATCTCCACAGCATAAAATACACATCCAAAAATTCTAAAGTAAATCACACACATTCTATGACATGTTGGGATCATATTCCGTGCAGATATAATAACTTGATAAAATCTCTAAATGCCCGAAATAAATTATTTTCAGAAACTGGTCAATTTCTGCGCGAATCTGGACAGACCATGAGAATCAGGCTATAACTTACAACACATTTACCATAATGACACTAAATTTCATATATAACATCTAGACACATAGATGATCATATGAAATGAAGACACAAGCCTCAAAATATGTTTCGAAGTACTAGTTCTACAAGGATCCTTAGAAGTCATAAATCTGTCCTACAACAACACAAAACTCCCAACTACAAGAAAGGGGAAAAACACATACAACAAGACTTGGACATCCTTGCTGACCACCAAAAGCATTAGATAGCAACACTTATACTTCTTTCAAGCATTAACACAAACACCTACATGGCACAAAAAGGGGAGGAGAATATACCTTGGGAAGAAGAGGAGATGGTGCACATAAGGATTTCCACCACCATCACCACAAAAACCACCATCACATATGCCACACAGCACAGCCACAACCACCACCAAATCAGCCATCTCACATAAGCCAAAACAACAATGAGGTCAAAAGAATGCCATGGAAAAGAAGAGGGAGGTGGGGGTAATAAAAGAGGGCACACACACACCCCCATAACCCACATATACACACAATCACCATCACATACACACATTAATACAAACACACTCAAAATGAGGGAAGGGAATATCTTGAGAGGGAGGAGAAGAGGGAAGCCAAGCTCAAACACCCAATTTCTTTCCCTATCACTCACTCTTTTCCTTTCTCTTTTCTTTCTTTCCCTACTATTTCCCGGTTTTTTCTCCTTCTTCATTCTCTGCTGGCAGAAGCACAAAGAGGGGGAAAATATGAGTGAGAGAGAGAGAGACGGAGACAAAAAGCCAATTTAAGGGTTTGGTGTGGTGAGATGATTAAGGGGGTGATTTTAGGCAAGTTTCACTCACCAAATAGTGATTTGAAGCGGGGATAACTTGCTTGGCAACGAAATGAAGGACCAAACATCAATTTCACCTACTTCCAATCCAGTAAAAATTCAAATCCAGATACCAATCGGAACTGCATAATTTCTAAAACGACATCAGAATGCGATGAAAATCTACAAGTTGGCAAATGAAAGTACCAGGAGAATAAATATGCAAGCAGATTTTTTTAACTGATCTCATCAACTTTTAAAATAAATAAAACACGATATTTAACTTTTAAAAAAGTGACACAGTCTTAACTGTTATATTTGTGTCATTTTTAGCCTATGGGTAACCGTTGGGTCATTTCTGGCGATTTTCGAACGGAGCCGCTAAAATTTTAGCTTTTTTAGCCAACTGCGTGAGCTTGAGTGCTCCGATTGGAAATCTGACTGCATATTATGGGTCCTGGTACAATTTTGTACTACCCATAAAAATTTCGTGGAATTCCGGTAACGTTTGGAAAATTATGCAGTTCCGAATCGTATCCGGGTATTCTTCGAAACTGATTCGTTAAGTGGAATAGTGTTGAGATATTTATGTGCATGTGGTGACCCTAGTTCACCCCCACCTTGCTTAGTAGTGAAGAAATCATTGGTTTTTATTTATGTTAGTGGGTGAGTTTAGGTTAAGTATATCCCCCACCTTTTCCTTCCCATAACCCCCCCCCCCCGCACCCCAAATGTGAGTTTTGCTCACTTTCTCACCTCTCTCTCCCTCTCCTACGTTTGTCACTCCAGCCCCTGCTGTGTGTGAGTGTGTGTGTGCTTTGAAGAGGAAATTCATGAAGGAGAAGGAGCAATAGAAGGAGCACAAGAAGGTTTGTGCACATATTGTTGTTGTTGTTTCCCTCTCTTTGGCTCCCTCTCTAGCTCCCATTGCCCCTGTTTTTCAGCCATTAGAAGGCTGCGGGGAGGCTGAGGAGGTGGTGGTATGGGTGGTGGCGGTTGCGGCGGCTTTGGTGCGCCAAGAGCCCGAATGCACCCCCTTTATCTATTTCCCCTCCGTTGGTAAGCTTTCCTTCTCCCTTGTCCTTATATTTCTGGTTTTTCTTGTGTTAGGGGATGTGGTAGGGGTCATGCATGCCATATATATGGGTTGGGGTGTGTGAGAGGGCTGAGGAGGGGGTTTTTAGCTTCTGGGCGCGCGTGCAGATCTGTCCGATGATGTAGGGAAACAGTACTACTCGTTCGCAATATCATCCGGTAGCCTTCTCCCTGGTGGCCTTCCGGTGGCACGATGGCACCACGCAGGGCAGCTCCAACGCTGGGTAGCTTCGACGCACGATGATATGGGGAGGAAGCACTTCGTGATCGCAATACGATCCTCCCAAGCTTAACACAGGTAGGCCTAACATACTATTGTCATAGCTATCGTGTAACAAACACCGAGTAGCTTCTACGCACGATGAAGTAGGAAAACAGTACTCCACGCTCGCAATATCATCCGGTAGCCCCCTCCCAGATAGCCCTCTCCCTGGCGGCCTTCCGATGGCACGGCGACACCACGCATGGTAGCTCCAACGCTGGGTAGCTTCAACGCACGATGATATGGGGAGGGAGTACTCCATGCTCGCAAGACGATCCTCATAGATCAACTACAATCCTCTAGCAATTACCATTTCTATACAAAATTCTCTTGAATTCCAGCACAGATGCATCCCTTGGATGCGGGGGGGGGGGGGGAAGCTAAGTCCTCGCACTCAATCACGATAAGACATGATGATCCTAAAGGCGAGTCATGCTCACACCTAACACAGATACGCCTGACATTCTATCATCATAGCTATCAGATAACAAACATCAATACAATAATGAATTCTCGTGAATTCCCATTGAGTTGCATCACTCAGATGCAGGCAAGATAGCTACAACATTTGCATACTAAAACATGTATGATCCTGACAGCTACAGATCATAGATATGTATACCATAGACAAGACTAAATAATTAAACACACACACAATTATCAACAACAAGATGCATGCACCACATGTCCAAAGAACCAAGCATTCAACAGTTAGCCACACCAAACATCTACCAACACAAAGGCAATAATACTATGTAAAAATCAAGATTGAGTATTGTAATAAATCCCTATGGATACACGATGCACAATCACATGCATCGAGTGTTTTCCGAAAAGGGGGAGGATCAACCACTCACCAAAGACCCATTCATCGCGAGTCCCGCCAACGAAAGCTGCAAAACATAACCAATGATGCTCAAATAAAAATGAAGCTTCCTGACACATATATATAAGCCTACTTCATGAAGACACCAACTCTTAGTATTGCACACAACATGAAAATTAACTTATTGATGAAATAAAGAAAAACTATTACATCTGCAGCAATTATCCCTAGTTAATTGATCTCCACAGCACCAAATACTTATCCAAAAATTATAAAATAAATCATGCACATTCTCTGATATGTTGGGATCATAATCCGTGAAGACATCAAATCCTGATTTAATCTTGAAATCCCCAAAATAAACTATTTTCAGAAACAGGTCTATTTCTACGCGAATCTGGACAGGCCATGAACATCAGGCTATAGCTTTCAATACAGGTAACCAAATAACACCAAATTTGATATATAGCATCTAGACATATGGATGATCAAATCACATGAAGAGATAACTTTCATAACATGCCTCTAGGTACTAATTTTATATGGATTTTCACAGGACAGAAAATCTGCCTTACTTGACACAAGACTCCCAACAACAAGGAAAAGGGGCAAAACACATACGACAACACTTATGCATCCTTGCTGACTATCCAAAGCATTACATGACAACACTTATACTTCTTTGAAGCATAAACACAACCACCTACATGGCACAAATGGGAGGTGAAGATACCTTGGGAAGAAGAGAAGAGGGGGCACATAAGAGCTCCCACCATTTCCATCACCATCACATGCTACCAGGTCTACACACACTCCTTCTCACAACAAACAACACACGTACATTCAGCCATGATTTTCCAGCACAATTGGACACACAAACAGCACCAATTAAAGATGAAATACTAAGGAAGAACTTGGATTTCACTCACCTCCATTGAGCCAACACCAAACCTTCACTTCTCTTGGCTTCTCTTCACCCAAACCCCCTTGAAGCAGCCATGACAACCCCAATTCACAGCAGCAGCTGCAACAAAGAAAAGAAAGCCAAAACAGCCAACAAAGAAAAGAAAGGAAAAGAAAAGAAAAACAGGGGATTCACAACAATCTCCTCAATCTCTTCCTTCCCTCTCTTCTTCTCCTCTCCCTCTCTCTCAGACTTTCTCTGCTGGAACCCAAAGAAAATAAGAGTAGAGACCCTCTTTCATTCCCCCAAAACAACACACTTATAGAGGGGTGAAATGACCAAGCCGTCTCTGACTAAAAATTCTAGACAGTCTTCACTAAAACAGTCATAACTTCTACAATCTAGCTCCGAATTGCACAATTCAAACTCCGTTGGAAAGCCAAGACGATTATCTACAGCTTTCATGTTTATAACCCGATCAAATAACCTCTCATGCTATTCCAAAATCTAGGCTAAACATCTTACAGGGTTGCTGCCTGGATTTCTCATCTTCGGGGTATACTTGGAAAAATATCCATAACTTTTGAAACACGAATCCAGTTGATCCAATTCCACTTATGTATGGAAGCTAGCTCAAAACTGAACATCTCATGATAATATCGGATTTTAACCTCCTCATCTTGGATTTTAACAAAATTAAATCCGAATACCAAATCAAAACTGCATAAAATACAAAAACGTCAGAATGCGAAGAAAATTTATAGGAAGGCCAGTGCCAGTACCAGGAGAACAGATATGCAGCCATTTGAAACTGAATGTCCAAACTATAAAAATAAATACAACCCAATATTTAACAGCCAAAAAGTGACACAGACTTAACACTTTCGACGTTTAAAACATTTCTCGATCTTCACTATCCAAACAGTTCTTTATCAACCGAATCAGCACATTTCGACCAATATTTAATTTTTTCGCCCAAATATCATCTCGAGACCAAAAAAATATTTTTCAACCAAAACTGCATTTCTTCGACCGAACAACAATTGTCGGCCCAAGCAAAATTATTTGACCCACACATACCCTGAAATCATTTTTTTTCAACAAATACACAATGTTTGCAATCTAAATATCATTTTTAGTCGCAAACAACATTTATTTTTCTCAAATATCAGTTTTGGAACCGAACAACGTTTTCCAAGTCAAAACAACAATTTTAGACCCAAATATCAGTTTCTGACCCAAAACAGCATCTTGTTGACCCGTACATCACTTTACTACCAGGACAACATTTTTGGACAAAAATAACCCAAACTCCATTTTCTGTTCCAAAACAGCATTTCACTATTCAAACAGAATTTTGTAACACAAATTGCATCTTTGACCGAAAAACGACCTAAACATTTTTCCTCGTCCCAAACACCATTTTTTTACCCAAAAAACATTTTTCCAACGCAGATGGCATTGTTCATCCAAAAGGCAACTTTCAACGTGAAAAACATTTTTCGATCCAAACACGATACAAAATATCAACCGATGAGCACATTTCGACACAAATTAAATTTTTGAACCCAAAACTGCATTTCTTTGAACCAACAGCATTTCTCGGCCCAAGCATAATTGTTTGAGCCACACATACCCATAAACAATTTTCGACTCAAATATCAGTTTTTGACCCAAAACAGCATCTTGTCGACCCGAACATCACTTTACAACCCGGGCAGCATTTTTCGACTAAAACACTAACCCAAACTCCATTTTCTTTTCCCGAATAGCATATTGTTATACAAACTGCATTTTGTTCCCCAAATTGCATCTTTGACCGAAACGACCTAAACATCATTTTTTCAATGAAAAGAGATTATTTTGAATCCAACAGTTTTTTCTCGACCCAAAGATCTTTTTTGACCCAAACAGCATTTTGGAGACATAAATGGTATTGTTCAACCCAAACGGCAATTTTCGACGTGAAAAACATTTCTCTATCCAAACACATTCCAAACAGATCTTTATTAACTGAATCAGCACATTTCGACGCAAAAACAGATTTTTGAACCCAAGCATCATTTTGAGACCAAAATAACATTTTTCAACCAAAACTACATTTCTTCGACCGAACAGCAATTGTGGGCCCAAGCAAAAAAATTTTACCCACACTTATCCCTAAACCATTTTTTTGACTAAAACACCATATTTGCAACCTAAATATCACTTTTAGTTGCAAACAACATTTGTTTTTGCTCAAATTTCATTTTTGGAACCGAACAGCATTTTCCCACTCAAAATAAAAATTTTTGACCAAAATATTTGATATTGACCCAAAACAGCATCTTGTCGACCCGAATATAACATTACAACCAGGACTGCATTTTTGGGCAAAAACACGACCCAAACTCCATTTTCTGTTCCAAAACAGCATTTTGTTATTCGAACAGCATTTTGTAACCCAAATTGCATCTTTGTCCCAAAAGCGATCCAAACATCATTTTTTCGACGAAAACTTATTATTTCGATCCCAACAGTTTTTTCTAAGCCCAAACATCATTTTTTGACGAGTACCGGCAGTGACAAGTGCGGGCAAGGGCAGGCTACTCGAGAGTAGACATCCCATCTACTCCCATAGCCATGTCGGACATCACCAACTTTCTCTATAATTTATGTACTTGTATTATCATATCCTCTCACCCCCATTCAGATCTGTACTAATCCATTTTCGTAATGAAATCGATTGGTAGCGTGAGTCTACTTTTTTCGGACAAAATGGCATTGTTCAAACCCAAACGGCAATCTTTGACGTGAAAAACATTTTTCAATCCAAACACAATCCAAACAGATCTTTATCCAGCGAATTAGCACATTTCGACCAAAATTTAATTTTTGAACCCAAACATCATTTTGAGACCAAAACAACATTTTTCAACCAAAACTGCATTTCTTCGACCGAATAGCAATTGTCGGCCCAAGCAAAACTTTTTGACCCACACGTACCCAGAAACCATTTTTTAAAACTAAAACACCCTGTTTAAAACCTAAATATCACTTTTAGTCGCAAACAACATTTTTTTTTTCTCAAATATCATTGTTGGAACCGAAAGCGTTTTACACCCAAATATCAGTTTTTGACCCAAAACAGCATCTTGTTGACCCGTACATCACTTCACTACCAGGACAACATTTTTGGACAAAAACGACCCAAACTCCATTTTCTGTTCCAAAACAGCATTTTGTTATACAAACAGAATTTTGTAACCCAAATTGTATCTTTGACCCCAAAATGACCTAAACATCATTTTTTTTTCGCGTAAAGAGATTATTTCGACCCCAACAGTTTTTTCTCGACCCAGACACCATTTTTTGACAAAGAGAACATTTTTCCAACACAAATGGCATTGTTCAACCTAAATGCCAACTTAGAACATGAAAAACATTTTTTGATCCAAAGACGATCCAAAAAGATTTGTATCCACCGATCAGCACATTTCGACCCAAATATAATTTTTGAACCCAAACATCATTTTGAGAACAAAACTGCATTTCTTCGACCCAACGGCACTTTTGTTTTACATTTGGAACTACATTTTTCGACAAAAATATGACCCAAACTCCATTTTCTGTTCCAAAACAGCATTTTGTTATACAAACACTTTGTAACCCAAATTGCATCATTTGTTCGACGAAAACGAATTATTTCTACCCCCAACAGCTTTTTCTCAGCCCAAATAACATTTTTCAGACGTAAATGGCATTGTTCCAACCCAAATGGCAATTTTTGACGTGAAAAACATTTTTCAATCCAAGTTGATCTTTATCAAAGAATCAGAACATTTTGAACCTAATATAATTTTTGAACCCAAATATCATTTTGATGCCAAAATAACATTTTTCTACACAAACTGCATTTCTTCGACCGAACAGCATTTCTCGGGCCATGCATAATATTTTGAACCACACATACCCACCAATGGTTCAACTAAAACACCACATTTGCATCCTAAATATCACTTTTTGTCACAAAAAACATTTGTTTTTGGTCAAATATCATTTTTGGAACCGAAGAGCGTTTCCCGACTCAAACAACAATTTTCGACCCAAATATAAGTTTTTGACCCAAAACAACATCTTCTCGACCCGAACAACACTTTACAACCAGGAAAGCAATTTTGGATAAAAACACGACCCAAACTCCATTTTCATTTCCAAAACAGCATTTTCTTACCCAAATTGCATCTTTGACCCGAAACGACCTAAACATTATTTTTTTCGACGAAAGAACATTATTTCGAATCCCAACAGTTTTTTCTCGACCCAAACATCTTTTCCTACCCAAACAATATTTTGCAAATGCAAATGGCATTTTTCAACCCAAACAGCAATTTACGACGTGACAAAAATTTCTCGATCCAAAAACGATCCAAACAGATAAAATCAACCGATCAGCACATTTCAACCCAAATATAATTTTTGAACCCGAACATCATTTTGAGACCAAAACAACATTTTTCAAACCAAAACAGCATTTCTTCGACCAAACAGCAATTGTCGGCCCAAGCATAATTTTTTGACCCACACATACCCAAAAACCATTTTTTCGACTAGAACACCATGTTTGCAACCCAAATATCACTTTTAGTCGCAAACAACATTTTCTTTTGCTCAAATATTATTTTTGGAGCCAAACAGCGTTTTCCGACTCGAAACAACAATTTTTGACCCAAATATCAATTTTTGACCCAAAACAGCATCTTGTTGAACTGAACATTTCTTCACAACCAGGACAGCATTTTTGGACAAAAAGACGACCCAAACTCCTTTTTCTGTTTCAAAACAGAATTTTGTACAAACAGCATTTTGTAACCAAAATTGCATCTTTGACCCAAAAATGACCTAAACATCAATTTTTTGACCAAAACAGATTATTTCGACCCCCAATAGTTTTTTGTCATCCCAAACAACATTTTTTGACGTAAAGAACATTTTTTCCAATGCAAAATGGCTTTGTTCCTACCCGAACTGCAATTTTCGACGTGAAACATTTTTCGATCCAAACACGATCCTAACAGATTTTTATCAACCGAATCACACACATTTCGACCCAAAAATAATTTTTGAACCTAAACATTATTTTGAGACAAAAACAAAATTTTTCAACCAAAACTGCATTTCTTTGACCGAACAACAATGGTCGGCCCAAACATAATTTTTTGACCCACACATACCCAGAAACCTTTTTTCCAACTAAAACACCATGTTTGTAACCTAAATATAGCTTTTAGTAGCAAACAACATTTGTTTTTGCTCCAATATCGTTTTTGGAACAGAATACCGTTTCCGACTCAAAACAACAATTTTCGTCCCAAATTTCAGTTTTTGAACCAAACCAGCAACTTGTCGACCAGAACATCACTTTACAACCTGGACAACATTTTTGAACAAAAACACGACCCAAACTCCGTTTTCTTTTCCAAAACAGCATTTTGTTGTACAAACAGCATTTTGTAACCCAAATTGGATCTTTGACCCAAAAACGACCTAAATATCAGTTTTTCGACGAAACCAGATTTTTTTTACACTAACAGTCTTTTCTCAACCCAAACATCATTTTTTGAACCGAGGAACATTTTTCCGATACAAATCAAACAAAATAGCAACTTTCGACGTTTAAAACATTTCTCGATCCAAACACGATCCAAACAGATCTTTATCAACCGAATCAGCACATTTCGATCCAAATTTAATTTTTGAAACCAAACATCAATTTAAGACCAAAACAACATTTTTTTACCAAAACTGCATTACTTCGACCAAAAAGCAATTGTCGGCCCAAGCACAATATTTTGACCCACACATACCCAGAAACCATTTTTTTGACTAAAACACCATATTTGCAACACAAAGATAACTTTTAGTCGCAAACAACATTTTTTTTGCTCAAATATCATTTTTGGAACCGAACTCCATTTTCCGACACAAAACAACAATTTTTTACCCAAATATTAGTTTTTGACCCAAAACAGCATCTTGTCGACCCGAACATCACTTTACAGCCCGGACAGCATTTTTGGACAAAAACACAACCGAAACTCCATTTTCTTGTTCAAAACAGCAATTTGTTGTACAAACATCATTTTGTAACCCAAATTGGATGTTTGATCCAAAATCGACCTAAAATCAGTTTTTTGACGAAAACAGATTTTTTTCGATCCCAACAGTTTTTTCTCGACCCAAACATCATTTTTTGAACCAAAGAACGTTTTTCCGATGCAAATGCCACTGTTCAAACAAAATAGCAAGTTTCGACGTTTAAAACATTTCTCAATCCAAACACGATCCAAACAGATCTTTATCAACCAAATCATCACATTTGGAACCAAATATAATTTTTGAACCCAAACATCATTTTGAGACCAAAACAACATTTTCCAACCAAAACTGGATTTCTTCAACCGAATAGCATTTGTCGCCCCAAGCACAATATAAAACCCACACATACACGGAAACCATTTTTTAGACTAAAATACCATGTTTGCAACCTAAATATCACTTTTAGACGCAAACAACTTTTTTCTTTTTTCAAACATTATTTTTGGACCCGAACAGCGTTTTCCAACCCAAACAACAATTTTCAACCCAAATAGCATTTTTTTTTACCCAAAACAGCTTCTTGTTGGCCCTAACATCACATTACAACCAGTAGAGCTTTTTTCGACTAAAAGACGAGCCAAATTCCATTTTCTAGACCAAAACAGTGATTGGTTATGCATACAACTTTTTGTAACCCAAATTACATCTTTCACCCAAAAAGGACATAAACATCATTTTTTTGACGAAAACAAATCATTTCGACCCCAACAGTTTTTTCTCAACCCAAACATCATTTTTTGACCCAAAGGACATTTTGCCGACGCAAATGGCAATGTTCAACCCAAACGGCAATTTTCAACGTGAAAAACATTTTTCAATCCAAACATGATACAAATAGATTTTTTTCAACCGAATCTGCATATTTCGACCCAAATATAATTTTTGAACCCAAACATCATTTTGAAGCCAAAACAAAAAATTTGAACCAAGACTGCATTTCTTTGATCGAGCAGCATTTCTCGGCTCAAGCCTAATTTTTTGACCCACACATACCAAGAAACCATTTTTTAAACTAAAACACCATGTTTGCTACATAAAAGATCACTTTTAGTGGCAAACACTATTTGTTTTTGCTCGAATATCATTTTTCGACCTGAACAACGTTTTCCGTCTCAAAACAGTAATTTTCGACCCAAATATCAGATTTTGACCCAAAACAGCATCTTGTCGACCCGAACATTAGTTTTTGACCCAACCAGGACAGCAATTTTTTACTAATACACGAACCCATACTCCATTTTCTTTTCCAAAATAGCATTTTACTTATATAAACAGCATTTTGTAACTCAAATTGCATCTTTGACCCAAAACAACCTAAAATTCATTTTTTTGACAAAAACGGATTATTTCGAATCCAACAGTTTTTTTCTCGACCCAAACATCCGTTTTTGATCCACACAACATTTTGCCGACGCAAATGGCATTGTTCAACCCAAACGGCAATTTTTGAAGTGAAAAACATTTTTCAATCCAAACAACAATTTTTGACCCAAAAAACACTTCTTAGACCCAAGCTGCATTATTCTACAGAAACATGAAAATCATTTTACGATCCAAACACGTCTCAAACTGCACATTTTCAACCCAAACAGCGTTTTCCCTCCCAAGCATTCATTACCAATCGACCCAAACCTGACCCAAGCATAATTTTTAGACCCAAACAACATTTCTAAACCCAAACAAATTTTTTCGATGCGAAAAGCGTTTTCCGACCCTAGCATGACCCAAACACCATTATTACGACCTCAATAACATTTTTCATCCCAAACACGACCCAAAACGCATTTTTGAGACAGAGAACATATATTCTTACCAAAGCACTGATGAAAACAAAACATTTCAAACTACACCCTATTTCTTCAACGCAGACCGGAAGTTTGACCCAAACCCCATTTTTTCGATGGAAATTGATCTTTTCGATCCAAACACGACCTAAACATCATTTTCTGACTCAAACAAAATTTTTCGACCCAAACATCATTTTCTGACTCAAACAAAATTTTTTTGACCCAAACATCATTTTTTGACACAAACAATATTTTTCCGACGCAAACGGCATTGTTCACCCCAAACGGCAATTTTTGACGCGAAAAACATTTTTCGATCCAAACACGAGAAAACAGTTCTTTTTCAGCCTAATCAGTACATTTCGACCCAAATATATTTTTTGAACACAAACATCATTTGGAGACCAAACAACCTTTCTCCTCTGAAACTACAATTCTTCAACTTAACCTTTCTTGGCCCAAGCATAATTGTTCGACCCAAACATACCCAAAAACCATTTTTTCTACTAAAATACCATGTTTGCAACTTAAATATCACTATTAGACACAAACAACATTTGACTTTGCTCAAACATCATTTTTGGACCCGAACAATGTTTTCCAACCCAAAACTACAATTTTCGACCCAAATATCATTTTGGACCCAAAACAACATCTTCTCGACCCGAACATCACTTTACAACCAGGACAACATTTTTGGACAAAAACACGATGCAAACTCCATTTTCATAACCAAAACAGTATTTTGTCATACAAAGAGTATTTTGTAACCCAAATTGCATCTTTGACCCAAAAGCGACCTAGACAACATTTTTTCAACAAAAACAGATTATTTCGTCCCCAACAGTTTTTTCTCGACCCAAATATCATTTTTTGACCCAAAGAACATTTCTCCAACGCAAATGGTATTGTTCAACCCAAACGGCAATATTTGACGTGAAAAACATTTTTCGACCCAAACAACACTTTTTCAACCCAATCAGTACATTTCGACCCAAACAGCACTTTTTCAACCCAATCAGTACATTTCGACCCAAATATAATTTTTGAACCCAAACATCATTTTGCGACCAAAACAACATTGCTCAACCCAAACTGCGTTTATTCGACCTTACAACATTTATCTGCCCGAGCATAATTTTTCGGCCCAAACATACCCCCAAAAACTATTTTTTCCACTAAAACACCATGTTTGCTTCCTGAATATCTCTTTTAGATGCGAACAACATTTTTTTTTGCCCAAACATCATTTTGGACCCGAACAACGTTTTCCAACCCTAAACAACAATTTTTGACCCAAACATCATTTTTCAACCCAAAACAGCACCTTGTCGACCCGAATACTCATGTGTATTCATTCAAACTTAAGAATGAATTATTGTTATTCTGTTGTTGGTTTATGTTTTAAACCTGCGAGTTTAATACCGTATTGCATGCCTTTACTAAGGATAATGGGTAAGGGGGCATTACAAGTGGGCTTGGTGAGGAAGGACATGTCGGAAGGGTACCTCAAATTTACAAAATATAGCTTTATTTGTGATCTTTTGTATGTTGAGACTGTTTAAACTTCAATCAAGATTTAATGGAACCTTTGATTAATGATTTTGGCATTTAAGAGCACTGCAAAACATAAAACATCACTTTAATTTTTTTCAATTTTGTCTGTTTTTTTTATCATAACTAGAGGACCTTCAATGCTATGCTTTTTAATCATATTAGGAACATCAAATGTTATTCCATGCATTGTATCACCTTCTAATGTTATGAAAAAAATGCAGCAATCTATGTATGGTTTGATCTGGGGAAAACCTTATAGATAATGCAACAAACCATATTGTAGTTCCCTTTGGAATGGGAATGAATTTTTGCCTTGGACAACACATATTTTGTTTTGTGCTCCAACTCATGGTTCTTTAGGGAATATTATTTTCCTATCTTCCTGAAGTTTTTGAAAAGCTTCTTGTTACTAGCATAAATTGTCTGAATTGTTTATTGTCCTTCACTCAAAATTTCAGTACATCTGACAATCTCAGAGATCTTTATATTCTAATGATAACTGATACATTGTCATTTTGAACTCCCCAAGCTTTAAGATATTTGGCAATCTATTTTATTGGCTGAGAGCCTAAGACACCTCAATATAGTTTTCAGTTTTCTTTAGACAGGCTGAATGTGATGTTTTGACAATCTTAGAGATCTTTATATTCTAATTGAAATGATAACCTATATCTTTTAATAGAATTCAAAATTTGAAAATTTCTAATTCAAGAAATGATGTACTTATGGCCATTTGGGTATAATATGCTTGATATTTTGACCATGTGAGATATTTTGAACTTAAAATATAAATTTAGTTTCCAGTTTTGAAGATTTTCCAGTCAGTTTTGAAGTGTGTTGAAGTTGCTTAAAGAAGTTCAAGTCTCACTGACATTCAATTTTGTGTAGGTGCAGTCCTGAAGTTGTTAAGATAATTTATGAGAGTGTGACAAGGAGATCAATAGAAATATTGGAAGCTGAATACAGAGAATTACTTGTTCATGTTATGAATCTGCAAGTTATCTGTTGAAATAGCTACTAAAGTCTCAGATGAAGCTGCTCCAAGGTTAAAGGCAGAAGTTAGCAAAACATCTAACCATATGCATAACTGCTTGGACTTTGCTGCCAGGTACAACTAAATATGGCTGCTAGTTATAAGATTTTCACTTCATCTAAAACTTTCCATAATAGCATGGAATACCTTCCATTACTTTTATCTGGGCATGCAACATTTCTCATCTTGAGTGCTCTTTGTTCACACAGATTTCTGAATATGTCATTATGAAACATGAAAAGAAGTGGAATACTTGAGCATGATGTCATTGCAAGGTTGCATTTCATTCTTTTTAGTTTCTTGTTGAGCTAAAAAATTATCTTGCCTGTATAACTGGTGCTTGTGTTCTTGCTCTTTCTTTATGTAACATATCATGTATGATTATTCTCATCACCCATGACTTACAGGGTCTTCAACGCTCTATCTAGCTTGGTTGGTCGTCTTTCCTTGAAGCAAGAAATACACTTACTCGTGGAGGTCTGTATTTATGAATTGTTTTTCATTTCAATCATGATATAGCAGTTGTGGATTGATGAAAGTACCTTCTTGAATCTTGAACAACATATTGGCAGACTAGCTTTTGGCATTTTCCCCTCATATCCGAACTGCATCGACATTTGTGACGGCAGTTGAGACTGTCACAAAAATAGATTATTTGCGACGGCATCAAAAATTTCATCGTAAAAGAGTATTTGCGGCGGGTATTAAACCATCGCAAATTTTTTGCGACGTGAGCTGATGCGGCGCCATCAAAACCACCACAAATACTTTTTGCGACGGTTTTGGTGCCTTTTTGTGACGGATTGACCCGTCTCAAATTCCTACTTTTCTTGTAGCGCCACATCCATTTGGATGCCAAGCAATTTGTTCATTAAGGAAAAAGAACCCAACTCGAATTGGAACATGCCTCAAACAACTGTATTGCATGACGTACTTGAAGTATGCTTTCCTTCTTCCTTGAAGTTCTGTTATTACAAAATATTCACAAATTGCTCAAATAAGTATGTCCACTTCTTCATTTCTAAGTGATGCCTGCATGTCCTGACACAGCATTATATTTTAAACAAGTTTCATAAGAATTGGAATCGAAATAAGATTCATTCGTGTATACACCATATCATATAATGGTACGTATAAAAAATAAAAAATCGATGTGCGCTACCAATAGGACTGGACAATGTCATTTTCCATTTATTATATATATAGTATGCGAATAAAGACATTTGTTGGCCACGGTGGAGATGGGCATCGAAGCTAGGATGGGGCACTTGATAATCCCCGCTGGAGCTTGGGTCATTTGGTTAACGTGGAACACAGTGCTATTCAAGGGGCAAAGGCCTGCGCATCACGGGGTGATCCGCTTGATAGTTTTTGCTAGGATTGAAAACTTTGAGGTAGATTTCTCCTCTTTTTCAGGCCCTTATGCTTTTATTCAGTTTACTTTGCTTTTGCTTAAATATTCTTGTTTGTAGCTGTAATCTTGGACTGTTGTTATTTTGATTAATATACTCTCGGTATAGCGTTTCCTTTAAAATAAAATAAAAAACATTTCTTTGCCCTTGTTCATCCCCAAAGATTCTAAAAGGGGTCGGATCATATTAGTGGGCAAGGGAAATCGGGCCCCAGGATTTTCAACCATACAACTATATAACGAGACATACTGTGATTTTTTGTTTGAGAAATGTTGACATTGATTTCAGCCATTCCTTTGTAATCCCAAATGTTTAATTTTTATAGATTGTAATAATATGTACCTTTACAAGATGCTCGAGTTGAACACATATTTTCTGTGGGCACCGATAGACCCACTACCCAACTTAATTTCCCCACTACCCTAAATTACGAAAATGCCATTTTTTTTTTTTGTCACCCTTTCCCACTACCCAGTTCGACAGCGTCCAGTCGAAGTGTGTTTCACTAGGACGACAGAGATCCGTCGATCTGTCTGAGCAAATGTCGACATGGATGTGTCGAACCCTTCAAAACAACTTTCTTCTAAGAATCAATCACTTATACAATCATTTAAGTTCTTATGAAAAACAAAATGTCATTTAAGTTATTTAAGTCTTTTTGAAAATCATTCACATATATATTTATTTAAGTCTAAAAAATAAAAATATCAAACAAAGAGTTATTTGAACCAAATAAACAGTAGGGCATTTCATATAGAAAAAAACATTATTTTCTTTTCTAAACAAATCGAGTCTATTTAGAAAAACTACTTGTTTAGAAAAGAAAATAATGTTTTTTGTCTATAAGAAATGTTTACTGTTTATTTGATCTAAATAACTATTTGTTTGATATTTTTGTTTCTTATACTTAAATATATATATATATATATATATATATATATATATATATATATATATATATATATATATACTTACGTGCGGTCGTGAGCCGTCCGATCGCGGGTCCATCGTATCCAACGGTCGACGTGATTCGCACCCGACCGTCCGATGCGATGGACCCGTGATCGACGGCCCGTGATCGCGGGCGCACCGACCGCACGACCGCACGTAAGCACGTCCCTATATATATATATATATATATATATATATAATTTTCAAAAAGACTTAAATAACTTAAATAACATTTTTTGTTTTTCATAAGGACTTAAATGATTGTATAAGTGATTGATTCTTAGAAGAAAAGTGTTGTTTTGAAGGGTTCGACACATCCGTGTCGACACTTGCTCAGACAGATCGACGGATCTCTGTCGTCCTAATGAAACACACATCGACTGGGCCACTGTCGACACTTATTCAGACAGTTCAACAGACCTCTGTCGTCCCGATGAAGAACACTTCGACTGGACGCTGTCGAACTGGGTAGTGGGAAAGGGTGACAAAAAAAATAAAAAAATAATGGCATTTTCGTAATTTAGGATAGTGGGAAATGATAACTTAGGTAGTGGGAATAGCTTTGCCCATTTTCTGTGGGTGCAGTTACACGCGATTCTTAATCTGGTTCAAAATAAAGTCTTATATGAATTATTAGAAATCCAATAAAACATATGCATCATTCGTTTGTCGAGATATATATATCTCATTAAATTTTTTAACATTTACTAAAAATGAGTTCATTCAACTCAAAATGAAACGGTAAAATACTTTTAACCAGTGCATATATCTTGTTATGTGGTCTGCGTTTTGACTTTTGAACTGTAAACAAGATTGTCACATTTTCCTTTTTGTATATTAGATTAAGAAAAACAGGGACTGAAAAATAGACTATAAGATGTTGGGATTTTTAATAATTTTACTTGAGTGAAATAAATAATACTGATCATGGAAAAATATTTATGCAGCCCAAAATAATCACTAAAGCAATCAGAAAAATATAAAGACAAGCAAACCACTAAACAACATCAGATTTACGTGATTCGGTTTAAGCCTACATCTACGGGTACTCCAGCAGCAATCCACTATATCAAAAATATAATGAAAAATAATATCTTCTCAAGTTTTGCCCAAAACTTGAAGAATACAAAAATAAGAGGGATACAGGGTTACCATAAGAAGAACCATAAATCTGATATTCTAAATAATATGAAGAAGAAGATCACATCGAACAATGTCGGAATCCATGAAAAAGTCCAGAAGAGAACTGCTCCTCTCTCTCTCTCTCTCTTTTGCCGAACAAAAGCCGCCGCACACAATTTATTTTCTGTCCGTCAAAACCAATAGAAGAGAAAGGAAGACCTAATAAACATTATGCACCATTCACGTGCATCTCATTTTCCTCCATGCATGGACCCACCTTATTCATTGAATAAAGAATGGCCCATCATGGGCTGGGCCCAAAGAAGGCCCTTCATGGGCTGTGAATCTCCCCCTTCAGCCCAGTGAGGGGGGGGGGGGGGGGGAATCCGGTCTGTGACTCCTCACCTGGAGTCCATGTTAACCAGCTTCTTGCAAAGCTCAAACTTGTTCTTCGAAATAACTTTTGTCATCACATCTGTGGGATTACGGTTTGTGTGAATCTTCTTCATCTTCATCATGTTTTTCTCGATGGCATCACGGATTCAATGATATCTAATATCAATGTGCTTCATATGAGAATGATAAATAGCATTTTTACTCAAATCTAAAGCGCTCTGGTTGCAAAATACTACATACTCGTCTTGCTTCAAACCCAGTTCTTGGAGAAAACGTTTCAACCATATCATTTCTTTACTTGCTTCGGTAGCTGCAATATACTCTGCTTTTGTCATAGACAAAGCGACACACTTTTGCAGTTTTCAATGCCAAGACATAGCTCCCCCTGCGAAAATAAATAAATATCCCGATGTTGACTTTCTTTGATCAAGATCGCTTGCCAAGTCAGCATCTGTAAAGCCTTGCAACACTTGTTTTGAACTGCCGAAACTCAAACACAACTTGGAACTGTCGTTTAAATATCTGAAGATCCACTTCACTGCTTCCCAATGATCCTTTCCAGGATTCGAAAGATATCTGCTCACGACACCAACTGCGTGTGATATATGTGGTCGAGTGTATACCATAGCATACATCAAACTTCCTACTACAGAGGAGTAGGGAATTTTCTTCATCTCTTCCTTTTCTTCATTGGTCGAGGGACACGAATTTCTGCTTAATTTTAAATTTTCTGTGATAGGTGTGCTAACGGCATTAGCACCTTTCATATTGAACCTTTCAAGAATTCATTCAATATATTTTTCTTGTGACAACCACAATTTCTTAGCTTTCCTATCACGAATAACTTGCATGCCTAAAATCTGTCGTGCTGGTCCTAAGTCTTTCATTTCAAAAGACTTAAATAACTCCTATTTCTATTTTCTGATCATCATAGCATCCTGTCCGATTATGTGCATATCATCCACATAGAGCAAAAGAATTATGAAATCACCTCTAGTGGACCTTTTGAAATAAACACAAGGGTCTACAGTTGTCTTTTGATATTTCTGACTCACCATGGAGTAAACTTTTTATACCACTGCCTTGGTGCCTGCTTCAGTCCATAGAGACTTTTCTTCAACCTACAAACATGTGTTCTTTTCCTTTGACTTCAAATCCCTCTGGTTGCATCACATAGATCTCTTCCTCCAAATCGCAATGAAGGAATGCAATCTTTACATCGAGTTGTGCAACCTCAAGATCAAGGCTAGCTGCTAAACTGAGAACTGTTCTGATGGAAGTCATCTTCACCACTGGAGCAAATATCTCATCGAATCTGCCCAAAGCCTTGACCACTAGTTAAGCTTTATACTTCACCAGATTCTTGTTCCCATCCTTTTTGAGCTTGAACACCCATTTGTTTTGCAAAGCTTTTCTGTCCTTAGGAAGTTCAACCAACTCATAAGTATTATTTTTCTGTAGAGAATTCATCTCATCATGCATGGCTCTAAGCCATTTTTCTTTTTCTTTATGAGTTTGTACCTTCTGAAAGCTGCCCCCCCCCCCCTCTTCAGTGAGCAAAATATACTCAGAGGTGGGGTATCTCGATGTTGGCTTGTGCTCTCTAGATGATTTTCTAATCTGAGTATCTGTAATCTCTAATTGACTATGCTGCTCCCCCTGTTCAGGATCTTTCTGTTCTGGCTCTTCATTGTTGTTAGGAATTTCTAGCACCGCATCAATGTCTTCACTTCTCGTCTCCTCCCCATTTGTAGCCGGCTGTGTTGGAGAGGGAATAGGTGTAAGGTCTACAACATCATCAACTGATTTCGTAGGTCTGTCGAAATCTTTAATACTCTGATTCTTGTAGAAGACCACGTCTCTCTGCCGAATCACCCTTTTCTTTATCAGATCCCAAAAATCTGTAGCCAAATTCTTCACCTCCATACCCAATGAAGATGCATGGAACTGCTTTATCATCAAGCTTCTTTCTTTGCTCTTTGGGTACATGCACAAAAGCCTTACATCCAAAGACCTTCAAATGTGAATACGAAACCTCCTTTCCAGACCAAACTTTCTCTGAAAAATCAGAATCCAAAGACACCATCGGTGATCTGTTTATCAAGTAGCAGGCAGTTAAAACAGCTTCACCCCATAAGGTTCTAGGCAAATTGGCAATCTTCAACATACATACAACTTTTTCAACGATAGTGCGATTCTTCCGTTCTGCAACACCGTTATGTTGTGGAGTACCAGTTTAGTTCTTTCGTGTCAAATGCCGTGACGCGAGCAATAACCTCTGATCTCTCTTGAAGTGTACTCTCTTCCATTATCAGTCCATAGTGACTTTAATTTTCTCCCTGTCTCCCTTTCCACCTTGGAATGAAATTTTTGAAAGTGCTCGAAGACCCGATCCTTTGTTCTCAACAAACAGATCCACACTTTCCTGGATGCATCATCAATAAAGGTAACAAAATACATATGGCCACCAGATATTCAACCTCAAACGGACCACAAACATCAGAATAAATCAAATATAGAATATTTAATTTTCTTTCTAATGTTTTTCCGAATGAAACTATGATGCTTTCCAATCAAACAATATTCACAAGAGCTAAGAGGTGTACCTTTGAAAAGGGAATTAGAGACTTCTTTGCCAGAACTTGTAACCCATTCTCGCTCATGTGACCAAGCCACCTATGCCATAAATCCGGAGATGAATTTTCTTCAGCTGCATTAATTCCATCGCTGCATACTTTTAAATGAGTCTTGTACAAAGTACAACAACTCTTTCCTCTTGCAACAATCAACGAGCTCTTAGTGAGCTTCCATTTTTCATTGCTGAAATAACTTTCGAACCCTTGTCAATCCAAAGCAATCCCCGAAAGCAGATTAAGGCGTAAATCAGGAACATGACGAACATCTTTTAAAATTAATGTGTGTCCTACATCAGTGTACGCACACATCACCAATCCCTGCAATCTTTGAGTGGCTGGTATTACCCATTTTCACGGTGCCAAAGTTTCATGCTCTGTACGAAGTGAAAAACCCTATATTAGGAGTCGCATGAAAAGATGCTCCTGTATCTATCACCCACTCAGTGCTCCAATCAGAAATATGCAGGCATTCATCCTCTCCGAATGAGAAGACTACCAAATCATCCGCAGATGTAATAGCCGCAGTGTACTTGTCGTCATCCTTTTTCTTCTGATCCTATCCCTCTTTCTGTTTTCTTTTAAAAATTCGACAATACTTTTTAATGTGACCTATTTTATCACAGTGGTAACACGCTAAATCTCTGGACATTGATTTACTTCTAGGCTGCCATGACCATGACCATGACCCTTCGATCACTCTTGCTCCTCCCCCTATTATCTATAACAAGTGCTTGTGGACTGTCTAAAGCCGTTGATTTCTCCTTGTTTCTTCATTTAGCAAGGAGCTCGTAACCGTACTCAAAGACAATACACCATCTGGAGTAGAATTACTCAACGTGACAACTAATGTCTCCCAACTGTCGGACAAAGATCCAAAAGCAGCAAAGCATGTAACTCATCATCTAGAGTTATCTTCATCGTGATCAACTGATTCACTAAGTTTGAAACTCATTCATGTGCTTAAGTTCACGAGTTTTCTGATTAAAAACGTCTGGTTACTCGTAGTCTTTTTCTCATACAAAGACTGTAGCGTTTTCCATAGAGTATGCGCATTCTTCTCATTTGCAACATGATGAAATATACTGGTGTCAATCCATTGTTGAATAGTGGCAACACATCTTCTGTTCAACTTGATCCAATCAACATCTGTCATTTTTTCTGCCTTATTTTTATCTCCTTCAATTGGTTCATACAAATCCTTACAATAAAGAATGTCCTCCATCTTGGGCTTCCATATCAACCAATTGGAATTGTTTCTCAATCATCTTTCCAATAGTATTATCAGCCATCTCACACAAATAAATCTGAACCCTGCTCTGATACCACTTGTTGAGATTTTTAACAATTTTATTGAGTAAAATAAATAATATTGATCGCGTAAAAATATTTATGCAGCCCAAAATAATCACCAAAGCAATCAGAAAAATATAAAGACAAGCAAACCACTAAGCAACATTAGATTTACGGGTTTAACTTAAGTCTACATCCACGGAGCACTCCAACAACAATCTACTATATCAAAAATATAATGATACGTCGAACAACGTCGGAATCCACGAAGAAGTCCAGAAAAGAACTGCTTCTCTCTCTCTCTCTTCTGCCGACCAAAAGCCGCCGCACACAATTTCTTTTTTGTCCGTCAAAACCAATGGAAGAGAAAGGAAGACCCAATAAACATTATGCACTGTTCACGTGCATCTTATTTTCCTTCATCCATAGAATGACCCATCATGGGCTGGACCCAAAGCCCATCATGGGCTGGGCTCACACCCAACATAAGAATGACAGTAAATAACCGTTATTTTTCGGATAAAACGATATATACGATTCATTTAAATATATATTTTATATTTTAAAACATACATATATTATTACATGAAATATGCACCATCACCAAAATCAATGCTGTGGGATTATAGAAAGCAATGCATAGAAGACTACATGTCCATCAGAGCATACAAAATTCATGCCAACTGTTAGTTCAAATCACTATCTTGTCTCGAAGATAGGATCAATATTAACTCAACCATATCCAATAATAATAATAACAATAAACTATGATTCTACATGCGAAGATGACGTAGTCGGAAGCGCGAAACGCTGTGAGAAACAAGACGAAGACGAACAATGTCGACTCCGTAAAATCCTCTCCGTAGGACGGAAGAAGAAATAAAAGAAACAACTTTCAAAATAACTAAAAACTCAAAATATTATTAATTGATTATTTGCACAACCCCTCAACATGATTAAATAGGGTGATGTGACTTACAAAGCAAGAAAACCTAAGGCAAAAAAAGAAAAATACATAAATTCGGATCCCTATAATGGAGCCACTAAAACACCATTAAAACTTACTAAAATAGTTCTAAAATATTATATATTTTTCCTAAATTAATACCCAATTAATAGGTAATTAAGTGTGACTCAAATATTTAAATAAGATCCATAATCATGGAGAAATCAATGTAAATTTGATTCTCCTAATTATGAGCATTAATTGTTTCCTCTTTTTTTGTCACATTAATTGTTTCCTTTTTTTTTACTTTTCTTCCCCAATAATAGTTGATTTTCTTGTTAAATCGTTTTGCATCAGAAGATATTTCATCATAACATCCACGGACAATGAGATGATTTTATACATTAATATTCTGTGGGTGGTGTCATTCATCTGCACCATTCATTTTATCCAGCACACCTAACGAACGGTGTAGCCTGGTTTCTAACATATACAGCATATACAATCCAACTCAAGCATGCATAAAATACATGTATATTAAGGACCATGCATATTAACTGCACCAACCTTGTTTCACAGGCCATGGAACCTGTATCAGATGCAGGAATCACAATGCATTCATAATGACCATTGATCGAAAACTTAATACAGATAAAAAAAACACATACCAAATATCATGCAACTGGAGCTTTGCAGCAGATGTCGAGAATTTCATCCAGAGGGGCATGGTCGCCTGTCCCTTCATCTTTTCTCGCATACAACAACTCTCTTCCTTTGAATACCAACATGCCACCCTATGAATGAAGAACAGAAACAATTGATTTGTTGTGATGTGTGTGGATTATCAATGAGGGGTGAGGAAAGAGCAGAAATATAGAGCACCTGCTGTAAGACACTACTCTTGTCATCAGGAGTGGCTGAGATGGTGTAGTTCTTGAATACTTTCTTTAAAGATTCTGATCTTGAGAATACCTTTACCTGTCACATGGAATTTGTAAAATGAAGCTTATTGATGAGAATTGCATCTCAACATTTCATCATTGGATACAATATAAAATAAGAAACTTACACTGGCTGGATTAAAGAATGTGCGGCTTATGCCGTAATACAGGTCTAAAGCATCATATGCCTGAAAACTGATCAATAGTTAGGATGCAGGCCTTTATTAATATGATAGAAATGATAGAATATGGGCTTATATATACAATGAAATGTCACCTTGCGATCTGGATCAGCATAGAGACAATCAAGTGGAAACGGTAGCTGCCCAAACAAATTTACAGGACTTATCAGCTCAAAAAAACCACACATCGGAAGAAGAAAATTCACAGATAAACTCCACAAGCAGAAACATAGATGAATCTGAATTGTGTGTACCGTGTCAATATACACTAAGTTTAGGAAATGCTAATAATGAGATGTCCATGAAAAACGGTAACTTTTGACGTATTTACTTAATGTGTTTTTAGAATGATTTAGTTTCAAATATGAGACCTCATTAAATAAAGAACAGGGCAAATTGAAATCAATCAATATAGAGGATACAAGAGATGATTTCACGATATATGAGTTTTTGTCTCTCATTGTCAACAACTAAACAAAAACAAAATCGCTGCAGATATATTTTTCAATTGTGAAGAGGTTTCATTCAATTTCATAACAAAGTCTCCACAAAATGTGTGGGATCGATTGGAAGAATTTGACCTCCAGCAGAGTCTCTTCTTCGATGGCGGAGCCAGCGGCGGCCAAGCCCCCGGACTCCCAACCCCAACCAGCCCATGGGGAATCTCCCCATTCCTCCTCTGTGAAGACCGGAGGACTGGTGGATCCTTCTCCCCCTTCATCTGTGAAGCCTGGAGGACCATCTGCTGCTCCTCCAAAAGGGGGTACTATTGAGAGCATCTTCAATGCTTTTAAGGTAAAGTCTTCATCTTCAACAGCTGTCCTCCCATCGACTGTTACCTCTTCCCTTTCCCCTGTCACTCCCTCTTTGGCTCCCACCCCACTATCTAACCAACCCAGCCCAACATCCTCCACTTCCACTGCATAACATCCAAAACCTTTACATTCCTCTCATGCTTCTCCGCCAGTTTCCGCCCTTTTCCCCTGACTCATTTCCTGCCCTTCCTTCATCAAGACAACAACTCCATTCTAGCGCCCAACAAAAAAATCAGAGGAAGGCGGTTTTTGTTCCTCCTCCTTCGTCCACGCAACAGATCAAGAGCTGGGGTTCACTCTTCCATATTGAGAAACAATTACCCAAAGTTGGTTCCCTACATTTTGTAGCACCAACCATCGATGGGTCAAATATTGTGGCATCCCTTCAACCTGCTGCTTATGAGAAGAACATACAACAGTGGGATCGAGCAGTGGTTGGATACATCATTGGAAAATTACCATTCTATACTCCCTTTCTCCTATTTCTCAAGAAATAGTGGCAACCAAAAGGGGAAATGACACTTCTACTACATGGCAATGGATTTTTCACAGTAAAATTCATACTAGAAGAGGACGTGCAATCAGTACTTGAAGGAGGTCCGTGGACAATGGATCATCATCCATTTATTCTCCAAAAGTGGTCACCAAATGTTCGTATGGAGCAGGAAAGATTGAGCAGCATCCCCATTTGGATCCAACTGCCCAATCTCTGTTATATATGTGTCACTTTTTAGCCTATGGGTAACCTTTAAGTCATTTCTGGCCATTTTTGAAATTTTCATTTTTCGATCAGAGCAGCTAAAATTTTGGTATTTAGCTATCTGCATGAGTTAGAGTACTCCGATTGAAATCTGACTGCATATTATGTGTCCTATAACTATTCTGTACTTCCTATAAAAATTTCATTGAATTCCGGTAATGTTTGAAAAATTATGCAGTTCCGAACCATATCCGGATTTCGGTCGTTACTGGTTTTGTGGGAGGAATAGTGTTGGAATATTTTAGTGAATGTGGTGACCCTAGGTAACCTCACCCCACTCTTGCTTGGTGGTTAAGTAATCTTTGGTTATTTGGTATGTGAGTGGGTGACTTTAGGCTTAAATCTACCCCCCCATATTTTCCCTTGTGTTCACCCCCAAAAAGTGAGCATTTGTGCTCACTTTCTCTTCCTCTCCCTCCCTTAACGTGGCTCTCCCTCTCCAGCCCTCTTTGTGTGTGTTATTGAGAAAAACAAAGAGAAGAGGATGATCAAGAAGAGTTGAAGCATAAAAAGTGAGTGTTGTTGTTGTTGTTGTTTCCCTCTCTTTGGCTCCCTCTCAAGCTCCCATTGCCCCTGTTTTTCAGCCAAGAAGGGTTGTGGGAGAGGCTGAGGAGGTGGTGGTAGTGGTGGTAGGGGTTGTGGTGGTCGCAGGCGCATCGGAGGACACCGGATCTCCCCCTTTCACTCCCCCTCTCTTGGTAAGCTCTCCCCCTTCTTTATTTCTAATTTTCTAGGCTTGGGTAGGTGTTAGGGGACCTTGCACACCACGTGCATGTGCTTGGGTGTGTGTGGGGTGAGGGAGGGTGGTGTTGGGGCCTTGGGCGCGCGCGCGGGTCTGTCCGCGCGCGTGCGTGCAGGAGGGCACGCGGGGGTGTGCGCAGGCGTGCGCGTACGCGCGGACGCGCGCTAGGGCACGAGCGGGAAAGCGGGCGGGTGCGCGGGGATCAGCGGATTAAGTGAGGAGGCGCGACGCTAAGCGTTCGTGATTGGACTCTACCGCCATATCAGATAGATGACGTCGCATATGCGTTGTCAGGGTTCGACAACCTCCTGTTGCGTGTCTTGTGGATTAAGTGCGATCGAGCGGCTTACCCAGCATGTATGTGACATCATGAGCGCCAGCCTTGCGCGAAGAGCCGAATTTGGACTCAATCGTCCCCGCAATTATTTTAATCTCCCTGTAGGGGTCGAAGATCAAGTACCCCTTGCCACGAATTGATGATCTGTTTTGACCAGCTCTGGGAGCCAGTGTCTTTCTGTTGATCGATCTTCGAGCAGGGTACCCTAATTGGAGATCCGGGAGTTGGGCATTAAGTAAATGGTCTTTCGTGACCGTTTCGGGCACTATGAATTTGGAGTACTGCCGTCGGAGTAGACGAATGCGCCAGATGCCTACATGGATCTCAAAAGTTGTGGGCCATTTAGACCTCCGTGGGTTGTTCTAAGGTAGCCTTCATTGAGGTTGTTGGTCGGCATGCCCTCAGGTGAAGTTGTGGATCGTCGCGTTTGAAGGCGTTCGTCCATCGAGATTCCTCAGTGGACGTGGGAGTGAGTTGTCATGGATTTCGTTGCGGGTTCGCTAAAGTCACGTTCGGCTCACGACGCCGTCTGGGTGATCATTGACCGTCTGACTAAGTCCGCACTTCCCCTCCCTATCTGTCTAATTGAGTCTCTGGATGCTTCGACGCGAATATGGGCGTTCGCGATTGTTCATCTTCATGGCAATCCAGTCGGCGCTATTTCGGATCGAGACGCGTGGGTTACTTTGAGGTGCTTGCGCAACCTATGACAGGCTTTGGCGCAAGCCTTCATTTAAGTATAGCGTTTCATCACCGACGGGCAACCTGGCAAGTGGACGATTTTGACCTTAGAGGACAAGCTTTTTGCCTGCGTGCTCGACTTGGGGCAGTTGGGTGAGGCACCACCCTTTCGGTGGGGTTTGTCTGCGAGACAATTGCCATTTGAGCATCCAGATGGGAATTATATGAGGCACTCTACGGGCGCTGTTTTGTACCTCCCTTGTGTTGGAACGGTTAAAGAGTGCCAGTAGGAGCGGCTGCAAATTAAAAATTTGACCTTACGGTAGCCTGGATGGTTCGTGTGTGCCTCTGCACTGCCCTAAACCGTCAGGGGGGTACGTAGGTCATCGTCGCCAGGAGCTTACCTTCGGTTTTGGGGACCATGTTTTTTTGAAGGTGTTCAGTTTAAGGGCATCCTCAATTTCGATGTTCGGGGCAAGCTGTGTCAGCCCTTCTTGGCCGTTCCTCATTCTTGAGCGGATTGGAAAGGTGGCCTATCGCATAGCCTTGCCCCCACAATTGGCTAAAGGCCATGACGTCTTCAATGTCTCGCAGCTGAGGCGTTAAGTCCACAATCCTGCTCACGTCATCGTGTTCGATCCGCTCGTCTTCGAGCCGGGCTTGTCATTCGTGGAGCAGTCGATCGAGATCATGGACCGGCGCGAGAAGAAGCTCCGCACCAAGACCGTCCAGTTGGTTAAGGTGCGATGGCAGCGTCGTTCGGGTGCCAAGGCCATTTGGGAGCGCGAGAACGCCATGCATGACGCATATCCACATCTTTTCCCTTCCTAGATGTTTTTGTCTTAAATTTTGTGGACAAAATTTCCTAAGGGGGGAAGAATGTTATATATGTGTCACTTTTTAGCCTATGGGTAACCTTTGGGTCATTTCTAGCCATTTTCAAAATTTTCATTTTTCGATCGGAGTCGTTAAAATTTTGATTTTTAGCTATCTGCGTGAGTTAGAATACTCCGATTGAAAATATGACTGCATATTATGGGTCCTGGTACTATTCTGTACTACTCATAAAAATTTCATTGAATTCCGATAACGTTTGAAAAATTATGCAGTTCCAAACCGTATCCGGGTTTCGATCATTACTGGTTTGTGGGAGGAATAGTGTTGGGATATTTTGGTGTGTTGACTCTAGGATACCCCCCTCTTTTTGGTAATCTTTGATTTGGTATGTGGACTTTGCTTAAACCTACCCCCCATATTTTCCCTTGTGTTCACCCCCCAAAAGTAGGCTCACTTTCTCTTCCTTTCCCTCCCTAACTCTCCCCTCACCCCCTTTGTGTGTGTTTGTGTGTATGTTATTGAGAAAAACAAAGAGAAGAGGATGATCAAGAAGAGTTGCATAAAAAGTGAGTGTTGTAGTTGTTGTTGGTTTCCCTCTCTTTGGCTCCCTTAGCTCCCATTGCCCCTGTCAGCCAAGAAGGGCTGTTGGAGAGGCTGAGGAGTTGGTGGTAGTGGTTCGCGGGCGCATCAGAGGGCACCGGATCTCCCCCTTTACTCTTCCTCTTTGGCTCTCCCCCTTCTTTATTTCTATTTTCTGTGAGTGAGACCTTGCACACCATGTTCATGTGTTTGGGTGTGTGTGGGGTGAGGGAGGGTGGTGTTGGGGCCATGGGCGCGCGTGCAGTCGAGCACGCAGGAGGGCGCAGGAGGGAGCGCAGGGGTGCGCGTACGCGCAGACGCGCACGAGGGCACGAGCGGGCGAGCGGGCGGGCGTGCGCGTGCGGGCGGCTGGGTGTCTGGGCGCGCGGGCAGCGTTCCTGGACGCGCGGCCGGGCACGGGAGCAAGTGCACGCGTTCGTGCACGTGCGCATGTGTGCGGGGGCACGTGTGTGGCTGCCCGGGGGCTCGGGTAGGTGTCGGGGCGCTCTTATATGCGTGCGTACGAGCGTACTCGCATGCGTACGAGCCCGTATGCGCGCATATCTAAGCCTTTGACATTTTTAGGTAATTCTAAGTGTTTTTATGTAGTTATACTCACCGTTTTTTATGTCCTTGTCGTGCAGATCTTGGCGAGCGATCATGCATCGACCCGGGTTGCGGTGAGTGGGGCAATCCAACCCAATTGAGAGGTGTTCGATGCACGTTGGAGTGCATTGCCCTCCCCTGGGGCACCATAATTGCATATAAACTTGATGTATGCATGCATGTTGTTACCTAGCTTGCTAAGCATGTAATCATGTCATGCTAGATATTGAATGTTAGGGATTATATGTCCATGTATCATGTATAGGAGCCATACATGCTAGATATCATTCATATGTTTGGATAACCCCCACTATGCATGTCTCCACCTAGTTAATTTGATTAACTTATGATTATGCATAGAATAGCATGTCTTGAAACAATATGTTGTTGTATTGTATTAATTCATTTAAGATGCTACCATGATTAATTCTTCATTATATATTAATTTCTATCTTCCTACTCGTGATTAAGGGACTTTGGGAAGTCACCATTGAGACCCGGGCTAGGGTGTTCCGTGTTCCTTGTTTGGTTGTTGGGGTATCCTATATCGGGACCTCAAGGTGCCCTCCCAAGGGGTTCTTTCCCCAGGCAGGGAACATCTTATACCTGTATGAGCCATGAATCTTGTCTAAATGAGTTTGGACAAGTGTATGACCTATTAGGGGGTCATACCATGGCATAGTCATTACGAATGATAGAATTTTCCCGCATCTGATTTATGCGCCCTGGAGGGAATTCTTGGGAATTCGTTACCGTACCGGTGCATAGTCACCGATGATGACGGATCCATAGGGATCGTATTCGCGTGTGTCGAGTGTTCTTCCCTTCGTCGACTCTGAGTAGAGACTGTCCGGCGTAGTAAAGTCCGGTGGGGCGCTCTCAGGTACTATTCATGACACATGTTGGTGTGCCCATACGGCCGAGGTAGCGATCATGAGAGGCTACCCGGTAGAGGCCTGAACCCTGTGAGGTGCTCATAGGTACTATTCACGATGCTTGTTGGTGTGCCCATATAGCAGAGATAGTGGACGTGGGAGGCTACCAGATAGTAGAGGCCACACCGGGAGAGACTACCGGATGACGAGTGGTGTAGAGCAGTCGACCTCTTCCCCAAGAGCCTAGGTCACCCCAAGGAGGGGGTGGGGGTGAGGGTGAGGGTGTAGTGGGTTGGCGTTGGTTCGATCTGCCAGTTTGTGCAATGTCCCAAAGCCTAGGTCATCCTTGAGGAGGGTGAGGGTATTGCTCCCTAAAGTCTTATGTCACCCTGTGGGGGTGAGGGTGCGGGAGTGGTGGGCCCGAGTTGATACACGACCCACCAACGTAAGTAGTTAACTCCCTTTGGTGGAATTTAATTTACTTGTAAGGATTAATATGAGTTGTGTTGCATGGATTGTTCCATTCACTGAGCGTGTGGCTCACCCCTCGCATATATTTTTCTCCAGTTGACGCTGAGTCGGATCCAAGAGAAGAGCTCCCCTTGGCGCAGTAGGAGTAGGAGACTCGCGTTCACGTTGGATATCTTGCGAGTGAGAGGCCATCAGCATTCCCTTTTCCTTGTATGTATTATACTTGTGCTCATGTACGGTATGTGGACTGTTGATGTCTTTTGTTGTGTATATTGACTCTCACAGGACAGTTAATTGTGTACTCTAGTCTGTAAATATGTCTTTGAATTACAGACTTAGTCGTTTGAGCTTCCGCTATTTGTATATATTTGATGTCAGTTACTTGGTTATTGCATTATTGCCTTTGATGTTGTGGAGACATTATTTGATCTCGTGTATGGATTGCTAATATCATATATATATTTGTCACGTCTTGGGAACGGCCGCCCTGGGGCGTGATAATCTCCCCCTACATCTCTGGGAGGAAGACTGTCTTAGCCGGATAGGTAGTCTTTTTGGAGTTCCCCTTTATGCAGATTCAGCTACTCTTCGGTGCCGCAGAGCTTCCTACACACGCATTTGTGTGGAGGTTCAAGCCTCAATGGTTCTCCCAAATAGCATTCTCGTAGATGTCTCTCCAGGTGTCAAAGAATCCTTCAAAGTTGATTATGATTGGAAGTCGATCGCCTGTAGTGCGCAACCTTTGGACATGATGCGGCTTGCTGCATCATGAAACCCCACAATGAGAAATCTCCCACAGCCAAAGGAGACACTACTCTTCCACATGCAGCAATGGAGAAGGGGAAAGAAAAGTTATCTCTTCAATGGAAAGAGAAGCAGATAGCCCCAGCCAATTACAATGAAAAGTTACTCTCAGAAGCATCAAAGGCAGGAGCTCCTCTCTCCAAGCAAGGCACATCCTCCACCAAGCAAGGTAATCAGCCTATCACCTCTTGCTCCAATCAGTTTTCTGCTTTGCAAACTCTTGTAGTGGAAGACCAGAAGCAGGAAATTCACTTGGAAGTTGAGGTTGACGCCATCAGCAAAGAAGATGCAAAGAAGGTGTTATCCCAGGAATCTCTGATAGAGCATATAGAGCATGAAAAAAAACATCAACAGGGAAATCAAGAGAGTCTCACTATCATAGATGTAGTAACAGAAAAGGCAGCACACTCTCTCTTAATCCCAAGCAAGAGGATCAAGGCAAGCACAAGGGTTTGGAAAAAATAACAATTTCAAAGTAGGAAGAGCGTGCAACACAAGATGTTCAACCCAAAGCGCCTCAAAGCAGCCATCTTGCATTAGCTCATGGAGATGATAGATTGGGCTCTACAATTTCTCAAAAGGAAGGAACCTGAAATGGTACTCAGTTCACAAGAGACTGACCAGGAATCAAGCATGGATTATATGAGAAAGCAAGGCAATGAGAGAAAAAGCAAATCAAAAAGTAAATCTGGTGTTAGGCATGTGTCATTTGAAGCTTATTTCTTCAATCAGAGCCACTAAAATTTTGACTTTTAGCTACCTATGCGAGTTAGAGTGCTCTGATTAAAAATCTGACTGCATAATTGTTCTTCTGGTATTGGCATTGGCATACCTGTAAAATTCGCACCGCATTCTGATGTTTTTGTAGAAGTTATGCATTCTGATTGGTATTCGAATTGAATTTTATTAAAATCCAAGATAAAAAGGTTTAAATATGATTTTATCATGAGATGTTAAGTTTTGAGTTAGCTTTCATACAAAAATGGAATTAGATCAACTGGATTCATATAGTAAAAGTTATGGGTATTTTTCCAAGTATACCCCGGGGATGTGAAAATCCTGGCTGCAGCCTTGTTCGGTGTTTAGCTCATATTTTGAAATAGCTAGAGGGGTTATTTGATCTGAGCATAAACATGAAAGTTGTAGGTAATCTTCTTGGCTTTCCAATGGATTTTGAATTGTACAATTCAAGCTAGATTGTAGAAGTTATGGTTGTTCAAGTAAGGTTTATTCAAGATTTCTAGACAGGGGTAGCATAGTCTTTTCAGCTATTAAAAGCCCCCCTATTTGTGTTGAAGACCTCTCTCTCTCCCTCTCTCTTTTTCTCACTATTTCCCTCTCTATATGGTGTGTTTAGTGGAGAAATTGAAGGAAGGAAGCCATGGAAGTGAAAAGAAAAGGTGGGAAAGGTGAGTTTGTGTGTGTATGAGGTTGCTCTCCTCTCTTTCTCCTCCTCTAGCTCTCATACCCTCTCTTTGCACCCTCATCTCTTTGTGTTTCAGCCATGAAAAAGGTGTGCTCTGAAGAAATGAAGGAGATGGTGATGATGGTGATGAAGTGGTGGTGGTGTGAGTGTGGTGTGATTATGAGCCCCCACACCTGATAGGCTATTTCGCAGCATTAAATGCTCCAAAGCCTTGCTGGTCCGTTGTATTCTCTCTTCCACCAGGACCACTTTCACTGGCAAGACTTTCACTGATGTTATCACTTCAGTCACAACGAATATGAGCACCCTCTTTCACTTCCATGTGGTTGGAAAACAGGATATAGAACAGGGCATAACCTGGACACCACCTAAACCCGGGTGGATAAAGGTAAACTCAGATGGATCACGTTCAGATGACCGTTTTGCATATGGAGCTTTAGTAAGATATAGCAATGGGGACTGCCTTAAAGCCTTATCAGCTAGAGTTAGAGCAACCTCAATTAATCTCCTTGAACTTAAAAGGACTTGTGGAGGGATTGCGCCTCTGTTCTACTCTACATGCCACTCGGGTGTGGAAGAAATCTGACTCTACAACAGTGATTGCTTGGATACATGAAAGAGGCACATCCCATGGAATGCTTTTAGAGATTTACACTCCTTGCTACATTGACAGCCACCTTAACTGAATGGAAGGAAATTCATGTCTTTCGAGAAGGAAATCGGGCCGCAGATCACCTTGCAGCCTTTCAATCCCCTATGGGGATCAAAATTCATGAACCTTCAGTATTTTGGGGAGAGCTTCAAAAGATTTTGCAAGAGGACAAAGAGGGGAAGGCCACTCTTAGGAGCAGCAAATGATTTCTATTATGTGCATTGTAATATGATGTAAAAGCAATGGGTCTTTGTTTTGGTGACCCTTGCATACTTCTTTTTGTTCATCCTTTTTTTTCCTTTTTTGACACCTATACATTTCCTATTCACAGAAATATAAAATTTACCAAGCGAAAAAAAGAAGAAGAGATGATTTCATTTAAACTGAAAGAAAAGGATAACCCATCATTTCAATTTAACGAATGTCACATTTATCATTAACTAACATACAAGAGACAGCAACGATGTATACCCGTTCAGCAAGAATACGAGCCCTGTCTGGAGTACCAACACCCACAGCAATCAATTTCACACCAGCTGCATCAAATCTCGGTTTGACTTCTTTCAGAGCAGAGGCAAATTCCCAACTTTATGCATAAAAAGAAAGAAGCAATATCACTAATTCATATAAGGATTAAAAAAAAAGGAGGCAGAGGAACAATCTCAGGCTCCATCCTTACCAGCAAATGCACCCAAAATGCCTCAAGAGTGCAACCACAGCCATTTCCTATCAACCAAATGATAAAACATATTATCAAAGGCAACATTATCATCACTTAAAGGCAACAAAAATGGGCCATGCAAATTTCCATTGCTGAATACGATTTGTAATTGGGTACTCCACCAAAATAATGAAATAGCTTCATTAACAAACCACAATGTTTACAGCTTTTTGTTGTCATAAAGGGGATCAAAATTTCAAACATGTGTATGAATGATCGCAAAAACGAACTTAGTTCCATTTAGTACACATTATTTTGGATGGATTCTGTTTACCATTAAATAAATTTATTAGGAATCCAAATTTCATGAGACTATTTTGTTCGTCAATGTTTCCTACCGAGATTGCTCTCATTTTGCGCTTTATTATATATATGATTGTTTTCTTTAATGAGAGATGAATTATAATATTTATTTATTTATGTTATTATATGAAAGATATAATGATCATTAAAAAAGGCAACCTATCACGATTTTCATAATACCACCAAATTGGTGAGATTTTAAATCTGATGGGACTCACATCTACTTCCAACAATAGCACCAACCTGACAGTCAATTCTCACACTTTCTTGGCAATCCTCAGATGGAATCAAAATCCTAGAGTACCACCAACCAAACGGGGCCATAGTATCAACAATTAGTGACTCACAGACCAATTGTAATGTCTATTTATGGAATACTCGATTAAGATTATTAAATTTTGTCCCCTCCAATCACTCATCCACCAAGAACCAACTATTCAAAACGCAACAACCCTATAAAACCATAAAAATCACAGTCTTGAACCTATGTTTTCCAGTAGCATTTCATCCATTGCTCACCCAGATTAAAATCACTTCACATCCGAAACATAACGAGTCATAACTGGCTATATCAATCATAATTTTCAATTCAACTGATAATACAATGAAAATCCAACAAAAAACAAGATACCTCCTTTTGGTCCCAGAGGTCCTTGAAAGCGACGGATCGGTCGTCGGCGGCAGAGAATATCTTCACATCGCCGATTGCGTCGATGACGGATCCATCGGTGCCGGAGAGAGTCGCTTTCGGCGCGATGACGAGACGGGAACCCATCCGGACCGTTCGATTCGCGAAATCGGGTCTCCCAAAGAGCGAACTGGAAGGGATCGGCAAAATCGAGGGGAAATTGTGAAGAGATCTGAAAAGAGGGACCGATTTGGGTCGGATTGTTAGGGTTTGTGCACAAATTGAGGCCATAATTTGTGCGCGTGTTTTTTTTTCTTCTTTCAGAAACCCTTATGTAATAAATGTCAAGTCAAAAGCGGTTGTTTTGTGAGGCGGGAAATAGATCCAACGAGGGTCATGGTCCGTTATTGTCTGATGAAACTGCGACCGTCCGTTTATTATGATGTGATTTTTTTTTGCCTAATTGGGCTGGGCCGAGAATAAAATAAGGTCTGAATGATGGACTGGATTGTTGGGCTTTAAAAAACTGGGCTGAGCTTTGAATAACGTGGTTGGTGTATAGACTATCCAATAAATCTATGGGGTACCCCCTATAAGACCAGTGTATATGGAGGTCTACTTGATTATGTTATTATGAGTGATGCATGGCATGGTTTATTATTGAATCAAATTAACTCATCTCCCCGCATATGGTTTGGGAAGTTCAGTTTCTTATGATAAAAAAAAATTTTACTACTAAGCCAACATGATAATTAGGATTTCGGGGGTGCAACTTTGGTGGATTGTATCCAATCTTTTGGATTGAGGTTTTAGTTGTTTAATCTGAATATGGATCCTGGAAAAATCGAGTTGGGTTTAGGTTAAAGAACTGAGGATATCCAATTTGGACTGTGAAATGAAATGGAATTTTTGAAAAATCTATCACACTTTTACCGTTTCATTTTTTTCCACTCTCTCCATCATTAAGCTTCATTTTCATCTTCATTATATCTTTGGCTAAGGACTCGATCATTTTTTGTTAGGAATGTTATATTCGAATTGTTTGGAATTACATCATTGAAATCAAAGCTTGATCAAATTGAAACAACCAAAACTAGACCAGATGCGACTGATCGAGTTCAGATTGACCTCATTAGATTCAAGGGTTGGGTTGGATTGAGATGAGCCCATCCTCCAGTTTCGGGCCTCCAACCCGACTCAGCCTGCATGAAAAGCACCCCAAATTTTTGAATACTTTGGATTAATTAAACAAGTGGACACTCGTGAGTCCTGACTAAATTAAAATTAAAAGGACATACTTGATTTCATTTTCACATGCACTTCCATTCCATAAGCAACTTGGAACTCTGATCCACAAGCAAGCTTCTCCTTCAGAACAGATTATTCAAAGATTTTTATGTTTCAATCTATTATTCTTATTGAAGCAAGTTGGAGGAATAAAAATTGCAAATTCAGTTTTAGAGGAAGATTAGATCGGCCATGCATTGCCTTTCCCTGTTAAAAAAAAAGTTCTCATAACCACTTCCATATCTTGTCGGATTCCGAGTCCCGGAGCCAAGAATTATTTTGTACTTAATTCATGCTTAGAATTCTTAGATACCCTCTTAATTAATTGACATTTTTCAAATCCTGGCATGTGAGCTCACATTTGTATGAGTTATGTTTTGTGATTAAGATATGAGTGTATGAAGGAATATAGAAATGAATATAGGAATTGGAATAAATAAAGGATAAAATTAGCATATTATAATTCTAGCAAGGTATGATGGGCAGCATCTTTAGACTTCCTAGCTAGGAATATCTGGTATTATTAATAATTAATTAACTATGCAACATTTTTACCAATCTTACTTGTAAAGACTAGTCCTTGTTTCCTTCACATTGCCAGCCCACACAGACATTAATAACTAACTCAACCCATGTAAGCATTTCATTTGTTTATTGAAATAATACCACTTTATTTTATTTTATTTTAATGTGGGTGATCTAGGTTCCATCAGTTGTGACATGAGAGTTTCCATCCTAAGATTGTGGATGGGTTGATGTCATGAGTAGAGCACAGATTTCAACTCTGTTATATCAATTAATCAATGGATTAGGGTTCTTGGAAATGGGGAAATGGACCATGACCTAATCCAGGTTATTAAATTTAACAATGTCATGTGCATTGTACAAGCAAACAAAGTGGGCAACTAATGATGTATAGTGAAAAGTTGTGGTTTAATCGGATTGTGGAAATAGTAAATAAAAGAAATAAGTTAAAGCTAATAATACCCAAAAAAAAAAAAAAACTACTGAGTATGCGAAAATAATACCACATCGAATTGAAAATTTCATTAATATATATATATATATATATATATATATATAGGGACGTGCTTACGTGCGGTCGGTGCGCCCGCGATCACGGGCCGTCGATCACGGGTCCATCGCATCGGACGGTCGGGTGCGAATCACGTCGACCGTTGGATGCGATGGACCCGCGATCGGACGACTCGCGACCGCGGGCGCACGACCGCACGACCGCACGTAAGTATTTCCATATATATATATATATATATATATATATATATATATATATATATATATAGACTCGTGATACTGTGCGGTCATGCGGTCGTGCGGTCGTCGATCACGGGTCCATCGCATCGGACGGTCGGGTGCGATTCACGTCGACCGTTGGATGCGATCGACCCGCGATCGGACGGCCCACGATCACGACCGCACGACCTTACGACCGCATATTATCGGAAATCTATATATATATATATATATGGAAATACTTACGTGCGGTCGTGAGCCGTCCGATCGCGGGTCCATCGTATCCAACGGTCGACGTGATTCGCACCCGACCGTCCGATGCGATGGACCCGTGATCGACGGCCCGTGATCGCGGGCGCACCGACCGCACGACCGCACGTAAGCACGTCCCTATATATATATATATATATATATATATATATATATATATAGTGATACGATTAGGTGCGGTGTGCGGTCGGTGCGGTGTGCGACGTGGACCGTCCGATCGCGGGTCCATCGCATCCAACGGTCGACGTAAATCGCACCCGACCGTCCGATGCGATGGACCCGTGATCGACGGCCCGTGATCGCGCACCACACCGACCGCAAACCGCACCTAATCGTAACTATATATATATATATATATATATATATATATATATATATATATATATATATATATATCAGTGGTGATACCTAGGCCTCAAATCATAAGCCATATTCACAAGCCCCATGATGTGTCATCACTTTATTGGTTGGTTTTGATTGGTTTGTTGACTTTTGAAAAAGTGTAAAATGATAAAATACGGATATGCCCTTCATTAAAAATAGATTCCATTGACCCAAATCCCCATTTTTTCACATATTAATCTTTCACGTTAATTTGAATTTGCTTATTTTAAAATTTACTTATTTTGAAAAAATGTATCCCACTCTAAAATTTGTCTATTTCAAAATTTAAATTTTAAAATTCTTATGAAATTTGCATTAAAACTTACTTAACATATACAAAAATTACCTAAATTACTTTTCATCAAAATTACACCAAAATGATCTAAATAACAAAAAAAGAATGTTACGATTTTTTTTTATGATTTTAACTGTTACAAAATGTAATAGAAATGTATAAATGTAAATGTAACAATCTTATAATTGTATAACTGTATAAATGTAACAGAATGTAATAGTGTTGCATAAATATAACATAAATATGTGATTGTAACAGTTTATGATATTCATGTTAAAAAAATGTTGTAGAAACAAAAAAAGATGAGAAAGAATATAGCAGACGCCCTGTAAACCAAATAATCATGAATAATAATATGATTGATCATTAAAATATCCATGAATTCGTATGTTAAATAACATTATGTTGTTACAAGACTGTTACATTTCAAATGTAACAAAATAACAAAAAAATGTGTATTGCTTAAATATGTGCCTTTTACATCAAATCACATTATTCATTAATTGTTACATTTATAAAATATAACAATGTTAATCAATGCACAGATTCTACAATGTAAATACAACAAAACAATTCATAACCTGACTCACGATTACTTCACATTCTCCGTCTCCAATGGCTTCCTTGCTTTTGTGGTTATCCCGGAGAGTCCATGTCTGAGACCACCACCGCCACCACCCGCGTTTCAAGAGCTCGAACTTTTATGTTCTCCGAGATCATCGTCTCCGTAGAACGGCTAAGAACAGACGAAGTCATTAAAGCTGAAACACTCATTAAAACCATCATCACAATAGAAACTGAAGCAATCATTATAGAGACCGCCGTCACCGCTGCTACACACATGCACAATTTTTGTTACATTTCAAATGTAACAAAAATCATCATCTGAAACGCGGATGACAAAAAAAAAAAATTTCATTCCTCTATATTTAAAGATGTAAAATAATTTGACAATTGATCATCACAGATGAAATTTTAATTTCGAACATTATTTTCATTACAAAAATAGTCAAAGATGATAAAAAAACGATTGACATACCTGATCCAGCAATCATTAATGGCAAATCCAAATCCATAGCGAACAAATAAAAGTTTTCAAACTCCACAAAAATACAAAAATCGAGGAGAGCTAAAAGGGTTTCATTGTATAATAATGGTTTTTTATTTGATCTGCAATTGCAAATCCTAAGAGATCGGTAGTTGTAAGTCTCCATAATATACGGGTGAGATAAGGAATTAATTGTTGACTCCTTAAAATTCTAACCGTCAAGATCCTAAAAGAATCACAAAGGAGTATTATTGACATTCTGAAGTTGCCACATCATGGGGCCTGTTTGGGGCCTGTGAAAATGGGGCCTATAAAACATTATTGATATATATATATAGGAGTGATTAGGTGCGGCGTGCGGTCGCGTGCGGCGTCGACCACGGGCCGTCGATCACGGGTCAATCGCATCAGACGGTCGGGTGCGATTCGCATCGACCGTTGGATGCGATAGATCCGCGATCGGACGACGCACGTCGGATTCGCACCGTGCGGTCCGCCGCACACTATCACTTGGGTATATATATATATAGTTTGTATAAATTTCCTTGCACCAAAAATTAAAATAGCATTTTCATCTAATAAAACATGTAGCTCGATAAAGAAATAGGATTGCACATTGTGCTTGAGTAAAAGAAATGCATGTAACATAATATTTTTTTTTATGTAATGTGTATATTTCTTAGACATTGTATATGGTTTGGACAAAAAAAAAAACTAAGGCAGCATTTGGTTGCATGATTGCAAAACTCATAATTTTTTACAAATGTTGAGTTTAAAATTGATTCTATAGAAAGCTACCCCCCCCCCCTCCGTTTTTGAAAAATGCAGCTTTTGAATACTATTTGCCTTAAATCTGTTTGTAGAAAATTGTCCCAATTTTTCAATGGTTGCACGATTGTAAAATGCAGTTTCTATAAATGTAAAAAATGTCCAATCATGCAACTAAACACTACCTTAAAACTAGAGCTGATTAAAATATTATCATTTATTAATGGATTAGAGAAGTACATGCATTATCTGAATTATCCTTGACTTTTCTTTTTTGCTTTTTTTTTTTTTTTTAAACTTGAGACAAAGGTTCTGAAGAAAATAAACAATATAAACTGTTGAAGCATCAGCAAAATCCTACAAAACCACACACAAAATTCTAACCAAGAAAGATGGCCCTCACAAATCATAAAGCAAGAAAAAAAAAGCCCCCATGTTCTTGAAACAATGGCCTCCACATGATTTGCTCTATGGATCACTATTGCGGACTCTAAAATAGACTGCACTGCTATCAACATAATAATAGAGAGGAAAGACAGGCCAGCTTTGTAATATATAAGGTATAAAAGATAGGGTTGTTTATACATAGAAATTCAAGGAGACAAAGTTTCCAAGTCCCAACCACCTTGGATGTTGAATGGAACAATTCAACACAGAAAACCAAGTAAGTAAAAGAGGGTTACAATTACAAAAAAATGTAAAGACAAGCTTGTCAAAACTGGTAATGAAGGATTATTATAGCAACATAAAAAAGCAAGACATAAACCGAGGGGATTGGGATGGTTCAAGGAATGGATTAAAAAAAAACAATTGTGGAATTAACAATGCCTCGCACCAAGTGGATGCCACCCAAATGGAATAGACCATGACAAGAGGAGGACTTGGCGCTTGGGGGCATCAACATTTCACTCTCTCCCTTTCTAATTGTATTTTTAAAAAAAATAGAGAGAGAGAGAGGATAAGCTCATTCGTCTAAACTCTCATGGATAAACTTGGTTGAAATCAATTATTGGATGGATTATGTTTTGCCATAATAGTTTTTCTTGTAAAATTTTACATGTATTTTGGCCTTTTGATTTTGTTTTTGAAAAAAAAATCACTTTCTTTTTTCTAGGAAATATATTAAGATTTTTAGGAATCAATATCAAACCAGCTAATTGATTTTAACTTATTCCTAAGAATCAATTTTGAAGGAATCAATTTCTAATCCCACACAGATATTGTTATTTGGCTAGAGTTACCTGACCTGCAACATTTGTGGGTATCCGGGGTTCTCCACTGTATTTGTTTTTTTATAAAATGGGATCCTCAAAATAATCAATTGAAATTAATTTGATTCTGCTCCAGAAGATAAAAATGAGATAAATGGATTTTGAACCAACCTTTTAGACTGAGGATTTTTGAAATACATCAAAGGATCTATCATATTTCAAAAAAAAAAAATCTTTTTATCAGACTAACATTGACCGAGATAAAGAAATCTGTTTTAATTCCAATCCATTAAGGTTATAAATTAATAGAAAAAATCCATATAACCCCTTGTAAACTGTCCAAAATCAACACCTGCGTTTTCCAAAAGTTCATATAACCCATTAAAAACACCTATGTAATTTCAAATAACCCCCTAAGTTAAATTTTCGTTAACAGATGATGAATATTATGTTTGGTTAATCCTGATTGAAAACACAGTACACTAAAAACCCTTATGTGTTAAAAGTGCAAAAAATCATCTGCAAATGTTGATTTTATCCATCATGATAAGGTTTTATAATCTATTCGGAAATGTAGGATCGTTAATTATTAAAAAAAATTGTATTTTTAATACATTATGGGAGTTTTTGATATACTGTGTTTTTAGTCAGGATTAACCAAATGGACTATTTATATAATATTTTAATATTTCTTATATATTAATAAAAATTTAATTCAATGAACTATTTGAATTTACATGAGTGTTTTCAGAATATTATATAGATTTCATACCGTTTACAGGGGTTATCTGAATTTTTCCCTAATTTATAACTTCTCCAAAGCCCAAAAAATATTAAAATAACTCAATGAATCTCCACAAAGACCACCCCTCCCAACCCCAACTTGTCCTCACAAGTCACGACCAACTAGATCCCATCAATCTTTAAAAAAAAAAAACTAGATCCCATCTTTGTTTACAGGGCATTATGAATGCATGAGAGGTTGGTTTGGTGGGCAACAAAAATAAATTCATGTGGGGGCATAGGTACTTTGACCAGGAAAGCGACATGACAATAGGCCTCTGGGAATAACTATTTTTTTATATATTATTCACACAATAGTTGGAATTAGAGACCTTAGTTGGAATTAGAGACCTCCCACTAAGTACCCTTAGCTTGTATGCTAGCTATGTGTGCCTCATGTAAAACCCTAGAAAGTTTTTTTTTTTTTTTAAATAGAAGATATTTTTATTTGTTTCCCTTCCACTGATTCCAAAAACTAAAAAGAACAACCTAACAAACAAATGCTTGTTGTATCCAAAGTGTCTCACACTGTGACCTTCCATAGACAAAGAACTAGCTAGGCAGATGACACACATGTGGGGGTTGATATTATTACATCATGACAATTGACAAATAAGGCCAAGTATTGGAAACTAGACCTTGTCCCTTCCCACACATTGAGCTTTGGGCCTAGTGTTTAGTGTCTGATATGTGTGTTATGGATATTAATAAACATAAAACATGTAACCATAATCATGAAGTCATGGAAATAATTCCTTGTTTGTGTTCCACACCCCCCCTCCATAATCCACATGACCATAGAGGCAGGCTTAAGCCTCCACATCACATGAGTGTCATGATTCCCCCTCCCCTCTCTCTTAAAAAATAGTTATAATTTTTTTTAAAAAAATTAATAAATTTAATTAAAAAGTTACTCACAATTTTCAATACAAAAACAATTTTTTTTTAAAAGCATAGAAAATAAGTTTCTTATAAATTGAGTTTATTTAAGTTACTTTATTCAAAAAAAAATTCTAACACGCTTTCAAACACGGGGGCATTTAGGATCTTCAAATACCTCAATATTTGAAGTCATGGGTTGATGCTTACTTATTTGGGATTTTCATTTAACAATCACAAATTCAGACACAAATTTTCAACGAGTACACTGTACGCATGACGGGAAAAAAAATTCAAGAATTGTTCATTTACTAAATATTTCATGTAATTTCTTTATAAATAAATGATGTTATACAATATTTTTAGTCTTTACAAGTTTTAATTTTTTTTTATCAAAGTATATATGTAATTTAAATAAGAATCTAGCTTTATGAAAAAAATGAAGTATGTATTTTAATAAACTGTATATTCCATCCAGCCAAATATGTAAAATAAGTAATATATACAACTAATAACACCTCTTTCATTGGTGATGATAGGCTCTTCTATAGACATTCTAAGGGGACTCATTTGCTACATAAAAAAACTAAGATCGTGTTTAAAAACGAGTTTGAAAAATAAATTTTCACATGTATTTACTATATAAGAAAACTCAAATAGTGTTTGAGAACGAGTTTGAAACATACTTTTTAACAATTTTTGAAAATAACTTTTTAAGAAAACATATTTTTGTTACATTCCTCAACAGTTATTTTTTTATGTTTAAAAGTTATTTTTGCTTTCTTAAAAAATTGGGACCATTTGGGGCATTTGAAAATAAATTTGTATTAAATATAATTCCTGTGTTTACGTGGAAAATATGTGAGAAGCAACGGCGGCATTTGTTGCACAGTGGGGTAAGGGCATAGCGGGAGGGTTATCATTATGGCTTAGGTCTGCTATGACCCGACCTCGGAAGGGCGTGATTGTCAAGGTTGACATCCCGTCTTCACGCCATGTGCACGCCTCGTTCGGGGTTTGTTTTTATATTTTCATGAGTCCAGGTCTATCAATCTCCTCTCACCCCCAATTCAGAGTTGTAACCACTTATTCAACAATAGATAAGATGGTAGCAATTTCTACTTAGTTTCAAAAAATATATATAATTCTTGTAAAAATAAAATATTCAAATACTGTCTGAACTCATTTCCAAACGCAGCATAAAAGACTGTTGTTTATATCCCTAGGTAATTTGGCCCCTCCAAAAATTTGTTTGGTACTTTCTATTGTATAAATATATATACATTCTTATTTCCAAGGATTTTGTGTTGAATTCAATTTTGTTAGATAAGCAGTGGGATTAGAGAACTAGTGTGGTGAATTCAAGTTCTTCGTTATAATTGGCTAACCTTGGATCACTAAAAAATATTTCACAATCTGTGTTATAATGTCACATCAAATTCACCTTAATTTGGGCACCACATTGTCCCTATAAAACAAACATCCCAGAAGAGGTGGTCACCAAAAAAAAAAGATCACTCCAAGTTGTTTATGGTCCCCCAAAACATAAAAGAGAAATGGGAGGTTTCGGAGATCGATTTGGATCAATGTATCAATGACTTCATAATGTTACACCAATGAGATGTACCTTTGGATTTTCACTAGGTTTTCCCAGATTCAGTGTTTTTGGTTTGTATTTTGTTTTGTGGTCCTTAATTGGTTAGGAATTCCACTGTGAGGTGATGTGTTATTACTCAGTGATGGTTTTGTGGACACACAGTTAACCTTTTTTTTGTGTGTGAGTGAGAAGAGAGAGGTTTCCAGCTAGAGATGGTAGAGGTGAGAGTGAATAATTAAAAGGGGGTAGGTTGGGGGGGGGGGGGGGGGACCATTGATTGTAGAAGGATTGATTTTGGTGGTGCATGTGGTGGGTATAAACATGGTATGGCATATGATACAGATGTGGCATGCCACATCAATTCAATGAGCGATGCATCATGGCAACGTTACACGGTGCATTTAATGAGTTAACCCCCATTGACGCATAATAAGAGAAAGAAAATGTGATAATGAAACTTTATTTTTATTTGAGACTACAACCCTTTTATATAGTAGTACATGATAATATTATACGTGTAACACAATAATCTCATACATATATAATCTAACATTTTAATATCTCCTTTCAAATTCTAAAAGGTAGTAAAATTTGTATAAAAATAATAAACTAAAATTCTAATATTCTAACGAACACCTTCAATCATCACACGGTTAGAGAATTGTATCTGGGTTCAGCCGCAGGAGAGAGAAGTGAAGAGAGAGAATAGGAATCATTCTTCTTTAGGTTTATTTCTCCGTATTATTCCGATTTATTTCTCTGCAGTAGAGAGAGAAAAAAAAAGAGCAGCCCTCTTCAAGTTTCTTTGTAGATTCGACAAACTTCAAATAGGACTCATGTAAGAGTATGAATTCATCTACAACTACTTATTCATTTATATATGACAAATTAATATAATAGATGTTATTAGTCTCCAAAAACCTATGTGCTATCACATCTGGTCCAATTGTCCAACCAACCTTACAAGTCCACATGAGAGATGAAACTCTTTGATCCCCACCACATGTCAATTTCATTTCATATCATACATCCTGGCTGAGTTGATGGAAAAGCCAAAACACACAGCTCATTTTAGCTTGGCAACACATTGTTTCAATATGTGTGGTTGTGTCCCAAAACTTAAAGACAGGCCCCTCAGGGAGAAAAATCAAGGTGCAAGTTGGTCAGACAAATAATACAACTCCATCAATCATTTATTCATCTTTTATAGTTATCAAATGAATCGGTTATACTAACATGTTATTCATCCAAATGACACAGCATGGAAGGGGACAGTTGTTTTTTTCCCCTCCCCATCTTGGGTTCAAAAGAATGTTCAGCAAATGTAACACCTCTGAATTTTATCTTATTTATATATTTGATTTAAATATATAAATATGATATTTGAACTAAAATTTGTGTATTTTGTGTGTTTTTAAGTTTTGACTCATTTAATGTATCCTTATGGACCCATTTCAGTTTACAATTTTAAATACTATTTGTTAATGTTAAATATTTTATATATTTTCTTTCAAATAAGATCTTAAATTGTTATAATTTTATATAAAAAAAATTATCTAAAAAAAATTAAATTTAAATTCTGAAATTTCATTTTATTGATTTTCAGGGACCTACTTTTAAATCCTGAATTTTTCTATTATAGACTGTAGGGACTTATCTGTAATTCGGATAGGGACCCATTTGTAAACCTAAAACAATCCGGGGGTCGTTTAGTAATTTTTGTTAGGTTTAGATATCTAAATACATGGGCGCCCGCAGAGAGAGAGAGAGAGACGGGTTAGAGAGAGAAAAAAGGTATTTAATCTTTTTCTTTTTTATCCTTTGATTTTTATATTATTTATTAGATCAATGTTTAGGTGTTTTTATTTTTAAGCTTTTAATAAAAATAGAGTTTTGATTTATTATTTATTTTAAGAATTAAATATATTTTTATGTAATGAGATTTTGAGATTTTAATAAAACTAAGTTTTGATAGATATATGTTCATGTTATTGGATTTCTAAGTTTTTATGAAAGCTAGGGTTCTGATCTATTATTTATTATTATTAAATCTATGTTAGGTGTTTAGATTTTTGAGTCTTCATAATCTTAGGGTTTTGATTTACTATTTATTTTAAAGATTAAATTTATGTTCAGATTATTAAAACATGAGTTTTTAATAATATTAGGATTATGATTTATACATATACATGACAATCTTTATTTATTTTCAATTTTTACTAATTAATAGTTTATTTTTATAGAGAAAAAAGTGTTTTCATATTATTTTGTGAATTTTTGTTATTTTATTATTATTTTGAATTTCTGGATTTTTGTCTTTTCTGGTTTCGTCTTTTAATGTCTGGTTTATTGTAAATAGTTTTTTGATCTTCTTCTTAGGTTGTGGCATATACGGATGGGTTTTGATTGTTGGGTATAAAAATTTATACCTAATAATTATGTATAGGTAATTAGGTCTTGAGCTTAGGCTTAAATTATAGGTTATAATTAATAATTTATTTGGTTTATCTAGGTTGTAATTTTTATTGTGGGTTTCATTCTCCGGACCTAGGGTCCATTCGATGTGAGTAGGCCTATCAATTTATTTTATATGAATTTTCTCTATATTGTTGAATTTCACGTGCTAATTATATTTGTGTGATATTATGTGATATCCATGCATTTATACTATGATAATTTTAAATGATTTGGATATTTGTCATATTGATCAAATTGTATTTCTTATTGAATAAAATTATATGATTTAATTCTTTCATCATGTCATTTAAAATAGCATGGATTATGTTATTCATGTTTTAAGAATTAACATAATACATTTTCTGATGCTTATGTTTTTGAAATATTATTTGGATTATATTAAAAAAAATTATTTTGAGATTTTTGGAAAAATTTAGGACTAGTGGAGACAACCTCGTCCTAGGAAATTTTATCAAAATGCATATCATAACATATTTTCTAGAATAAATCTTCCTGTAGTATTTCGACTTTGGGGAGGAAGGTGTAGGACTCGAAGAGTCCCAAGATCGGTGAGGGGTGTGGTAAAACATTCCTTGCAGTGGCGGATTCTTTTGTTTGGATTATGCAGCAACCAGGGCATCTTGTACTCGTGTTCTCGTAGTGATGGCAGCGGCGACCCATCAGCGTCTTCTAGATTCGACGTCTCCTCGATGGAGCTTTTTGAGCGATTTAATCGCTTGGGGTTGGCACACTTTTTCGAGGGAACGATTCTTCCGATTGATAACCCTACCCAGTCATATTATTTAAGTTGCATAATTTCTATGACGTGGACCAAGGATTGGGCCACGTGATTGCATTAAAATATATTTTTAAGCTCATGAATTTAAATTGATTTATTAAAGAAAATTCTTGTTTTTAATATAACATATATATATATATATATATATATATATATATATATATATATATATCATTTAACTCTCATGATTTATTTGATGTAGGCCAAGGATTGGATCACGTGCGTATTAAAATATATTTTTTAAAAAGTTCATGATTTTAAATTAATTTAATAAAATAGAAGATTTATTAAATGACATTCTGATTTTCATAAAACTTTATTTTTATATATACTGTCACGTGAGGTAATTTGTTTGTGGACTTATTCACTGAGTTAATCACTCACTCTATTCCAAATTGTTGATTATTTCATAACTAGGTAACTTATCTTCTAAGGACCAATACAAAGCTTAAACTTCTCATACGCTTCAGGGATATCATCGAGGTAGCAATGTTGGAAATAAATAATAGTTGCAGTCAACTATTTGGATTTACTTTAATTTAGTTGGCTCCCACAGGGGTGGTTTAGTATGTCTATCCATTCTAATATTTTGTTTCCGTTAGACTCTAATATTTTATAAGACCATTGGTGATTTAAAACCATTGGATATTATTTATTTTATTGTCATCGTTTTTATTATATTTGTATTATATTGATATCATTTAAAAAAAATGAGTTCAAATTTTTGTCTTCTATTTGTATTAATTGTAGTAGCGGCCCGTTTACCTTTCGATAAGCGGTTAAGTAAATGTGGAACGTTACAACAAAGGTAATGTATATAGGGAACAAATGACTTGGAAGGACTTCTGTGTATAAAAAGATTGTCACGGTTTGTAGCAGACATAAATCAATTTGAGAAAAAAATTCTTTTATTGTTTTTTTTTTTTTTTTGAGACAAGGTAATCCATTTTATAACGAAGCTACATTATTACAAGATGGGTTGAAGTGCAGAAAGAGAAGAGCAGGGGAAGACGGGAGGAGCAGAGGTCCTAGACTAGGCGTTGTAGCAAGGGTGGTGCCCTCTCCACGGCTGCATGAGCAGTGCCGTCGCGGGGTGTGCGTCCAATCACCTAGCGTCCAATAGCCTCATGTCAGGCACCCCTTACCTTTATTTATAGGCATATACATTTATAAGTGGGTTCATATATTACAGTATACTTTAATTCCTAAATAAAGTCATATAACAAGAATGCTAAAATTAAAATTATATTTTATTCTAATTTAAAAATCAAATAATGCTCGCTTTGTGGTTTGTAGTTTTTATTTATTTATCAACATTTTAATCAGGAATGAAATTGAGATGAGTATTTTTTAACATGCAAAAATAATATTTAATTTAAACTCATTCTCAAACACCTCTTATATTCATAATTTTTGAAGAAAATAAAAAATAATTATTAATTATAAAAACATATTTTCATAAATATAATAGGATATTATGCTTCCTAGAATGTTATTTACAAGAGCTATTTTTCAATCTCTTTTTCAAATGTTATCTAAATGATAAATAAATTATATGAGTTGTTATTTTGATTTGTCCATGATCGACTTGCTCATTAAATAAAGAACAAGAGAAGGAAAACTAATGTAATTTAATAGATAATATTAGATTCAGTTTCGTTTTCAATCCGAAATTCAGTACATATTTTTTTTTATTTTTAAAATATTATACCTCACCTAATTAAATATATAATTTTATAAAAAAACATATACTCAAATAAATTATATGAAATCACTTATAAAATATGTAAATAAAATTTAAAAAAAAGAGCGTAAGTGGTTAAAATTGTAATAACGATGTTATTGGACCAACCTGGAGAGAAAAAAGAAAAACATTAGGGACAATTATCTGTCACATACAGTTCTATGGACAATCTTCACATATTTTAATTTTTTAAAATAATAAATATTATTTAATAAGGTATATATTTTGATAAAATATATATATCACTTTATTTAAATTGAATGAACTACTTTTAATAAATATAAAAAAAATCAAAATATATAGGGTGAATTATCCAAATACCCGTGCAGTAAACCCCTAACCCCCGTTTGGGGTGAAGAATAAAGGTGAATAGGGGAGAATACAGTAGAATAAGTCCCAAACAGCTTTTCATTTGACAAGAATAAACCTTGATAGTTATGTCTAGATAAGCTAGGATAAGGCCTGATAACTATTCTAAGAAAATGGTGGAATTGTTTATCAGGGCTTATCTATGCCAATGGATAAAAATATCCTTCTCTGTCATTTTAAAATATTTATCTCACCTAACACTCTCTGCACACATTTCAAAAACTGTCACATCTATCATATCACACTCATATCTCTTATACTTATTCCCAAACACAAATAATTTATGCAGGGATATAATTGTCATTTAAAAAGTCATAAACTCTTATCTATCTCTTATCTACCACTTATCCATATTTTATTCAAGGTGAACCAAACAACAAAAATATCAATTTTACGTTTTCCAATGAGAATAACAAAAAAGACAACCAAACAAAAATTTACTTATTCAGCATGGATTGTTATCTATCCCAGTATAACTATCAAGGGCAAATGATCTTATGTCTCACCCCAAACGGGCCCTAAAATTTCCTATACTCCCCCATCTTTTAGCCCCCGTTTGGATACAGAATAGGATTTATTCTTGGGTATTTATTTATCCGAGTATAATTGAGTATAAATAAGTATAAAGTGATTTTGTGTTTGGTTGTGATTTGAATTATTCTCGTTGGGAATCGTAAGAATAAATGTTTTGTTGTTTGGGTAAAATGTGAATAAAGTATGGATAAGAATTTATAAAAGGTAAAAAAGTAATGATAGTTGATTTGACATGTGATTTATAAGAGATGGTGACAGTTGATTTGACAGTGGGCCCACTTATTCTTTAGGTGTAATAACCTAGGATAACTTTTATTCTAGGGGTTGATTGGAATCTATATACCACTTTATACCAGTTTATTCTAGCATACTTTATCCGGGGTTATCTGGGTTTTTCAAACGGGACTCAAATTTTATCCGGAGTTATTCGGGGCTTATCCGGCATCCAAACGGGGGCTTAAAAAAAATTGTACCCCTTTAGCAAACACCTAATTTTTTTACCCTCATACCATTAATTCTCCGAGCTCCACAAAATCTCAGTTTCTCCTCTGTAAATACATATATGTTTTCTGTAATTTAGATAACACAAAATGTAATTTGTGTAAATATTATCTGTAAATGCATTGTTACATCATGTAAAAACAGTAACTTGTAAAACACTAGAAAAAATATACATTAATGCATAACATTAATATATATGTGGTTCTTATATTGTCATGCAGTACACACTTGTTGGTGTTTGATTTATTTGGGTGTTTGATTAATTGTTGTATCTCTAATATATAGTTTGGACTACGCTTTCTTTCTAATGATTTACGTTTGCTAACTCGAAGGTGTAACAGTGGATTCAATTTCAACCAAAATGACATGAATATGATAAGAGAAAATACAATATCTCAATTCATTAGGGTAAGAAAAGAACATCAGAATGTAAACATTCGATGAATTTAAGTGGTTTGATGTATTTATTGTGATAAAATATTCTTAGGTATTATGCATTAACGTATGTTTCTCTAGTGTTTTACAAGTTAATATTTTACATGACATGCATAATAATGCACTTATAGATAATATTTACAGAAATTACATTTTGTGTTCTGAAAGTTACTGAAAACATATATACACTTACAATGAAAAAACTGCAATTTTGTTGGGCTGAGAGAATTAAAGGGATGAGGGTAGAAAAAAAATTAGATGTTTACTGGAAGGGTACAAATTTTTTTTTTAAAAGGTGGGGGTACAAAAAAATATTTAGGTTAGTTGCATGGGTATTTAAATAATTCACCAAAATATATATACTGTTGTTGTATAGTTAAATAGGTATACGGAAGTTTATGGGGAATGTAAAAGAAGACCGCGTGTAGCAGTAAAAAAAAAATGATAAGCAATTATGGCGCGAAATACGACGGATCCACGTAAGCTTCGACGTGTAACAAGGATATGGCAAGAAATGAATGCATATAATATATAAAAACAAGGGAAAATTTCAAATTGCCCCACCTGAAAATTATCTCCAATTCATATAATCCCTTGATTTTGTTTAAAATTTATGCAACCATTTGAAAATATTAATATAAATTCAAATAGTCTTTTGAATTAAATTTACGTTGAATATTTCATTTAATTAATTTTGATTAAAAACATGGTATGTCAAAAAAATCTCTACAATATATTAAAAATATAAATTTTTTTTCTGTATAAAACCTTATTCAGAAAGATAAAATCATAATTATAAAAAAATTATGTTTTTAATGCATTATAGATTTTTTTTAATGTATTATGTCTTATTAAACTTAATATATCTCATCTATTAATGAAAAATTAATCTAGGGATTCATTTGAATTTACTAAGTTATTTTCAGAGTATTATATAGATTTGAAACAATGGATATATGTATTTGTCCCATATAATAAATAATAGGGAAAAATCCATATAACCCCTTAAAATCTTGCCTAAATCCATATAATCTCCTACAATTTTCATATATCCATGTAACCCTATGTAATAAGACTCCAAAATCCATATAACCTCTCCGTTCGCCTTCCGTTAGTCGAATTAACAGCGATGAATTTATGTAGGAGGTTATATGGATTTAGGCCAGATTACAAGGGGTTATATGGATTTTTCTTTTTATTTATTTATGCTTTTTTTAAAATTATAAATGACATTTGATTTCATAATCAGTATCCCAACACATTAATAATGAAGTAAATTAACATTTACATGCATTAACATGTAATGGATTGTAAATATTTGTTTGTTGTCTTTTCTGTTATTCTCATTGGGAAACATATTTTTGTTGTTTGATTCATCTTGAATAAAATAAGGATAAATGGTAGATAAGAGATGAATAAAAGTTTATGAATTTTTAAATGACAACTATATCTCTGCATAAATTGTTTGTGTTCGGGAATAAATATGAGAAATATGTGTGTGATATGACAGATGTGACAATTTTTGAAAAAAAAATTCTAAAAATGCTAAGAGGATGAGTTTTTTTTATTTATAAATCTTGGGGCACCTCTTGTGTTGGTGTTATGAGAGTGATTTTTGTTGGAGATAAACTGTACGTGGATGAGTAATTTTGGGTTCTTTTTTGAAATACCAAAAGATAAAATATATATCTCTTTGGTGGGTGATCTTATATGTGTTTATGATTTGTATAACCATTTTCTTTGATTAAATTAAAATTAAAGGTGCATGGTATCTTGAAAAAAAATTCAAAAGTAAATATTAAACAGTTTAATTTTTAAATCACATGTATAAAAAAAATAGAAATTTTTTTTTTAAAGAAAAATTCATGTAACTTCCTGTAATCCGACCTAAATCTATACAACCCCCTGCATAAATTCATGCGTCAACTGAGGATGTTATATGGATTTTGAGGTCTAATTATAGAGAATTATATGGATTATGTCAGATTTTAAGAGGTTAAATAATAAATGATATAAGTGGTGATGTGGGGTTGCCACCCCTCCAACCCCTTCCTTCATTATGTCGGCGATGAGGAGGCGATGCTCTCCTAATTCCAGCTATGGCCGCCCTGCACGGCCTCCGAGGATTTTTATAAAACGACAAAATGCTTCGAGATTCGTTCCCCCCCCCCGGATCGGTTGAACCTGCCTCAGATTTTACTTTGGTTTGTATTTGTTAATATTATTAAATCACATGAATAATTGATGCTATTTTACAGGAATGTTTATAATGGATTTATATATATATTACTTACTTTTGGAGCATGGGGGTGCTGATTGTAATTAAAAGGACTGCATTTTCACTCAAATTTTCTTAATACATGTTTTGATGTGAGATCCTATATAACTTTGGTGTGATGTGTGAAATATTATTATAGGATATGTTCATTTTAGTAAAAAGAAAACTAAATAATTTAGAAATAAATCCCTCACATAGATTTTAAAAAAACATATCTTTTAAATCTGGAGACTTAAACCAAAATATGAAGAAGTGAGATTAATCACTAAATCCTATAGTTTATGGAGACTTAAAAATAAAAAAAATCATTTTTTTTTTTTTTGTTAGCAAGGTCCAAAAGAGACAGATACAACATGTTCACAAGGGACAAATAACAATAGACCCATTAAAAGATAACAACACCCACAAAAAATTAACTAGTTTGATCTCGGAACCTCCCATGCTTATCTCAGCCAACTCGTTAGGCAAGTGGTGGTGCGCATTTTTCACACTTGTTGAAAGAGTTTGGTAAGTATAGGCCTTGTAAGAGGGATTTTTTTTTTTTAATGAACAATAAGCGGGTCACCTTAATATATTAATAGACGAATGTCTAATTAGAGTTACAAAATGAAAACAAAATAAAAGACCTCCCAGGAAATGAGTAAAAGAATATTCTATCATACCATGAACATGGTAAAAACCAAATGAACCATTGGGGGGGAGGGGGGGGGGGTGTTTGGTGAATAAGAAAGAAGTTGAAATGGGGGAATGGAAATAATGGAATGTAATAGAAGAATAAGAATGGGACTATGTGTCGCTTTCAAGAAGATATTTGAGTAGATATTCGAATCGCCTTTGATTTTCTTATTTGGCTTCAGTGTCTGTGGGGTCCAACCTCCCATTTACCCGACAATTTTTTATTTATAGTATGTTGAGAAACATATGACTTGTTAGATCTCACCATCAAAAGTTTCATTTTAAAATAATAGTAACAAAACATAAGTTACATTGCAATTGAGTGATTCTGCAATTCATGTACCATGACGATGGTTGATATACTCTGTGAATCAAGAAATTTGGTAAGTCTGCAAGACCATTTTGCACTTCTCCATGACATGTAACAGAGCACGCAAGATGGTACATAGGCTGAAATGTCTAATAATGTTTGTTTTCTAATGATTATACATAAAGCATGTAACCAAACATTGAATCCACACAGGGTTTGATTATATATCATGATTTTGGATCCTCTTAGGTTTATCTGACACGCAGAGTTATATATATGTGATTTTTTATGTGTTGAATTTGAGTTTTTCTCTTGTTGATAGAAGAGACTTAATGTCCATTTAGTTGCGCGATTGTAAAACTGATTTTGTAAGAATCTGAATTTTAAAACTGATTTTACAAGAAACTCACTCCCCCAAGCTTTTGAAAGCTATTTGTCTGAAATCTGTCTATGTGAAGTTGTTACAGTAAAATTGTTTAATTGCATTATTACAAAAATAGCTTCCTACAAATGCAAAACATGTCAAATCGTGTGATTAAACGCTACCTTAATCATGAGAAACATTTACTTTATCTTAAAAAAACAAGGTTGTTTTTTTTTTTACAAGAATATCAATTACAGATCCCATAAGTTGCCAAAATTTAATCTATGAAGCAAACTATTGAACGATTGGAAATGCCTGCCCTGCAAGTAGGCACAATCATTTTCTTTATAAAAAGAAATAGGATGGACCACCACCATAATAGGCACACCTTATACACCTGATTTTTAACCTATGATCCGAACCATGGTACAGATGATTTTTTTTAAAAAAAAAAAAATCAAAATCTATGTTCTCCGTTTTATCTTAATTTGGTGGTTGAAATAGACATGGAGTGTCTACGTGAGCTGTAACATATACATCTGAATTTTGACTATAGTCTAAAATTGCATTTAAGATATTTAATAATGGCATGAATAAAACCAATCTTAACATTCTTTATCAAATAAACCAAAAATAATTAAAAATAAAAAGTTTACCCAAACCGAGTGACTCATGAGTCTGTTTATCGTAGATTTCGAGTTTACGAACGCGGTTTATACATAGGATTTGTGAGTGATTATGTAATGTGATTTTTTTTACTAGCTAATGTATGTTGAGGTTATTAGTAAAAAAAAAATGAAAGAAAACAATTCCCATCTCTTTGTCTCCTAGCATGTGTAAGTAAATTGCTTTTCATTTCTAGCACGTGAATTGAGACAATCAAATTTTGGTCTCTCAATGGCCACACCAAGACCTAAGGTGTGCAAGTTTTCTCCAACATTCTTAAAAAAAAAAGGCCCATCCAAGCCTCACATTTAAAGCCACTGCCCCACTACCACCATCATACATTTAAATTAAATCAGCCCCTCCCCATCAAACTCTTGTGACTTACTCACCATGGATATAAAAAAAAAAGTTTTTATGTGAATTTAAAATGACAATTATATAAATGGAAAAGAAAAATGATTTTGAAATGAGTCCCTACCATGAAATTGTAGTTTAGGCTCGTTTGAAACGGTTAGAATCAGATAATAGAATAATGAAATCCTTGTATTTTACTTAGTATTTAATTACTTTATATACAAATATAGTCTAAATTCAATTTTAAAACACAATTTTAATGGAATATACAATTTTAAAACACAATTACTCTCGACCAACTTTTTATGAATATATTTTTGTTGATTTTAACACAAAATGAGCAGTCTAAATTCAAAATCAGAAGTTGAAGTTAAAAAATACTAGTTTAAAATTGATTAAAGATTTGATTTTATAAAAACTAAATATGTTTGACAATTGGGTAAAAATGAAGCCTTAGGAATGTGGCACAAAGTCGAGCCATGGTATGTCAATGGAAGAAGGTTGGTTTGTATTATTGTGTAGGCTAGTCTCCCCTGCTGTCAATAGTATATATGTGATGACATTTCAACCGCCCTTCTGTCTCCATCCACATCTGGGAAAACTAACTCATGCTCCACTGTACCCACTAGTAATTATTTGGTACCCTCTTTTTTTTTTTTTGTAACATTAGCAAATTAAGAGGATTTTATTAATCTCTTCTTGGAACACTTATAAATATAATAATTAATCTATCTATGTTTAAGGCAATGGTTAGAATCAGGATTTGGACAACTTTTGAAGATTCTTCATTTATTTGAATAATTTATTTGAGGTCAATTCCGGGTTGAGTTTGAGTTCAAGATGAATTTGGATTTGATTCATATTGCAACATATTTGGTCAAGGTATATTAAGTGTTTTAAAACCCAATCGATCCGGTCGGTTGAATCGGTTAAACATTTATCCGTTTTAAATTTTGGTTCGATTTACTCCTAAAACCTAATGATATAAAAAATCGGTAAAACCCAATTAACCCACTGGCTGAACAGACGGTTTTTTTGAACCAACACAGGTTGATTAAACCCAATTAGTTCTTTATTAATAGAAATTGTAATTAACTACTTAATAACACATCAAATCCAATAAATTTTTTATATTTTTTATAGTAAAATCATATTTTAATGTTAAATAAAAAATTTAAGCAAAATTTTTCTAAAACATTTCATATTAAATTTGTGTTGATAATTTATTATATTGTAATTATGTCACGGTTCAAATTTGATTGACTCGACAGTTGAACCATTGATTTTTGACCCGCTGTGATTTTTCTGGTTCATTGATCATTTCAATTTTTAAAACATTGGATATTAGGTTTGGATTCCAAAATAGTATCACTTTAAATAATTTAAACCCTGCAACAGTTGTAATAAAGAATAGTTGGTTCTTGAAAAATGTAATAAGATTAAAATGAGGTACAACAATGACAGATTGAAAATGAGTATAGATTTTAGGATAAAAATCAGTCATACTAATCAAATATATCACTCACACTAGCAGGTTTGCGTTGAATTTGAATAACCTAATCAGTCAATCCAAATCCAAACTGAGTGATATTCTTGGAGTGATATTCTTGTTAGATTTTGATTCAAAAATCAAAATTTAAATCTGTCCAACAGTCGAATTAAATCAGAATGAGTCGTGTTAAGTTAAGCTTGTCCAAGTTGTATCTACATAACTTGCATGTATAAAAATGTTGGGGGTGTCAAAGTGAGTTACAAGTTTGTGTTTATACATGTGTACGAATAAAACTATAGATTAAGAGAAATAATTTTTTAATATAAAAAAATTAAAATTTGGATCATTCAAAGAGCCTTTCTCATATCAACACATGGGGTGTGGAAACCTCCATTTGCTACACTAGTTTGACCAAACAAACTAACCAAAAAGAGGCTAAAAAAAAAAATAAAATAAAACCCTCCTCAAAAAAGCAACACTTAAATTAAGGCAACTTAATTAATGTGAATAAACAACACATGAAACCAATCCACTTACATGTCCAGGCCACGTGGAAGACATATTATTAAAACCGTTCCCGTTACCGCAAACTTAAACTATATAACGTAGTTGGCCTTTCCATGTTTTTTTATATACAAAAAATAAAAATATTATGATGTTAGTGAAATCATATTCAAATGCAAATGATGGGGGGAATGAAGGTTTCATTAATGAGGGTGGGATTTTAATTAAACATGCAAACGATATAATACAATATATAGGATCTATAGGGTCACGTGGCAGTGCATCTTTGTTCATGCAAACCAGATTGTTTATTATATTGTTATTATTAGTTTGAGAGAAAGAAAGAGTAAAACCATCGACATGATACATGGTTGGAAATTAAAACAAAATTTGGAGTTTGAACTGAGTACAGATAACTCTATCAGTTTTAGTTAGTTCTTAATTAAAATATATTAAATTAGTTCTGATAAAAAGAAATGAAGACTTATGAGAGACATTTAATGAAAGATTTTTTAAATGTGAAGATTTTGTTGATAAATATGATATGGTTTTGAGTTATACAAAACAATATATATATAGAAAACACGGAAAGAATACTATATATTATATTAATTAATAGTATATAATAACTGATATGGGACTATTGATTTTTCTTTCCCAACCACCAATCATTTTCGTCATTATTGGGAGAACTTTGAATCAAATTTTATGATTCACCAAAAAATGATTTTTAGATTGTATATATACTACATTCATCTCTTCAACGAAATGAACGCGTTCCAATGGATTTTCACCAGAAAATAATTAGTAGAACCCAAATCCATTTTAACCAAGAAATGATCAAAATTAAAGTTTTTCCAATAGATTTAACCTCTTTCCAGGTGGGACATAACTTTACTGGGGAAAGATTGATATTTAGGATTGATAATTTTTAGTTTGTTTTTTTTATTATATAAGACATGGATAAACTATTTTAGCATTAACATGATCAAATATTATTATATAACATAATGAAGCAAACTAATTATTTTGTTTCTTTCAAATTAAAAAAATGTTGAAAATCAGGATTATTAAATCTGACTCAATGTAAATGGGAGGAGATGGACATGTCCGAGTGTTTTAAATCCCATTAAAGACGGGTTTTGAGATAGGACAATAAAACCTGTCAATGATCTAAGATAGATTTGAGACAAGATTTTATTAATGGATTTGAATTTGATATTGGCCAACGCTGTTACAAATTCACCCCACTGTCATCCAGAGTTTATCCCTCAAATTAATGGAAATTGGTTGCATCATATTTATTGGCACTATCATCTGGTGTATTGAATGAACAGAAATATATTTTTACTTGGTGAACTCGGTAAATATAATCATATTTTTATTTACTGCCAAATCGTGTTATCCTTAATAGATGCCAATGGTATATGTTAACAGGGCTTTTGATACGTATTAATAGGGTTAGTTCACATAAAAAATTAAAAAGTTTGTTGTTTCATGTCCCTTATCTTATTTAAGGAGTTAAGACTCATTTCCAAATTTGAATTTTATTAATTGTCATGTGAGACATTGAAACACAACCACAAAAAACATTTGAATCTTAGTAACTCAAACTGTAATTGTTCATTTGTTCAGGTCTGGTTGCTCACATCTAGACAAAAAGGTTGGAATTTTAACATTCATTTATCCTGAGGGGATTATTTGGTAAATTTAGTTTTTTTTTTTTTTTCATAGAGCTAAATAAATTGTGACTAAAAGTTTAAATTTTTTGAGACAATCCTCTAAGCATTATTTACATATTTTATATTTTAAGTTTATATCTCATATTTTTACATGAAAATATATATATATATATATATATATGGTCGCGATTACGTGCGGTATGCGGTCGGTGCGGTTTACGACGTGGACCGTCCGATCGCGGGTCCATCGCATCCAACGGTCGACGTGAATCGCACCCGACCGTCCGATGCGATGGACCCGTGATCGACGGCCCGTGATCGCGCACCGCACCGACCGTAAACCGCACCTAATCGGCTCCCTATATATATATATATATATATATATATATATATATATATATATATATATACGCGGATGATAATATGCGGTCGTGCGGTCGTGCGGTCGCGATCGTGGGCCGTCCGATCGCGGGTCCATCGCATCCAACGGTCGACGTGATTCGCACCCGACCGTCCGATGCGATGGACCCGTGATCGACGGCCCGTGATCGCGGACGCACCGACCGCACGACCGCACGTAATCACTTCCCATATATTTTATTTACATCTAAACATATATTTTATTAGTTAAATAATAAATGAATCTACGACAACAATCAGATTTTTAATTATTATGTTTTTAAAAAATTATATCTAATTCAAACTGTTTTCAGGCGTTTTGAGTGGTGTTAGTTTTTAAATAAAACAAATTTTAAAAAGTTAACAAAAATATTTTTTAAAAATATATTTAAAAATTATTTCAAACAAAAACACTATTTTTCCAAACTCATTTCCTCTATTCATCTTTTAACATCACAAAAAAAAAACCAACAAAATATTCTTCATTTTAATGTTTTCTTCGCCATAAAAAATATACTAATGTTTTTGTTGGTATGTCCCAATAAAAAAATATTTAGTATATTATTATAACTTTGTCCCCATCAACCATCCCCCCCTCTCAATAATATCCCATTCTCAACACCACCCCCACCTCTAAAAGAAAGAGAAAAAGCCCACTCTGGTTTCTTCATTTCCCAGCCTCTCTCCCTCTCCAACAACTTAAAAATGCTTCCTTTTTCTCTCCCACCCTTCCATTCCTTCCTTTCTCCCCAACCCACATCAACTTTTCTCCCATTTTTGGCCTCCTTATAGAGTACCAAACCCTCCACTTCTGTCTAACATGGACTTTGGGACAGTAACCCTTGATGGGTTTGTTGTTGGTTCTGAAGGAAACAACAGTAACCTCTCATCCATGGCTTTTGACCCAGAGACAAGACACAAGGTCTCTGTGGATCTGGTTACCTCAAGCAGGCCAGGTCTGGGGTTCCAATGGAGGACTGGACTGGCCTTAAAATGGCAAAGATGGACGATTTGGGATCTTCGAAGGCAATGCTGATGGGACCAAGAAGCCCTTCCATCATTGGATCTGGTTCTCTCTTCCCTGAATCCCAGCAGCAGCAGATGCTGAGCTTCTCCACCACTTCAAAGCCGGAGTCTTTTGGGGTTACCAGTGATGAGTCTCTGGAGAGGAGCCTCCAAAGTGCCTCCTTGCCTTACTATCACCTCTCTTCATCCCCTTCTTCTTCACTTTCTTGTAGAAACACAGGTATGTGAAAGAGAATAAAAAAGGGGCTACCTTATTTTTTTTTTGGGTTTTATTCCTTTCGGGTTGTTTTGGGTGTGTAGTGGGGATTTAGGGTTCTCTGAGTTTTTTCTTTGTTGTTGAGTGGTTTTTGATTGGAGAGGGTCCTTTCAATGACATGTTTTGGGATCTTTTATTATGGGTCTTGTCAATGTGGAAAAATGGTTCAATCTTGTATTTTTTTTTTTACAATTAAGAGAGGTGCGTTTGGAACTTTGGATTTCATTTTTTGGAACAGTAATTTTTATTAATTATATAAAAAAATGTGGGAAAGAACACGGGGGAAGGGGATGAGTGATGGGGGAGAGATCATCATTAATAGGAAAAGTTTTCATCTTTGTTTCTAATAAAATAAAAAATAGATAAAAAAAAAGAGGAAAACACAAGATTCTTGTTAGGTTGATAAGCTTGTTTTCTATTTCCACAAAATCTGTTTTTGTCTTTCAATATTTTTTTTGCTGCTTCTACACTGTTCTCTTCAGTTTTCTATCTATTTTGTCTGTTGAGATATAGGATTTGGAGCTCTGTATCTGTCTTATCTTCCATTTCTTTTTTTGTTTGTTTTTCTTGCTCCAACTGTTGCTTAATCATATTTTTTTTGGTGTTGTTTTGTTCTCTCTCAATCCAGGTTTGGATTACAATGGAGGCTTGAATGTGAGCTTGAACAGGGTTTTAGCAGGGGTTAGAGGCCCTTTCACCCCATCTCAGTGGATGGAGCTTGAACACCAAGCATTGATCTTCAAATACATCCATGCAAATGCTCCAATCCCTCCCAATCTCCTCATCTCCATTAAAAAGAGCCTCACCCCTTCTGGGTACTCTCCCTACTCCCCCTTCTCAGCTGATCCTCTCAGACCCACTTCATGTAAGTCACTAAAAAATGTACTAATTGGTTGTAAAGATTTGGTCTTTTTCATTGATGATCTCTTTTGATGTTCTTTCAAAAGTGGGATGGGGATCTTTCCATCTGGGTTTCTCCGGGAGCAATGACCCGGAGCCCGGGAGGTGCCGACGCACCGATGGAAAGAAATGGCGATGCTCGAGAGATGCGGTCGCCGATCAGAAGTATTGCGAGCGGCACATGAACAGGGGCCGCCACCGTTCAAGAAAGCCTGTGGAAGGCCAGACTGGCCATGCCGCCCCCGGTACTACCACCCCCACCCAAAAGACGATGATGCCCATCCCCTCTTCTTCATCAGCTCCGGCGGTCACCCGTGGCTGCTCCTCCAACAGCCAACAAAACAAATCCTTTCAGTCTGACCCTACCATGACCAATATCAACAGGTATACCAAAATCATGCTTTTATCTTTGGAAACTTGTATAAAAGTACTTAGAAGATTAAGTAGAATCACATGTGTGGTAGTGATCTAAAGTCTAAAGTCTAGAGCATGTACTATATGCAAGTACATATGAAATCTATAATGTGCAGGGTTGGTGATTTGTCTCATTAGCATTGTCTAATGAATAACTCATTCAGCTAGTATATACAAGTATCCAATACTGATATGTTGAACATTGTTTTCATGACGTTGTGAATCCACTTGAGTTATTTATCTGAAATCAAGAGAATGTACATAAAACTTTGTTAAACCTTCTTTCTGAAGGAAGAACTTGTTTTCATTCTCTCCTCTTCACATTCTCTCTGTCTATGTATTTTTGTGCAGGATGTTAACAAACAAAGACAATCTAGACGTTACTATGGGAGACAACCAGAGCCTCTCCATGCTTACTCCCATGAATCTGAAATCCAGAGACCCCCTCTACCCAAACCTCAAACAAACCACCCCATTTGGAGAAACTTCGTGCAGTGACTTTGGTCTTGTGTCCTCTGGTTCCCTCCTCAACAAGAGTCCCACCTACTTGAAGAGTAGCAGGAGTTACGTCTCCACCCCGGACCTCAACAACAACAACAATGACCAAGACCCGGCTCCTCAAACCTACCCGCTTCGCCATTTCATTGATGCCTGGTCCAATAATCGCTCCGAACAAACCTCCATTGCATGGCCTGGAATCACTGACATCCAATCCGATCGAACCCAGCTCTCTATATCAATCCCCATGCCTTCCTCCGAGTTCTCGTCCTCTTCCTCTCCCCCCCAAGACAGAGTGACCCTTTCTCCATTAAGGCTCTCCCGCGAATTCAACCCGATCGAAATGGGACTAGGAATTGGTGGCAATAACGCAATGAGCGAGGTGAACCAGAAGCAGTCGCATTGGATACCCATCTCTTGGGAGAGCTCCATGGGTGGACCTCTTGGTGAGGTGCTCAACAGCACGAATAATGCGTTGAAGGACTACAAGAACTCATCTTCGGCTCTCAATCTCATGACGGAGGGGTGGGATGCAAGTCCTCGGATGGTCTCATCTCCAACCGGGGTGTTACAAAAGACTGCATTTGGGTCTCTTTCGAGCAGCACTGGGAGCAGCCCAAGAGCAGAGAACAGGACCCACGAAGGCACGAGCCTGTGTGAGGACCTCCTAGGCTCGACCCTTATGAACTCTTCAATTCCTTCTTTGTAGGGATTTCAGGAGCTATGTCTCATGTCATTGACTAAAGAGAGTTCAGTTTTGGGAATCTTTTTAGTTGATTCCCATTGATTTGTTTGGTTTCTTTTACTATCTATAAATGATTATGTATGGTCTTATCAGGGATGATGACTTTTTCTTTGGATTCCTGCGGTGGGTTTTGGCTTGTAATGGATGATCTGTCTATTTATCTGCATTTGAAGTTTTTTTTAGAGTTTAGTAAGATTGGATCCAACTTCAGACGTCTGTATTGTCTTATAGCTTATTTTATATATTTTCTTTTATTAAAGCCTAGATTGAATCCAGATGCATGGATTTAGTAGAAGTTGTAAATTGATGACCTTGTTTTGTTTTATATGATTGAATATGTACTGATTCCATCGATCTGGAATGGAATCCATGAAAACTGAATTGAAAGAGGGAAAAAAATGTTGGCACTGAAACTCAAAAGTTATGTCAGAAACTACTTACCCATCTCAGAAGGATGCGATTTCCTTCTGCAGTTGAATTTGTTTAACTACACAAGTGGGTGTTTCTTCAGTGCCTCCTGCTATGCTAGTCAGTGTAGGCTTTCCCTTCTAGAGAGGGGTTATCTTTGCCCCTCATTTTTGTTCTGAATTATCCCCAGTTAATATGTAATCTTTTAGCCCCGTTTGGATAGTGAATTCAATTATTATGAGATTTTTTACTGTTCTAGTATAAATAAGAATAAAATATTTTTTTGTTTAATTGTGTTTTGAATTATTCTTGTTGGAAAATGTCATAATAAATTTTTTTTTGTTTGGATAAAATGTGAATAAGGTATAAATAAAGATTTATAAAATGTGAAAAAATAATGATAGTTGATTTATAAGGGACAATGATAATTGATTTAATAATGGATCCGCATATTCTTTTGAATTAGCTAGAATCCATATATTATCTTATACCAGTTAATTATGACATACACATTCTTATTTATTCTAGCTTTTCAAAAACTTATTCTGAAGCTATTCTGACTAATGCCCACTTATTATGGGCCTATTCTCAAACCCAAAAGGGGCTTAAGGTTAGGTAGTGTAGGTTAGGTAGTGTTTGGATGGAGGGTTCGAGACTTTGTAAGCGGGTTTGGAAACCTTGAACTCACTTGAACTCATGTGGGTGCGTCTGCGTTGGCTGAAGTGTTGTTTCGTGGAGTTGATGCATAGTAGTTTTTTACAGTGATAGTTTTTTACACAGTGAGTGCCGGACCACCGATGAGTTTGATGTTTTCGATTGTGCAGCGTTTCACTGTGCGTCACAAACGAGTCTTTAACCCCAATCAAAATGCTACCTTTTAGTCAATCTTGCAGGCATATATTTGCCTAATGAAATACAAGTTTTCACATTACTGAAATACATGACCAAACAATTAAAGACACACTATTTACATTTTTCTTAATAGAGCATATATACTCATCTAATAAAGTATATATATATATACTCTATTATGTGCTTTCATGTGCAAGTATATTAGCACCATGGTTCTATGCCATTTTCCAATAATCCTTTTATTTAATTGCGTTTAGATGTGAAGTTGAAACGTTGAGAATGAGCAAATTTCTGCGAAAGCTTGAGAATACAGGTTTAATAAAACAAAAATTTTGAATTATAGCACATAAGAGATCATGCAAAACATATGCACAACAATGACATTCCTGGTGGAATACATCTTATCTTTGAGAATCCTTGAAAAAAACACAGACAAAGCAACATCACCATCACCTTTTGAGTATCATTAATATATGATAAAGCTTAACAAAAAATCACCCAAACTTGGATTCACAAAGCTTATAACCCAAACCAATAAAATGTATGAATTTCTGAATACGAAGATTTCAGAGGCACTGGCGCAACCTTACTTCACAGTTCCTCTATTTTATTGCAATGACTACAAAAAAACCAGCATCATATGTGGTTCTTCTCAATGTGGAAACTGAAGAATCTTACACTTGCTTCTCTGTATTTTTCACCTTACAAAATGGGCAGCATCCATGGCTTCCAACTCCATTTCCAAATGGCATTTAACAAAAAAATACCAGTCAATTTATAAATACATTATCAAACTTGATAAAAACTAATTGAGCCAAACACCATATTTACAAATAAAAACATGAATCAATAGATTAGAATCATCATTAAGAGTGCTTCTATAGCCAGCCATCTACTCTCTAATTTCTCCCTTAACAAGTCCTAACTGTGTATGGGAATATATGTGCACAATCATTGTTCAATGAAAAAGGTGCAACGGCAACTTGTACATAAAATTCATGAGAACCTGAAACTGATTGGTAAATCAATTGATACACACAGCTTTCGCAAGATTACTCCTAAATCGATCAATGCTCTTTCACTGCTTGCCAATTATAAAAGACGTGTTTCATAGTCATAGTTGTCTAGGCGTCCAGGCAAACCTAGGGGGTGGTCATGTGCTTAGCCACTTAGGCACACCTAGGCATGCCCAGACAATGCTTAATTACAACTCTCAAATATTTCATGCTTTGGTATTTTTCCGCAGGTTTATTAGTTTATATGATATGAGAATGTAATATTTATATGGTTATCAAATTCACATACATATCCGGTTTATTTAAGTAATAATCTAATAGAAATATGACTATAAAAAAAATAGTCAATTGGAAATAAACAATCAAATATACAAGGATTTGTGGTTATCTATAACCAAAAAGAATAAAAAGAAACATAAAAGAAAGCACTCTATTACTGTGCCATCGCAGTCTGAATATAATTTCAAAGACAAAAAAAAAAAAAGATGACGTAAAAACAGAGTTGGTGCTCATATTCTATGGGTGTAAAGGAGTCTGTCATGCCAAGAGTCGGCTGTCAGCATAGGAATTGTTTTATAATCACAGCACCAATACTCTGTAAAATTGAAGAAAGAAAAAAACTTTATACAATCAGGTAATAAGATCTTTTTTTGGACGAAATTTTTTCTCACCATTGTTCAACAAGAAGCAAAGAAAAAAAAGGAAGGGCTCATACAAGCAGAGAAAAACAAGAATCAGGAAATGAATTATGCATTCATATCCACATAGAGACGCCAGAATATCTTTCAAATGAACATGCATGATGGAGCGTGGTATCCTACACGTATTCCATAGGACAGATTTTCTTATAAGATACAAATGAATGAGAACTCAAATCAGCTTATTATACGATATGAAAGTATTACAGTGGCATTATAATACACCAAACAGATACTACAAAACATACTACAAACAGAAGTCTTCATACTTGACACAATAAAATTCTGGTACACAATCAATCTGTTATGACAATAGGAATGTGCAGCAAGGTCCCAACTGATTCAGAAAATAGAACAATTCTGGTCACACTAACAGTAACAATCTATATGAAAAAAAAAAATCTGAGCACCCTGTTTACTTTTTATATAAAAAATAGTCCTTTAATATATGCTTGTTATACTTTTCTCATCTTTGTAAAAGAGGGCTCGGCATTGGAATCATTTCATTACTAGAAAAGCCAATCATAACAAGAATATACTTCCCAGAGGAGAAGGACCACCAATTACATGTTTCTTTCTCTACCAGTTTTTTTCTTTCTTCAAAAATACGGAGAAGCCATAGTTTTTTCCTTCTTGTTTATTAAAAACTAAGAGGTTTTGTAAACATTTCGCCCTCATTTGGATAAAGTGAGTATAAATAAGGATAAAATGATTTTGTGTTTGATTGTGTTTTGAATTATTCTCGTTGGGAATTGTAAGAATAAATGTTTTGTTGTTTGAGTAAATTGCGAATAAAGTATGGATAATGATTTATACAAGGTAAAAAAATAATGATAGTTGATTTGACAGATGATTTATAAGAGGTAATGATAGCTATTTGACAGTGGGTCCACTTATTATTTGAGTGGAATTACCTAGGATAAATTTTATTCTAGGGGTTGATTGGAATCCATATACCACTTTATACCAGTTTATTCTGGCACACTTTATCTAGGTTTATCAGGGCTTTCCAAACGGCATCCAAATTTTATCCGGGGTTTATCCGGCATCCAAACAGGGGCTTCACGTTTCTTTCATCTTCCTCAACTCAATACTACAAAAACAAACATGTATGTTTCAGTTCTAGTTATTAAAATTTCTCGTTAAACTTTTCTCAATCTATTTCAACATCCAGGCCTACTGTTCTAGCTTGAGCTGGTTTTATCCAAACATGTATGCAGTTCCATTAAGAGGTGAAATGGTGGATATACCAACATTTTAGTTTGCATTTCAACAGTCTAATCCAGACAATTTGGGTGCTTGTATTAAAGAACATCATCACATGTAAATGACAGAAAGAAACAAAGAATTACCTGCTGTTTTCATGGAAGATTTAATCATGAACTGATCATTACCAAGGCTCTTGCTACCTATTCATATATGCTGAAAAAGTTGTTAACAATTAAAAACCCAAATTATAAACACACACAGAAAAAAAGATTTCCGATTAAATACAATAAAAGACATCAATATATATTAAGGTGCTCATATTCTATGGGTGTTATAAGTGGTCTGTCATGCCAAAGCCATGGCAGTCAGAACGAGGAATTATTGTATAATCACAGCACCAACAACCACTACGACACATAAAAATCGAAACTTTAAGTCCCCCACAAATTACAAATACATTTAAAAGAACCAACTTTTCCCAATCTTAACAAAAAAAAAAAAAAATGAAAATAATGGAGAGGCTCAGACACGCACAAATGTAAGTCATCACAAAACAATAACATATTGGTCTCTAATAATGAAACATATTCAGTATCGAGAAACGTATTCTGTCATCACAGCCAAACAAGAGAGACCCAGTTTCACAAAAACCCAATGAAAACCTTAAAATATCAAGACAAATACCTAACCCTAGATCCCTTGTTTTTCGACGGATCAGGGCTATAAAAAGACTCGGCTTTCGTATCAGAAGTGACGGAACGAAATCGAGACCACCGTTGAAAAAACGGTGAAGAACACCAAACAAGGACAAAATCCTTTGATTCTCAATGAATTTTTTTTTTATAAAAAAAAAACCCAAAATTTTTAAAGAGTTGATAGAGCTCTGCAAAAGCCCTACCCAAGATGCGATTTTGACAATTATATAGAAGGGGATTGCGAAGAAGAAAAAAGAGAAACCCTAACCCTAGATGATGAACGTCCTTTTAAAGGAGCGCCCCCAACTGAAGGTGCAAGAGAACGGTCAAAGCCCATTAAGGCCCATTGCAAATGGCCCACTAATCAAAGCCCATTTGAGTATAACCCCAACATCCAATCAATAGGCATCATACAAGGTGCCTCTACTTGCACACCTCAAATTGGGTACACACCCTTTTTTTTTACACACCTATCACTTAACACTGAAATTTTTAAAACACCCCCCTTATTTAATTGGATCACCTAATTTTCAACCCAACCCTTTCAACATGAGGATGATATGAAACAACACAACCCCTCTCAAAACCAAGAAACCCTAAATCTCTCGCCCCTCGCCGTGGACCCCCCCCCCCCTTCCACTCTCGCTCTCTTGCTCACCGTCATCATCCTCTATGTGCAGACCTTCAACGTCGATCATCCCAAGGTATTGTCGGAGCCGATGTTGTTGTTGATGGTTTTATGTGGAGAAATCTATTGTTTTGGGGAGGATTTGTTTGTTTATTTGTTTGATTTAGGGGGAGAAAAAAGTTTCACGAAAAAGGAGAAGAAGAGGGTGATGAAATGTGCCTTTTTTCTTTGCTGCGTCCATGTGTTTCTTTATGTCTTGGTGAATAATGTTTTTGTGTGATTGAAATTGTGGATTTTTTTGATACGTGCATGTTGTTTGTTTGGTTTTGCTGAATGCCATTCTTATATGTATGTTAAAATGTGTGAAATTATTTGTTTTTGAGATATGGATGCTATTTATTTGGTTTTCGAAATGTGATTCGCTTTCTTTTATTTTTCATGCACTGTGCACTGCATTCTATAAATAGTAAAGACTTGATGGTTGCTTCTAGGGTTGAATGGATTAATCAATCTATAGGTAGATCTCTCTGACAAACCATATGTTAGATATTGATTTTTTCCCTGCTTTGCTTGTTTGTTGTTTCCCATTTTTTGTATTTGTTTTGTATATGGTTATGAAATATCATTATCTCAAATTATAGATTGAAAAAAGAATTTCTTCTTTCGTATAATCAAAATTTGGATTTAGCTCTGCAAAAATCTAGGATTGTTAGCATTCGTGTAAGAAGAATAGGAAAACAACTAAACAAACAAGAGAAAGTTCTCATGGGATGGGTCACTGACTATGTCCTCTCACATCCATTTATGTCATTTGAATTGCTCTATTTTGAATTTCAATAAGTAAAAGAAAACTACAGAGATAAATCAAGTAAATAGATCTCTATGCCTATTGATGAAGTCGATAATATCCTCCTTTTTCGCAACCAAGAAACAATCGTGGTAAACGGTGAGGATCTGAAAAATCTGATTGGCTAACAATGATGACAATACCATTCTCCCTTCCAACTTTTTGTGCCCACTGAATCATTTCATCACGATGGTTGAATATCTATATGAAAAACATATAAAATTCAATTAATATACATGTTACAATATATTATTTTAAATAAAAACTAAATCTAAAAATATTTATCACCATAGATGTTGTGAATATCTCCCTCGAGTATCACTTCAGTAATGTAATGATTTTGATCAACAAAGATATCCTAAAACAAGAAACCATATAAATTAATAAAAAATTAGAAACCTTAAAAATGAGATGTGTTCCCTCTCAAAAATTCTAGATATTTTAAAAATGAGATGTGTTTCCATCTTAAATATTCAATAAACCTAAAAAAATTACGATGTGTGTTCCTTCAAAATTCAAAAAATTTAGAAAGCAAGATGTGTGTTCCATCTTAATGACTCAAAAACCTAGAAAAGGAGATGTGTTCTATCTTGGCCATTCAAAAACCTTAAACATTCAGAAATCTTAAAAAGGAGATGTATACCATCTTAAACATTCAAGAAACCTTAAAAATGAAATGTTTGATACATTTTAAAAATTCAGAAACCTTAAAATTAGATGTGTGTTCCCATCTTAAACATTCAAGAAATCTTAAAAATTAATAAAAATTAAGCACAACATTCATTCAAGGTTGTGAATGTGCATAAGAAACTATAGAGACAAACCCTAGATAAACCCTACAAATTTTCACCATCCCAAACCCTAGACAAACATCCAACAACCCTAAACATACACAAATATAGAGGAACATGCATCCAAATGTAAGTGTTTACCTCTTCATTCTTTGGGGCATCCATGCCACGAGCCAAACCTCGTTGTCGTTGATGAGTACGCGGAATTTTTCGATAGTGCCGCCACACCACATGTTGCCAGTCGGACCTCTCTTCCTCCACCGCTTCAATCGGCCAACCACTCCTCCTCCTCTGTGCGTTCTCGTTCACACGGGAAATAGAAGGTTTTATGGTTGTGGAGAGGGTGTGCAATATATAACAGGTTTTTTTTAAGGAAGTACTGGGTGTTTAAATAATGGGTGTGCACAGGATCCGATTATAAACGGATCTTTTATACAGTACCATTTATGAGGGGTGCAACTAGAGGCACCCGTCATACAATTAGCATTGCTGCTGTCTTTATTTTAGTATTCACTTTTCTCTAAAGAAATATATAAATATTTAATTTATTCGAGTATATATATATTATTTTCAAGATTTGTATGTCATTAAATTTAAACATTTATAATTATTCTAAAGGTGATAAGATTAGAACTCTGCCCATGTTTGGTTCAAGAATTAAGCGTTTATGACTATTCTAGTATAAATAAAGATAAAATGGTTTTTTGTTTGTTTCTGCTTTGAATTATTCTTATTGAGAAACATAATAATAATTTTTTTGTTGTTTGGATTAAATGTGAAGAAAGTGTGGATAATGATTTATAATAATGTTAGGTAAGTGAGGAGGTGGGGTACCATCGCCTTGTGTAGCAGTCAAAGGATGATCTCCACATGAAGGAATGACTTGAGTCGCACCCAAATGGAGAGCCATTATTAGAATTTGAAAGATGGCTTCTGCTTCCATTCGTTACTCGTAACGGGTTGATCCACGGCCATTCGTAAAAATATTTTTTTTTAAATCTAAATAATCCCTGTAAAATACATAAAATCTTTATAACCCCTCGAAAACACTTATGTAAATCTAAATAACACTCTAAATTAAACTTTTTAGTAATATTCTGTTTAATTAACCATGACTGAAAATATAGTGTACCAAAAATCTTATAAAATTTGTTAAAAATACGAAAAACCTTTTTAATAAACACACACAATAAACAAGAAAAAATTCACTATTACTCTTTCACATCTATTATTTAGAATACAAAATTAATATTATCATACTTGTAGAATTTTATTTTTAACTTTTTGAATATGTGAAAGGTGTAATTAACTTTTATTTTATTTTTTTCTTATTTGTGCACACCTTGTCATATTAATGAGAAAAGTGACACCTGGTTGTCAGTTAAGAAAAAAAAGTGGTAGTCCAATGTCGCCTCCACTAACATAAATTCCTAGTTCCACCATTTGATACTACTGAAAACTTTTGTTACAAATACAGATAATCTAGACTCAAGATGAAACTTTGATCAAGACTTTGATTAAGACATTCCTATCTACAATTCTATTTCATCTTCCCCACGTAGTCAAACTTCCAAGGCATTCTGCAGATATTATGAATCGCGACAATATTTGATGAGTCTAAATATTGAACACTCATTTCCATGCTTATCACACATCATTGTTTTCATATGGGTTTCTTTTTCTATGACTTTGTTTTGGCTCCTGTAAAAAAACAAGCACATCATTTTCACATTAAACAAAGACTAAACTTTTATTAATTATGACCTAACACTAATATTAAATAATACCGACTTTGATTGATCCACGTATGGAGACTGAAAATTATTTTAATTTCTTATCAAAAGACTAAGGGAATGCAGTTTCATAAATGTGTGATGACATTTGTGGTATTTCTTGTCACATGTCAATCTTTTATTAAGAATTGACATGATCCGATAGAATTAATCACGGCTTGATTAGATTGTATCCCCTTCATTACTAATCAAAGGTGTATGAATTAAACTAGTCATGTTAATATAAGACAAGCTAATATTACATTGAAACCAGGATCAGAAACCCATCTCCATGAACTAAGCTAGAAATCAATGCAATTACAACAGCTCACCCAAACATCATTCCCTCAAAGGACCTTGTCAAACACTTCTTTTAGCTTTCCCTTTACCTACTACTATACTTTTTCCCAGTCTTCTTATGAAGACAAAAATTTAAAGAAGTCTTTAAATCCTCACCACCTCTCCAAAGTAGGCAAAAAAAACCACCACTCTCTCCAAGTTTTTGCTCACCCATCTACAAAGAACTACTAGAACAGTTAGAAAGCAAGGAGTCCATGAGCACTAATGTTTTTGTGAAGTCCCCAATCCACATCACAATCAGCTTATCTATCTTTTGAGAGATACAATGAGTGGTAGTCAACAAAAGAGAGTTCACTCAGTAGGGAACGTGCTCTTCTCATGGGAGAACAAGCCAGGTATACCAAAGACAGCTTCAATGGAGTCCAACAAAGCTAACTCTCCAAAGCTACTACCGCCGCCACCGGTGCTAACGGAGAGTCCAAAGTTCATAGTCCATGGACTACCTCCACCACCATGTCCATTTCAGTCTCCCCAGCTGAGCAGCAGCAGCAGCAGCTCCAAGAAGGTTGTTTTGGAGGAGGACCCATTTTTGAAGGCTTACATGGAGTGCACGAAGAGCGTAAAGCATGGCGAGTCTTCGAAGCGATCGAAGTGGCCGCATAAGAGGAGATTTTTCTCCATGTCTTGTAACAGTTCTTGTGGGATTAGAGAGGATAACTTGGTGAGGATGTCTCAGCCTCCATCGACTTTGCCTTCCCTCCATGAAAGGAAGATTTTGGATGGTTAGTGGAGTGTGTCATATATATACAAAGGAGCCTTGCTTTCAATGTTTTTTTTATTTTTTGTTCTTCATTTGAAGCTTGTGAATTGCATTTTGGATTCATGTTTTATGATAGTTTCCTTGATTGAATATCAGGGATTACTGTCTCCCCCACTTTGTGATTCCTTTTTTTTTTTTAGTTGAGTATGAAAAAATTATAAAAGAGTTGGGAACCAACTTTTGTTTAGGAGATCAGAACATTAATAATTATATATGTTTCTTTTTTTTTTTTCTTTTTTTCATCTGTTTATTAATCACAAGAATGCATGTCATGGCTCCAAACATCAGTCTATTATCAAAATATAATTATCATCATAGTCTGAAGCATTACACATCTTGTTCTCTTGGGGGGAGAAAAGAACTAGTGATCAAAAGTTCAAAACACATCATGCAAGATTGGGACATTTTAGCAGAGCCATGTATTGGAAGGACCAATCAATTGTTACCTAACTTTCATTAAGACCAACAAATCTGAAATGGAGATTGGGATATTGTAGCTTAATTAACAAGAATTGCTCCCCAATGGAACGTAAAGATCGTCTTCAATGGCCTCTCGACAAAACTCTACCACTGCAACAAATAGCTTCAAAGGAAGAACAGCACATCAAAATGCAGTAAGCTTGGAGCTTACAATGAAATTTAGTGATTCAGCTGATGTTCAGCTTGCTATGATATGGATTCCAAAGTAGGGATCTAGGCAGTCATCAGTCCAGCAATGCCAACATATCTAATTGAGACAATCAGGCACACACAATAACAAATATTTTATACGCGACCAGTTGGGTCTGCTTGCTTCCACAGAATTTTTCTGACATTCCAATGTATAGCTACTATATGCCAGAGTATTTTATTACTCTCATGAATAAATACTCATACACGGGGGATCCATCTCATTGAATTGTATTCTAAAAGGTTTTCAACAAACATCAGTAGTTAATGTACCTTCAAAAGTTTGATTATCACCAGACAGGTACATACAAGGGAGCGAGCCGGGAGGTCATGATCAGTGGTGGCTCCAGAAATTTTCATAGATGGAGTCATTAATATAAATAAATTTCACAAATTTTTTAACAAATCTTTCTCATCATATATTTATAAAAAACATAAAATTTTATTTTGAAATATAACAATCTACATTAATAAAAAAAAACAAATCATCAAATAAAGGAGATCAATGTTTTCCAATATATAAACTTTTATAATTGTTATCGATGAGATTTCATATTTTGAATTTATTGCATAATAAATTTATTATCGACGTTATCGAATATGCATTCAATGATCTCGATCTCTTATTCTATTATGTGATTGACGTGTTTTTGTCCATGCGTAGGTGATCGGCGAGTTCACCAATAAAGACGATTTTAAAAAAATGGAATACTAGTCCACTATATTTTCATTGGAAGTGGGTGTAGGATTTTTAATGGGTCTTTAGGCCAGTTTGTTTCAAAAAAAATATTTGATGGGCTGCTGGTTTGTTGTAGTTTAAAATGTAAGCTCAAACAGAGATTGGGATTGGGAGCTTAAAATGTAAGCTCAAACTGACCCCGGGATTGGGAGCCACGCCGGTTAACCAACAGAGATGGAAGGTGCATTTACTGGGGATGCCGTTGCATTGGCTGGAGGCGGGCTGTGCCACGGAGCTTGCGGAGACATGGGGTCATCTCACAGAGATCTCCGCGGTAGACATGAACAAGAACGGGAATTTTTTCAAGGAGATGGTTATCGAGTCGGCATCACCTCCTCCATCCGGGCTCCTAAGCGTGACGACGGGGTGGGGGAGCTATGATATTCTTGCTACGGTTGAGGATCTAAGCCGGGGGTCAAACCAGATGCGGGTCAACACGGTGCAGTCATATTTGGAGGTGGTTGCATCGGGCCCGTCACAAAGACGACCGACACAGAAGCAAACCCAGACAGCGGAAGCGTGGCCAACTCGGTGGGTTCCGAGGGGTGCAGGTTCGACCGTGACTGGGACGAAAGTCACTCACGAAGAAGGGTTGGCGCCTGGGGGCGTACAAACGAACCACTCCCCGACCGAGCCAGTGTGTGCGGGCACGCAGGCACGAAACGGCCTGGTCAGTCAAGGATCCAATCAGAGGGTCGGCTCTAACCAGTCAAGGTCGCCCACGCCTGTACTGTTTGCAGAGGGAGTAGGTGAGAAACACAGAGACGTGCATGTAAAGCAAAAGCCGACTACAGTGGCGGAACAGAGATTTTCAATTTCTAGCGGAGTCGGATTCTACCGGAGGCCTTTCAGGACGAGCCACACCCGTATACGGGTCTCCGATTCGGGTCCCAAGTATAGTCGATGGGGCAGAATATTTTGGGCCGGACTCTCTGGGACCAGATTGGTCTTGGACCTGGTGGGATCGCGACCCAGGGACAGGGGACGACATATACAGACCGGTGTTGGAGAAGGCGCCAAGGACGCACATAACACCATCGCCCGTACCGTCTCCAATGTGCTATGTGGAAAGCTTCCACATGGTGGAGGCGAAGGAACTGGTCAGTGAGCCGGCGGACATTAGGGTCGGCGACTCGGGGCTGAACAGTGTTGAAATGAGACAGGACAGCGCGGACGGTGTGACTGAAAACGAGCGACTCACGCGGGAAGATTTGGTGTCGTCACCAGAGGAAACTGAGCAGCACATGGAACGCCTACCACCAGCTGATAGCCTCAATGACCTTGCCTCTGTTGGGAAGGGCTCAGGCCGCGAGCAGAGAGCGAGTTCAAAAGACCGGACGGAGCAAGCAAAAGGAAGACTAGGCCATCAGTTTGCACACAGGGGGACATGCAACCTTACAATTAACTCGGGCATGGCGTCGAACCTCTATGGGCACACACCCGACATCGAGGAGGATGGAGCCACGGGCCAGCGCCGGGTCCGAGTTAGAGTAGAGGGTGAAACACTCATCGCTTCACTGGCAGGACATTTCGCAGTACTGGCGCGAAGACAATTTAGCACGGGGGACGCTCCTCGTCGTATTTTCCACCTACAAGATCACCCCCCACACGTGGAAGGCATTATGCCCAGCAAGGCTCCCCAAACGGGTTCATCGTTACCCCAGACAAATGATTCACAGCGATCACGGGAATCGCATGTCCCGCTTAGGCGACGGGCGGAGTGTGCGCGTGCGGAGGAGATGGGAGTGTGCATTGAAGACACGGTGACAAATTCGTAGGTTCGGTACGCGGGTCATTCGGTGCCAGTGGCGCATTTCCGCCTGAGGAGCAGCGCACAGGTTTGGAGGTGGGCAGCCGTATGAAGCATCCCCACGACTCTGCGCTGGGAACAGAGGACCGCTAAAAGGGCGAATGTCAGCGGTAGTGCAGTCGGGGGTCTTCATATACTTTATATTTAGTTGCTTATGTTGGAATACACACAGCCTCAATGACCCATGCAAGAGGAGGGCGGTGCATGATGTAGTTAAGGAGCATAAACCACAAGTGATCTGCTTACAAGAAACGAAGATGGAGGTGATGACACCAGAGACCGTTAGGGACGTGGGGGGAGTTTTTTGGACGAATTCGTTGCAAAAGGGTCAGTCGGGATGTCCAGTGGCATTATCATCCTTTGGGATGGCCGAAAATGGAAGGCAGTGGACCGGTCGGTGGGGGAGTACTCTGTTCCAACGTTGTTGGAATGCCGACAAACCGGCTGGAAATGGGCATGCTCAAGCGTGTACGGGCCACACGAGGATGCATGGAGGGAGCATCTCTGGGAGGAAATATCAAATATTTGCATTTCGTGGGAGGCCCCGTGGCTGGTCGTGGGTGATTTCAACGTCACGCGTTTCCCGGAGGACTGCAATCGACCAAGGCCAATAACACCGGGAATGACCCGGTTCTCCTCATGGATTGACGGAGAAGGGCTGATAGACTTACCGGTTGGCAATCAGGTTTTCACCTGGAGCAACCTTCGAGAGGAACCGTCCCTCGCACGCCTTGACAGAGTATTAATGGACTCGGAATGGAAGGCTAAATTTCCTGGGTGCGAGGTGGTCCCCTTACCTCGAGTAGTCTCCGACCATGTCCCCTTGTTACTCAAAGAGGGTGGAGCAGCTCATGTACCGGTGTGCTTCTGTTTTGAGGCGTGGTGGCTATCAGTCGAGGGATTCAGCGAGGTAGTCATGGAGTCGTGGTCTGCAGACACGGGTGCGCTTCAAGGGGGGCAGCGCCTAGCTTTTAAGCTGAAGTGATTGCGTCGACGCCTCCGGGAATGGGCGCGCGAAGCAAGAACAACAAGAAATGAACGAAAACACAGCTCTACCGAGTTGATTAAGCGCCTCGATACTGAAGAGGAGACACGGGCGCTCTCAACAACAGAGAGAACAGCGCGACAGGGGGCAAAGGCAATAGTTGCGACGGAGTTGAAGATGGAGGAGATCGAATGGCGTCAAAAGGCTAAGGCACTATGGTTGAAGGCAGGGGATAATAATACGCGCTTCTTCCACACGATTGCTAGCCAACGCAAATAGTCAAATTGCATAAACTCCATGCACATTGAGGGGGTGTTACATCGTGGACAACAGGCTATAGCCTCTCAACTGGTGGAACACTTTTCACGGGCGTTCCGTCGGCCCCGGAGATGGTTCCCCAAGTGAAAGGACGAGACACTACCTCAATTGTCCAGAGATCAGCTTAATAGACTGGCACGGTCGTTTCACAAAGAGGAAATCCGGAGAGCGGTTTTCAGTGTGGAGGGGGACAAGGCACTGGGGCCGATGGGTTCACATTTCGGTTCTTCCAAGCGTTCTGGCCCCTGATTAAGGAGGACATACTCGCGGTATTCGTAGAATTGCAGTCGGGCAGATCGGGGGTGGGTCGCCTCAACGCGTCACTCTTTACTCTCATCCCCAAACGAGAAGGTGCAGAGGACGCGAATGACTATCGACCAATCAGCCTTGTTAATGTGTGCTACATGATAGTGGCGAAAGTGATGGCCACGCACATGAAAGAGGTCAGCGCAGACTTGATAGAACATTCGCAAGGGGCGTTTCTCCCCGGCAGAAACCTTCAGGATGGTTTCATAGTGGCCCAAGAGATAATAGCCGGGCTATACAAGGATAAGTGGAGTGGGGTTGCGCTGAAACTCGATTTCGCAAAGGCTTATGACAGCATTCATCGAGACTTCCTCTATCAGGTCCTGGCACAACACGTGTTCGACGATCAGTGGATTAGCATGCTTAAAAAATGCATGGACTCGGTGCATGGGTCGGTACTTCTCAATGGCGTTCCCTATGGTTTCTTCCCACTTAATCGGGGATTGTGTCAGGGTGATCCGTTATCCCCAATTCTGTTCATATATGTGGCGAACGCTTTGGCGCGCATGTGCAACGCGGCCATGCGAGGGGGATGGTACCATGGGCTAGCAAGCACGGCGGATGGAAATCGGGTGGCCCTAGTCCAATACCGATGATACGCTTATGTTATTCGAAGCAACAGATGCGGATGCCCGGGCGGCCCGATTTATTACCTTTTGCTTCGAGCTGGTGTCCGGTCTTCGGCTTAATTGGTCCAAGAGCGCGCTTATGGCGGTAAACGTTCCTTGAGGAACAGGGCCAAGCTTTAGCGCGTACAGTGGGCTGCACAGTGCGGGGGTTCCCAGTTCGTGTATTGGGGTTTCCGTTATGCAGGGGGCGGCTGAAGAAGGAGGATTGGGATCCTCTAGTAGAGCGATTCCAGCGACGCCTTGCTGGGTGGAAAGGTAAACTCCTGAGTTACGGAGGAAGACTCACATTACTTCAAGCGGTGTTGTCCGCACTCCCACTTTTCTTCCTATTGGTCTTCCGGATCTCGGTTGGTGTGCTAGACCGCATTGAGACATTGCGCAGACGTTTCCTCTGGCAGGGAACACAAGAGGGGACGGCCAAGCCCCATCTCGTGAAGTGGAGCACGGTCTGCCTCCGCAAGGAGGACGGGGGGCTGGGTGTGCTCGACCTGCGTGACATGAACAGGGCCCTTCTATCCAAATGGCTATGGCGATGGCTACATGAGACAGACAATCCGTGGGCACGAACATTCCAAGATAGGTACGGTGGGCATGGGACTAACGCGCGAATATGGCCTACGGTGGGGGCGCGGGCCTCATCGTTATGCAAGGGTATCTTTAGTGACAGCGCGGAATTCGAACAAGCTGTGAGATGGGAGATTGGCATGGGCGAGGTTACGCGGTTCTGGACCGACGTTTGGTGTGGGGACCAGCCGCTGTGCGCACAATTCCTGCTCGTATATGCACTTGTACGAGACCCACTAGAGACGGTGCGCAACTGTTGGACCGTGGAGGGGAGCGGGGGCAGATGGTCGGCGGCCTTACGCAGAAACATATTCGCACCTGAGGAGGCGTCCCAACTACAAGCCCTGGCGGACAGGCTAAGGGAGTGGGAAGGGCAGTTTGGAGTTGGTGCAGATAGGCCACGGTGGGCACCAAAGCCAAACGCAGGTTTCACCGTTCGGAATTCCTATATCTGGTGGAGAGATCTCGGACCGGTCACGTTAGCATGTGGAAACCCGGAAAAGATATGGAGCCAGAAAATACCAAGAAAAATCAAGGTGTTTCTCTGGCTTCTAGCACAAGAGAGACTACTGACACGCACATATCGATCCAAGTGGCGCGGAGGGGACGACGTTCAATGCGGGATATGCGGTGCAGCACCAGAGACGGCAATTCACCTATTTGGTGAATGCCGATGGGCGCAAGCGTTGTAGAGAGATGCAGGTATTGACACGTCGCGGACCCAATTTCACGATATTGCCGGGTTGTGGGTAGCCGATGCTGAGCTGAGTGCGCGAGCTGAAGCGGGGCGCGCCAGGCAAGTGGCACACTTCATAGTTCCAGCCTGCACGTGGGTAATATGGCGGACTAGGAATGATGCAATCTTCAAAGGGACGAGAGTGTATACTGAGAACATGTGGGCTTTCGCAGCTGCACTCATTAGGGAGTGGGCAAGCGGTTGGTGGGAGTGCGAGATGTACCCCTCGGAGGGGGGGAAAGCCACATCATCGAGTACCAGCAGTGATACGGGCGGGCAAGGCAGGCTAGTGGAGAGTAGAAGTCCCATCTACTCCCATAGCCATGCCGGACATTATATATTTATATTATTTCAGTACTTATATTATCTTATCCTCTCACCCCATTCAGACATGTACTAATCCATTTTTGTAATGAAATCGATTGGTAGAGTGAGTACCTTTTTCAAAAAAAAAAAAAAACTCGTGTCAAACAAGAGGCTTGTTTGTAGTTTTTTTTTTATAAAAAAATTGATTGCTACTCACAACCTAGCGCCGCCCCCGGTCATGATCAATTCACAACATCAACAATCAGCTTGCGGGACTTGAAGATTGACCACCTCAACCGCCTGTAATAACCAGCTTGGAGAAGAGCGAGTGATAAAACAAATATCCATTTGAATCCCATCTGCAGTGAAAGAAGCCATTTTGAGCCCACCAATGCAAACCAAATATGCAGAAATAAGACCATAAGCACTCACCAGTTTCCTCTCTTCCATTTCGGTTCTGCCACCCATGATAAGAACGTCACCACGTCTTTCCCCATCTACAAGGAGTGGTGGAACAGAATTAGAATATAAGTAAATTAGAGAGTGTTATTTGTCTTGGCTGAAATGTTAGGGGGGATACCTGAGATTCAGTAGCATGAGTGCCATCTTCGTATTCTATAGCACCATCGATAAGCATTTTGGGCATAGCTATGGCACCGCCAGGGAAATAAGGATTATAGTAAAGCCCTTCACGAATCTATGTGCAACAAAAAATAAATGATAGGTAATGAAATATGATTGATGTCCTATCACTACAATACGTCAACAAAATAATGTAGAAGAGCATTTTTATAATGGCACCAGGTATACCCGGTTGATCTAAGACAATGCAAACTTTTGTGATAAGTTTGACAGTATAGGGATGGTTGTTTGTGCAAGCTTGGCTACACAGAAGACAAAGCAGCAGATAGCATGGATGTGCACTTATACACACCTGTTTGTGTGTTGTGCACATGCACTGGCGCATGAGTTGTTTCACAAATATTGCATGTCAAAATTTATAAATGCATCGTATAGGCTTCTTTTTATTTATTTATTTATTATTATTATTATTATTATTATTATTATTATTATTATTATTATTATTATTATTGTTATTGTTTATTATTATTGTTATTATTGTTGTTATGTAATGACTTGAACCCAAGATCTCATAGTTGCAAAATTTTTAGTCAACCATTGAGCTATAGGTACAAGCCCCATTTTTAGCTTGAATATTAACATTGTAGCAGATGGAATTAGCACTGATCACGAAGAGAGAGAGAGAGAGAGAGAGAGAGAATAACTTGCATCATAAGGAAATGCACAAGCTTTTACGAATTCCCAACATAGAAATTCAGTGTGTGTGAGAGAGATAGAGAGTGATAGAAAGAGATACCGAAACACCAGCAGGAGGATCATGATAGCCAGTCAAAAGAGAAAATACATAATTCTGACCATTGTGGCGTGCCTGAAAGAAGAAAAAAAATTAAGACAATTAACAGAACCAGAAAAGTACACATAATATGTGGATTGCCTTGGTGATGAGACTGAGGTCAGGAGGATATGCCCCACCATTGGCAAACCTTGCTGCTTGTTCATTCGGGTATGGCTGAGGGAAGCGATCACTTAGTTTTCCAGGGCGAGTGAACATCTCTCCTTCATCATTAGGCCCATCAACAACCTCTATCTCAGCAGCCATGGCTTTGGTTTCCTCTTCAGTGTATGCTACACCAACAAGATCACGGTAGGAAATGAGGCCCATCAAGTGGCAAGACGCACAAACTTGTTGGTAAACTCGATGACCGCGCCGAATCCTGTTCATGTCAAATTGCAACTTGAAAACATTAGATGAAGTCACAAGGTTGTAACCTGTTCAATAAACACTTCTATAGTACTTCACTTACGATGCATGATCATAAGAACTGAGAATGCCTCGTGAGGCCAAGGATAGTTTGGACATGCTAAACCATGCTCTGCTTCATCATCGGCAGGGGTAATGGTAGCAAAACTCAAAAGACCAGATATACCAGCTCCAAAAAGTGCCAATGCTCGTAAGGATTTCATTCCATAAGATCCAAGTTGATCATGCTCTTGTTTAAGAATTTGGGATGAAAACAATGGTGGGTTCTGAAAATTTAATTATGTACGCAGATGCATATAAATGATCATAGTTTCACATCCCCTAAAACAAATAATAGCATTACTGCACCCACTGATTCAAAATGCCAAGAATTAAATACAATTAGTCATGGAAAATATTAACTGTTGAACCATTATAAAAAACCATGCAACCTACAATGAGCATACAAATATGAAACGAACTAGAAGTGAAAAAAAATGAAGCAAACCAAAAATAGACTGGTGATATATGGCAAGATACATAGAAGAGGGAACTGATGACACGTGAAACTACCCAGGTGTAAGCGTGCAATTTACTGCAGCTTATGAGGATCAATTATAGATAGCTGTAAACAGATGATGGCTTTTCAAAAATAAAGAAATACATAAATAAAATGAATAGGTATTTCAATATAATTGGAAAACATACATTTCCGAGAAGTTATATTAAGATACAAATAATATTTGACAATATCCATTTCTTTAGCAGCTCTCCCTGAACTTTTCACATAAAATAACCCATCTAAAGGCACCTCACCTCAATTTTAGGTGAATCACTAACATATCCCTCTTGATACCTTAATTAATTACTGTAAAAAATGTACATATAAGAAGACAAACTGTTCCTCTCCTGTGGAACAATTTAGCTTGTTATAGACATTCCTCATTGATATTCTTGCTTTCTCACCCCTGTTTCACTGAAGAATAAAACATACATCACACAAAAATTATTTGAAAATTCCTTCATGTCCAGTCTTTTCAATTTTCTTTCATTGCAGGGCACGCCCATGGTTGTAGCAGCAGTATGACCTTAACCATCACTGCAGTGCTCCAAACATCGAATTTGATGGACCTTTTTCCATCCATAAAAAGTGTTCTCAACAATTTAAATGTCTACAATCCCCTGTCTCCAATGTCCCTTCAAGTACAATATATCAAAATGGGAGGAAATAAAGTTACCAAACCAAGTAGTGAACTTGGGCGAAGCAAGGGTTAGCCTCATCATAACTAATAAGACACATATCAACTAAACTATATGACTGAAATGGATGGTCCTACCAATTTATCAACAATATTTGATGCCAATTCTTCCAAAACGTGAGAACCATGAATCCCGTGTGCTATCTAACCATTGCGATCAAACCTTTTCTTCTCTATGGGCAAGTTGCAGCTCAAACCCTAACAAAAACTAATATCACCAGAGTACAACACGAAACAACCCCCCCCCCCCCCCCCACACACACACACACTATGTCCCCAACCTTTAATGAAACTAATCACCTACCCCCGCATATTCTCTACATTCAAGGCCACTAGATAGCCCTTTTTTCGTGATAACCAGAGCGACAAATGTTGATCCTATTAAAGAATAAGCTTTTGACAACCGAGATTAAAATCACTCATCACGACAGTTCACACGAGCAGTCTTCACATGCTTTGATTACAAAGGTTTTATACTTCATCTAATAAAGCATATACCATCATTTACTCTATTGACAATCATCGCTCTTGATGCGCTCTGAAAATGTCACAAACCCTCCCACAAATTTTCAATTTTTGTTCATTCATAAATCCCAAATCTCACAACATGACATGGATTGAATCTTTGCTTTTTTTTTCATACTTGTATCTTATTTGATTTTTATCATGGGGTTGCCACTTTATTATTTTTAAAGTCAAACAGTTGTAAATACATCAATTCATGAATGAATCCATATGTGATGAATTAATCCATTTCATTTTGTTAGATTACATGTTTTGTATTATTGTGTTACACGTGTATTAAGTCTTGTATATAAAAGACTTTAGTCTCTCTTTAATAAAATTAGATTTCATTATTATTTGTCTCTCTAAATCTAACATGGTATCAGAGTCATATCAGATTTTGATATGATGTGATCCCTTCTTTTATTAGTTCAATAAAAAAAATTTAAAATTTCTTTATGAAACCCCCTGTAATGTGCTTATTGAGAATGATCGTGACATATCTGATTTAGTGGACCGACGACTCCGACAGACTCATGAAGAGCGGGAGTGACTCCCACAGACTCATGAAGAGCAAGAGCAAAATGATGGATTCCAAAAGAAAGACAAACAACGATTATCACATTAGGTTTTTTTATTATATCTAACAATCACATTATTCTATTATTTAAACATGTGATTGCAGGAGGGTATTAAGAATAAGAGTTTGACTGAGTTATCTTATCTATGAATAGGATCCATGTAATCTCTTTCCATCATCCAGAATATTCGTGTTTCTCTTCATTCTCTGCATTATTTTATATTTATGTTAGATTTAAATTTTCTATCTGAATTTAAGGCTGTCTGACAAGCAAAGGATACACACCCTCTCACAACACTCAAAAAATGACTTGCTTCGTGTTCCGCATAAAAATCATTTCATGTTTGAACCATTCAGATTTCAATCAATTCTAATGTTCCCTAACCGATTATCAGATCCAAACGTAGAATCAAAATAAGTCGATTAAAAAAAACAAAAATAAAGGCACGGCGAGAGAGATTAGAGTGCTCACAGAAGGGTGAGATCGGAGACTCCTCTTGAGGAGCTGATGAACGAACCTTCGCGAAGCCATCTGATCCTGGGCTCCCCAAACCCTACATTGAATCGAACACCCGAAAAATCAAAGTCAGTAGAACATCGATTTGAACGAAAACAGAGCGGAAGAAACAGGAGATGGATCGAAATCGAAGAGAATTTGATAATTTTCGACCTGGAAAGGCAAAATCGAGAGAACGAGAGGGGATTCAAAGCTTCCTGTGGTGTTTGTTGGAGTGGGCCGGAGATGATACGAGAGTGACAAGAAGGGGTAATTCGGTCATTTTGATCTGATATCGGGACTAACGATTTTCATGAGAGGAAATAGGCTTCAATCATGAAATGTATCGGCAAAGGCCGGGCCTGGCCCGCGGGCCTGTCTCGCCAGCGGGCCCGGGCCGGCCTGGCGCGCGGCCAAATAAACAAGGCTCTGCCACGGGCTCACGCTTCGGGCTCCCGGATGGATATGCGGGCTCAGATTTTAAATATGTTATTTATTTTAATTTTTTGTTTTAAGTTGTTCATTTGCATATAAATGTTAAAATAACACCAAATTAAAAATATAATACTAAAAAAATCTATATACATATATTGAATTTTTAAAATAAAATACAAAATGAATTAATTATTTGAAAAATTGAATCACTACATATATCTAACTATCTAACTAGATTGTCATCTATATAAATGTTAATAATTTATATAATTCAATTACAATTTAAATAAAAATTGCATAAAATTATGTGGCCCATTCATATTTATGCGACTCATTACATAAAATAAAAATAGGTTGGCACCCAAGTGCCTATGGACTGGGTCCGTCGGCCGACCCCCAGAATCAGGCCCAGCCGGCCCTGAAAATGGGCCCGTGTCAGGCTTTCGGGTCTAGGGCCAAATGAGACCCTTAGCCCCCGTTTGGAATTGGTATACCCCCGAATAATCCTGTATAACCCCGGATAAGTATTTTGGGGTGTTTATTTACTTCGGATAACCCCAAATAAATTATGCCAGAATAAATAATGATAAAGTGATATATGGATTCCAATCAACCACTACAATAAAAGTTATCATAGGTTATTCCACTCAAATAATATGTGGGCCACTGTCAAATTACATGTCATCACCTCTTATAAATCACATGTCAAATCAACTATCATTACTTTTTTACTTTTTATAATTACTTATCCATACTTTATTCACATTTTACCCAAACAAAAACATTTATTCTTACGTTTACCAACGAGAATAAATCTATCCTCATTCCAAACGGGGGCTTAGAATAGAGGTCTTAATGGGCCGGACTACATGGTTATGGTTTGGGCCCTTAAACTGGGCTAATTCCAATGTTTTTGGGCACTATGTAATGAATGGGAAAAGGAAAATGTCACGTTTAATGATTTTTATTATCAAGCTTTTTAAGCGTACAGACAGTTAAGCCTGTCAATTATCCGAAAAAATATCCGCATCCGATCCGAATCCGTATCCGAAAATGCAGAAAATATCCGATATCCGAAAAATCCGTATCCGTATCCGAAAAAATAATCCGTATCCGAAAATTTTCGGATCGGATACGGATATACCCCTATCCGATCCGAAAAATATCCGTATCCGATGGTATTAAAAAAAAAAATAATATTAGTATTTAATATCTACCATTGGATTTTGATCAAGTGGCTCACATTCTTTCTAATAGTTGTAAAATTAGGACTTGTGTTTGTGAATTTTTAATTTTAAGTCAATTTTTGAACTTTAAATGAAAATTTATTATGTTTAATTATTTATTTATTCTTTCTAATAGTTGTAAAGTTAGGACTTGTGTTTGTGAATTTTTAATTTTAAGTCAATTTTTAAACATTAAATAAAAATTTGTTATATTTAATTATTTATTTATTTATTTCGGATATTTCGGATAATTATCCGAATCCGTCGGATACGGATACGGATCGGACACGGATACGCTTTTTAAATATCCGTCGGATACGGATACGGATACGGATATTAAAAAAAATTTCGGATACGGATACGGATATGACCATATCCGCTCCGTATCCGGTCCGTTGACAGGCTTACAGACAGTGTGGATTATATACTATATTAAATTTTTTTTATATCGCTTTAGTAACGTGATAATTGTAAATAGAGCTATAAAAAAATCGAGAGTATTTAGTTTTTTTTAAAATGTTATGTTTTAGTCATTCATACAATAAAAAAAATACAGTGTTCGAATGAAGTCACTCTTAAACATTTTAAGTTTTGTCGTAATAGCGTACTTACAAAGATAATGGAGTATGTACTCAGGGGCGGAGCAGGGGGGGGGGGGGCGGGCTGGGACCCGGCCCCCCCAAGGCCCATGCATGCATGGGGTAAATGCATAGTTGAATGTTTTGTATTTTTATTTTTTTGTTTGAAAGGGAAGCAGCGCTCAAATAAATGGGTAATGAAATGAAGTGGAATAGTAAATGAAGTGGAATAGTAGGTGAATGTTGGTGATTAAAATATTTCTGGATACGGTTCACAATCTTACATGTCACATTTTTTTAAATATATATTTAGCTAATGGATAATGTTACATATAGTTCATTTTTCAGTCCAATTTCAGTCTATATGTGTTTTGAATATTTTAAAAATAGTGTGCATCATTTAATGAGGTATATGTCTTTACAAAAACTAAAATATATACTTTAATTAATTACATTAACACATTTATAGAAAATGTGAATTTTTTTATATTAAAGCATATATCTTGTTAATACAAATATATGCTATTTTTATTTTCTATAGACGCATATGAGACTGGAATGTGGGAGGGAAATTAAATTGTATAACAACACTCTTAGTTAATTAAGTAATTATGCTCATAAAAATTAAATATATCTCATATAAATTAATTACACATATTTTAATTATATTTTTCAATCTCTGCCTCTTGATTTTGGTGGTTGAAATATCACAGTTTTTATTTTTATTTTTTTATTTGTTTTTGGTATTTTGTTTTCAAGAACACCAATTTGAGTCTCTCGGATTTTTTTTGGAAGTTAATTTTTAACATCTATGCTTTAAGGGTATTCTTGTGTTATCAATTGTTTTTTCATATTTATTTGATTATTGTTTCATATTTTTCATTTTTTGTGATAATAAATCATGAGATTTCAAGTTTTTTTTTAAATTACAAATAAATTTTTCACATTTCTAAATATGGAAAAAGTAGTAAAAAATAAATTTTTATTTAAATTTCCAATTACTTCAAAAACTTGGTTTTTTATTCATTAATTTTAATTTTCTTGAATTATCATACAATTATATTATTTTAAAAATACATTTTTTCCACTCTAAGTCGTCTATTGGCTTTCCGGCCCCTCCTTATTCTAATTCCTGGCTCCGCCCCTGTATGTACTACATTAGATATTTTCACATACTTCATCAGTGACGTAGCAATTACAAACAGTGCTACAAAAATGATTGAATTTTTTTTTAATTTATGTTCTATTTGAGAACCCGGTTGAAAAGTATACTTTTTCCAAAAAAAAAAAAAGAACTCTTTTTTTAGACAGCTCGCTTTCTTTTATTTTTTGAAAGCATACCTTTTATATTAAAAAACTGAAACAAAATTTTTAATTAATCACACTTTCGGGTTTCATTTGGAAACATGTTTGTATTTTTTATTCCGACGAAATTAAAACCATTACAAACATGTTTAAAAAAGGGGATTAATAATCTTTGATTTTTCTTCTAGACTATCATAAATAAAAAAAAGGGTATTAGTAAAGGCTATTTTGGCAAAAGATTAAGGTTTTGAGGATAAGACATCCTAATTTTATGAGATAAAAAATCTATTAATTTTGTTCATATTTAAATTTGTCAAAATTTAGATAAAAAATAAAGATAAATATTATCTTAGCATTTAGGTGAAATAAAATATCATCATTTTCATTTCAAAATTGAAACAATTGTTTACAGTTTATCCTGATTATTGTTTATATCAAATGAGGTTAAACTGTCATTTTACTCACTTATCCCTATAATTACCATTTATCTCACAATTTATCATCTTATCGAACCAGCAGAAAGAGTTAACATTTGAAGAGATTTTAGTAGTATGTTATATGATAAATTTGAAGAGATTTTAGTAGTATGTTATATGATAAAAGTGAGACGCGTAATCTAAAGAAGAATATATGTGAAAAAATGTATTATGTAGAAACTCACCTAATTTGTGAACGCATTTAATGAGACTAAAATTTGAGGTGATTAGCACATTATCTTTCTTGTTAATCTCAGCTGAACACCACATTCCAATCCTTTGAATCCACTTGAATAATGTCACAACATTCACATCATAGATTCATATGAGCCCTTTGTCAATTTGAAACGAAGAATCATTGGTTGGTGATGTACAACAAAAGCTGGACAGTACTACATTACCATCACATGCTTTCTTCCTTTTATGGCATTGTATATGTTTCCTCCTTTATTTAGACAAGCACATGTAGTTACTATTCATGATGTCACTGATGCCCCAAAACATAACACTTTCAAATTTCAATACCCAATCCAATCCTCCCTTCACATGTATCCCAGTGTTTCTCAAGTAGAGGACTTGGAACAGTTTTATTTTTTTAAAGAATAACTTTTACAGAATCTTCAGGTACACTTTTTGATCATGATGACAAGTGCATAGGACGTAAATGAAAAAAAATGTATTTGATTAGACTTGTTATGATTTAAATAGTAAAGTATGATAAAACTAGGATAACTTGTGATGACAATTTCAGAGCAGAGAGGACTGTGATTTCTTATCCGGACTTCATGAAATTCAAGTTGTAATGAATTAAGTAGACGAAACGAAAGTCTTGTATACACGAGCGATTAGGTGCGGCGAACGGCGGGTGCGGCCGCGATGTGAGCTGTTCAATCGCGGGTCCATCGCATCCGACAGTCGATGTGAATCGCATCCGACCGTCCGATGCGATGGACCCGTGATCGACGGCCCGTGATCGCTGCCGCACCCGCCGTTCGCCGCACGTAATCACCCCTCGTCTTATATACTCCTTTATTTAAATGTGAGAACAATAAAGTTGATTGATTAATATATATTTTTTTATTCTTTGATTCCCTATGTACTCTGTCCCATAGATATTCTTGACCTGCAAATTCCACTTTTATAAAGCAACAAATGAAGGGAAAAAAAGGAAAAAAATAATTTCAGATATTTTTCTAATAAGTTATTTTTTAAGTTCATTCCCCCTTTTTTTAACATATCAAAATACTCTCATATTAGCTTAAATATTTTTCAAGTACGTCATTCCTTCCAATGTTGCCTATATGTATAGGTTAACTTAACGGTATACATATGATGTATAACAATGTATAAGGTTGACATATATAAAATAAATAACAATGTATGGGTTAATAATATACATAGAAAAAATAATAATGTACAAATAGTGTCTCACAGGGTAAGCAATGGATAAAAGATTGTCTAGAAAAATATAACAACTAATTTAAGTGTGTTTTGATATAATTTTAAATAATAAATCCATATATCTAAAAAATAAAGGGTTGAAAAAATATTTTGAATTAATTTTCAAAAAGGAAAAAACAACAGAAAAAGAAGGAAACATTTAGGAAGCAACTGATCTCTATTAAATATAATATAATATCTACAACATGAATTCCAGTATCATCATCTTGATGAACAGAAAAACTTGATCATGTCTGAAACCACCTCATCTTTGACTTCTTCACATATGGCTTCTCCAATTTCAACACCAACCTCATCAATCTGATCATGCAACTGCTTCCTTTCCTTGCTGAAACTTGCAACATCCAAACCTACAAATTGAGATACATTTGTTGCATTTCCACCATGTTTTGCCCATGAAAGGACCTCTTCACAGATTCTCTCTTCATGACAACATCTACCCTGTCTCTCCTGTTGATTCTCCACTGCTTCTCTCACACAATCCATCAGAAGCTGCTTTGTCTGCTTCAACACCCACATGGGCTTCTCATAAGAACTGAATCCAAGAGACTGAACAAGATATTCCAACATGACTTCTGAAACCATGAAGTCCTCTGAAGCAGAGCTGGACTGCTTTTTGTCTTTCTGAGGATTTCCATCTTTTGATATCTGTTCCATGAATTCATGAGCATATACATTGGTTTATAATTGAAAATTTAAAAAGAACAAAAACAAAAGCATATGTTTTTTTTCCCCTTAATTACCTGGCTTGGTTGGGCTGAGGGTGACTCATCTGTGTCTGTTGAATCAGAGAAGGAACTGATTTGTTGCAGAGCTATTAAGAGAAGACAACCTATCAGTTTCTGAGAACTGGATCTTTCTCTCCTCCTCATTATAAACACAATGCGAGTGCTCAAAAACAGCAGTTTCAGGAAGATTAACTTCTCTTTTGGTCTTTCCATTTCTGAGCTTGGTGAATATTGATCTCAAGATCCTAGTACACATTAGGATACCTTGTCTCCTCTTCTTCAAACCATGACTTAGAGACCTTTGAAAGGTCTTGGTAGGTGGATTGAAAGGCCAACACCTTGATGAAGTCTCCAAATTTTGGAGTCTATTGAATAACCCATGTTCAAGTAGGTAGATGTCAAGCAAGAATGGCTCTTGTTCATCCTGGAGAAGCTCGAAAAGCTGTCTCGCCGGAGATGGATTGGCTTGTATGGCCATTCATGTCAAGAAATTCTGAATGGTTGTTGAGAAGAAGAGATGGGTGTATGAGGTTTCAATGGATTTTTGGAGAGGAGGTTGGAAGTTTCAGAGACAAAATTGCATGTGCATGTGTTTAATGTAGGAGGGGGAGTGGTGATTCTCTCAACAAATGAACAATGTAATTCCAAAACAATCACTATATTCTCCAACACTTTTGTCTCCAATCAATCACAAGGCTTGCCTCAACCCAACAGTGTACTTGTATTTCAACAAATGCTTTATATATATATATATATATATATATATATATATATATATAGGGAGCCGATTAGGTGCGGTTTACGGTCGGTGCGGTGTGCGATCACGGGCCGTCGATCACGGGTCCATCGCATCGGACGGTCGGGTGCGATTCACGTCGACCGTTGGATGCGATGAACCCGCGATCGGACGGCCCACGTCGTAAACCGCACCGACCGCATACCGCACGTAATCGCGACTATATATATATATATATATATATATATATATATATATATATATAGGTCGATGATAATATGCGGCGTCCCGCACGGTGCGGGAACGACGTCGTTCGTCCGATCGCGGGTCCATCGCATCTAACGGTCGATGTGAATCGCACCCGACCGTCTGATGCGATGGACCCGCGATGAACCCGTGATCGACGGCCCGTGGTCGTTCGCGCACGTTCCCGCATCGCGCACCGTATCATTCATATATATATATATATATATATATATATATATATATATATATATATACATATATAGGGTTGATTATGTGCGGCGGCCGCACGGTGCGGCAGCGATCACGGGCCGTCGATCACGGGTCCATCGCATCGGACGGTCGGGTGTGATTCACGTCGACCGTTGGATACGATGGACCCGCGATCGGACGGCTGCCGCACCGTGCGGCGGCCGCACCAAATCACTCGAATATATATATATATATATATATATATATATATATATATATATATATATATATATATATATAGGGAAGTGATTACGTGCGGTCGTGCGGTCGGTGCGTCCGCGATCACGGGCCGTCGATCACGGGTCCATCGCATCGGACGGTTGGGTGCGAATCACGTCGACCGTTGGATGCGATGGACCCGCGATCGGACGGCCTACGACCGTGACCGCACGACCGCATATTATCATCGGCGTATATATATATATATATATATATATATATATATATATATATATATATATATATATATATATATATATATATATATATATATATATATGCGACGAACGGCAGGTGCGGCGCGACGTGGGCCGTTCGATCGCTGGTCCATCGAATCCAACGGTCGACGTGAATCGCATCCGACCGTCCGATGTGATGGACCCGTGATCGACGGCCCACGATCGACGCCGCACCTGCCGTTCGCCGCACCTAATCGACCCTATATATATATATATAGGGATCCGATTACGTGCGGTGTGCGGTCGGTGCGGTGCGCGATCACGGGCCGTCGATCACGGGTACATCGCATCGGACGGTCGGGTGCGATTCACGTCGACCGTTGGATGCGATGGACCCGCGATCGAACGGCCCACGTCGTAAACCGCACCGACCGCACACCGCACGTAATCACGACCATATATATATATATATATACGCGATTAGGTGCGGCGGCCGCATGGTGCGGCGGCGATCACGGGTCCATCGCATCGGACGGTCGGGTGCGATTCACGTCGACCGTTGGATGCGATGGACCCGCGATCAGACGACGCACGTCGGATCCGCACCGTGCGATCCGTCGTACGCTATCACTCGGGTATATATATATATATATATATATATATATATATATATATATATATATATATATATATAGGGAAGCGATTAGGTGCGGCGAATGGCGGGTGCGGCAGCGATCACGGGTCTATCGCATCGGACGGTCGGGTGCGATTCACGTCGACCGTTGGATGCGATAGACCCGCGATTGGACGACCCATATCGCGGCCGCACCTGCCGTTCGCCGCACCTAATCGCGAGTGTGTATATTCACGTCGACCGTTGGATGCGATAGACCCGCGATCGGACGGCCCACGTCACGGCCGCACCTGCCGTTCGCCGCACCTAATCGCGAACGGCAGGTGCGGCCGCGACGTGGGACGTCCGATCGCGGGTCTATCGCATCCAACGGTTGACGTGAATCGCACCCGACCGTCCGATGCGATGGACCCGTGATCGACGGCCCGTGATCGCTGCCGCACCCATCATTCGCCGCACCTAATCGGTTCCCTATATATATATATATAGCGAACACACCCGCCGTTCGCCGGGCCATCGATGACGGGTCCATCGCATCGGACGGTCGGGTGCGATTCACGTCGACCGTTGGATGCGATAGACCCGCGATCGGACGGCCCACGTCGCGGCCGCACCTGCCGTTCGCCACACCTAATCGCGAGCGTGTGTATATATATATATATATATATATATCTGTGTGTGTGTGTATGGGGCCGATTACATGCGGCAAACGGCAGGTGCGGCAGCAATCACGGGTCCATCGCATCCGACGGTCAGATGCGATTCACATCGACCGTCGGATGCGATGGACCCGTGATCGAACGGACCGTGTCGCGACCGCATCCGCCGTTCGCCGCACCTAATCGCTTCAATATATATATATATATATATATAGAGAGAGAGAGAGAGAGAGAGAGAGAGAGAGAGATTTCCGATAATATGCGGTCGCGATCGCAGGCTGTCCGATCGCGGGTCCATCGCATCCAACAGTCGACGTGATTCGCACCCGACCGTCCGATGCGATGGACCCGTGATCGACGGCCCGTGATCGCGACCGCACGACAGTAATATATATATATATATATATATATATATATATATATATATATATATATATATATATATATATATATACTCGTGATATGGTGCGGTCGGTGCGGTCGTGCGGATCCGACGTGCGTCGTCCGATCGCGGGTCCATCACATCAGACGGTCGGGGGCGATTCATATCGACCGTTGGATGCGATGGACCTGTGATCGGACGACGCACGTCGGATCCGCACGACCGCACTGACCGCACGCTATCACTCGATATATATATATATATATATATATATATATATATATATATATATATATATTATATATATATATATATATAGAAGTGCTTACGTGCGGTCGTGCAGTCGGTGCGGCCACGATCACGGGCCATCGATCACGGGTCCATCGCATCGAACGGTCTGGTGCGAATCACGTCGACCGTTGGATGCGATGGACCCGCGATCAGACAGCCCGTGATCGCGACCGCACGACCGCACGGCTGCACGCAAGTATTTCTATGTATATATATTAGGTAAAAAGTAGTCTTTATAACATATCAAATAGGTATTCAACTGTTCTTTCAAATGCATTTTATATTCGCAGTGCATTTTGTATTGTCTCATGCTTATGCATGGATTATGTAGCATGATTAGATTAACTACTTGCATAGTACAAAGCTCAAATACCATTGTTACAAAATGATCAGTTGATGGTTTTTTTTAATAGTTCGAAGCAATGCCAACTAATTCAATTGATCTCCTTCAAAAAGTTAATTTTTTTTTCCCATAAGGTCTTTGGGCCATGACGATGACTTGTTTAAGTATTGAGAGTGTGATTGTGAACAAGAGATATTTATAAAGCGAGTATAAATCTACAACCTGAGTAAAAATATGAGAGAACCGACTGCACTTTGCTGGATATTTTCTACAACAGTATACATAAGTCTTCTCTACGTGACTATATTTATAAAACAATATTTCAAAAACCCCCCAACAACTTTTAGCAAAATGTTACTACTAATTTTAGATTTATAAGATATATAAAAATAAACTTCATCTAATATAAGGTATCTTCTAATATGAGATATAATTCCAGCAAGGCATTAAACCAACCCTTAATGCTATTTTCTTTTTAAGCGCTGATACACCCAGTTCATTTTATAACCCATTTTATAATCCTACATACTATGATAGTATAACATTCAGTGCGTTATCATAATATATGATGTTATATCATAATATATGGATTTTTTTTTTTCATTTTTTCAAAGTGAAAAAGAATATATTATTGTATATGAGCATATACTTCATGTTATATACCAGTATATACTGCAATAGGAGAGTGTAAGATTTTTTTTTAAAAAAAGTGTGGACTATAATTGTATGTGTAATGCGGACTAGACTGCCTAAATGTGTATCATTTTTCTTCTTTTTGTTAGAAGAACTTTTTCACTTGCACGTTGCTCGGTCCGTTTGGCTGCCCAATTACTATTGTCATGTCACTAACGTAGTATATAAAATTGTTTAACGTAATATATATTACTACATCAATATATATTATATGACAAAAACATAAAAAGAAATTATGTATTCAATTTATAGAGTATGTAATTCATTTATGATACAAAAATATTATTTTATTAACTAAATGTATGCTAAACCAAAACATGTGTGAATCTATTCCAACATATTTCTTAACTCAGATTTCCATGCTTAGGTGCAAGGATTTTAATTAAACCAAATCAGATTATCAGTTGCTGTCCACCGACAGGACATCCGACGACAGGATCACATTTGCAGCAGAGACAAAATTGAGAATCACCGGACACCAATCACAAACATTACCATTTTTTAAATTTTTTATTTTGTATATAAAAGATGTTTAACTAGACTAATGTAACATCTTTGTAAAGTTATAGTCTATCATTTTCTAAAAAAAAATGTTTGACTAGACAAGACATTGTCTCTCCCTTTCTTTTATGCATGGCCACTTCACTGCTGCACTTTCCCTGCGTACCATCCACTCTTACAAAAGTCACAACATCATTGTCCACATGTATGCCTCATTTTCTGTATTGTTTATGAGATTCTGTGTTTGAATTTGAGTGCCCATTGCAAACACTGCCAATGGGGGGAATCATACAGTCATTCACCTCCTTCACATCAAAAAGTAGGAACCAGGTCTCTCCATTAGTGTTCAAGAAACCAATCACTTGGCTCATATATCCATGCAAATCACTATAGCCATAGTTCTACATTGATATCTAGGAACTGAAATGTAAGACATAAAACCCCGACATGTATTTCGAAGAAAATTTGGTATCAAAAGGAATGGATTTTGGGCTTAGTCAATCGAATCAACATAACAAACACAAGCATGATAACACATCCACTAGTGGAGATACCTGAGGAAACAAGAAAATAATGCAAAGACTAGCAACTGAATTATTTCTTGGATGCCTCAGAATCAGATCCTCAGCAAAGGTAGGAACCATTAAGTGTTTGGAGAAAATGACATGATGGATACACAAAGTTATGCAAATCACCTTATCCATAAAAATGAGGGATTGATGCTGAGATAACATCACTTGATGAAACCAATGGTTGATTGACGTAAGGGGAAAACATGGGATGCACAAAATACTAGCATAGCCAAACAGATCTATGTACTTATAATCTCATTTTCTCCCCTCTCATCAAACAAGCAAAATACAATCCATATATAGATCTGTAAAACCAAATAAAAACCCAAATAAAAACCCAAAACAAAACCAACATCAGACACACAAACACATATGATATGAAAGCATATATACAACCAAAAAAAAAACTCTACTAATCATCATCCATGTAGCAGTCCTTGAACAAGTCACTAGTCTTCTTCTTCCCCTTCCCCCTCCTCCTCCTCTTGCCGCCTCGGATCAACGGGACGGCCTTAGAGTCCTCCCCTTCATCTTCTTCTGCGGTAGTTAAGTTGATGCAAGAACACCTCTCCAACGACGCGAAGAAGGCCGCGGCCACGCCGTACCCGACCCACGCAGCCATCCTATCTAGTCTGCCGCAACCTGATTGGCCACGGCGGACGCGCGGATCACCACCGCCTGACCGGGCTCGGATGCTCAAGGAGGAATAAGTGACAGCCATGGATACTGAGGTCTGGTTTGGGTTTGTTTGGGAGGAGAGTCTTTTAAATGGGTTGGGGAAGACTCCCAACTTTACCATGTGAAGTTATATTATATAGAATAATGTTATGTATTCTACTAATGTATATTTTTCCATTTACGTGTGTTTTAAATTTTTTTAAAAATAATGTACATCATCTGATGAGGTACGTGTTTTTATTAAAAAATAAAACATATATTTCAATGAATTGTATGAATGTAATTATAAAAAATTTAAAATATTTCTGTCGACACATGAAACTAAAATTGAGGTTGAAAATTTTTTTGTGTAAATACACTCATTATAAGAGCACTCGAATATGCGCTCATATAACGTTACATTTTTTTTTATAAAAGAATTTAATTATATATATTTATTTATTTATTTATCAGATACCTTAATTTTTTTAGCACATGATCAAAACACCCTCCATTAAGCTATAATGGATAACAACTTATGAGGTTTAATAACATTCGTGGATGTTTAACAATCTACATGATTGTCATCACAATGTAAAGAAGATAGATAATGATATACGAGTTAATAATATAGAAGATATTTGATTGAAGCATAATATTACACTCAATCTAAATTTTAATACATTTTTTCTCCTCAAACTATATGCATTTTAAATAAGTGTGTATATAATATTTATATATATCTTATTATATGGTGTGCATAAATGCGTATCATTTAGGTTTGCCGACCAGAAAAAAAGACGTATATCAACGCGCTTCATAAAAGCAACATATTGGAGACAAATTGAACTTGATAAATGTAATAACTAATTCGCAGAAGTTGAAAAGTCCCAGTGAGAGGAGTAAAAAAAAAATACTGAGTTGCTTTCCCCTTTCATGTTTGTAAAGTTTCACTTCTCGTGATGACATTTGTGTTTCATGGAATAAAGGTGTGTCACACCACAATGAGATTGTTCTTTATAATGAACCCCCATAAATTGCTCGTTTTTAATCAATTAAAATTCATAGGTTTCTCATCCGTACTTTTTGTCACTACCATACAAAGCAAGAAACATAGGAACAGATATGAGAATCTTGAAAACCAAAAATAATCATGTTTTTATATCCTCGAAGACACCTATCTACCTATGTGAAACTCAAGAGTGAAATTCGAAAAAATAAGTATATATCGTATCATTGTAAAAATAAAAAGTATATATTATCTTCGAGATTGAATTTTGTAACTTTTGATTTTAATTAATTTTTCAACATATATTATTGTATAGATAAATATATATCTGTCTATATATGGGCGTTGGATTTTAATTAAAATTTCAACATGCATAGTAATTCAATTTTGGGAATTTCGGTAGATATGAAAACTTTGAGTTATGAATAAATATGGCCCCAGTTTCTTTACAGTAAAAGTTGTGTGACCTGGTTTACCTTGATTTTTTTTTTGTGAATATGGTACATTATTAAACTTGAGAAGAGACAATGATGAACATGAGACTAATAACAGAGGAAGGAAATGATAAAGACCACAATGGTGATAGACGTAAAAAAGGTGAAAGACGTGCAATTCATCATAAGCGGACCACTAGACTCTATCATCACTGCCACATGAATTAGTGAGGCTAAAGGATCCATCTCTAATTAATATGAATATATTAATTACAACTCATTTTGTTATTTAAGCCACACATGTACATCATGTGGAATATAATGCAAGTGTGATTTATGCATTTGTCCTGTTGTTATATATGAAATGGTATGAACCCTTGGATTCATAATACAAATTCACTATACTATATATAGTTTATCACACATTAAAAATATCAATTTTGAAGATCATTGAAACATGTGAAATAATCTTATTATGCCCAAATCATCAAATCATTAAAACTAATAATATTCACTCATTTTTTTAAGCATTGTTTTTTTCCCTCGAATGTCTAATATATGTAGTGTTTTTACGCACTAACACATTCTAGATTAAAGAATGTGATCTTTGGTGTTAATTTGTTGTAACTTGTGACAAGCATTATAGACTGTCACGTAAGTAGAGTTCTACACATTCAAATGTATACACAAAACACCTAATAATCATGGCTGGTCCCACTTTTTTCCCCTTATTTTAACCTCTTTTTTTTCCATTATGGTATTATGTGTCCCACATGGAATAAGCATATTTTAACAAAGTGATTCACGTGAATGGTGGATATAGCATATTTGGTTTGCCAATAACAAAATAAAGCTATATATGTTTTGAAAATGAATAATTTATTAAGTTATATGTTTTTATAAAATACAAAATATATATTTCAATTAATTATATGAACTCAATTATAAAAAATAAAAAAAGGGCAGCACTATTTGCAAATGTATATAAAGCGCAAGACTAAAAAGGGAAGAATATATACAATATTGGACCTCATCGAGACCAGCATCCAACATGTAAGATGTACTTAAACAATAAGAAGGGGATAACTTTTTGCATTGGATGCCTTTTTTAGACTCTATCTAACAAATCCATTGCAATACCATTGATTTAACACATTTAATTAGCTAAGCTAATTGGATATTTACAAATAATAGAGTGTCATCATATAATATTAAACAAATAGAAATCTAGGGTTGATCACTGCCAAGAACATGACCAATCTTGACATGATCCTCAATTGTCACGCCCCAGGGCGGCCGTCCCCGAGGCGTGGCAAATATATAAATGATATCAGTAATCCATACACGAGGTCAAATAAATACTCCACAATAGAAAAGGCAATACACAAGTAACTGACATCAAATATATACAAAAAGCGGAAGCTCAAATGACTAAGTCTGTAATTCAAAGACATATTACAGACTAGAGTACACAATCAACTGTCCTGTGAGAGCCAATATATACAATAACTGACATCAACAGTCTACATACCGTGCACAAGCACAAGTATAATACATACAATGAAAAGGGAATGCTGATAGCCTCCGACTCGCAAGACATCCAACGCGAACGCAGGTCTCCTACTCGGATGGCGCCAGGGGAGCTCTTCTCTTGGATCCGACTCAGCGTCAACTGGGGAAAAACATAAGCGAGGGGTGAGCTACAAGCTCAGTGAGTGGTCAGAAACCAAACACCAACACAACATTCGATCCTAAGGCAATCTCCTATCAAGGAAACCATGGGTAGAAACCCAACGGTTAACAAGGTCACACGGCGGTGCAACCATACATCGTCCTCGCCCTAGCCCCCACAGGGGTGAGTCTAGGGACTTGAAGGACAAAACTTGCTGTTCTACACCGTTCGTCATCCGGTAGCGCTCTCCCGGGCAGCCTCTACCTGGAGCCGGCCACGGTCAGTACACTGTCGACAGCGTCGATGGTACCTACAGGTGGGGGTCCACCCAGGGCGGCTCGTACCTAGGAAGCATCCACACGGATCCGGCGAAGGGGAGAACGATAATTCATGCTCGCAACGCAAGCCCCACGGGAAAACCATCTATACAAGCTGACGGGTCAAGTATCAACTCGACCCCACCCCACACACGCCAACACCCTCACCCTCATCCCGATGGGTGACACAGGATCTTGGGAGCAATACCCTCACCCTCACTCCGACGGGTGACATAGGATCTTGGGACAATACCCTCACCCTCACTCCGACGGGTGACATAGGATCTTGGGAAATTACACGAACTGGCAGATCGAATCAACGCCGACCCACCACACCCTCACCCTCACCCCCTCCTCGGGGTGACATAGGCTCTTGGGGAAGAGGTCGATTGTTCTACACCACTCGTCTTCCGGTAGTCTCTCCCGGTGTGGCCCCTACTACCTGGTGGCCCCTGGCATCTCACAGGGTTCAGGCCTCTACCGGACTAGTCTCCCAAGACCGCTACCTCAGCTGTATGGGCACACCAACACGCGTCATAAGTAGTATCGGGGAGATCTCCACCGGACTTTACTACGCCGGGCAGTCTCTACTTGGAGCCGACGAAGGAAAGAACACTCGACACCCGCGAATACGATCCCTATGGATCCGTCATCATCGGTTATCAAACACCGATAAGCGCAATGAATTCTCATGAATTCCCTTTAGGGCGCATAACTCAGATGCGGGGAAGACATTTTATTCTATGTGTCAAAGGCATGGTATGACCCCATAGGAGGTCATACACTTGTCTAATCTCATTAGACAAGGCTCATGGCCCAATAGGCATATACAGAATATGCAATTAACTACCCTACGATGGCCTACTTAAATATGCATACATGGCATCAAACAGATAAATATACACAAATTACAACCTAACATACGTTGGATAACACCAACCTAGAAGGGAAGGGTTAAGCGCGATCCGCGCGACAAAGGTGTATGCCAATAATTCCAAGCAAACCCGAGTCAAGTAGGAACTACATCTACTCACTCGGTTCGCGAAAGGAGGGAGGGCGAGAGAGAGGGAATGCCTCATCCCCTCTCGAAGATGGTCATAGTTTTGCCCCAATCAGATGGGTGCAACAACTATACCAAACTCTCGAGTACTAAATCAGGAATATTACGCATACACCCCGTTATTAACCCAAGTTAGACATGCCAGATGTGTTCAATTAATAATAAGGGTAGTAAGTCAAACAATATTACCTAAGTCATGCCATATTCTATACAATACATAGGCAAGTATAAGGTAGAATAGGGGTTCTACACAATATACGAGCTATACAACCTAGCATGCATGATATCTAGCATAATTAGGTTGCAAATAAAGCCCCATGGAAGCGCGAAGCACGACTACGTGCATCGAACGCTTCCGGAAGGGTTGGAATCGAACCACTCACCGATACCTGAGTCGTCGCGCATCCCAACCGACGAGGTCTGCAAGGCAAGGGGTACCAAAATGATGAGTATAACCATAAACAAACACATAAAATCAATCAGGCATGCCTAAGGCTAGACATGCACGCAAACGGGCTCGAACGCACGCAAGAACGCGCGCACGCACGTGTGTCCGAGCCCCCCGGACACCCACCCGAGGTGCCGACCCTCAGCCGCCCAAACCGGGCCTCGGGCAGCACCCGCACGCACCCCAGGGAGCCCCGGGCGCAGCCCCGGGCATCCCCGCGCGCGCACGCCGCGCGCCCCGCGCGCAGCGCGCCCAGAGGCGCGCCCTCTGCGCGCAGACACACGCGCGCTCTCGCGCGCCCCCGCGCGCACCTCGCGCGACCCCCCCGCGCGCACTACCGCGCGCTCCCGCGCGCCCGCACCAGCGCGCACGACCCGCGCGCGTACCCGCGCGCGCCTGCGCGCTCCATCCGCGCGACAACACCTCCGCGCACGCCCGCGCGCGCGCTCGCGCGTGCGGACCCGCGCGCCCAGCCTCCAAAACACTCTCCCATGTCCCCCACATGCACCCAACCCCAAACACTACCCATGCATGCCCTCCCAAGCACCCATACAAGCATGAAAACCAAATAAAGAAGAGGGAAAACTCACCCAAATGAGAGGGGGAGCGTAGGGGGAGGTGTAGGGGCTCGCAAGCGCACCCTTGGCCACCTCGTCCGCCACCACCGCTTCCACCACCTCCATCTTGCTTCCCATCCTTCTTCTTCTTCACTTGGGCATTTCGACAAACACCTAGGGGGGGGACTGATTAGAGAGGGGAAGAGAAGAAAGAATCATCAACAACAACAACAACAACAAGTCCAAAACCCTTAATCACCTTCACTATCCCTTCCACTTTAAGCTTCAACTTCTTCTTGCTCCATCTCCTTCTCCTCCTCCAAATACACACCAAAAGAGGGAAAAAGAGAGGCCAAACCGAGCTGAAGAGCTGAAGTCGTGCTCATTTTAGGGGGGTTAAATAGGCAAAGGTCGGGTGAAAGACCGAGCTGTCCTCGGACTTAAAACCTCTGCGCAGCCTTCACTTAAACGGCCATAACTTCCTCAATACAGCTCCAAATTGCACGATTCTAGTGGCATTGGAAAGCTAAGAAGATTATCTACAACATTTATGTTTACACCTAGATCAAATAACCCCTCCAGCTATTCCGAAATCTAGGCTAAACATCTTACAGGGCTGCAGCCTGGATTTTCTCAACTTCGGGGTATACATGGAAAAATACCCATAACTTTTAATATACGAATCCAGTTGATCCAATTCCACTTCTATATGGAAGCTATATCAAAACTGGATATCTCGTAATAATATCAGATTTTTACCTCATCATCTTGGATTTTTACAAAATCAAATCCGAATGCCCAATCCAAAACTGCATAATTCCAAAAACGTTATCGGAATTAAACGAAAATTTTATGGACAGTACTAAACAATACCAGGACCCATAATATGCAGTTATATCTTCAATCAGAGTCCTTAAACCCCAGAAGGTAGCTAAAAATCAAAATTTTAGCGACTCCGATCGAAATTAGGACTCTAAATGACACAGGTCTAACATCAATGATTCTATATTCGGCGCCGTATATGGACTAATGTTTAACTATTTATTTATCAAATTGGGGTTATTTGCAAAATCGACCCCCTTGAGCTTCTATTTTGGATTATTATAGGTTATAGTCACATGGATTAACTTTATGTCTTCACTAGCTAGTACATTAACCAATTTTGATTCTACAAAAAAGAAGAAAGAACAAACCTCAAAACCTCCCAGTCCAATCTGATTCGAATTCAAATTATTTCGAGACATCATCATCTGATGCAATAATAATAATAATAATAATAGCAATAATGATAACAACAAGAAGAAGAAGAAGAAAATGATTCATGTGATTCATCTGATTCATTTACTCTAGCAGGGTTTACCAAAATTTTGATAGACTAATTTAAAGCCGAACCCAATGAATCCAATTATCACAAACCAACTCAACCCAGCCTTGATAACTAAAAGTATTCGTTTAGATTCGCATTTGTGTAGATTCTGTACTGAAAATGAGAAACACGAATCTGAACAATTTTTTCACAAATGTTATAGATTCTGCATTTTTAAAATTTCAAATTTTTTATAAAGCAATACTTTTCAAAAATTGATTGGATTTTTAAAAAATTAATGGTTCAACCATATATCTGAAAGCTAAAAGGGGTCCTAAAACTCATAACTTAACTCAACCCTGACTGAACCTGGTATTATACTTCCAATTACAAGTTTAAAACACTTTGCAATCAATATCATGGAATTTTAAATACTTTGCAATCAATATCATGCAATTAAAATTCCGAGGGAACATGGTAAAAGTGGTTTCTACATTATACAAATAAATGTATGTGTTTCATGCATGTACCTTTAAAAAAAATCAAAGAATAGGACTGACATGTGGTGATGTGGGGCTGCAGTAGTTGTCCCTAACATTTTCCATTCATTTTGTAGTAGGGTCTTGGTCTTCTTAAGCCCAACCCAACTAAGATTGTGGGGCCTAGATGGATTACATTGGGCCGGTACATCCATTTTGAACTTACAAATAAACATTATGAACTTACGGGGGAAGATGTTACGTCCAATCTATTTTGTGGGAGAGCCCAAACAAGTTTTATTATTATTTTTTAAAATATATACAAGCATCTTTTGCAAACTTAATAGATTGACCCAATCAACCTGTACTGAATATTGTGCCAATTAAACACATCTCTCATTAATTAATTCAATTCATTAGCAAATTTAATCACTCTATAACCAGTACATGTAAGAACAACATGGTTCATAAATCCTCCTACCCAGAATGTCGGTGAAAAGCTAGCTGTGGTTGATGTTAACTAGGCTCCGTTTGGAAACACAGATTGAAAAGTAGATTTTGGAATAAAGCTGCTTTTTAAGATGATTTTAGACCTTTGACTTTTTTGGATGCTTTTTTTTAATTCAGGAATCAATATTTGGAAGGAATTTAATGTTTGGTAGAAAAAGTTGCTTTTCAATTCAAAAAATCGATTCCGACAAAAAATCGTTCTTTTTGAGATTTTAAAAACACGGATTTCGAGAGAGAAATTAAAAGGAATCCAGCTTTTGATTCCGCCGGAATCCGACCCGTTTGGTTGCGCGTTTGGGCGGAATCCGCTTTTTGAAAAAGCGGAATCCGCCCAACGCGGAACCAAACGGGGCCTTAGATGTTGATATAATATTTCTCTATTATGTTGCACTCAGCTTCATTTTATCTTTCCCTTGGACTTGGGGAGATTGCCCTTTCACAACCTTCAATTTTGTCTTAATGAGGCTCAAGCTCATATCATGCAGGACAAATGGTTTTTCCATTCACATTAGTCATCCAAACTTGAGTGGAGAAAGCTGCATGCCTATTCAGATCACATCATATTTTTATGTAATTAATGATCATGCTTATATAAAAACATCTAATTTATGTGTGTTATCGATATCCATAAACACCGATTTATGTAACATAGTCACATATTTGCGTAAGACAGATATTATATATATTCGGTGGAGAATCCATTACATTCTTAAATTATATAACATAAAGACATCCATGTTTAGTGTAAATTAATGATTGTGTTGATGATTATAGTAATTAGCTTTTAAAATTATGAATAATGTGTTACATTATCAAAACTAAATGAATGCCTATATTTTGAAGATACTAAATACATAGTTGATGAACAAAAGTATATGTGCGGTCGATAAGTGTCGACCAAGAGGTATCCATGGAAATAAAAATTTCGATTGAATAGTTTGTGATTATATATATATGGTGACAGCCATCCATCTGATTCTAAAAGTTCTGATATGCCATTCTTTATCTAATGACCTTCAAATAAATATAGTATATATATAACACAGGCGGAGGTTAAAAATGAAATTAAAAAAAGGTGTTGGTGTAACATATTCCTTGACTTTTTCATGGGACCCAAACAGGCAAAGGTAATCTTTTCAGTTTGACCATGAGGTCAGCCACGGAAGGTCCCTCTGATATTAAAAAAAACAAAAAGAAACATATACCTTGAAAAACAAGCTAAGTTGAAATGACTCAAAAATGTTTGACTCGACCATCGCATTTGGCAGGGACCACTGTCGACCGATCCTTTTAAAAAAGGGCTAAAGACATTTACTTTTTTACAAACATTGATAATCCCCATATATGTCTATGTTAAAGTTGCACTACTACAATTTCTGATATTGATCACGGTTGTTTTGATCACGCTTTAAAAAAAAGCGTGATCGTAATAATTATGATCACGGTTTTTTTAAAAGCGTGATCGTTATAAAATATACGATCACGCTTTTGAGTAAACCGTAATATTTGATATCACAAAGATCACAGTTTACTTAAAACTGTGATCATTTAATAAATATTTAATCACGATTAACTTAAACCGTGATTGTTTTCTAAATAAAAGATCACGCTTTAAATGCAAACGTGATGGTTTCCTAAATAAAAGATCACGCTTTAAATGTAAACGTGATCGTTTCCTAAATAAAAGATCACGCTTTAAGTGAAAACGTAATCATTTCTTAAATAAATAAGACAACCCTAACGTGGTCTCAAAGAAATCCCATTCGACCCCACCTCCTCTACGACCCCACCTCCTTTGTTTATCCAACCACTGCCGTTGCTTCCCCTCCGCCGCCGACGAAGACTCAGCCGCCGCTTCCCCTCCATCGCCGACGACGACTAAGCCTCCGCCTCCATTGCCACTGCCGCTCCTCCTCTACGACCCCACCTCCGTTGACGTATCCGCAGCCATTGCCGCCTTAACTCTTGTAGATTGTAGGTGTTTGATCCATTCTATGCTTAATATAATATATATGTTTAAGTTCCCCTGATTTTTCCGTTAGGATCAGAGCTTTTCTTCATCGTGCAAGGGTGGCCATTTATTTTTACTCTGTATGGAAATGGTTTTACTTAATGTGCTGTTGGATTTTTAGGTTAATCAGTTTTTCTAATTTATTCACAGGTAAAGTTTCTTTCAACCATCGAAGTTTACATTCAATAGGATATTCTCCGAATCCATATGAGCAGGCAATATAGATCATTGGAAGGACTCTTTCTGCATTCGATGAGGATAACTTGATTTCATGCTATGGTTTTGGTGACGGTTAGTGTCATCTTGGTCTTGTCCATCCCCTCATCCATCATTTCTTTCTATCTTGTAATGTCTTATTTTGCAATTTGTATTTCTAGCAACCACGCACGATCAAGAGGTGTTTGTTTTTTATCCGGATGATCAACTGTGTAATGGTTTTGAGGAAGCATTGAAGCGATACAGAGAAATAGTTCCACAACTTCATCTAGCTGGTTTATATTATGTCCTTGCTATTGTTAACTGCTAAACATGATTTCCATTGTTAAGTTGATATTTTGGATTGAAGGAGATGCTTATCTTATTTGCAGGACCTACATCCTTTGCTCCCATGATTGAAACAGCAATTGGTATTGTGGATAGCAGTGGTGGTCAATATCATGTTCTTCTGATAATTGCAGATGGCCAGGTTAGCCATTGTTTATTGTACATGAGGTCGATTTTGGTGAAACTTTTGGTTCTTGAATTGCACAAGTCTCCGCCCTTTCTCCTCTCCACGGGCCTCGTCGGCCCCAAAGCACACACTCTAATTGATTTTTTTTCCAGATTTATTTGATCATCCATTGTAGATTTTGATGTGGTTTCTTTGGTCCATGTGATGATTTGGGGGTTTTTTTTATGAAGTAATAGATCAATATTGCATTTGGATTAAGATCTAGCACTTTCAAATTTTCATTTAAATATGGAAAAAATAAGAAATAAGCCAATTTTTGAAAATGTCTCATGAAAAAAATAAGTACATTTAAATTTAGGATTAAATTCACAATATCATGAGTTTGTTTCATTATTGAGCCACGTTCCCTCACAATCAACTCGCAAGTAACATGAATTTTCATCGGTGAGCGGATCGATCGAATTAACTTCGGGTAATCCTTTTGTGAAGGCTTGTTCACCTACTACACCATCAAAAACATCATTGTCATCAGATTTTACATTTTGTATATATCAGATTTTATACAGGTCCCTAAGGACTCATAAAAATCCAATTATCATCCCTAAATGAAATTTTCATCCAAATTAACGGAATATTTTCATAATATTTCATCATCATGTGCTTGTGTAGACATTATAGTTCCTACAAATAATCATAAATACAAATTAATCTATGTAAATGATCAAATTACTTTTATAGAACTTTTATATTTTTTTATCTTCTACCTCTACATTGTTTGGAGGGGTTGAAAAATTAGAGATAATTTAATCATTTCATTGTACGAGTTAGAGTTAACTAAGATAATTTGAATTGTGATTTAATTTGGTTGATGATAGGGATGTATACGGGTTTTTGTGAGTTTTCAAGGACTCGTACGTCTGCCCCAACTTTGATACGGATTTATATTAGATTATTCACATTTACAGGGATTTAGATGTATTTAACCCTTTAAAAAAACACTTTTTTTAACAAAAAAAATCATTTATGGGAGTTTGTTAAATTCACTAATTTTAGTAAATTTAAGTGAGCTTTATCTTTCTAACCGTCATGCTTGCTATTTTTAGAAAGTCCAGCCATTAAGTCCATTAAATAAAAAAAAGATTTTTGTTTTGATTTTCTTCATTGTGAATTTTAAAATATATTTCAAAAAATATTCAAATGGAAATTTTTTACTTTCTCTTATTTTTCTTCACTTTCCATCATACACAAACATACCCTTATATGGTTATATATATAATCTTTTTGCCTACTACATCATGTTGACATCAGTTTTGATTCAAATTTGTGAACCCTTGTGAATGAACTTATTCAAATTTTGCTCTCATGCATTCTCAAGGGAAGCATTTCATCCCCCCCCCCCCCCCCTCAAAAAAAAAAAAATCAAAATATTCACTTGGAGACATGGTTTAGGTTTGGGTTAATACATAAGTAAAGAAGTCGATGGTGCTAGGAAAATTATAATAACCTACTAATACCCCATGATGTTTGTTACATGCAATAGAAAGTCCACCCTTGCAAATAGTCTCTATCAGTGCACAAAAAACAAAAAATCCATGTTACAAAAAAAAAGGGAAACTAGGGTTTCTTCCATATATGTGATAAAACCATATGGTCCACACTCCACACTATCCCCACATAACAGAAACAAAATTAGATTCCGCGTGAGGAAACAAAGAGACAAAGTTTAATACAAGGGAAGTCATGGCGTCCAATGTTTAGAGAGCTCCAAAGAAAACAACGCTTTGGGTCTTTGTTAAAGAAATCTGTTTCACATGTATTGCTAGCTGTTATTGTCATGAAGTCATGGGGGGCTCCAAATTGGGCCAGTTGATGAACGAATGCAGCTTCTGTTAGTTTTTTTTTTTTTGCTTGGTAATTGGTGGGGGAGCGGATTCGAACCCGCGACCTCCTCTTTGGGGAGGATGCATCTTGACCACCCCACTAGGGGGGCCTTCCGCAACCGCTTGTGTTAGTTGATGATGATGATTTGGATTTTAGGTTCGGCTGGACACACATATATGAATTCTAAACAGCAAAAGCAGTTTCATATTTCATGCATGCCAGCTGCTTAAAGTGACTGAGCTTTAATTTCTTTGGTTGTTTGTGATGATCAGCTATTCATTAATTTCATCTACGCGTTAGTAATACATCATAACTGATTTATATGACAAACGATTCAGTGAGATTGAGTTCAAGTTTGGTTCATGTTCATGTTCAAATTGGATTTGGGTTGGCTCACGTTTGGTTCAGATTGAGTTTAGATTTAATTCTAAAAATATGTTCTTTTAAACAATTAGAACTCTACAATCATTAATGCTCTTCATAAAAGAATGGGAAAGTTAAAAAGAGGAACACTTCTCAGGAGAGAATAAAAAATGAGAGTATAATTAATTAGACAATATTTAAAATATTATCCCATAAATTAATAAATTAAAATTTGACTTAATCACTCACTAAACACAAAAAAACCCAAACAAGAAACTCAAACTCAAAACCTAAACAACAAACACTTGAAAAAATCAGATTGGATTGGAATGAATCAAATTCAACATGTCCAAGTTGCACCCTATATAGGAGGTACAATAATCCAGTAACATAATAAATTAAAAATAAAGAAAGGAAAAAGGGAAAATGAATTTTTGGATTTTTAGACAAATGTTTTTGTGAGTCAATGAAATGTCACTTAATTAGGTTGTAAAAAAAATCATCTTCAATGGAAATAATTTCATTTTAATTGATAGTTACGGAAGAAAAAAAAATCAAGCATGTTGACCTTGAATAATTTTTTATATCATTATATGGTCCATACAATGAATCTTTGGATTTTTAGACACGGCTAGTAAATCTCATCATGTAACTTTTCAAACTTTAGAAATCGCAAGATGTAATTGTTTTAAGCATTTCTTGTGTGCTGATTCACAATGTCTGAGAATCCGAACTTCACCTGACACCCATGCATTTTGTTCTAGAAAACAACAATTAGTATTAATTGCTTATTGACTAATTGGTTATTGACTGTAACACATGATTTTGTTTAACTGTTTCTAGAACCATATCATTGAATTTATTCCGGCCAATTGATTGATTTTATATATGTTGATCCCTTTGTCACAGTTGATAATATAGACCAATTCCATCATTCCATGCATGCATGGATAAGAATGGCTGACAGTTATTAGAATAAACTTCAACAAAATCCTACTATTTATCCTCATAAAATAAACCAAAGGTTGTAAATTTCTCTCTTATATTAGGCCTAGCTTCTTCATACCTCTCAATTAAGTTGCTTGGTTGATGAACCATAAGTGACGTTGTCGAACATATATTACATCTAATAATATCCAACTCATCACTACCTCATATAATTTAAAGTCTGATATTTAGTTGTAGTTAACCAACCAATCTATTGATAGTTTAGCTTGAAATATTCATTACTTATTAGTCATACTTGATGTTAAATCCAAGTTAACCAACTTTCCCATGCCACTATAAAATAGTTAAAATTTTCATGCTTTTTTATTCAAATTTCAATGCATATCTACTCTCCTTGGAATACTAATAATCACAGTTTCTTAAATGAATTCACTCCACAAAATTATTCTCTCGATCAATACACCTTTAGATGATTAATAAATGGTTTTGACACAGTAAAAGAGGTGTTGAAGGGATTACATGAATGATTATCATTAATGAAAAAATTGAATTAGTTAGTTAGTTCTCCATTGAAGTCAGGTTTTGGTGGTTGGGCTGATGAATTCAAAGATAAGGATGGAATACAAACTCTGTTTGAAATTTGAAGAAGATGGTTTGGATAGAGTTGCATCAAGTGGGGGTGAGTGTGGAATGTGGATGCTAACCAAACTAAAAGGGTCAAAAGATATAGATACCAAGGAATCAATAAATTCACTTAAAGTGGGATTCCTATTTTTATAGTAACTCAAAATATATTTATTCGTTTTGAAGTTCAACTTATCCTTGGAACCTCTAACTTTGGAATTTGATTTACAAGCATGTGTTTAGTTCGTGAGAAATGTAAATTAAGAAGAAAAAAATGTTATTCATGGTCTTACGTGGATTATTAAAATACTTTGATTTTGTTTTAAAATGTACATTATTGCAAAAGTGTGCACATTTACAAAAATGAAATACGTTAGTATATTTGTAGTAAATAAAAATCATATATTTCACCTAATTAATGAGTATATACAAAAAATGAGAATGTCGCACCAACTTAAAGACTCCAAATTTCAATTAAAAAAAACAAAAAACAAAAAACTTGAAATGAATGAGAATATTGAGCTTTCATTAACTTCCAAAGATCAAATGCACCTCCACCACATGAACTTTAACAATTAATTGCTTAATTGCCGACCAATATTTAGAAAGCTCTTCTCACCCACATTATTGAATTCATGCACCTGAGATCTAGTGGATGAATGTACAGGCAATATATTACAGATAATATTATGTAAAGCCCGGAATGCAACCTGACATAAACGCAGCCCTCGCGTGTTTTAATTTTTTTAAAATAACAAACATAATCTAATAAAGTATATGTTTTAATAAAAAAAAATATATTCCATTTCGAATTGAATGGACTCATTTTTAACAAATGTAAAAAAAATGAGATATATGTCTCGTTGAATAGCTATTTGATGGTTAAAGAAGTATATGAGATTGTATATGGGATTGTAAAAATAACATTCCATTATTGATCTCCCGAAACATCCAAAACTAAATGTTTGAAAGTTCAATGAGGGTCCCATTTTAAGAGAACAAGTTGTGTGTGTTTTTTTATTTTGATCGATCAACATATATAGGTCGATTCAAACAACGTATATAGAAATGCAATTAAATGGGGATCGACACGGCCATGTGAAGACGGCGTACTCTCAATGTGATCAATTGAGTCCCACCATGAAAGCTCTGCATAATTTCTTATAATTGACTGATTTCATGCACTTTAATCTGTTCAATTACTTTTGTGGTGGTGAGTGCACATGGTGTCTAAATCCTATTTATGTTTGATTTCTTTTGGAAGGAAGATTAAATATTTGATTGTACAAATTTGTTATTTGTTGTTTGATTTATATTTCAATATCTCTAGATCTGGAATTTTGGGTCATATTCAAATTGTTTCTTTCTGATGTCACTGTTGAAGGAACGTAATGGAAAACAACACCACTTCGGGTTACTCTCATATGACCCTCTTTTATTTTTGATGTTTAAATAGTTTATCCTGGCATAAAGCAATTGTACGAGGGTATCAGATAATTTTCTGATTGATTATTATTCGTTTCTCACTTTAACATTTTTTTTATGTCACTACAAGAGAAGTACATTACGGTGATGGTTTATAACCATCATCATAAACTAAAAACCGTTTCTAATCCATTTGGTGACGTTTATATATACGCTCTTATACGTGATGTCTTATTATGTATATAGTGACATTTTGACATATGTATGATGACGGTTAAAAATCGTCATTATACACATCTTATAGTGATGGTTTTAACCATCGCGTTAAGTGTATTTAAGTTTAAAAAATTGAATGATACGGCAACGGTTGAAAACCGTAGCATATCAAGAATAACAACAGCGATAGTTTTAAACGTCGCTAAATATTGAAAGTCAATTAAGTTTATACCTATAATATGAATTACATTCAATTCCTAAAATAGATATTTGCTCAAACAAAATATAAAATTCAAAATAGCATTTGATAAAATTCAAAATGTCATATAAAAGATAATATTTGAATAATATTCAAAATTACAAAAATTAAAATCGATAACAAAAATCATCTAATGGCCTCCCGATAATCCAGATGAACCAGATGAACCAGGGGCTGACTGTCTAAACTGACAAATAAACTCTCGCATCTGCTCTCTCATCTGTTCCACTTGTTGTTGAATCTGTTGTTTAACTTGCTCTTGAAATCGTTGCTCCATCTGTTGTTGCATTTGCTCCATCTGTTGCTGAATCTGTTGGCTTGATGTACCACCAAAACCACCTGCACAACCTCGTCCTCCTCCAAAATATTGAGATGGTGTAACCCCACTTCCCATTCCTCGAACTCTTCCACAATGTTCCTTTCCAAGTACTTCACCAAGAACATCCATGCCATTAACCTCTCCATCGTTCCTTTCTTCCATTCTAATAACACACTCATCAATGGCAACCTAAAAAAACCAGATATCAAGCATATATAAGACTTGTTCATTATTCCATAAAAAAAGGTGTCAAAGATCATGCAAGACCATACAAGTATGACTCATAACTGAATAGGTTCATTGAGTAGGAAAGATTAGTGTTCAATAGAGTCCACAATAAAAGAATCACCCGTCTATGAGATGTACCTACCTTTGATCTCACACATGTGTCTTACTAAAAGTATAATTTTATATAAACATCAGTGTTTATTCTAAGTATTCGATACATAATTATTATAGTTCATCTATGCTAAGTAAAATGTATGTGTGTTAAAAAATATCAACCCATAGACTCATGCCTACCCTTTTTTTAAAATAAAATAAAATCAACCTATCTTTTTTCCCCTTAAATACAAAGGTAAAGAAGAATATACATGATCACTAAAAATGTTATGTCAACTGCACATTATATACTACTATATATACATATATAACATTTTAATTAGGTGGGTCAAAGAGCACTAAAAGTAGTATTTCATATATCTAACACCGTGGCCCTAGTAGGAAGATATGACCTTGGAAAAAAAAAATCTTTTGAAGATTTTGAAGCAGTTGACCTAAAGCCTGTGCAGTATTATTTATGTCGTTTGGCAGTTGGCACATCTTATTTGTATTTTGAATTAGTTTTACCTTATTATGAGATTAAACAACTTCTGCCATCAATTTTTACTCTTTTTTTTTAAATGCTGCTACACTCATATTAATGAAATATATATTTAAATAAAAAAATTTACATTTTTTATAAATACATTCATACAATTTATATATGTTTTAATTTTTATAAAAACATGTATCTCAATTAAATGAGATATGTTATTTAAAAAAAAATTAAAACACATGTAAACTGAAAAAAAAGTGTGTGTAACATTATTCTTAATTTTTTTTATTACATCCACGCTTGCGGAATTACAATTCAAATTCGAGTTCCGAGGAAGAACAAAAATACACTCATAAGAACTCTCATCTACACCTTCACACGTGTGCATCATTATGACTTGTGGGGTTTGCTTTTTTTCATTGTTTTTTTACTCATATGAAGACAGGATGAAATCCATATCATTACTTACCTACACGAAAGCCAACCTAGGACAGCCACTCATCAGTTTATTGGTCCTTTAAAAAACTTTAGAACCAAATGAAAATAGAAATAATAAGAATTCATTTATACTAATCGAATAATATGAGGTCCTGATTAATTAAAAAAAAAAGTTGGGTGGAACTACGTACAATTTAAGTTCTTTTTTCCTTGGAAGTCTCAGGATTCCATGATTTTTTAGTTTACTTTTATTACTTCAATCATTTTATATAATCTTCTACAATTTGTATTTCATTTCCAGGGATAACACAATATTTAAGAACATGATCATGTGGGATATCGTTATATAAATATATTTACTTTTTGGGTGTGCCTTGTATCTAAATTTGAATGGAAAATGAAAAAAGATGAGAGAATTTGCGTCAAAAAAAAATAGTGAAAAGTATAATGCTTTTTTCATTTGATTAATTTTCATGAAGTTTATGCATGTGATGAAAAATGATAAACTATTTCTTTTATTTCAAATTTTCACATATGGGAAAAGGAAAAAAATTGTCACATTTTTTTAATAAAACAAAATAGGAGAGAGAAAGTGGTAAAAAAAATTTTGTAGGTATATTTTTTAATGTCTAAAGAAAAAAAATCACTTTCTATTACTTTTTTCCGTGACAGACACTCTTAATTTCAATTCATTTCTCGTCCTATATAAAATTATGAACATACCTTTATTTAAAAGATATATGATATATATCTGCATTTACGACGAGAAATGGAAGCTGGTTAATTAGTACATTATCTGTATTTTTGATCCATAGATGGGGGTATGATCTCATGCAATGCGTAGGCACATGTGCTTAATTATATACAGAGATAAATGTATAAGATTTTAATTTTGTCAATGCATCATATGCGCATCACAAATCAAAGGGTTGTGGATATGATTTCACATTTGACTTTCTCATGCATAGTCCATATTTATATATTAATCTTGAACCATCCAATATTTTTATATCATATTAATTAGATTGTCAGATTGAATAGATTACACACACATATATAATAGATCCTGAGCCATGCATCTAAAGTTCCAAGGTATAGTAGTGTGAAAGCAAGGTGGCTAAACAGGGGTGGAGCCAGGAATTAAAATAAAGGGGGGCCGAGAGGTTTAAAATAAAGAAAAAAGTATATATAAAATAAAATAAAAATGTGATAATTTAAGACAATTAAAATTTTCAAAGAATAATGTCATTGAAATAATGGACAATTGATAGAGAAAGTTGGTTTTTATTTCCTTTTCCATATTTAGAAATTTGAAAAAAATAATTTGAAGGTCTAGAAATTTTTTTTTGAATTGTCATTTTTTCCATCAAAAAAAATGAAAAGAATGAATGTTAAAAAAAAAGCAAATAAACAAAACAACTAATCATAAAAAAATGTATAAGGATTCGTTTCTAAGATGAGATTTTATAACCTGACTTTCAAAATACTTGAAAGTTGAGATCCTGAGACTCAAAAAAGCAATCATGATAAAAGACAGAATAAATAAAAAAATACTTAAAAAATCCAAATTGTGATTTTTCAACCTCTAAACTAGAGACGTGAAACCATTTAAAAATGAAGTTTTTCTTAAATTTTTTTAAAAATTACAGACTCATGATTTCAAATTTCAAATATCTCAATTGACACTGATACACTCAGTCACAGTTTTACAATCTCATTTACAACCATGTTGATAATGCAATAGATAAAATTAGTTAAAGCAATATATACTTCAGTATCACAATATATTTTTTTGTTATAAAAACCGTAAAAACATATGCATTCAATTCATATAAATATGTATTTTATTTTTATTAACAAATGTACTTAATTAACTAAATATAAACTTTTGAAATAAAAATGTCTAAGGGTCTGCAAATAAAATATTTGTGAACGGAAACAGATGTAAGTTTTTTTTCGCTTTTAATTAGTACCCCCCCTATTCTAAAAAAATATACATTTAAATACCCATTCATGTAATCAACATATAATAACACAAATACCCCCTACTCCACCACATTTAAATATCCCTCTACTGACACAGCCAAAAAAAAAATGTGAGTAAAGAAACCATACACTAACACAGAATATTTGCGCTCAATTCACCCAGGGCCCCAACCCGCCCCCTTTGCCTCCGCCCCTGCTGCTAAACATGTTTGACCCCTTTAGATTAATGCTTGTGATCAATAATACATTAAGATACACTAATATAATTTTTTCTTTAAAGAAATAAAAATAAGCATAATTTATATGGTGTAGTATATATTACATTATTACATTGTATAGACGGTTAGGTGAGACACCTCTTCTAATCTAATTAACACTCAGTTATTGGGATTTACAATCTAATGCTGTTGTGAGCTCAGCATGAACGATTGCTTTTCTTCTTCTTTTTAAACTGATTATCTGACCTTTGAGAGACATGAATAGTTTCTCTAATTAATGCATGGGATGCCAAAACAAAAGCTTCCATCATAATCTCTCTAATGAATTAATGCTTGATCTAGTGTAATGCATTATTGCATCACTTTGAATATTTCAGTTGCCTCTCATAAATCATAATCGATCAACATGAAACCTGAATCTCATGCAATACTATAGAGCACTAAAAACATGAACCATGTGTTGTTTGAGCAGTTTTAAACAATGTTCATGTTCTTCTTTCATTAACAAATTAAATATAAACATGGATGTGAACCATCAAATATTTTATTAAAACAGTATACCATAAACCTAAAAAATATAAGCTTATGAATGCTACATTTTCTTATTTGTTTGATCTGACGATCATATAAAGAACAAATGAGAACATCGTGACCACAGACATATAATTAGATAGAATATTATTTTTAAAAAAACATGTAAAACTATCAAACATCTCCATATGACCATCCAAATAGAATGCTCTAAACTAATTTCCCTCTATAACTATAAACAAATGGAAACCAACGTACATAAGCAATCTCAAGATATTTAGATTTATACTATATATGACATTATGATGAGAATGATTTTTTTTCCTTTTAATTTTTCCAAAAAAAAGAAGGATGTTAAATATGATAATTGATAAACTATTTCAGCAATATTAACCAAATGATCTGTTTTCAGTGACTTCCTTATATAGATATATCAATATGACAATAAACAATTAATGGAATTTAAATTTCATATATATATATATATATGAATATGAAATTTAAATTCCATTATATATATATATATATATGAATATGAAATTTAAATTCCATTAATTGTTTATTGTCATATTGATTTTTGTCAATTTCTTAATATAAGCCACTTCACCTGTAAAACAGTTCGTGCATCTCTATCAAACAACTCTTATAGTTTACTAATTAAACCCATAAAATTCACTCTTATATAATCTATCAAATTCATTGGTCCTATATTTGTGTTAGTTATTGATTAATATTATTGCCATTAGTGGATTGTGCAGTGAATTTGTTTATAAATAATTAAACTATATATATAGTGGTTGACAGATTTTTTAAATGTGGAAAAAGAGTGAGAAACTCATCAACTAATTCTAATAGTAAACTTGAACCATAGTCTAGGAAAAATGGAAAATTGAATGTTAGAAGATCTTTAACAAACACCTAAACTAATACAACATTCGCTTTAAAAAAAATTATGTTGCCATAACATATAAATACATGGAGGTTATACGTCTTAATTATGATTAGAGAAACGGAGATGAACAAATTGATTTGACATGAAGAATGAAAGATGAAGATATCTCTTTCATTAAATGAAAAAATTGATCAAGCAAGCATATAAGAAAATAAAAATGCCAGTGCCATTGCGCATTGCCTCATCAATTGAGTTCAATTAACTGTTCACTTTGAAACACGATAAATATCTAACACTGTTAAAAGGGATCAATCACAATATGTCATGTTCGATTCAAATCGATCTCTATTTCATTTGAAAATTATGGACAATAACATTCTACCCACACATGTTTGTTAAATGTCGCTCTAGTTGGCATTTGGCAATGCATTTTAAACTCTACTTCTTCAAATAGTTATTGAATTAAATTTAAATATTTTCTTCAAGCTTTAAAATTTTAATAAAATAAAAAATGCAAAAGCAACTGCACAATAGAACACGAGATTTACGTGGTTCAACAAAATGCTTACATTGACAAAGTAAAGATCGAATTGATTCACCGTAACAAAGATATTTATACAAGATCTTGTATTTTCTCATCAACAGGGTTATCTTTTGCTCATAACAATATCATGCAACTATCTTTCTAAATCTTTGGTAGACCCAGACAATAAATCATTTTGAGGTTAGTCCGATTAATTTTGAGACTATTCTGATTGATTCTCACTTATTACGAGTCTTATTCTCAAATCAAACGAGATTTAAGGATTAAATGTGGAGACACAAAAGACTAATAGGGGGGGAGGGGTAGTCAATTAGGATTTTCATGGACAAATTGTCCATATCCATGGATTTATAAATCTTGTGTTTTTCAATCAGGACATTGGTTCGTGAACAAAAAATCCAGTGTTATTCAATTGAGACATTATTTCATAGACAAAAAGTCCAGCATTATTCGATTGAGACATTATTTCGTAGACAAAAAGTCCAACGTTATTCGATTGAGACATTATTTTGTGGATAAAAAGTTCAGTGTTATTCGATTGAGACATTATTTCGTGGACAAAAAGTCCACTGTTATTCGATTGAGACATTATTTCGTGGACAAAAAGTCCAGCGTTATTCGATTGAGACTCCTTATAGTAGACATTTTGTCTTGTGTTATTCAATTTAAACAGAATTTGTGAAGACTTTCATAAGTGATGGATTTTTGTGGACTTTTGTGGACTTTAGAGAGAGAAATACAAAGGAAAAAGTCATTTCAAAATCCCACCCAAATAAGTGGGATTCTCATGGACTTTTATTCCAGCATTGTAAATATTTCTTCTTTTTTCTTTTGACAAAACTCCTTTATGATTTTTATCTTATGCCTTTCATATTTTTATTCACATTTTTTTTCTTTATTTATCATCTTTTTTATTTTGAATGTCTATTTGTATGAAATATTACTATCACCAAATATGTTTGATGAATATATGAGAATGGTAGATTTGCTTGTGTTGCAATCAATCATTTCATTATTATATATTATATAATATATGCCTAGATCATCCACAATTATTTTCTAACATATCGATTTATCATATATTTGATTATATGTATATATATATATTTGATCATCCACATTCCTCGAAGATATTTCTATTATTGTACAATATACATGCATTTTTTTTAATAATGTTCAGACATATATAAAAATAAAAAGATATATTTAGGCATATGTATATATATGACTAAATATACTGATTGCTTTTACGAGATACTAGATTCATGTGTCGAAGAGATGCTTGCTACTTTTTTAATGACAGTTGGACAAAGTTCTCGATATTGTCAAACTCGTAAGACTATTGGCTAGTCTAAATGGACTACTAGTAAGAATTTCAATAAAATTTTAAAGGCAGTGAATACAATAACACCGGAGTTCATTTATAAACCAAGATGTTTGGTTTCACAAAAAATTATAGAGAATACACGATTTTATCCTTATTTGAAATCCATAAGTGTTTATTAATAGAAATCCATATGTGAAAAGAGTCAATCTGTGAAAGTCTGTAAAAGTCCATGAGAGTGATTTGTGAAAGTCTGCAAATGTCTGTAAAAATCTGTGAAAGTCCATGAGGGTGATCTGTGAAAGTCTACAAATGTTTGTGAAAGTCTGTGAAAGTCCATGAGAGTCAATCTGTGAAAGTCTGCCAATGTCTGTGAAAGTCAGTTAAAGTCCATGAGAGTCAATATGTGAAAGTCTGCAAAAATTTGTGAAAGTCTGTAAAAGTCTGTGAAAGTCCATGAGAGTCAATATGTGAAAGTCTGCAAAAATCTACGAAAGTCTGCAAAAGTCTGTGAAAGTCTACAAAAGTCTATCACTTAAACAATGTCCACAGAAATCCATCAAAGTCCGCATCGACTACCCCCCCTTAAATCCAAAAACATTATTGTGTTTATTAATAGAAATCCATATGTGAAAAGAGTCAATCTGTAAAAGAATGCTAAAATCTGTGAAAATCTTTAAAAGTCAATGAGAGTGATTTGTGAAAATCTGCAAATGTCTGTGAAAGTCCATGAAAGTAATTTGTGAAAGTCTGCAAATGTCTGTAAAAGTTTGTGAAAGTCCATGAGAGTAATTTTTGAAAGTCTACAAATGTCTGTGAAAGTTCATGAGAGTCAATATGTGAAAGTCTACAAAAGTCTGTGCAAGTCTGCAAAAGTCTGTGAAAGTCTATGAGAGTCAATCTGTGAAAGTCTGCAAAAGTCTATGAAAGTCTACAAAAGTCTGTGAAAGTCTGCAAAGTCTACAAAAGTTCATCACTTAAACAATGTCCACAGAAATCAATCAAAGTCCGTATCGACTATCCCCCCATAAATTACTCGACGTCCTTCATACCCCCACAGTCCGGCCAGTCCTCCTAATGAGGCGTCTACATAATAAATTGTATGTAACTATGTTTTTTTGGTAACTATCGTTTGTATTAATGTTAGATTTTTGTTACATATACGGTGCTATTAGAGAATAGGTAGACTTTAATGATTTTCTATATTAAGGGAGAGAATTAAACAAAAGGGTTTTGTTAATGATTGCCCTCAGGGCATTGGTTAATCAACATTAATTGCTTATTTTTTAAGCAACTCAACAAATTAATTATGATATGGTTAAAAAAAAATGAAAGATTTTTTAAAATACCAATAACACCCCTAATAAATTCATCACATTTTTTTCTTCTTTCCTCCCACACCCAATTTTTCTCTCCCTTACACAATGTTTAAAAATAAAAAATGTTACAAGCATAAATAAGATATTTTCAAAAAAAATGTCATATTTATGTAAAAAAAAAATATGTATACCAAAACAATTGAACAATATTTTTTTTGTATATAAAGTCAATTTTTTATGAGAGGAATAGAAAGGAATGAGGGAGAATAAATTCAAAAAAATATGTGAGTATGGTTGTGCTAGAATATGTGGAAATAAGTTGATATTTGTATTCAAATACTCATTGAAAAATATGTTATTTCATCCCATCCATTTTATTGACATAAATGTGTCATACTATCAACATTTCTTATAAATTAGGAGGCCTATATGTCAAATTATTTTTTTACTTTTTATAAATCTAGTATAGTAATCTATTTTAGAATAGCTATAAACCCCAAAATAATTTATGTTTTTATTCAAATGACACCTGAAACTCATCTTTATAGTTGTAAAGGAATTGGAATTAACTGTCACTAAATACATAGTGGAATTGTTGTTGTGAGATGTGGATTATGTTATGTGAACCCTTCTTCATCTTGTTGAGTCAAATCAAATCACTTGGAACCGTTCTTAGAATATCCAGCCGACCATCCCTTATTCTCGTCTAGAAGAGGTGGTGGGTGTAGAATAGGGTTATTCCATGCAAGTCTATCCCCTATTTTTTACTTGAATAATCAAAACGAAAAATCATGTAATTCATATTTTATAAAAACATGTATCTTATTAAATAAATTATATAATTTTTAAAAAATTAAAAAATGAATGCAGAATATTTTTTTTTTAAAACTGGTAAACCAAAGTTATTCCGATTATATTAATCGTAGAACTTTGGGCCAGAGGGTTACATAGCATATAGAAGGTAAATACATAACAAGGAATGCAAGTAAAAAAAAACACACGGTGGGCCTGAGGTTTGGATGAGAGTTCCACTCCCTCAAACTTCCCTGTTCAATTTCAACTCACTTCATTCCATGATGATTAAGCTTTACCTGGATAGGGTCACCCTCTTGGCTCCACCTAGAGTTCTCCCCCATTCGCTTGCTAGGCCGCAAAATGTGTTCCATAGGTTCTCAAAGTAGTACATCTGACCACGGAATATAACTGTGTTTCTGGTCTTCCAAATAGCCCACAGACCTGCTGGTACAAGGCACCTCCTGATTTCCGCCACAGTGGATCGGTCTTTGTGCCTACTCAGAGAGGCAACTGACCGCCAGAGTAACCCAATCGAGTTGACGTCTAGGTTGATCCCCGTTGTCCGCTCGACCGCAGCCCATAGGTCTCTCGCCACTGCGCAGTTGCAGAAGAGGTGGTCCGCCGATTCTTCCCGATTCATGCAAAGCGCGCACGATGTCACCGAGTTCGGCGCCCATTTAGCCCTGTAGCACCTCGTTAGAATTCGGTGTTGGTATACCTGCCAGAGGAATATCCTGATCTTGTGTGGGATTTTTGGCCTCCAAACTTCTCTCCTCTTCTCCACTATCAACACACACGTTGCGCGTGCACCACTCGTAACCCCGACGCGCTGTGTAGACCGCGTCAACTCCTCTGGTCCAAAACATCTGGTCTGGTGCGCTGGGTAACACCTGCTTGGATCTGAGTAGTCTCGTGAGTTCCATAGCTTGGTCCGTCTCCTCTGTGTTTAAAGATCGTTGGAAGCGAACGTTCCACCTGCCAACGCCTTCGTGAATCTTCCAATAGTTCTCCACCGTGAGCGCCTTGTCCGCGGTGATAAGGAAGAGGGCTGGAAATCTAGTCTGCAGCGAAGTCCCTCCACACCAGCGGTCACTCCAAAATAGAGTAGTTCTGCCATTCCCTACCTTCCACTGAATAGCTGAGCTGAACTGTTCCTTGTATAGAAATTACCCTTTGGAAAGAGAAGAAGCCCTGTTTCGCAGCTTGGGGAAGTGGCTGCCCGTGCCCACTCCGTATCGCTCCCGCCACATGCGCACCCATAGAACCTCTGGATTGACTAACCACTGCCAAAGCCATTTGGCTAGTAGAGCGTTGTTCATTTCCTCAATCCTTCGTATGCCGAGCCCCCCCCCCCCCCCCCCCTCTTTGGGAAGGTACACCTTGTCCCAACTGACTAGGTAAGGTTTACACACTTCTCTGTCCGTTCCGCACCATAGGAACCGACGTCATATCACATCTATCTTGTGGATCACCCCCTTTGGGACCCCGAAAATAGACATAGAATACTGCTAGACTAGACAACACTGCAAGAAGTAGTGTGACTTTCCCTCCAAGGCTGAGCATCCGTCCCCACCAACCAGTAAGTCGTTTCTCCATCCTTTCAATGAGCGGTTCCAGTCCACTCGATGCATCTTCTTAGCCACCAGAGGAAGTCCCAAGTGCCGAATTGGGAGTTTTCCGACCTCGCATCCCAACTCTCTTGCTAATAGCGCGGTGGTCTCCTCGTTCGTCCACATTGATCGGAAGTTATGCAGACTAAAATTGAAGATGCAAGTAACATTATCCAATAAAAACTTAGGGTGCGTTTGGTTGCGCGATTGCAAAACTGATTCTGCAGGAATCTGCGATTGCAAACCTGATTCTGCAGGAAACTCACTTTCTCAGCCTTTTGAAATCGCAGCTTTTGGACACTATTTACCTGCAATTGCTGGATTTAAAACTGCGATTACAAAACTGTTTGGTTACGCGATTGCAAACGCAACTTCCTGTAATTGTAATCGCAGCGCAATCGCGCAACCAAACGCACCCTTAGACTAATTTTGTGAATATAACTGACGTGGGTTAATCATAAAAAATAATGATACCCCTACCAAAAATAATGATGACGTATCCTCTCGTCATCATTGCCAGTGATAAAAACCGTGAAAGAAATTGCATTTAGGCCCCGTTTGGTTCGTGGTAATCTGATATGGAATTTGATTCCATGTGACATTGCCAGGAAAGTGTATAAAATCCAGTGTTTGGTTGGTGGTAATCTTGATGGTAATTGTGGGCCCCAGTGGAATTAAAATCCATCCATGTAGGAAAATAGGGTGGAATCACATTCCCACCGTTTGTGGTGGTAATCTCAAATTCCACAAGGAATCCTAAATTAGATTACTATTATACCATTTACAAATTAATGAAATTACTATGTATATCATTTTTAAATAGCCTCTTTTTTTCCTACCAACCATATAATGGGTTTATATAGTTATTTTAATTTTTTAACTAAAAAAGTTTGTTATAATTTTTATATGTAATGTGAAAAATCTTAACTGTGCATTAGATATTAATTTATATTTATAATTTTAATTTTATTTTTCTAGATGGGTTTAGATATTATTATAATTGATATAATAATGTGATGTGGGATGTGAGTTTAGGCCTAAAGCAATGCATTTGAATCTTAACTAATAAAATTGGTTATTTAGTTTTTATGGGAGTTTATAATATTCAATTGATTTAGAAAAATTACTATTATTATATGTTTAATTACATAATTGGTTATTTTATTTATTTACATTCATTAAATATTTATAAAAAATTTATTTATTTTTTATTATTGTGATATAGATAAATACATAAATTTTATAAGTATATATATAATAGTAATGATATTTTAGACATTTAAAACAAATTCCTTATCATTTTCCATGTATGAACCAAACACTTGAAAATGATTATTTGGAGAAATCCACTAGCGAACCAAACAGTCTTATGGAATGAGGATTCCTGGTATTTTAATTCCTGGTAAACTAATTCCTAGTAAAGTAATTCCACCCAAAAAAATGACACGAACCAAACGGGGCCTTAATGAAAAGGTTCTTGAATTACTTACTATACATGCCTAAAGTATCACCCAAATATTAAAAAAATTTAATGTTTTTATAAAAACAGGTTGACAAAAAATTTATATATAGATATTTTTTTAAAAAGAAAAGTTGACAAAGATATAGAGCACAATCTCTAAGTCTCAATCTCTCAAGTCTCACCCTCGTTTATATCATATTCATGCAATTATTTTTATTGGCCAAACCTCTTATATATTTTTATTGCTGAGGGGTCCCCTCTTCTCCACGACTCCTATTTATAGGCCCCAATTGCCCACCTTTTCTTCTCCAACATCATCACAACCCCTCTCAAACCCAAAGAAAATAATGTCGAAATACACAGCCCTGTTTGTGATTTCTCTCCTCCTATTCGTGTCACTCACCACCGCCGCACGTGCGGGTCCTTCTCTCTCACAGATGACCCAACAAGAGGTACTACTTCTCCTCCTCCCCCTCAAAATCCAATCTTTCTCATCTTTTCTGGATTGGGTCTTGATGTTTACTTCATTAGGTATGTAAAGATTTGATCTTTTTTTATATTTTGTATAGGAAGTTGCAGAGGTTAATGTGAAGGGGGTGGAAGATGTTTGTGAAGGTGTGGGTGAGGATGAGTGTCTGATGAGACGAACACTTACTGCTCATACTGATTACATCTATACTCAGGAGAAGAAGCCCTGATTTTTCTTTTTTATTTTTTACTCTGTTTTTCTTCTCCATCTCATATGAGGGATCTATGTTTAATTTGATGGTGGACTTAATGTTTCATATAGTATAATTTTTGTGAATTTATCGAAGTCGGTGGTTTTTATGTGTCTCTTCTTTTGTTTTATTTTTATTTTTTGGTTGGTACTGCTATTATGTTTATCATGTTTTGTGTTCACAGCCACACATGCAGTGGTGGAAATATGATCCAAATCTAATGTGAATTTTTGGTTGTTTGAAATTTGAAATTGAATAATATCAATACTATTTTTATTTTGAACGTGAATAATAATGTGATCATTATTATAATCGATGTTCTTTCCGTTTTAACTGTATTCAAATTCAAATGGATGTGACAATTATTATTTTGTCTATAATAAGATCTTTTAAGATTCAACACCAAAACACATTAAAAAAAATCTTTTTCTCTATAATTTTCTTCCATGAAAAAAATCTTCTTTGTGATTTAAAAAAAAAATCTTTATATATCCTTATCTATTAATTCTTGGAATTTGTTATACAATGATTCTAATCCTTATCTTAATTTTTTTTGTTTCGCTCTCCAAAATTATTATCATTTGAGATAAAATTTATTCATAAAATCATATATTACTTCTACCACACATATTATTGAATGTAAATAATTTATTAGAATGTATATCTCATTTTATAAAAATATATAATTTATTAGAATGTATATCTCATTTTATAAAAATACTACAGATAATGTTATAACTTGGATTGTATGTAACATTATTATTCGTTATATTTTTCTTTTCTAGTTATTTGTTATTGAATCACGACATTAGAAAAGGACTCATATTTCATCTCCCGTTGTGCGTTTTATTTTTATGGGTGATGAAGTTCTTATTTACAGCCATGAAGAAAACAAATAACTAGAGAAGAAAAAGATTTTATTTTGATTAAAATGAAGATTTCATTATATAAATATGCATGTTTTAGAAAACAAAAAAACCAAAAATTGCATGTTTTTTTCACTCATTAGATGCACGTTGAATTATCCCTAACATCATCATATTTTCATTGGATAATGTGTAGTTTGAAGGGGTTGAGTTGAAGTTTCAATTAGATAATTAGTTCATGTAGAGGTGCATAATCCAAATTATTAATTTTTCTTGCATGTGATTTTTCGAGCACCCTCTATAATCTTTGATAAAATTAAATTTATTTTGAGGACTGTTTAAATAAATAGAGGTCGGGTTATGGTTGGGCAAAAGAATTTCAATATCATTATTTATGTTTGACCGCTTCTTTCGTTTACCGTGTAATAATACAAGTGTACATAACACTACACAAAACCGTAGTTTCGACGGTTGTGATTGTTTTACACTTACCGCGGATTCTGATAAATAAGTGGGATAAGATGGAATAAATCTGAGAGAAAGTTTTTTATTAAAAAAACAGAATAAGATGATGGCGATTGTTTTATTTTAAATTAAAAACTATATATATTAAATATTACCTGTAATTTATAATTTCCGTGAGATCGGGACAAACGTGAGAAGTAGATGAATAATTTTTTTGTTTGACTGTAAGATCAGTCATCGAAAGACACCTCGAAATGATTTGATAAAAAAAAAATTAGAAGAATAATAATAATAATAATAATAATAATAATAATAATAATAATAATAATAATAATAAGTACTCAAATGTTTTGCACGTTTGTTTGTTGATGCCCCTAAAAACTCCAAAAGAAACGACAGGAAAAACAGTACATGCACTGGTTATGGAAAAGCATATTTGTGTTCATACATATTTGTCTCAGGTTTTGGCCGAATTACACATTCATGTTGTCGTTTGTCCATGTTTATCACCAATATATATAAAATGACTTCATATTCTGATTCACCACGGATAAGTAAGTCCTACTCTATTTAATTAAAGATCAATCAAGTGTGTTTGAATTATACAATTCACACCAACAGAATAATAAGGAACCAGTTCTGGTCACTTTAAAGAGATGCCCGGATCTGCTGATTTTTCTTTTTGATTATTCAAGTAAAAAACAGGGGATAGACTTACATGGAATAACCCTATTCTACACCCACCACCTCTTCTAGACGAGAATAAGGGATGGTCGGCTGGATATTCTAAGACCGGTTCCAAGTGATTTGATTTGAGTCAAAAAGATGAAGGGTTCACATAACACAATCCACATCTCACAACAACAATTCCACTATGTATTCAGTGACAGTTAATTCCAATTCCTTTACAACTATAAAGATGAGTTTCAAGTGTCATTTGAATAAAGACATAAATTATTTTGGGTTTATAGCTATTCTAAAATATATTATTATACCAGATTTATAAAAAGTAAAAAAATAATTTGACTTTTGACCCCCTAATTTATAAGAAATGTTGATAGTATGACACATTTATGTCAGTAAAATGGATGGGATGGAATAACACATTTTTCAATGAGTACTTGAATACAAATATCAACTTATTCCCACATATTCTAACATAACCATACTTACATATTCCTTGCAAATAAATAGTTTTTTTAATTTATTATCCCTTGTACCTTTCTATTCCTCTCATATTTCGCTAGCAAAGGGGGGAATATTATATTACTTGATAAGGCAAGTAGCAGTAACATACAGGCGTTTCAAATTTCAGGTTGATGGAGAGGATCTGATCCTTGAGATAGAGAGTGATATCATTGATGTTGTTTAAGATTTAAAATGAAAGAAAATTAATTGATTCTATGTGGCAACGTTTATACCAAGGGTATGAGCAATAAGTCATTAAGGATGAAAATTAGCGTCTATATTTTGAATTTTTTTGTACTGTATACTTAATTAATAAAATACATCTTTTTATTAAAAAGAAAAAAGATGTGTGAATATTTCTCACGGTTATCACAATGAAATATATATATTGAGATACCATACATACGACTTAAGATTCCTACACAACTCGTGTAGAAGAAAAAAATTTAAAATTTTGTGAAGTAGGATTCTCTTCTCTATCATGGGTGAACCTTAGAATAAAATAAGAACCTTAGAAGAACATTTATAAAGTTTTTCTTTTCAATTTTTGGTTAATGAAATATGAAACTCGATTTAGTTGATCAACCGATGCATTAGACATCCAAATAAAAGCTGATCTACACAAAGGCATACAGTGATGAACACAAAAAAATTAAAAATATAAAAACCTTCTCTTTGATTCTATATTATGGTTGTAGTGTATCAAACCTGCTTCAGCTCTTCCTCAGCTACCTAGTTTTACATATGCTGTCATGACATGAATGAAAAGAAACATGAATGGTCTACCAAGATCTGATTATTTGTAAAGAGAAAACACAAGGAAATAAAACATGACCAATGAGTGATTACTCAATCCCTGGGCATTGGAATCAGATTGAATAACAAATGTTTCATAGAATGGAAGATTAGTGCTTTCAATTTTCAAGAGCTGGGAAGATAAATGTCATTGACATCCCCACTTTTCATCCCCTTCATTCAAAGCTGACAAATACTCTGTCCCCGTAAATGCATGGGCATTACTGCAAAGAACTTGTTTAGTCTTGCAACTAACAAGTAAATTTAATTCACAACCTAAAAAAGCCTTCTTGCATCCATACCTGATAGGAGAGAACTTGGCTTAACCTTGTCCTCACATCTGTAGTAGTTATAAAATGTTAATTGATGAGCAATACATCGACACCTGTGGCATGATACAGTTACATTTGCCAACCATCTTTGAACAATATCTCATTTAGGTATTGTAGACTAACTTAAAATCAGAAACCAGTATTACATATTGTTACCAGGAAGGACATGCAAGCCTAGGTAAAGTACAACGGTACTTCTTCTCCAAGCACCTGAAATTCAAGGAAAAAAAAGCACTTGCACATACACTTAACAGAAAAATTTGTTTGCATTTCTATTTTGCATAAACAAAGTTCAGAACAGTTTATGCAGAAATAAAATGATACGAATAGCAACAATGGGGAATGACCGATTCACCCAGCAACATTAAACCATAATGGTATGGTTATGTACAAAAGAAATTCAATGGGCCAGTCTTCTAAGAATATGTCATTGTGAAATAAGTGACTAACGAGCATTTCACATATCACCAGTAGGTTTGATGCAATATTTGTCAGTCAGAAATGCCAAAAGTTTTTCCACCACATCCAAACATGGTAACGTCCTCATTTTCCCCAACTGTTGACAACAAGTAATAACATCAATCGCAATATATGAGACAGTATCGTCCACCTCAAGTTTATGCAAAAAGCCAGCACAGGTAAGAAAACCATAAGCAGTGCCATACTAGGAATTACAGAAACAGATAAAGGTTTTCCACACTGCTACATCATGCATGCTTCAAGGTATAATAAGACAGTTATTTCATGACACAAGATTGTTATAGAATTACGAGCATTCTTACAACCAGAAACCAAACACCCATGATAAGTAGCAAAATTATTTTATAATTTTAGCAAAAAGTATAGATGACCCTTTCCTACAAAAAAAATAATACACATGATCCCAACCATGCATACGAGCTCTTTCTTCTCTCTAAGGGAGCCTCAACCACATAAGCATCACCACCAAACTTCACTAGAGCGAAACTAGTCCTAGAACTTAATGAGGCCTATGCATCATTATCTTTTATTATGCTTAAAATATCCATATTTTTAAGGCCAGTGCCTACTGTTTAAATTAAAAATAGGGTGCTATTACACCCAGATCCATTTCCAGTCTCACTTCCAACCCTATATGCGTCGATAGATTTCTATCGACGCATATGCTCACTTTAACAAAGCATGTACTTTGGAAAAAAAAATTTACGTTTTTTATAAATGCATCCATGCAATTTATTGGAGTATATGCTTCATTTTTTATAAAAGCATGTACCTCATTAGATGAGGTATACTACTTTTAAAAAATTCAAAACATATGTAGACTGGAATTGAGGCTGGAAATGGAGCTGGATGTAACATTATCCTTAAAAATATATATATCCATAATTTTACTCATGTTACCTGACAAGATGATAATGTCACACACTCGCACCATCCTTCAATATTCATGATTTCAACATGGAAGGGAATACTGATCTTGATAAAGACATGTAGAATAACAATGCATTTGAAACACCTTGCAAAAGCATGCTTCACAAAGTCATAGTGCTGGTCAGATAATTTGCAAATCTCTTTAAATGGATGAATTTAGTCAAGGAAAAAGAAAGTTGTCCAGACAAGCATGATATTACCTACTCATGCTAGAAAATACTGAACAAAAGTTTAAAATAGAAATGCAAGAAAACTACTCAGCAGCATAAGATTCGTTTTTTTCTTCTCATCAAATCAATTAACGTATAGACAGAATTAAGCAATCAATGTGAATATGTAGTTGTATAAACAAAAAAAAAAATGTTATGTGATTCTTATTCAAATATAGGGTAGGATGTCCATTATTATATTAAAGAATGGAACTTTCTAACTAATCTGAACCCCTCAAGCACACCAGTATACATTGATGACCATTATTTAATATTGAATTCTCCTTCCACCTACTCTCAACATGTTCACCTCAAGATATGTTGACCCCATCCCTTAAGCAGACACAAGATACCATCCCACATGTTTTCAGCAAAGCAGATTTTCCCCTGAAAGCTCTAGTCATTTCTCGTTAATCAAATGCTCTAAGATACAAAAAGTGGATAGCTGTATATTGAAGGATAGTTGCAAATTATGTGAGGCATAAACACAGCATCTGTAATAATCTCTTCTCCTGTTCTCCCTCCCATCCACAACCTGAATCAACAAGTTGACTATCTTAAATGACAGAAAATAACTAAAGCACTTAGGCCATCTTAAATGAAACTAATTAAGACTCATTTTTCACATTTCGCCACTGAAAAAAGTTCCTCAAAATATAATTCAACCATTAAAATTAGCACACTATGCACAATTGCAATGAACAAAACTATAACAAAAAGTCAAACAACACTGATCTGCAAATCTAGGATGAACAAAATAAATTACAGTCCAAGAAGCATATTCTTCTTTTAGTTTTCTCACTTTGACTTTTACACTCATCACACAAACACCTTAACTAAACAAATTCCATGCTTTCTCAATGCTGGAATTTGCCAGGCGACATATAATTATCCAAAAGTAACCAGCATAACAACTCTCCACAAGAAACATATGCAAAAAGTTTAAAGTAGTAAGATTTCTTTACATTCATTCCCTTATGTATTCCCCCGAAAACTTATATGAAGAACCAATCAATCTATATCACTAACATGCAATCTAAAACACCTATAAAGGGGAAAAATCAGAGATTCTGCATTCCCAATCATAAATCTCTACAGAGCAGTTTCTTACAGATCAAGCCAGCATGGCAACCCTTGTCCCCGCAAGAACGTGCAGGCACAATGAAAGGCACACCGTAACAATGACCATCGACTTTGCAGTGATGTACCCCACGACCTCCAACCCTCTCTCGTACACCTCCCGACGTACAACGCTTCCTCTCGTTTTCACACTATCACAGACCCTCCACATGAAGAAATCGAGCAAAGTCCGGACGGTCTCCAACGTCACCCTCCCCGTGACATCGATCAAGAACCTCCTGTTTCCCGGCACCGCCAGAGTCGAAGACACCTTATCAACCCACCCGCCGCTGTCCCCACTTCCCATGGGCCTTATAACGTACAATTCTCGTTCACCGCGTTCATCTGCATCGGAAACCGTGCTCGGCTTCGGACGCGTTGGTGCCGTGGTGAAAGATTTGTGGGAGGTCTTGACAAGGGTCTCGAGGGCGCCGTTGCAGACGGAGACCAAGACGTCCTTCACCTTGGACTCGTGTTTGGGATTCGTGAGGCCCGAGAAGAGCTCGTCGTAGGTGTTGACGTTCATCGTCCGGTCGAGATAGACGGCGACGGCGGTGCTGACGAAGAGCCGTATACATTCCGCGATCAGCTCCCTCGGCCTCTCCGAGCAGATCATATCCACCCAACCCCGATCAGACGGTGACCGCGTGTCGGAGTCCGCTCCACCGTCCGCGGTGTAGAAGGACAAAACGAGGCTCCTCGCGAAGCTTCCGACGACGACCGTCGCGAATCCGGAGCCCGCCGTGGAGAAGAACCGGTCGAGGACCCGATCGGTGAAGCTTCTACCGCCGTCCGTCGGACGGTCCTCGCCGCCGCCGCTTCTCCGCACGCCTTGGATGACGCCGACCGTCAGGGACTCGGTGATCCGGGTCAACGACTCGGAGAACTCGTCGGACCTGGCGATCTTCGAGAGCTGCTTGAAACTGTTTGGGACCTCGTCCGAGTCGGAGCGGAGGAACTGATTCAGGTCTTTGGAGACGGCGCCGACCGCCTCGGCGGAGTCGGAGACGGCCTCGGCTGCGGCGACGAGGGCGTGGAAGAGCTTGTAGAAGCGGCGGCGGCGTCTGGAGACGGAGGGGAGGTGGTAGACCCTGTAAAGGCCGTACCCGGTGAATCCAGCGGCGGCGATCGCTAGGAGCCACCGCTTCCTCCGCCGGGAGAGGTCAAGGCCCCTCTCGAGGAGGCTGAGGTCCATGAAATTCTAGGGTTTACGAGGCGAATTTGGGAAATTTGGGATTTCGAGAAGAGGAGGAGATATTGTTAGAAAGTCGTGATTATTTTGACAACCAAACAGGAGAGAGATTTATGACACACGTTGTGACGGTTTATTGATATTCCAAGATTTGGGGGTGGTTTTTATAGGGAGAGAAAATAAATAAATAAATCGATGAATAAATGGGACCGACTTCTTTTTTTCGTGTGAGATATAGTTGGTGATGTTCCAAAAAGGAAAATGATACACGCATACCTTGTGAATATGAATGTCAAAATTACACCTTTTTTTATTTAAAAAAAGTAGATATTTGTTATCGATTTCATAACTAAACTCGAATTACAAAACTAAAATGTGAAAGAATAAAGAGAAAGACATAACATCAAAATAAGTAAGCCAAGAAAACATGAACGGGTGGGGGAAAATCAATGCCCCGAGTTAGAAGAGAGTTCTAACCGACCAAGCCCCTTGTTTGCTCGTTCAGCCCATAATTATCATGTATCCATATCGGTATTGAATCTACCCCGCTCTCGCTACGTGTCGCCCCTAATCTTTGATGGGCCCACAGAACATGTTTCACATGTTCTCCTGATATACCCTAAACCCGTTGAAGTAGCATCATTGCGCGTCTTCCATAACGTCCATGCCTCAGCCGGGACAAGGGATTGCGAGACCACTGCCTCTCTACTGTGGTCGTTGGATCTCTTCATCTCTTTACCCGCCTCCCACAACTCCTCCGCTGTTTGAAACGTGGTCCGCATGCCCATGTGTCTCCCCACCATTGCCCAAAACTCTTGAGCCACCTCGCACATGCAGAATAGGTGATCAACCGTCTCCATGGCCCTCGCACATAGAACGCATTCAGTCGAGTCTTCTGAAGCCCATCTTGCTCAGTACGCCTTCGTTGGTAATCATCCACGGAATAGAAACCACACAAATACTTTGATCTTTAACGGTGTTTTCGGACTCCACGTTTGTGCATACATCGCACACGACCTCGCCTCCCCTGTTTGATCCCAGTGCCACCTGATATACGCACTTTTGACTGAGTGCGTCCCAGAAGACGAGTGCCTCCAACGACAGTGATCCGCCACGGAACCTTGTGCCTGCACGTCCCGAGCTGCTCCAACAGCTCCGTGAATTGGCGTGTTGCATTTGCTGTGAGCCTTCCCTGTGACAGCTCATGTGCCTAGGAGTCATCCGCCGTCAGTAGAATTCCCCAACCGCCCGCTTCCTAATCGTCAACTGATAGATATTGGGGGCCAACTCGTGCAATGTATCACCTCCATTCCGCCAATCCTGGCAAAAGTGAACTAAGGCGCTGTTTCCCAACCTCCACGGTATCGCATGGCCCATATCGTCACGGTCAGCAAATATACCCTTGCAGATCTGTGATGCGCGCGCGTTCATGACGGGCCACCTCCCCTCACCAATGCCACCTCCCCGTAGTAATCCCTTACGATCGCACACCATAACGCGTTGCCTCGTTATATTAGCGCCACATCCACTTTGAAAGGAGTGCCCGGTTCATCGCCGGCAGCTCAAGAACCCCAATCCACCCTTTTTTTTAATATATATATTTTATTATATTAACATGTAACTTAATATTTTATATATATATTACTGTATTTAATTACTTTTATTTTCATCAGATTCATTCGCTTTGAATATATAATTTTATTTTAAAAATATACACTAATGCGTAAATATATTTATTAAAAGTAGGTGTATCATGGTTAAAAATACTCATACATCATATCATTATGTCCCATCAATTTATTGTAAAATAAATGAGTAGGTAAGGCACAACAGTACAATCCAACTTAATGTACAATAAATGAGAAGATATAGTACAAGGAAACAAAATGTAAATGGGTGCGGATACACCCACCTCCCTTTTTCTATTTGCCACCACCTTCTTAATCACACCACCTGCAACTTTATATATTACCAGGCTCACCACCTTATAAAAACACCTAACCTGAAACCCCAATCCCACCACCCTCCACATTTTGCAACACACCTCTCACTTCTCCCTTTTTTATTTCCTCTCTCTCCTCTCATTCACCCCTACCGCCATGAGAAGCTCCACCGACAGGACGCCCCATCATCTGCTCTCCCTTTGGTCGAGCCCCATCATCTTCTCTCTCTAGTAATACTTCGGTGATAATAGAGAAATCCCTTGAGTTAGTATGCATGTTTACATTGATGTTCTAGTTTTTTATATGAAAATCAGTGGCGGAGCCACCATAGGACCAGGGGGGCATGTGCCCCCCCTGAATTTTTTTAGTTTATTTATATGTCCTTTTAATTTTTTCTAGGTCCTTTTAATTTTTTGTGGTAAGTTAATTTTAATTAGGGTCCATATATCATAGGCCCCACCTACATATAAAATTCCCTAAATAGCAACCACTCACAACTAAATAAAATAAAATTAAAACAACCATTTATTATCCATCTGGAGTATCCATGTGAATGATGTGCACTCACCCCTTCTTTTAATTAACCCTCCCCCCTCCACGTAACACAAAAGCATTTTTAACTCTCATTTTTCATTTACCCCCAAGCTTCCTTCTATCCATATCCCACAAACAGCTATAGAAGCATGAATTCCACTTCTCAGCGTCTTCACCTAGGTACCCATCTTGAAAAAAATAAATTTTTGAATCTCTTTTTCTATTTCTTTTATATCTCAACTGTTCTTAATATCAATATTCATCTCCAAATAATTTTTATTTTTTGTTCCATTAAATGTCTCACAATTGAGAATCTATAATCTATAATCCTCTCATCTCTTCTATCAATACTTTGAAGATATATAATTTTTCCTTTTACCTTATTATCATTGTTACTAATTATTTAAAGTTTAAAATATTTGTGTAAATATCTAAAATAATCAAATCATTCAACATTTTCAGAATATGAAACCTTGTCGAAGTCAAATTTAAAGATATGTATTGCTTGTTAGATTTATGTTTGACATTTTTTTTGTGAATTATCAATATGAAATATGACATATCGTTTTAATATATGATAATTATTTTTTATAATTATTTAGTGATATGTTTTATATGAATGTATGTATTTCATTTTATACATATTTTTAATCTATGCTATTGAAATAAAAAAACATAATGATATAATTTTAAAAAATATTTATATAAATCACATTAGGCCCCCCCCCCCTTTATAAAAATCCTCACTCCGCCACTGATAAAAATAATTTTTATTAGCTTTCATTTTGTGTGTATAGAGATTTTGTGTGTATTTTTGAGGTGGTGGGAAGGGTAGGGTGGTGAGCTTAATGTGTTTCAAAAAAAAATGGACGACTGATAATTTTGTAATAAAAGGTGGTGACCAGCACAATCGAGGTGGTGGGAATAACTGCACCCAATGTAAATTGGGTGTACATGCTAGGAGTGACAGTAGAAGTCAAATTTTCACACAGTCATTAATAATAAAAGTTAAAACGGCACAAAATTATATTTTTCTTAAAATCATCCATCTTTCTTAGAAACTTCTCCATTGACTTTTAGCCTCTGTTTAGAACGGGGATAGATTTTATTTTAGAGTATAGATTTATTCAAGCATAAGTGAGTATAAATAAGTATAAAGTAATTTTGTGTTTGATTGTGTTTTGAATTATTCTCGTTGGTAAACGTAAGAATAAATGTTTTGTTGTTTGGGTAAAATATGAATAAAGTATAGATAATGATTTATAAAAGGTAAAAAAGTAATGATAGTTGATTTGACAGGTGATTTATAAGAGATGATGACAGTTAATTTGACAGTGAGCCCACATATTCTTTGGGTGAAATAACCTAGGATAACTTTTATTCTAGGGGTTGATTGGAATCCATATATCATTTATCAGATTTTATTTGGCATAATTTATCTGTGGTTATCCGGGGTAAACAAACACCCCAAAATACTTATCCGGGATTATCCAAGGTTATTCGGGGGTTATACTAATTCCAAATGAGGGCTTAGCCTCCGTTTGGATACAGAATATGATTTATTCTTTGGTATACAGTTATTCCGGCATATATGAGTATAAATAAGGATAAATTGATTTTGTGTTTGGTTGTGTTTTGAATTATTCTCATTAGTAAACGTAAGAATAAATATTTTGTTGTTTAGGTAAAATGCGAATAAAGTATTGATAAAGATTTATAAAAGGTGAAAAAATAATGATGGTTGATTTGATATGTGATTTATAAGAGGTAATGACAGTTGATTTGACAGTGGGCCTATATATTCTTTGGATGGAATAACCTAGGATAACTTTAATTTCAGGGATGGGTTGGAATCCATATACCACTTTATACTAATTTATTCTGACATATTTTATCCCTGGGTATATTGTGTTGCCAAACAACCTAATAAGCTTATTCCGACTTATTTTACTGCTTATCTGGGTTTATTCGGCATCCAAACGGGGGCTTAACACATATAAATTAAAATCCAAAACCAAAGGTGTAACGCCCCCGTACCCAAGACTCCATTTTGAAGCTTTAATACGGTTCGGTACCTCTAACTTTCCATAAAACACGAGACATTTAAAACATAAGAGATTTATTTAAAATCATACCAATTAAAAACATAACTAGGATCTAAACATAATTCATCTTAAATACGGATGATTACATACGAAATAAACATAATTCAAACATCCAACTGTTTTTTGCTGAAAGGGACTAAGGAAAACTATATGCCAAAGAAAGGCTTATTCAACCACCTAAATGCAATGGAAAATAAAGCACAAGCTACGATCTTCACTACCGAGATCAACGATCACCAACGGCTACCCTGAAAGTTGAAAAAAGAGAGGTGAGCAATCACACGCTCAGTAAATGGACCTTTAGGTCCCAATAATAATTGATATCGCAAAATAATAATCTTTAATAAGATATAATAAAACAATTTGCAACACACAATAATATGATTTCTACAATAACATAATAATTTTCCAATATGCCATACTCAACCAAAATCCTTTCAAAAGTGCATGATCTCAATAACAGCAAAATCTCATGATGCGCATGAATGCAATGGATATGCATGCCAGTATCCCATGGCACCTAGCCATCTACAGCACCTAACCGCAAGATTTCACACAGGAAATCGGGTCACCTAGACACATGTCACCTAGACATAAGTCAACTAGACTTGGGTTCATTCTGAACCGTAGTCACCTATACTAAGCCACCTAGGTTTCGTCACCTAGACGAATGCGATGCATGCATGATCAACACATTTTCTTTTCAATAAGATGCATGTGACAGTTTCAAATATAATAACTTTTTCAATATAATACTTAATAAGGCATCAACCTATATAATATGACATGCTCGAAGTTATACATAAAATAACATTTAAAGTCATTCATTTAAAACCATTGAAAACTACTTAGGAGACAAGACCCACTCACCTTAGGTCCAATTACAAATCCGAAACAACTCCAGTAGGTCTAAGGCAACCTAACCTGACCTGAAATGATACGAACTTATCACAATATGTACATATTGTATGGAACCCGAGGGTATCCGAAAACACAGAACCGACGGCTCCCATAGGGACCGTCCGAACCAAATCCGACGGCTCCTACTGGGGTCGTCTCTTACAGACTGACGGCTCCTCTGGGAGCCGTCCCGAACATGCCTGACGGCTCCTACAGGGGCCATCCCGGGGCAAAGCACAAAATCATAATTATTCTTTGTAAAAATACTTTTAAATCATCTACCATTGAAAATAATAATGAGTCATTTCAAAACATTATTAAACAGAAACGGATCGACATCGAAATCAAGTCATACGAATGAAATCTGATTAAAACCAATCAAAAGAAACTTAATTAAATATTCTCGAAAATCTTAGGTTTTCCGTAGGCATGATAACTAATAGGGATCTACCTTATATTTATTTAGAAAACCATGAAAAACGTGAATAGGCTTGGATCTATGCATGTAGGGTTCAAAACAAGGTTTTAAAGATCGAAAACACGATTTCTACTAAGACTAATAAACTTAAACATGATGTGTACTCAAACATATTCATTCTAAATCATGAAATGTCTATAACATCATCAAAATCTCATAAAAACCTAGCTATAACATCAAAACCGAAATCATTTAAATCATATTTAAAGATCATGAAATAAAAGAAAAGATCCAACAAGAAAGCTTAAGAAATCGAAAGTCGCGATTGTATACATGTGAGATTCAATGCCAACAATCAAAACTTGCGAAACATCACAAAATCATCATCATATCCTTGTTAAAATATGGGATCCGAATCATGCAAAACATTTGAGAAGAAAACATTGTCTTCGTTTAAAAAAACAAGAAAATAAGATCTTACGCAAATAACTTTCAAAGGGACTTATTGTGACTAGGAAAAACTCTTGAAGTATTTAGAATACTCACCCAAACCCACACTTAGACACCCTTCCCGAGCTCCTTAATACAGTGGCCGAAGGGAAGAAGAAGGAAATTTTTTTTTTTAGGGTTTTAGGTTTCAATGCAAAGGGAGAGAGAGAAAGATGTTTTAATACTAGAAAACACGATGGTGATAAAATACGATGCCAATAAAACCAATTAACGCAAATATGATTTGCAATTAAAGCATTTGTTCCTTCCAGAAATAGACCAAATTCAAAATTCAAAAATTCTCAGATCGACGGCTCTTATTGAGTCCGTCACTCACATACCCGACGGCTCCTCTAGGATCCGTCGCATGATAACCCAACGGCTCCTCCAATAGCCGTCGTCCAGGTGCCCAACGGCATTTAAAGGACTCGTTAGACACTGTCTAACCCGAATAAAGTCACAGTTGTTACAAAAGGCTCAAGTTTAAAATAACAATTTAAAACCGATTATATGAAAAGTCAATGTTACAAAAATTGAATCATTTTAACAATTGATTGCAAACCGACCTAAAAAAATTGGTTTGGGTTGGGTATTGGTCATAGTATTTTTTTCTTCTTCTTTCCAACAGCTTAATTAATTAGTTTAGTTGGTGTTCGCATTGTTTAGTGAGTCAATATATCATAAGGAACAGATCATCTGCTTGTGATTGTTTTTGTTTGAGCAAATCAAACAGTTTTTATTTTATCAAAGGGAAAAATTGATATAACTCCCTCTAAACTTCTTAAAATCCGTTAAAGTCCTCATAAAATCATAAAATCTCTGCAGCTCCCTGTGATATTTCAAAATCGTTGAATAGGTCCTCTCCGTCACCCCACTTAACTCATTCTATGGTTAATCTTAACCACACGTGTAAGATTACTTCACTATCCTTCACACATTTTACCAAATCTCTCGTTCTCCTCCCTGCATCTCTTCTGTTAGGATTTCTAGGGTTTCGCTATGCTGGGGCCTCTTCAATGGAGCCGAAGAGGACGGTCAAGGGGAATCCTAGATCTGCGACGGTGATCGATGACCGGAGTGATCATTGTTGGGGCGGTGGTCACCGGGACCACCCTTGCAGAAACGCGAGACAGGTATGCTCTTTTGTGTTTAAGGTTTATGTGGATCTCGGGCCCGCATTTGGAATGAATCTTAGTATTTGTTTTGCTTTATTCGCAACAACAACAAAAGTTATGATTTTGATGGGTTTGAGGAGAAGAATTGCATTTTTAGAGAAAGAAACATCAACAAAAGAAAACCACCAAGGGTTAGAGATATACTCTGCATATGAAAATCCTTATATGAAGAACCCATAGCCCCGATTGAATTTTTTATTAATAATCACAAACACAAATTCACAAATTGATCAATGGATTACCTTGGTGTTCTAAAGAACCCAATTTAAAATCACATACTTTTCAATTTTTTTCCTTCAATTATGGGAATGAGTTTTTTTGCCCAATTCATTGATTGAAGTTCAAATTGGGGGCTTTTAATTAACTATGTTTATTAAAACATTTAAAAATGTATTACGAAGGGTTAGTCCAATTAATTAGTTGAAGTTAAGTTTCTGATATCTTCTGTTTTAATATCTTGTAATTGTCAGGAGGTTGCAGGCTTGCAGCCAGGGATTATAATTCGGTTTTTCATGCAGTCGAGAGGATGTAGTTGAAGAGCTTGACAGTCGTGGGAATGCAATTTTTGTGTTGGGTGTATTTAGGCTGTTGAAATTTGGTTTATATGTGCTCTTTCTATCAATTTTGTATATTGAACAACATGAGTTTGTTGATTTCGTTTGTAGCAGTTTTGTAAATTTGGTACAGTAGTCTATGATGAACAATTCTAATTTAAATATGCTTCTCGTCAAAAAAATTACATATGATATTTGTGGCTGTTTAGTATGTTAGAACAATCTTGGAGAAGATATGGTATTTGAAATGAAATTGAAAATGAATGGTATTTGAAGCTGAAAAATCCCTTCCAACAAGTTTTTTTTTACCATTTCCGGAGATCATGGATCCTCGCAGGAAAAGACGGCAATTTGGTCTTAAAAGGACCAAATCAGATATATTATGGTTTGCAGAGACCTATTTGCATGTTAATGGGAAGACCACTGTTAAGTAAACGGAATATTCTTTGGAATATTCCCTCTAACAAACTATAATTTAACACAGGGACTAAAACCATTAACCATACACAGTTTTTGGGGACCTATTGTGATTTAAGGATTTTACAGGGACTAAAATCGATTTAGCCAAGTTTACAGGGAGTTATATCAATTTTTCCCTTTATCAAATGAATAATTGATGGACTCATCTCATTTGATAAATTCCCCTTATATAATAGATGAAATGAGCAAAGAATGCAATCAGAAATCAATTAATTAAATATTTGGTATTCATCATTGACACTTCACCAGTTGCAAATACAAGAAAGGATATACACTGGAGAAGGGGAAAAAAATAGATGGCAAATCAAATTTTCTTTGCCATGCCAACATAAGCTTATTATTTTTATTAGTGGCCATGTATGGAGGACCATTGACTAATCCCTTCGTTTAAGGCCCAGATAATGAGGGGTTGTTGGATGAGGATTCTTGTGGCAAAGATTCAACTCTCTTTATATTATTACTAGTTTTACTATACGCGCATACGCGCGAGTTAATAAAATGTATTTTCAAATGACAAATGAAGTTTATATATGTTTTTTAGACTTCAAAGTATATAATGATATCAAAGTGTAAAGGTATAACCAAATGATGTAATTTCTGACATTAAGGACTAAATTGAAAAAAACATTATAATTCAAGCCACATTAAGAAAGTATATACATACATATTATTTTTAGCTCATAGGTAAGAAAAATAGAATTTTATCAGGTAACATCATAAATGATTTTGTAAGCTTCACTTCTCTAGAAATAACATAGTGCAATTAAAAACTTTAATAAAGAAGGAATAACAAAAAAATTAAAAATAAACCGATATTTTAATATCTAAAATTGTTCAAGCCTCTGGTCTAAAAGATTTTGACTCTGATATATATTATAATGTTTTTAATAACAAATAGTAAATAATATTTATGACCTTAATAATCAATAAACTTTATTTAAATTTTTGTATTGAAAGTCAAAATCCCCTATTTAATATTATAAAGGGAGAGGGAGGAAGAGAGAGAGAGAGAGAGAGAGACAAGAACCAAATGGATATACTTCCTGCGTGAAATAAAAAGGATTTACAAAAATTTGTGGAATGGTTAGTTTTATGATAATCAATGTAAATATGAAAATGTAAACTTAAACAGTAGTAAAGACTTCTTATAAATAACTTTATGTGTTTAAATAATGAGACTAAAATATTTATTTTATAATTTGATATGTATCTTAATAATCCAAAAAAGAAACTTTAGATATGATTTAAAGTTCAGCAAATCATGTTTTGAGATCAGGGACCTTGTTATTTTTTGTTTTGAGATCATGGACCTTGTTATAAATCTAAAAATCTGAATCAGGGATCTCTTTGCAACATAGATAGGGCTAGTTGTAAAACTGGTTGAAACTGAGTGCTAAAATTCAAATATCCCACAAAAAGATAAAATTAGCCGATTTTTGTCAGGAATTTTATTGTAAATATCAAAAACCTAGGGCACTATCTGCAAATAAACCAGGTAGTTGACAAAACCGACCGATTTTATTTAGGGACCTAATTATAAATATAGGGGACTTGGGGGGCCTAACTGATTATAGTCCATTAGATGAAAACTTTAGGCCGTGAACTGGTTATAAATATAGGAGACTTGGGGGCTGAATTGCAAATAGCCTATTTAGATGAAAACTTTTGGCCGTGTGTGACGCTTTAGGATATTAGAGTATACTAGTTTTATTGTACGCGCATTCACGCGAGTTAATAAAATGTATTTCTAACATGATAAATGAACTTTATATTTCTTAGACTTCAAAGTATATGGGGATATCAAATTCTCAAAAGTACAGGTAAATAATATTAATTTTTATATGAATTAATGAATTAAGCAAAACATTTGAATTCATAAGTCACATTAAGAAAATTTCTATATACATATTATCCTCGGCCTATAGGTAAGTAAAACATAATTTTTACCCATTAACATCGGAAGTGAAGAAAAATTTTCATGTGTCCAAACATCTGTTGTTTCAAGAGCATTAATTTATAGAAATAGATATTTAATTTTTGAGGAATGTATTTCAAAGACTTTAATAACGAATGTGTAATAAAAATTTTAAAAATAAATTGATATTCTAATTTCCATAATATTTATGATACTAATAATCAATTAACTGATTTAAATATTTTTATCCGTAGTCAGAATCCAGAAAAAAAAAAGAGACTAAAAAACAATTGGATACACTTCCTCCATGAAATAACTGATTTAAAATTTGGCGAGTCATGTTTTGATACGAGAGATTTCATTATAAATCTTAAAATCTGAATGAGACATCTCTTTGTAACATAGATGGGGGTTTAATTATAAAACTGGTTCAAACTAAAGATGAAACTTCAAAGATCTCCCTAAAAGAGTTGTTAGGACCTTATAAAAAATATGAGAGACCTGGGCGCCTATCTACAAATAACCACAGAAAAATACAAATGTGACCAATTTGTCAGGGATCTGTTTATAAATAAGAGGGATCTAGGGGTGTATCTAGAAATGCCCGGATCTGGGGACCTATCTATAAATAACCACAGAAAAGGACAAATTTGGCCGATTTTTGTAGGGACTTGTTTATAAATAAGAGGGATACGGGGGCTTATCTGCGAATGGCCGAACAAAATGATAGGCGTTAACATGGTTTTGGGCATTTATGAATGAATGAACAATCTAAGTTTTTTATAAAAAAGCACCTTAGATGAAAATTTTTGACACTATTGTAGTGCTTTAGGATATTGAGTATAGATATATATATAAGATATATAAAACTTATTAAATTAAATAAAACCTCGTCTTGAAAATTGATTCAGATGTTCCCATTTCAACTGTTCTTTTTTTTATATTAAAAAAAAATATCTGACTTCATAAAAATCTTAATCAACACGTTTGTTTGTTTTTCATAATTTTTTTTTAAAAAAATTCTTTTACCTGACGAATATCAGCCAAGGTGGCACTGGTTTTGTACCTCAAGACAAAATAAATGTAGGTGTTGTTTTGGAATATATTTTGAGAAGCTAATTCTAGGGAAAAACCTGTTTTCTTTGTCAAAAAAAAAAAAAGAAAGTTGTATGGATTATTATTATAATGAGTTCATAATGTTCGAACATGGATTTTGTGCCATGTGAAAAATGTAATTCCGAAATTCCACTAGGCAAATTGAGATGTGTCCACAACATGTCTCTTTCTCTATACATCTCAAATCATAAGCTACAAAAGATTCACAAAGTTAGCATCCGAATAAACAACTTGCATCCTCCAAATCAAATCTGATTTTGCTTTTTGAAAAAAGATTATGTTCTGTGTGATCATTCCCTTCTATTATTTAGCTAGGATTAATGGACCTTAAATACCAAACATTCACAACTTTGATAAGAGATCTTATGTACAAAACACCAGTTATTATGACCAGAAATAAAAAAAATTGACATAAAAGAAGCAGAAACTGGCAAGAAACCATAAACATGGTGATATTACCTTCACATCTTCGGATATTTTGCACTAATTTCATGCCACATCAATGCCATCTACGTCCAGCCAATCATTGGAATCATCGGTGTCTGGGCTGGTATGGCTTTTGATGTTACCACCTTAGCTGAATTTCCTGAGACCTTGCATAATCCCCAGCCTTTTGAATCCTCCTCCTGAGGAACTGAAGTGGGTGTTACATTCTTGATAGTACTACTTACTGCAGCACTCCTATTGTCGTTGTCGTCGTCATCCTCCAGATCGCTGAAAGACACATCCTCCTCATTCACCAGAGGGAGAATCACAGAGCTTCCTGAACCATCCACTTCAGCCGTCTCTTCCAACCAGTCATCTCCATCTTCCTCTTCCTTGACAACTGTGGTTGGCAAGTTCTTATCCTTGGTTTGAATCAAAGAGTCCTCCACCACAGACTTGTCAATGACCTGCATCTCTGTAGCTGTGATGGTGTGCTTCTCCGTCTCGATATCTGTTGAGGGTGCTGCATTTTGGGTTTCTTCATAAGTGGGTGGCTCGAACTGTGGGGTTTCATTGAAATTGTTGTGTCTGGTTGCGTGCTGCACTTGGGGCACTGAAAAAGTGGCCTCTTTTGCATAGGAAGTGCCATCTCTCCCAGATACATCAAATTCAGGCTTTGTCCGGTTCTGCAATTCCTTCAGTAACATTGCCCTGGCCTCTACAATCTGCATGGAAACAGCCAATTTATGTCCAAGAAAATGGATAAAATTATTAGCGTACATTATGGCATTTCAATGGATATAACAATTAGATCCATATTCTGTAATGTCATATAAAATAATCATAGAAAACATTGGCCAGAGCAAATTTTGTCTGGACGCCGCCAGATGGGCGACTCCAGTTTACAGAGGAAGGTGCCATTGCTATGGCACAGTTGACCATGTTTTATATTATCTCGGGAGGACTGAGGATGGAGTTCCCTTCCGATCTCCCCTCTTTTATTGCCTCCCTGCTTGTTCTTCTATTTTTCTTTTGCCTGGCCCAAACATGGGGTGCACAACTTGTGAACCATGGTCAGAATGGTTGTTATCCTCTTTCCTCCCCACCACATTTCGGACCTTCTGTAACTCAAGTTGATAGTTATAAAATGGTATAGCTTTTCCTCAATAACAAATAATCATGGAAAACAGTAGATAAGGTCCCCGTCATTCTGCTTCTTGAGCTTGTATTATGGGAAAATTTGGGCTTTCAAGTGACTGTCACTTCAGAACAACATAAATGCATTACAGCATCATCAAATGGTCATTAAGCTTGTTCTGCCTTTCATATTAAGTCTTTCAACAACTTAATTCAACCATATGACCACGATCACTTGATGTCTTTAGATTCATAGTGAACTTCCACATAGCAAAAAAATCATGCTCTTAGGTTTCAGTAACCAACTACAAATCATATTTCATAGAGAACGTTATTGAGATGCAATCCCTACCCTTTACTATTATACACACTGAAAATTTTTTAAGGCAATAAAAAGGGTTGCATTACATTTCAATCTGACCACAAAAGGCTAATCAACAGCTTGAAAAGCATAACAAAAAAGTTAGCTTTTCCATTGGATCAATGGTGAATCACTCTAGATCCAACCTTCAATACCCCTCTTTTTTTCTTAAAGAAGGTGGAAGGATAGGCAATCTTACTAAGAAAATCAACCAGCACCTGCACCCTTTATACCCCTAACCCATCAAATACATTTAAGGATCAACTCAAATCATTAATTATCCATAACCAAACATTTCTAATTCAATCAGCCAACTTAACCCCTTAAATAATAACCGCTTACACAACCAGAAAAAAAATTCCCCAGTTGAATGGAAATGAAGAAAAAACTCATGTATGTGGATCAGTGTTCTGAAATGCGGTATGCGGTTTGCGTGCGGGTAGGGTACCGCACAAGTATATGCGGCATGCGGGAGAATATGCGGTTATGTAATTTTTTAATAATAAAATATAATTATATAGTCTTGATCTATAAACAAGAGATAACAAGGCAAATTTGAATAAATGCAATCATATTAAACCATTAAAATTTCAGACACAGCCACACAGGGGGCATAGATGCAATTTCAGACAGACACATGGGTATAAATATAATTTTTAAGGGGTATAAATGCAATTAACTTTTTCAGGGTGGTATAAATGCAAAATTCCCATTTTTTTTCTAAACCCATATGCCGCATATCCCCGCATATGCGGGCCTTGTCCGCATAGGCCCGCATATCAGCCTACACGGTTCGGTAGGCGTACCGAACCGCATATGCGGCCGCACAGACCGCATTTCCGAACAGAGATGTGGGTAGAGTTAAAGATGGAAAGTGAAATAAACATAAACCAAGAATCCGAGATACAGCCATTTCCAAGAGCTTAACTTTAAGCAGAAGTGGAAGGACAAGGAGTTTTGTGCACCATATCCCGACTTTAAAAGCATGAGAGTATATATTTGATGGATCAACCAAGGTACAATTTACTATGGTTTGGTGGAGTCATCATGAATTAGAAAAGAAGATGGGGATGATTTAAAGAAATTAAAGAACTTACCTGCAGGTGTTGACAAAAGTTCAGCATCCTGCTTATTCAGTCTCGGATGCAGAAGCACAAAATAAATCTTCCAAAAGCACCCTTCACTCATATGGCTTGGGCAAAGCTCAATTCTCAAGGCTGCCAACCTTGGTGCAAGTCGCTCGACAGCCAATGCATGCTCTTGCTGTGCATCAGACATATCAAAATCTGAAAAAAGAGAATATCTTCCAAAATTAGAGGCATGAGGAAGCAAGGAGATGCTTAAAACATAGACATAGCACAAACCAACATTAATAAGAAAAATGCATTGGTAATAGATTGCATGCCAAAACATAAGCATGTAACAATGAAAATGCAAAAATTGAAATCATTCAAGAATAAATATATTCACTGACATTGCAGCACATTAATTGCGACAACTCAACTTTTGCTTCTCCTGAGCTGTTTGGAGTAGGCACCCATGTAAAATCAAGCCACTGAAATACATTTGAGTATGCAGAATATACACAATGATGGGGATGCCAAATGAAGAAACTACTGATTATTATAATATTTTTGAAGTTTTTATATGCTGATCGATATCGACCATGATTGGAATCACACCTCCCAGTTTAGTTAGAAACACAAGCAGCTCATGAAATTTGAGAAACAATGAACTCCACACTACTTGTACCCAGATCCCCACTTCAGCATCACAAAAAAATATTTAAGAGCACAGAACTATTAAGTATATAAAGTGCAACTTAGAAGACAAATTTTTTTTCCTTTTGAATCAATTGCAAAATTTATAAAAAGAATATGACAGTTGGTGATAATTACAAAGTCCTCACTCACCTAATAACACTTCCTATAAAAGTTCACATAAGTTTCTCCTGTATTCATACAAACTGGTCTCTGAGATAATGTCATTCTATTGGGGGGGGGGGGGGGGGGGGGGTGTTAGTCGATACGGACTTTGATGGATTTCCGTGGACATTATTTAAGTGATGGACTTTTATAGACTTTGCAGACTTTCACAGACTTTTATTGATTGTCTCTCATAGACTTTCACAGACTTTCAAAGATTGTCTCTCATGGATTTTCACAGACTTTCACAGACTTTTGCAAACTTTCACATATTAACTCTCATGGACTTTCACAGATTTTTGCAACTTTCATAGACTTTTACAAACTTTTACATATTGACTCTCATGTATTTTCACAGACTTTTATAGACTTTCACATATTGACTCTCATGTAATTTCACATACTTTTGTAGACTTTTGAAGACTTTCACAGGTGGATTTCTATTGATTCTCGTATACTTGCTTTTGGATTTTTAAAATAACAAATAAGAAACTCAAATATTCAAATTCAACATGAATTATTCATACCCAATATAAAATATAATTTAATATAATAAATATCGATCTTTATATATCTGAAATGCATATTGCTAGAATGCCATGATAAAAACATTCATTTTCAAATATAGTGTTTGAACATATGTTTCGATGATTATGCTTTTGTAGGAATCATATATATAATCTAAACATGTTTCCAAATGCCCTAAACGATCCTAAATTTTATAAGGAAAAAAAAGAAGAAAAAATAGTTTTTATTTATGAACAGGAAAAATTGAGCTTTTCCTAAATATAACAAAAGTATACTTCTTGGTAATATAATTTAAGAGTAGCTTTAAGTGAAAAGCTACTTTTCAAACCTGTTTCCAAGTACCTCAGTCATGAATGCATTTTGATTGGAATCTAGTGAATAATCTTGTTGTTGGAATGTTGTCAACATATGACCGATTGGTTGGTTTTGTATGACATATATGGGTGATCTAAAGTTCATAGTGATTGTGAATTAATTATTATAATGTTGTAGTTCAGGATAAAGTAAAAATTACTATATAATTGTATAATTGTAGCATATGTTGTGAAAATTCATCAGTTGTAGGAATTTAGGTTTTTGAGGGTATTATTTGTGTAGAGTTGGATTTTAAAAGGATGGTACTTGGTTTACGAGAATAAAAATATGAAAGATAGGAGATACCATCATCCATAAAATAAATGAGTTTGTTAAAAGAAAAAAAGAAAATATATTCACAATGCTAGAATAAAAGTCTACGAGAATCCCACCTATTTGGGTGGGATTTTGAAATGACTTTTTCATTTATATTTCTCTTTTTAAAGTCCACAAAAATATACAAAAATCCATGACTTATGAAAGTCTTTACAAATCTTATTTAAATTGAATAACACATGACAAAATATCTACTATCAGAAGTCTCAATCGAATAACGCTGAACTTTTTGTCTACAAAATAATGTCTCAATTGAATAACGTTGAACTTTTTGTCTACGAAATAATATCTCAATCGAATAACGCTGGACTTTTTATCCACGAAATAATGTCTCAATCGAATAATAATAGATTTTATATCCACGAAATAATGTCTCAATCGAATAACGTTGGACTTTTTGTCTACGAAATAATGTCTCAATCGAATAACACTGGACTTTTTATCCGCAAAACAATGTCTCAATCGAATAACACTGGACTTTTTGTCCACAAAACAATGTCTCAATTGAATAACACTTAACTTTTTGTCCATGAACCAATGCCATGATTGAATAACACAAGATTTATAAATCTACGGACGTAGACATTTTGTCCATGAAAATCTTAATTGACTACCCCCCTATTTAAGTATAAAAGAACATTGCATAACGTGCGCCATATTTTAAGTATAAAAGAACATTGCATAACGTGCCATATCTTAAGTATAAAAGAACATTGCATAACGTGCCATATTTTAAGTATGCACTGCATCTCATTTTCTATGCTACCTATCACTCACTAGACAACCTAAAAATGCCAACTTTTCATAACCATGTTTCACAATTCATGTTTCATCAAAGCAATGTTTCACAGTTCATCTAACCATCGATTCAAACCCATCATTCAAAATGCAATTATAATTCGGTCACTAAAATTAACAACTGAAAAAACAGAAATTACTTGATAGAAGCAACAAAAAACACACATTAGAACCGAAATCAATAGAGACTTTATACACACCTTCGCGATCTTCCTCATCGACCAACAAAGGGAAATCCAGCCAGGTCTCCGGGTGCCTCGATATGTTCCTCGCGAAAGCCAACACCTCTTCGGTCACGCCGACCGCCCCTTCAGTCTCGACATACGCGCCCTCCTCGTAATCATCGTCTACATCGCTCCCGTCCAGCCCAAGGGGGAGGAAGTTCGACGCGATCTTCGAGATCTCCGCCACCGCGAGATTGCTCGAAAGCATCGAGATCCCCGTCCGGAATCCCCCCCCGATCTCCGCGAAATCGCTCCTGGTCCCCTCAGAAACCCTCGGAGACCTCTCCTCCTCCCCCGGAACCGCCGGCGCCTCCTCCTCCTCATCCGGATGATGATCGGCGGTTGAGGAGGTCTCAGGGGAAGGCGCGAGGAAGTTGGCGACGCCCCAGAACTGGCGGCTTAGGGTTTTGGTGAGCTCCGAGAGGTCCTCCTTGACGCCCCTGGGAGATTCGGTCCCCGCCGCCGCCGCCTCTGAAGTTCCGGTACCATCTCCGCCTCCGATCCTCTCGTCGTCGTCGTCGCCATCGCCGTCGGATCTCAGCGAGTTCACCAGAGATCTTGCCAGCCAAGACGTCCCCAATCAACAGAGAGAGAGAGGAGAGAGAGAGAGATTTCTCTGCTTATTTTATATTTGAATAATGAATCCTATCTGAAATACATATTTCGCACGTGCAAAAGATCAAGACCGTCAAACACAGCTTGCACAGAAGCCGGGCCAACCCGGACTTTCGTGGGCCGGCTCATACTCGGTCGGTCTCCGTCATGTTCTTGGTCCGGCACG